>OX411312.1:80539279-81765776 GCA_948150685.1 Rhaphigaster nebulosa | reverse complement strand
GTGGTTCGTGTTACTCTCTATAGGGCTGTGTTCTAGGGACGGGATGTCCAAAGCGAAATACCCATATTGATATTGATTAACGATATCTTAATAATATCGACATAAAAAAAAAAATCGGCATTTAAAAAAATCGTTAACATTTTTATAAAATTAAAAAAAAGTCTAAACGAATTGGAGGAAGATTAGGAGATAACCTGTTTCTTGATAATTGAGGAGGAGGAGGAGGAGGAGGAGGAGGAGGAGGAGGAGGAGGAGGAGGAGGAGGAGGAGAGGAGGAGGAGGAGGAGGAGGAGGAGGAGAGAGAGAGAGAGAGAGAGAGAGAGAGAGAGAGAGAGAGAGAGAGAGAGAGAGAGAGAGAGGGAGGGGGGGAGAGAGAGAGGGAGGGAGGGAGGGAGGGAGGGAGGGAGAGGGAGAGGGAGAGATGCTTTAGTTACAGCAATGCTGCCCAAATCCTTAGGCTGCTACATAAACAGCATACTAATCAATCTATAAACTTATAAAACGTAGAATAAATCATGAAGTGTCTTTAAAATGTAGATTGCCTTTAAAATTTTGTATCCATCCCGTTAGTTAATCCTTCGTAAATTATAATCGCAATATCAATCGATCGGTGCCAAGAATAACAAACAAAAATAAAGTAGAGTATTTTTCAAACAATTTGAAGAAATCGATTATTCTAGAGACTGCAAAGTTAATAAGATGTGTACTATTCGAAACTTTTAACCGAAATATTAATTATATGAGGGGTGATAAATGTAAATTATAACTAAATTATAACTACGTCTAAATTGGCAAAACGTGACTGGTTAGTTGTTTACTGGCATTTTAGAGATTTTACTTTATTTAATCGTAATATTCCATTTCAGATAAAGTTTCTCTGCTTTGGAGAAAAAAACAGAAATTAATAGGAACTCCGAATAAATGCTAAGTTATTGTTTTAAATAGATATTTATTTTCATTTATTTTTTTCCTAACAAAGTTATAGAAAGTTTAAAAGTTCCTAGCTTTTTTAGAGATAGCGTGTAATTTCAAAGTTTTTTACTTTGTTCTCTAAGTAAGTAATAAAGTTCAGAGGAAATCAAAGAGTTTTTTTATCTACCAGTGTTTAGTAGTTAGTAAAGCCCTTATCTGAAACAAGCTTTTCAAACGGAGCATAAACAGTAATTTCTTATAGTTACTATTAAGTCCTTTCTAAGATAATAAAAACTTAATTTTCAGTATAGTAATTATGTGATCGAAATCACAAATACTTCGAAGAGTTGTATTCAGAGAGGCTTAATATAGGCAATAATAAACTAATTCAGTAATAAAAAATTTACAACGCTTTAAATTTAACTGTTTGTTATTATTATAATTATACTTTAGGAAATCTTACACATCAACCTGTTTAGATCATTTGATACTAGAAGCTCTCAGAGAAATTGTAGACTTATCGAAAGCTACAATGTATATTTATAATTTCCCAAAGCACACATTTCCCTCAAAGTATCTTCAGGTATAGTCATGATGAGATATTGCAGTATTTTGTCTTCAGATTTTTCTTCATCTCTTATACGCATCTCTGGCAAATGTTTTTATAACAAGTAAGAATTCGTTTCAATACCATTTTTTCTTTACTCTTTTTCTGACAAAATTTATTTTAAAAAATATGTTATTATTTGATGGTTTGATAAATAGGCTAAAAGGATTTTTCGCCAAATGAGAGCAGAATATTTTTACTAAAAATTAAAGATATTAAATAATAAATGGATTATTTATTCTAAAGAAAAAACAAATGATTACTCCTAATTAATTATTCCATGATATACATCACAGTCGGTCATCTATCATCAATAATTCATTCGACAACTGAGTTCCTCTATCTAACATCTATAATTCATATTACCGTTTAATCCATTCCATCGGTCTTGTATCAATTTCACAGAATTCACTTGCCCTAATGATGACCCACAAGATTGGATCGAAATGTCAGTTTTCGAAAATGAAAACAAATAATAATGATGATTTAGTCCTGATCATTTATTTCATGATAAAGAAAGAAAGGTTTGACAATTTAGTTCTAGACTTAAAGGCCCAATAATTATTTTCAGTTTCTGTTTCCAGGATTCTATCTATTTCTTAACTTAAATGTTTGATAAATTTCACAAAATTCACTTGTCCTAATGATAACCCACATGTTTGGATTGAAATGTCAGTTTTCAAAAATGAAAACAAATAATAATGATGATTGAGTCCTGATTATTTCATGATAAAGAAAGAAAGGTTTGACTATTTAGTACTAGACTTAAAGGCCCAATAATTATTTTCAGTTTCTGTTTCCAGGATTCTATCTATTTCTTAACTTAAATGTTTGATAAATTTCACAAAATTCACTTGTCCTAATGATAACCCACATGTTTGGATTGAAATGTCAGTTTTCGAAAATGAAAACAAATAATAATGATGATTTAGTCCTGATCATTTATTTCATGATAAAGAAAGAAAGGTTTGACTATTTACTTCTAGACTTAAAGGCCCAATAATTATTTTTAGTTTCAGTTTCCAGGATTCTATCTATTTCTTAATTTAAATGTTTAATAAATTTCAGGATGGCTTTGTTCAGACTAAAATAATATTTTCATAAATTATAAGCTAAAAAGGTGATAAATGTTTTTCATTTATCGTGAGAAAAGTCCAATTCCCATCCAATCCCAATAAAATCCAATTCACATAAATAAAGTTTTAAAGCGACAATGAATAGGTTTTTTACATTTTCTTTTCCTCTCCGAGCAGTAGGGAAGGATGTGTGGTTTTCGTCCTGTTTGCTATTGGACAGTGGTTTCCGCTACAAAAGTACTTTCCTGTATCTTTTTTGGCAGTATTTATTTTTTACCTTTCCTCTGTTTGAATAGTACTAGGTTGTTACAAAAGTCCTTGTGCATTAGTATAGGTTTATTTCAGATTAGATATTTTAAACATTATTGAATACTACTCTTCGAAGTGAAGTCCATTGTTTTCAACTACATTCACCCATCTTTCTGCCAATAATTGGATTTGATGCCGGTACTACTCCTTTGGTTTTGAGACTAAGTACTATTCTCATCCAATTTTTACGTCTTCGTAATTACCAAAGATTCGACCTTTTAAAAAATGAGCCATTGATCTAAACCAACCATAATCTGATGGTGCAATATCTGGGCTATTAGCAGAATGAGGCAAATTCTTTACTCCTTGCAGTTCTGACAATTTTTCGTATTGGATGAATTTTGTGGCAGAAAGTATTCTAATTCGTCCTTACCCCAAACTGAGATATAGAATTACTTGCTTCCATTTCGCTACATCACGATATGGGCTTGGTCTCCTCATAAAGCCATGTGTTTCGTTGTTCTCTTTTCAGTCTCTGACTTTTAATAGGGCTCTAGTATCTTGGGTCACACAGTCCTCCCTTGTGATATAGAATAGCAACTAATTTTCACCGAGTATTCAACAGTTAATGACAGTTAGCAGTTAATACTACCAATAAAATAAAATTTAGATTAATTTCAGTTCACTTTTCTTTTTTTTTCTACATTGCAGTAACCCAACGGCATCTACGCGTATCACTTCTAAAGCTTTTTAAGGTAACATATTAACCAGCAACATAAGGTTTATACGGCAATGTATTATGAATACAGAGATGAAAGGAAATATTTTAAATTAAATAATAGTAATTAGATAATGGGTAATTTAAGTAGTCGCAATATAATTTATTCAATATTGATAAATAGCTTTCCCTTTCGAAGAAAGAATCATCTGCTCGAGATCATTGAGGCCTGTACTTGAGAAGTTTGGCTTGAGATACCCCGGCTTGAGAGACCGCCAAATAGCTCAAGCAGTTATAAACGATAAGGCTAAGTAGAAGCATCGTAAAAATAATCCAGAGGCCTGCTGGCAAGGTATTATAAAACCTGCCGCCTAGGAAGGAGACAATAGAAAAACTTTCAAAGATTCTGTGCTGCTGGAAGGGACTCCACTCCCCCCTCTCCTCCCCAGCCAAAATTCTTAAACGATTCGCCAAAAGGAAGGCCCAAAGGGAGAGTGGGGGACAAATGTATGGAAAATATAATTTTCAAGAAGGAGTAGGGGAGAGTGAACTGGCTGGCGACACGGAAGATAGGGCTGTTCAGTTAGGGCTGTTCAGTTAGGGCTGAAATGTGAGAGAATGAAGTTGCGAGACTAGAAGAAGGAAGACGAGGTGAGTTCGAAACCGCAGCCGAGAAGAAGAGACTAGACCATCAAGCGGCAAAGCGGAAAGCACCTGAGACAACGAAGACAACACCCGATGAGTCATAGTCCCTTACATTCATTGTGTACATTTTTCTTTAATTTAAGTTAGTTAGATCTGGTATACTCAAATATAGTTAAAATCAATAGATTTTTATAATAAAGTTAATACAAGTTGCCCATAACTAAATCATAACAGTTAAATTAATAAAGTATCTTAATTAAAGTAATATCTATGTCAAAATATATTATATTTACCCTGCATGCCCTCATATAGTTAAGTCAATTGGTAAACGCGACATCCTTGGAAAAGATCTCCAATAGTATTTATAATATCCCAACCTAGTGACCACAACAGGGGGGAGGGGGTCTGTGGTCCTTAGCCTTTTAAGTTGGTGTAACAAAATAATCAAGTTGATTAAATTAGTAAATTAAATAAATGCGGTTTCTGGAACACCCAGTTGCCTCAGAAAAGCAGATTGCCAGAAATATAGCAATACATTATAATATCGAACAATATATATGCAATAGTTTTTCTATAAGGAATATATATATATATATATATATATATATATATATATATATATATATATATATATATATATATATATATATATATAAATGAAAAACATAAATAACATAATAATCAAAATAAAATATACAAAAAATTTAGAAAGATAAATAAAACAAATGAAGCAAATGAGTATTAAATAATGCAACGAATCATTTTTATGTACAGGTGAAGAATCAATATTTACAATATATTATATTTAACTAAAGCCTAAAACATATTTATTTTTCTAAATCAAAGTAATCAATCCGTTCCACAAATACATCAAATTCCGCAACGTATTATTTTGCCGCTGTCTTAGCTGCTTCACCTACCGGCTCATTCACTAGCACGCCTGAATGTGCTTTCAGCTAATTAATTGAAATATTCATGCCTTGTCTATAGCCAAAGGTTAACGCACGCCTGATTTCCTAAACAAGATCTCCATGATTTTCAAAATTATTAAATTTCAGGAAAATAACCCTTCATCATTTCATTCACAATTTATCACAACGTTTCGGGATCATCTTTGCCCATTTTGAAGTGATTATTTCACTATATTTTAAACTGATTTAGAAGAATTATATAAATAATATGGAAAGGAAGAAATATATGATTGAATATAGAGAAATAATCACTTGAAAATGGGTAAGGATTAGCATACAATTCGTGATAAATTGTGAATAAAGTATTGAAGTATATAAGGGATATTTTCCTGAAATTTAATCATTTTAAAACTCGTATATACCCTTATGAACTGAGATTTTGAACAGGTTTAGTAGAATAATAATTATGTATAATTAATCCTGTAATGGAAAGATACGTAGGTGAAACCTAAACGGTAAGGCTGGGTCAATTTGACCCGACAATAATAAATTTTCATTTTTGTGGTTTCTACTTAGTAGACTTTTGCAAGAATAAAATTCAAAAATATATTCTAAAGCATTATTACTGAAATAATTGCAGTTAAAAAAAAGTACAAATGAGGAAAATATAAATTGCAATAAAATACTAAAACAGACACATAGGTCAGACCTTCATTTATTTATTTATAAACAACATCCAACAACAGGCTAAAGTCGAATTACAGGTGGTATAACAAAACAAAATAGTACTTAATATATCAAAATAACTGTAAATACTTAATACTAATTACAAAAATATTAAATTAGTTTAAAAAAATGATATGCACAAACTGTAACCAACGTAAATTATAAAAAGAAAGGAAAAGAAACCAATGAAACGTAAAACAACAAAAAGTGTTGATTCTTCAGGAAGTATCCCTTCTGTATTTGTCAGCTGTATGTAATATGGTGATCCGAAGTTTTCTCAGAAGGAATTGGAAACTGGGGTTCTTTAGTATTTCGATTTTAAATCTGCTCAAATAGTTTCTCAATATTTCCCCGAATCAAAATTTATTTCTAAAACTTGTGGATCTGTAACTTTGATTATTCCTCGTTCTTTTCCAAATAATTAACTTACATTTCTATCCTCTATCTCTGAACTCAAATTTCCAATGAAGGTATATCCTTTATCTTCTTGTTCCTCCTCTTAGCTGTGCATTTCTTGAAATTAGTCTTCAGGAGTGGTAAATAGATATTGTTGATGAATTATGAGTTTAAAATATATAAAAATAAGTAAACATTCAACTGCTGAAACAGCAAATGTTTTTTCGCATATAAGGCAAGCTTGGGCCTAGCTGACCCAGAGTTCGAATATGTTGTGATTTATTATATATAGTTTAAAAATGCCGCTTAACTTAGTGATAACGCTTTGTTCCGAAGTTTGGTGGCGGAAATCCTAAAGGAGCGTGTGCAATTCAATAATACGTTTCGCTCGAGCCAATTAGCCAACTATACCCTAGCCTTACCGTTAAAGGGTCAATTGGTAATTATATAATAAATGTAATATATTATTATAATAGATTAGTCTTATTGTTGGCTTACTCTTGTTAGCTAAACAGAACAATTGAACAAGCATACTTTTTACCTTTTTCAAAATATAAACCATTAATAACCATTTCGATTCTGCCTAATATTTGTTCAGCACAAATTGGGTTTGCTTACCATTAGAATCTCCGGGTCTGGCAGGCTCATTTGGTTAAATCCTTACATCTTCATAATTAATCACCTTAATCGTATGTTGTATATACCTATTATGGAATATGATTGGTTGAGCCTCATTAATCATAAACGATATGGAATCAGATGACAGACTTATGAACTAAATTGGGAGGAAAAATGGGGAAGTCATACTTATTGTATAAATTCTCCAAAACATTTTCCTTCAAGTATTACATAAGCCATACTTAATTTTCTAATGAAAATTCGAATTTAATTTAATTTCAAAAACCAATTAAAAAAAAATTGGTTTAAATAACTACACACAGCGCATTTCAATAAGATTTAATAAAAATGGAATTATATTTTTTTAATTATAATTTTTTTTTAATTTCACCATCTTGATTTTATAATCCTGAAGAATGTTTAATCCTGAAAACAGTGACGTTTGCTTCATTTTCCTATCACCTTCGTATAGCCAAGGGCAGATTTTTGTCTTTAAAAGTCCGGTTTGAACTGTTTTAGACACGTCTTTATTCTTTTAAAGAAGGAACTATTGAATCCCTGCTTATTTAAATTTCATTAACTCATCAATAATTAAAATATACTATTTCAATGCCTAATAAGAAATACCTAGAAAGTTGAAACCTAGAAAAGAAGAAACTTGAAGGATAAATCTAATTATGGATTGATAAATAATTTGCCATTTGTATACATGCTATACATATACATTTGTTTTATTGAAAACTAGTTTCAATAGGAGTATACGAACGAAATTGTAATAATTGTGCAGCTAAATACACGGGAAAAACTGGAAGATCGCTAAATCAGAGATTAAAGGAACATATACCTACGTATAATAAATAATAAGACAGAGAATTCCATATTTGCAATCGATTTAAATGAAAAAAATCATAAATTCATCAACTACTCAGGATTTAAATTAATACATCACGTTGAAAACAGCCTCAAATTAAATATATATGAAGCACTTGAAATAATAAATTGCTTTAATGACCAAATAAATATCTCCAATATTCCAATCTTAAATTTATTCCCATCTATAACAGAAAAACCAATTTTTCATCTCATTACTGGAAAAACCCTGACCCTTAAACCGTTTACCTATAAACATCTTACCTACCTTTCGTTCATTGTTAGTTCAATGCGAGAAGAAACCAGTACAAACTTTCCTGTTTGATATAATCCATTTAAACCTTGGTGAGTACCAAAATGTATTTGATTTCATGCCTTAATTAAATTCATAATTCATAAATGTTTTATAATACTGATTTATATTACATCTAATACATATTAAATACATTCATCTTCAGTTCTAAAAACACACAAAAATTCAAAAAATAAACAATTTAAAATACAGTTTGGTATTATTATACATATTAAATTAAATAAGTATATAACATTTATGAATTATGAATTTAATTAAGACAAGAAAACAAATACAAATTGGTACTCACCAAGGTTTAAGTAGATTATATCAGACAGAACAGTTTGTATTGGTTTGTTCTCGCACTAAATTAGCAATAGAAGAAAGGTGGGATGTTAATAGGTAAACGGTTTAGGGGTCAGGGTTTTTCCAGAAATTCCGGCGAGTAACTGTTTTTTTCTGTTATAGATGGGAATAAATTTAAGTTTGGACTATTGGAGATATTTATTTGGTCATTTAAGCAAAAATCTGTATTTTATTTGAAGAATTTTATTAATTTAATATGTATAATAATACCAAACTATATTTTAAATTACTTATTTTTTAATTTTTGTATGTTTTTAGAACTGAGGATGAATGTGTAACATTCGAAACTAGTTTTCAATAAAACAAATTTATAGAAGTGGCAAATACTTTATCAATCCCTAATTGCAATAGAAAATCTAATAATCGCCTAAGTTCTGCGTATTGTTCATGAATTAAAATGGCATGTCAAAATACAATAATGTTTTTCAGTTTCTCGGAATTTCTCTGTTCGTGATGATTGAAGTTATCACCAGAAAAGTTGATTGCTCATCAGATAATAGACGCCATGACACTCCATTTCTCAAACTTATTTGCCTTACCTGTATATACTAGATATCATTCGATGGCTTCTAGTTATATGATAATTATGACGTCAAAACTTGAAATCTGCATTTTTGGCAGCTACGAGGTATCTTAAATTATTACAGTCATATAAATATAATTATAATAATACAGCTTTTATTTTCAAATTTACAAAAACAAAAATGGTTACATTACATGATTTCGGATGCCACATCCTTACAGTCAAATTATTTTAGATTTGATAAGTTTCAACATGAAAATAAAATTTGATTTAAATTATAAGTTTAACATAATATTAACGTAAAAGTTCTCTTAAACGCTATTACATTCATAAAAGAACAAAACATGTATTGCTAATTAAGTTAATACTGTTTTTTTAATTTATTTTTATTTCATTTTTTTTGTGTGTTTTTTGATTAATTTTTCCTAATGTTGGAACTTAAAATTATGTTAAACAGTCAGGTATATGTACTTATAGTTGTAAATGTACTTAAGTGATATTTTTCCCAAGATAAAAAATTATTTTTTATTTCAATTTATATTTCCTAGATGCGAGAAAAGCCTAAATTAGCGGTTTTAAATGTTTTTAGTGTATCGATGTATCAAATCTCCAGGATTCAAATCCTTTCTTAGAAAAATCAAATCAAGTAATAAAATAGGGGGAAAAAAAGAGTTTAAATTTAATTCGTGCTTTGATTAAATTTTATTCTGAATTTTTGGTACAGTAGCTCTCAGTGCTGCTGAAAACAAAAAATTTAATTTTTTGTGAAGAATGTTTAATTAGTTTTGAAATTTAAATGACCGTATTGCATAAAATATCTCTGCAATTATTTAAATCCATAATTTTGGATTAATGTATTGTGAATAGATTACTTTGAATTATCTCAATTGTTCTATAAAAGTTGTAAAAGCATTTTAACAACTTTTTTTTTCTCTTACCCAATTGATGGGAACGTTGAGCACTTAGTTATTGGTATTGCAGAAGGATTCTCTTTCTCAATTATTTACATTTTTCCGCTGAAAGAATCCTGAAAAAATATTTTATAAGGTAATTAAAGGGAGTAAAAGCTATTAAATAACTCACCAGAATTCGCTATATTAACAATCTGCTACAATTGTTTGACCTTTTTTAGATGATTACTAAAAGTTTCAATATAATAGATATTTAAAAATATATAATATTACAGAATAGAAGAACTTATCAACAAACAAAATTTGATTTTATATTAGACAATTCGAAATGCAATTTTTCAACAGATCAGTAAACCAATAATTTTAATGTAAAATTCACAAATGTTTCTGAATTAAATGTACTCAGATTTACCAAAAAACATTGAAAATATATTAATTTATCAAAAAAAAAATGATTTATTATGATTTAGTACACACTCCATAGAATGCATTTAATGAAATTATCAGTTTTTCTTATTTTTACTTTACGATAGGAGGGACATATCATTACATTATTCTGAGACAATTCAACTCTAGGTGAAATGTTGATTATCAAATAGGACAATCATTGGGACAGGAAAAAATAAGCCAGTCCATAAACAGTCCAGAGGCAGTACATCTCACATCAACATTTTAAGAAAAACTAACCAAATAGAAACAGTACATTCATTAACATATGTGTTGTATTGTCTTAAATGTACAATCTCTTTTTTGTAAATCTTTTTTTTAGACTGTTGGTGTAAGATATGCCATCTGTGATCTGATCTTATCTTTTTCTCTCTAAATCATCTCGAAATTGGTGAAACGTTGACTAGCCAGTTATTTACTGGTTCTTGTTTTATAACATAAAACTCCTTTGGTCTAAAACGCCATTTATTTTTTTCCCCCATTATATTTTTACTTCCTTGTACGCAGTAAAGGAAGTATTGTAATCGCGAAAATTTTCGGTTTTAAGATTTCAAGGGAAATATCCATTTTGACCACCCTTGAATCCATTTTGACTAGTTTCATCGTGACGTCTGTTCATACGTGCGTATCTCGCATAACTCAAAAACGGTTAGCCGTAGGAAGTTAAAATTTTATATTTAGGATTTTGGTAAAATCTAGTCGTGAGCCTCTCTTTTTGGCCACTGCATGATCACCGAAAGTGGTACTTCACTTAAAGACCATAATTCCTTTCCATCAAAATTATATTAAAATATAATGCAAAACTTCTCAAATTTTAACACCATGGAGGAGTGGAATCGGCGGTGGGTAACTACTCAGAAAGGAGCTACCTTGAGAAAATACTTTCCTAGCGTCCATTCACGATTGAAGGCCAAATGGGTCCTCCCTGATTAATAGATGTCACATTTTCTCACCCGACATTGGGGATTCCGTGCCAAGCTCCATGGCTTCGGAAAGGACATTAATCCTCCATGCCAGAGTTGTGGAGTACAGGAAACTGCTGAGCACATCGTCACCACCTGCACCGCGTTTGAGGCAATAAGAACAATACTACGGAGGAAAACCGGCCTCTATGTCATCACAGAGATTGATTTTCCTCAATGAGTTGGCCAGGAAAATTATCCATATTTTGTAGCCTTCGTATACGATTGGAAGGAAATAGCAGGACCAACCTATTTCAATAGATTCAATTAAGAATGGACACGCATTAAGGATGAAGAGACTCATCGGTCGGTAATTCTTCCGAAACCCGTAATGCCGAGAGGCAAGGTAGGATGAAAAATAAATACAAAAATAACTTCTCAAATTTAGCATTTATAACATATATATTGATTTAAATAACGTACTAGATTTTGTCTAAATTGGAAAACCTTAAACGGTACTTGACTTGAAGGTCATTATAAACTGTCATAAAAAATTATATTAAAATTAAATACAGAGATCATACGGTTCGGTAATTAAGGTTACAAATGCGATTTTGTTTCCACTCTAATTAAACATTTTTATTACTTGTTTTAAGTGTTAAAATTGAGTGTGAAATAATTGTTTTCCTCTCCATTTGCGAGTTGAACAAGTCTGTAGCAGGAGAATAAGATATAAGTTAAGAGGTTCTTCCACTTATATTGTCGAAACCGTTGGTTTCCAATGCTCCATCTCGTGACATCGACAGTTCTAATGTTGTCACGTAACACGAAAAAATATTTTGGGAACTTGTTACCTACTGAAAGAAAACGACTTATAATAACGGAGCGAGACCTCCAGAATCAAGAGTATGGGCGTGTCAATAGATGGATGTCGGTGACACCGAGTGTCGTTTTTGAGATTCTGCAATCTTTGGAAACTAGTAACCAAATTCAGGATCACTTTTTGAGCCATATATTTATAGTTTAATGGGTATTAAGTCATGAGGTGACCGCTTCAGATATTTTTATCTTACTTATGAACACACAAAACACCCAAACACATATACAAATAGTACATATCTTGTACATGCATGTTCCATATACTTTTTTATTTATTCTTTGTCCCTTTTCTCATTTTTCGTGTTTACTAATAAAGGATTTTTTTTTTTTTTACTGTAACTTTCGTCCTAGTCATCTATTCTCTGCTTCTTCATTCGTCTGACAACAGGTTATTCGATTAAAATCTTGAAGACTGATAGAAGTTTTTAATCGTTTGTTATATTAATCGTTTAATAGATTGTAGTAGGATCTTTTTTGAGGATTTGTTGTAAATCAAGGGTTATTGTCATATTGCTGGAACAGTACTCGCATTTTATTGATAACGTTAGGTAACGCTTCAATTGTGATGTGATGAGGTAGGAGTGAGCAAGTCTCCTGTGCCCTATTTTCAAATTTACTGGTATTTAAGTGACTTGAGATTTTTTAGAATATTTCCATAGGCAATATTCATTATAAGGTTTGTAACAACACACGAGGAAAATGCTGCAATACCTAATAACTTCATCGGATCCATTCTAGGAATTGTAAAATTCGGTCTTTTTTACTTTAGGTACGCCAGTTATTTTGGGTAATTATTGGGGTCACACGCTGCTTTATCAAAAGGGGGCGTGGCCTGAGTAAGGTTATGCACCCTCACGTCACCAGTTACAGAAAAAAAATAATATTGGAAAGGATATTGTACAAACACTGAAGAAATACCATAGCAGATTAATTACTGCAGTTCAGAATACTACCCTTTTGGTGTATACAATAGTTAACCCTTTTCTTTAATTGCTTGGGGGTCCCTTCATAAATTTACTTGAGGATTTAGATGATCACTGGTTAATTAATAATAATAAGGAGTTTTGTTTTTAGGTAACTTCAGTTTTGTGGTAATGCACCATTATGAACTATAGCATGAGTATAAAATAATAGAAAAATCATCCAGTTGCAAGACCGATTAAAATTTATTAAAAATTTTAATTCAATTGTAGGATTAAAAAAATTACCAACTACCAATTTATTTATTTATTTATTAAAGCCATACTCGATTAATTAATCAATAATGAATTTAATCAATTAAATTCCTAGCTTCGTAATTTTTCTTATTCGTGGTAAGTGTGATTGATAATCAAGAAAAGTACAGAATATCGTGATTAACGCGATGGGGAACATAAAATTTTATTTATTTTAACTTTATTATTGTTAATAATAATAAAAATGTGTTCATTTCTGTGTTTACTGTATATAACTTTTCATTCGTTTCTTCGATGTAAATATTATTAACCTCAAAACCATGTTACCTCAATGTCAACAATGTGAGCCTCGCCCCCTTTTGTTATCAGCAGCGTGTGATCCCAATAATTACCTTATTTTTAAATAGGAAAAGTATCTGTTATAGAAAAATATTAGTTATATTTGAATCAATGTTGCCATTCTTCTGTTATGTAAACATCTGTTAACAGATTATATTGAAACTTGTAAAAAAAACACTTTTATTTAAGATGTTTTAAACATTACCGCCGATTATCTTTGGTTTTTTTTAGAACATCTCTAGCACATTCCTCTCGTAAATTTTTTTTCCAATCTGTGGTTGCTTTTTATGACATTTTTAAATCTTTCCTGCAAAACTTATTAGTGGCATAGGCATTCGCCCAAGCATAAAAGAATTAAATTAATTAATTAAACCATGTCCCGACGTACGCTCCAATACCTTGTCGGCAACTTCGCCTGTCGCATATTTATTTGGGAGCACTTCTTTTCGGGAAATATACCTTCATGTCTTGACCTTTCCTACATTTTCTGTTCCTGTGAAGTATCCCGTACTTTTGGAGTGCCTTAAATGCAGTTACCTCTGATTTTAAGCAACGACATATCTTTAATTAAATTCATAGTAAACTCAATTTGCGTATAGGAGAAAATAGCAGATAACCTAATCCAAATCTAAAACAGCATGTGGCATGATAATAGCTATTAATTTTCGATAACAGATACTTTTCCTGTTTAAAAATAACTGGCGTTCCTAAAGTAAAAACGCTGCAAATTATTACGCAATGGTTTATTATTTCCACTTATTTATTCCACTTGTTTATTATTCCACAAAAATATCTATTCTGTCAAAGTAAAAAATATGAAGCAGTAGGTACCAAAGGAAAAGAAATTTGAAGCTTGTCACAAGATGTTCGCCGTGAGAGTGCCGAACTGTGTTAATTAAAAAAACTGTGTCAATGCAAGTAGGCTGTGATGTAAAATGATACAGAGGAAATATTTGATGTGCACTTCACTAGGAAAAAATAAAAACGAAGTTCATTAAGCTATATCTCAGCTAATAATGGTCCGATTTAGGTGATTTCTAGTTCGTATTGTAGGGATTTTCGTTAGCTTTCGTTTAAATACAATAAAAGCACCAAGCAAATTTTTGCGGACGGATTTTTTTTTATTCGATATTTGGATTCTACGTATCTTGAAACGTAAAACCTCAAATTTTGAGGGGGGGTTACAAAAAAATTTTCTTTGGTCGATTCCAAAGGTCTATTATTGAAAATAATAAACCAAAAGGCCCGTAAAATTATATATTTTTTAATATTTATTATTATATTATATATATATATTATAAGTTATTTCTATTGCAAATTAAGTATTAATGACTTACATTGTTGGTGGTCCTCTGAAGGCGAGGAAACAACAGTAATCTCCTTTTCCACAGCAAATTGACATATATGAACAGCAATTGGACTCATTGCAGTGTTTCTTTAAATAAAGATTATTCTTAATTATTCTTAGAATTTTCTATGCAACGAGCTTTGTTTATGTTTAAAAAAATGAAAAGAAGTTACAAAATTGAATTTTCAAAAGCACTAATGAATTCTGAAAAAAACATTCATAACCTTGTAATAAAATTATCAAATAAAATTTAGATTATATTATATAATTACTACTACTTACGGAAGTTTACATTACTAAATTAAATTTTTTTGTGAACAAACACAATTCCCTTAAAAATATCTTTATTATTGTTCTAACATTAAACCGACGTTGCGAAATTTTTTCATATTTTCCTTTCTTTTTTTCATAATTATGCTATTTTTTTCTAATATAATAGTTAGCAGTGCCTATCTAACTTCTGGTTTTTTTCCACAATACATCATTTCCTCTGTCGTGTCCACTTGTAAAATTGTTTTAAAGTAGTTATTGCAATAGAGTGTCTGCTAATACCATATCGATGTCACTCTGATCTAAATTACAATTCTTGTACAATAATGATTTTAAAATATTTTAATAGTGGACACAACAAACGAAATAATGTATTATGGAAAAAACAGACCTTGGAGAAGTACTGCTAACCATGTTATATAAGAAAAAAATAGCATAATTAAGAAAAAAAAAAAGACAGGAAAACCGAGAGGATGAAATAGAATTTCGAAACGTTGGTTGTTTTTAGGGCAAAATAATGTTAATGTTTGAAAAATAATAAATATATTTTAAGGAAAGTGTGTTTTTTTTTTCAGAAAAAAACAATTTAATAAAATTTATAATTACTTATCGTAAAATATTTTTTCCACAAAACATAACAAAAGGTATACCGTAAACGTTGGCTAATTTGGCCCTGGCGTTCAGTTTTGGCCCAAAGTAAGAAAATAACAGAACAATTTCTATTCATCTTCAGGAATCATATTTTAATCTGCCTAAGGTAGTTTCTGCTAGCCTGTAGCATCAAGCAGGTAACAGTGGACACCAATTGGCCCATTAGTCACCTACTAGGTATAGTACCTGTTAATTTATTTAAGCTTTCCAGACAAGTGATTTTTCTAATTCTCAAACTTTCAACTGTCGAAAATGTATTACAAAATTTATTAAAGACTCTGATTATGATAAACTCGAAAGTATGACCTACTTTGGCCCAGGTATTTTTGGGCAATATTTTCGTATTATAACTGCCCTGAGCCCAGTAGCGGATCTAGACCTCGCGGAGCCTTGGGCGAAACGATATTGCGGGACCCCTTAGGGGGCTTTGGATGGTATTGGTACTGGTAATGGTGGGGAGGATTCCGGCAGGTGGACCTACACAATGTAATAACATAACTCCTAAATGTAATAACTCCCCCAGAATAATTTGAAAATATTGTGGCAAAATGGGCTTATTTTACTCTCAAAACTCATGTATTCAGCATATAATTTGGGATTTCAGTTCTAATTTTGTTCAAAAAGAAATTTGTATTGTTCAATTTTTTTTTTTTTTTATATCGTGGGCCTCCACGATAAAAAAAATTATCTAACCTCCAAAACATATAAATGTTACTCCTTTGCTTCAGCAATTTGTGAGAAAATATGCATTTAATTCAGAAATGGATTTTTTTATAAGCCTGTCTTTCTTTGGCCCAACCTAATTATACAAAGCTTCAAAAAAATAAAGAAAGTTTTTATGAATTACATTTATAATAATCTAGTTGTTTAAAAAAAACGTTACTATATATTAGAAATGGAAAAATACTCAGGTTGGTGGTACTTAATTAGTTTCTATTTCAAGAAGAAAAAAAAGAGTAAAAAATAAAATAATTTCTGGCATCCTAATGACAGATAAAGATAAAATAACATAAAAACATTCCAGACACAATACCTCCTGCACCAACAGTCTATAAAAGATTTACAATATAGAAATTTTATCAGACTACAAGACAATTGGACCACATACTCCATTCACTTTACGTAAATATGTCTAGCATTGTCTTGGAGGGATATGTGTCTTTGTATATGTGTGACTGTGTAGTCTTTTTTAGACTATTGATTTGAGATGTACTGTCTCTAGTCTGTAATTATGTGATTTTTTTTTTGTTTATGTCCGGATGATACTTGCGTACAAAAGAAACGTTGACTGGTTAACTATATTCTGGAATATAGTTTATATTTATATATATATATATATATATATATATATATATATATATATATATATATATATATATATATATATATACCCATTTTGCCGGATCTTTCATTCCATTTTCATGACTATAAATGAGAATATTAAAAAGAGTATTCGCAAATCCTAATTTGACACCGCGCGTCAATTTTAGAAAGCAATTGCGGTTGGTGAAACTATACAAGTAGACCTACGACTTTTTCCTCTGGCATTTTTTTTATTTGATCATCTGTCGTGAGAAGCCTACATTTATCCCATTTCTATTGGACACCCTGAATATTATTTATAATGCAAGTAATTAAGAGCTGTCCTGCTACGTAAATATTCGACTTCAAAGAATCGAAAAGTTTCCATAAACAGGAATATATCTCAAAGACTAAATACTTGATTTAGATTTACCAATGTACTGCAAACGCGTCGTTCTTTAGCCCAAAGGAAGAAAATAACAAACAAATCTCTATTTATCTTCGGTAACCAGATTTTAAACTTCCCAAAGTAGTTTCAGCTAGCAGATTCTGCAGATCCAAGCAGATGGGCAATAATGGACACCAATGGCTCAATCGTTGCCCAAAAATTGCAGTACCTGTTAATTTGTTAATGCTGTGCAGAAAAGTAATTTTTCAACCTCTCAAACTTTTAAGTTTTGAAACTGTTATATATTTGTTACAGTCATTAATAATTTTTTAACTATACCATTCATTAATTTAGTCAGTGGGATGATTGCATTTTACATTATATTATAAGTTTCTATTTCAAAATTTAATTATATTAAAAGATTTTGATAACCCTAAAAGTAAGACCTACTTTGGCCCAGTTATTTTTGAGCATTTTTTTTTGTATTATCTCGGTCCTAAGGCCAATAGCGGATCCAAATTTTGCGGGGCCCGAGACGGTACGATATTGCGGGGCCGCCACTTAGAGAGTTTTGGAGGGTACTGATACCAGGGCCGGAATTAGGATTTTTGTCAGGGGAGCAAGCTTAATTTTGCTACCTCTTCATTCACTCCTCAATAAAAGTCTACATCAGTATTTTGTATGCATATACATATGTATAAATAAATACCATCATAACATAAATTTATTTTATTTATTAAGGTTAAAACAATTAAGAAACTGAATCAAACATTTTTTCCTTCAACTAAACATAAAAGTTCGTTCTAACTTCTTCCGCTTGGGACAAATTTCAAATATAGTTTTCATTCAGAATTGTATTTTCTAATGAACCCAAGTCTTTCTTTGGCCCAAGACAGAAAAAATCACCTTGGGCCAAAGTAACTTTAATATAATATTAGCCTCTCTAAAAAAAAGAAAAAAAAAAAGGTAATACTCCCTTAATATAATTAAAAACTTTTTACAAATTGCATTTATTATCGTCTATTATAGCACTTATAGTCTATTTGTGTAAAAAATGTTACTATAGCTTATATAGAATAGTACATAGAACAGAAACATACTCAGAATTATCGAGACTTGATTTAAAAAATTCCAAAAATGGGCCAAAGTAGCTCGCATTGACGGTACGTATTTTGTAGTACTTCTCGGAAATATTGTTGGCATTTATTAAATCATAACATTCAGTACTTTAGATAATTAGACATTTAAAAATCATACTAATAATGGCTGAGAATATTTTTAAATCATAAACTCATCGCTCATAATTACTTACCATCAATATATTTACATTCCGAGTACCAGGCAGTGAGATTCCAGTAATTACCTCGTTGTTAATAGCATGCCCTCTAACAAAGAAATGTTGGGAAGCGCAGATCATTCCAAACAACACCACCGCTAGCATTGTAATTGCTTTTCTTTTTAATTGCGTTTACCGTTTCTTATAAAACCTCTAACCTTCTATTTATATATCCTGGTATTAGTTTGCACTTATCTTTATCAGTCACTCATTTCGTAATGCCATCTAAAATTAGTCTTAGATTAGTTTCATAGATCAGATTAGTCAACAAAAAGTTTAAATCAGTTGTAGATAAAACGGTTACCATCGGATTGAGAGATAAATGACTTGCCTGTGCCTATCCAACCCATGAAGTGTTTTAGTTGAATATAAGTTAGACAACATTTGTTGGAAACTTTTTTTAAAAATTGCATATTTCCTGAAAAAAAATCCACTTACAGTAGGTTTTTTTCTGAAGTATAGAAAATTTCACTGGTTTAACACTCGGTAGGGCCGTTATTGTTAGTTTTAGATTAAATTATAACTGGATCTTTTAAGTAGGTGATCATAAGCTGAGCAGCAGTTGTTTGCAACATTGTTTTCGAAAAAATGCATATTTCCAAATTAAAGAAAACTCATTTACGCCAGATATTTTTTTAACACCAAAATTGTAAAAGTTTGACACTCCGTATGGCGGTTATCGTTTGTTTTAGCTTAAAATTTAACTGTACCTTTTTTATAGGTAATCTTAAGTTGAACAACTTTTTTTCAAAACTTTTTGGGTAAAATTCATATTTCTTGACAAATGAAAACCCACTTATAGCAGAAATTGTTTTTTTAAATACCGCAAATTTCACAGATTTGGCACTACGTAGGACGGTTATCGATAGTTTAAGCTTAAAATGCAACAAGACTTTTTTTATAGGCAATCTTAAGTTATGTAACTTTTTTCGATAAAATGCATATTTCCTGTAAGAATGACTAAACAAATTATAATTCTTTTACAGTTTATTTTGATTAAAACCACAATAAAACTATCGTTTTCGATTTCCAGATTATCATATTCGTAATCTACGCAAAAAATCGCATCATACTCGACTTTACCGCAGAAGTGAGCCAATTTACTTTAAAATCAGGTGCTAGTTTTTTCCAGGTATTTGGCTCGGCTTACCAGCGTTACCTAGAGACACCATGAGGAGCTAGGTCGTTTCCCAAATATTCCATGCGTTCCACTAGAATTCATTAATTCCAGTAAGCGATTTTGGTTTATTACTTTCAATAATAGACCTTTTGAATCGACCAAGGAAAAATTGTTGTAACCCTCCCCCCCCCCCTCAAAATTAGAGGTTTTACGTTTCAAGATACGTTGAATCCAGATATCGAATAAAAAAAAATCCGTCCGTCCGCCGTACGCCGTCCGCTGCTTTCCCCCGAGACTATTGGACCGAATGTCTTGAGATTCGGTACTAATGTCACAGGTCACCCCGGGATGATCCTCGGAACTCTACATTACCATCCGTCTGTTTGTTTCAAAATGGCGGCCGATTAGAGATCTCATAAGCCCATAACTCGGCCATTTATGAAGATAGAGAGGAAATGTAAGGTGTTTTAGAATCAGCATAACAGAAGAAAAAAATATATATATATATATATATATATATATATATATATATATATATACACATATAAAATCTGTATAATTACCGATTATAGATTTCATAAGCCCATAACTCGGCCATTTATAAAGATAGAGAGGAAATGTAAGGTGTTTTAGAATCAGCATAACAAGGCATTAAAAAAAAAAAAAATTACAAAGATAGAGAGGAAATGTAAGGAGTTTTAGAATCAGCATAACAAGGCATTAAAAAAAAAATTGCAAAGATAGAGGAGAAATGTAAGGTATTTTGGAATCAGCATAACAAGTAATTTAACATTTAACAAAATGTAAGAAAAATAAAAGAAAGAAAAAAAAAACGAAAAATAAATAAATCTCTATCTGTAAATGCTTTTGGTTTATTATTTTCAATAATAGACCTTTGCAATCGACCAAGGAAAAAATGTTTGTAACCCCCCTCAAAATTAGAGGTTTTACGTTTCAAGATACATAGAATCCAAATATCGAATAAAAAAAACAACCGTCCATAAAAATGGATTTGTTTGGTGCTTTTTGTATTTTGATTGTATTTGAACGAAAGCTAATGATATTCCCTACAATACGAAATAAAAACAATTTAAATCGGACCATTATTAGCTGAGATATAGCGTAAGGAACTTAGGAGACTGATTCTCCTGGCGGTTAGTCATCCTGCTTCCTGACTTATCTATTGGGCTTCTGACTTCCTCGTATCTCTCTGTTTTATTCTTCCTTGGATTATTTCTTTACTTCCTTTAGCTTCCTTAGTCTTTCCTTCTTTTTTTTTTCCTACTGAAGTGCACATCAAATATTTCCTCTGTATATCACAGCCTACTTGCATTGACAGAGTTTTTTAAATTAACACTCTCAGTTCAGCACTCTCCCGGCGATCATCTTGGGACACCTCGGATCGCTCGAAAATTCAATTACTTCGATATTTATTTGACCAAAAATCAATTATTATTTAATGTTTGTATTTTTCCTTTAATATACTCAAAAAACTATGTCGATATAATTTTTCAAACACAAAATCTAAAATAAAGCAATTTCAGCATGTTTTATTTTTTTCTCTACGAGGAGCGGATACCTCGTACATATTCGGTAGGATATCGGTCGATTTTATTAAAATGTGGTATCATCCAAAAATGTATGATCAAAATCGGCAACGGACTCATCGTGCACTCTCGTTGTAAGTGCATTTGTTGTCATTTATTCTTATCTTGTCCAAGAGGGGTTATTTTGGTTGCATTAATAAAAAAATAAGAATTAAACGTTCAGGGCTTAAGTTGGTGGATGCCAAGAGAATTCAGCGTTTTGTCCACTTTGTGATGGAATAACTTATTTTAACAAATGCACTTTTTTCAATTGTAATATTTACTTATTTCAAATTTTATAATATCCAATAGTACGGTAATTAAATAAGTAATATACTATGGCAGGGCCGTCGTCAGAGAGGGTACCTGTACCTGAGGTGGACAAAATTCCTGGGGCCCGGGCCTCCGGGGTTTTGTTGAGCAAATATATGCAAATTAAAGAAAAAAATCATTTCAATCTACAACAAATAATATCAAGTATTTTTATCATACTCTGCCTGTGTAGCCTATAATGTGCTTATTATTGTTTTTATAAATTTGCTTATTGTTTATTGTTTAAAGAAAAAAGTGTGGTCTATGGAATCTCAGTCAGCAATTAAATTTTGAATCAATCATTAAAACTTTCGCTGAAAGAAAGAGATGAGTGCTGTAAATAAAAAAATAGTTCAAGCTCTACTAGAGTTATTGTGGGCATTTGTCTTAAGTAATTATTATTAAATTGTACTATCATTATTAAGTAATTTTTTAAAAACTTTGTATTGTATTTTATAAAAAAAACCTTAAAGTGTAGTTATTATAGTATAATAGTAAGTTTCGTTTTCAAAATACCTTAGTATATATATTACTATTATTGACAAAAATAAAAGAAATGAATTATTGAGTGGGGGTTATTATTATGGGCTCAGCTGACGACGGCCTTGTCTATGTTACCTTAAATTATTATTATTTCTTAAAATTAATTCAGCATTTGATATAATAGTTAAGTATAATTACTGTTAGTTGTCATTTATATTTATTTCCTCTCATAAGTTTAATCTTTCGGCTATAAATTTCAATTTAATTACATCTTATTAACCGCTGCAGCCTCCACAACATCCGACTGAATTAAATTGTTAAAAACAATTCTGTATTGTACTTGTTGAGAGATCATAATTTTAATTTATAAACCTAGGCAGAACATCATTTTATTGAGCACCATTTTGTGCAGAGGCCAAAAAAGACCTGCAGAGTTCTGTCCATACTGTGAGTAAGAACAGAACAATTTTAGGGTTCCATAGCACAACGCATTAGTGCAGTATTTTATTTATTTCTTCAACAGTAGTGAAATGGCAAGAAACAAATTATGTTTCCCTTTTTCTTCTCATCAGAATTCAAGGCAGATGTATACAATCTAATTTAAGTACACCTTTTTATATATATGTTAAAGTTTAATTTGTTCTCTTTTAATTCGCTTTTCAAATATATATTTTCATACAATCCAACACCCTTATGTTCATTAGCCTAATTACATTTATAGCGCTATGGGTAACGTTTAATTATCCCACATTAAAATACCGAGATCATCAAACACGGTCCATCGGGCTAAGGTATTTCATTTATATTCAATTTGAACATTTGCACAAATCAAACATGGCCCACTGTGCTACCATATTTCAATTATGTACATCAATTTGAACAATTGCACAAATCAAACATGGTTCACCGGGTTAAGATATTCATTTATACATCAAATAATTATAAGGGGAATGTTATATACATATATAAATATGTTATGCTGTAACACAACCTATTTATATTATATATTTCAATTCATTTGAAGACATTAAACTTTAAATTTCATTATTTCACTAAGCATGATTTTTTCTCACATCAGTAACTTTAGTGTAATTCATATATGTTTTCAATTACCACTTAGAGAATTAGTAACATTGTTTTATATAACTTTATTTATCATTGGCAGGATTTAATCTTTCTGATTTTACTCTAATCACAAATAAATCATTGTTTTCTGCATTAACCATTATTTGCAGTCATCTATTCAATAATTCATAAGTTTCAATCCTTAAATGTAAGGGAAAAGGTATTTATTTAAATCATTTACATGATATCAATTCTTCATTCATTTAATAAATCTGTATAGGTTTCAATCTTAAACGTTCAATTATATCATTAAATCGAACAATGTAAGCATTATAAAGGCATTTATTTCAATCATTTAAATTACATTGAATCAATGCATTCATTTATTTTAATACTTCTATATAGATACCGATTAAATGTTCAATTATGCCATTGAACTTAATGATAAAGCATTATAAGCTCACTTATTACACAATAATTTCACTTTAACCACAGGTGCACAGCCATGATTTATGGACTAGAGAAGGTAACTATTTGGTTTGTTTCCAAAGAGGTAGGCGCCACTTCTTCTCTGCCAGTATATACTTCCAACCAACATACCTAACGTCATTACTATTGGTACGCCACATGACGTTCCCTTTCTCTTGTTCCATTTGAGCATTTATATATATATATATATATATATATATATATATATATATATATATATATATATATATATATATATATATATATATATATATCGCGGGCGGTCAAGCAAAGAGTCCAAGATTGTAAACAATTCACAGTTCAATTCTTCACTTAGCAAATCATTTTCACCGGATAATAAGACTAAATCATTCAATGCTTTAGTTGACTGTAATTTCATTCAAAATGCACTTATATGTAGTTTTTCCATCAGGCAGAAATCTTTTATCACACAAAATTCACTAATCGGACATAGTGACTTATGCTTGAACCCACACAATATATGGGAAACAACCCAGCAAACTTCATGGCGTCTCTGGGTAACGCTGATACCTGGAAAAAGATATTGGGTCCGGAATACCCAATTCACAGGTATCGGGACTCAATGCGTACTCTCTAGAAAGGTTGATGGGACTGGATTACTACCTTTTTTGGTATTTGTGACTCACCTCGGCTCTCCCATAAGAACAGTTAATTTTTGTTAAATTTCCACTTTGACAAAATTAATTTTAAAATAAATTTGAGGCATTAAGCAGCACTTAATGGTGCTAATGTAAACAAACTTTAAATGTTTGATGATTAGTCAGTTAGTTTTGACAATCGAATAAATAAGATGTATAAACCGTATTTAAACTCACAATTAAAAAAAAAAAAAAAAAAAAAGAAACGGCGGGATCTTGGTTTGAGTACTTTGTGAGGTACTGTTTCTAAGCCAATGGTTTTGCAACGAGGTGATTTGGCCGAGATAACGCTCAACGACAAGTTTTTTCCCCCAGTTAAGGTACTCACTTTATAGAGGCTGGGTGATCCCCAAGAGGGTCTCCTGATTCCACAGGGTCGATCCACGGTTGATAACAGAATAAATAATTATCTGCCATAGCCGGTATCGAATCCGGAATCGGGAGCATAGTAACTTAGTGCCTCCGCACCTCTCCAAGTACTAGCTAAAAAAAAATACTAAATACCGGGTGGTACACTTACGGGCACCACGTAATGTTGATTTTTTCTATTTATCTTGATTTAATTGATTTTAAATCATCAAATATTCACACTGATGAAATATTAATGAGACACAAAATAGTTTTAAAGTATTATTATTATTACAAAATTAAAAAAAAAACTTACAAAAAGCGAAATAACTAAAATCTAGAATCTATAAAATACATAAATCACTATGAAAGAAATCTGAATAATACTTAAATGAAGTAAAATAAATTAAAGTTAATTATACAATGCAAAAAGGTAATGGAAGGGAAATAAGAGAACATACATCAGCAAATCTCTAACCAGAATCGAATCTAAACAAGTAGAAGTGAATTTTAATGAAATTCATTTCATGATGGATTCCAATGAAATATCAATGACGATAAACTGAAACAAAATCGCTTACCGCCTCTTTAGACCTAAGTGAAATGTAATGTTTTCTTAAAAGTTAGAAAAAGGTCTTTTCCAATATTTGATATAATGCCTCTGTCGAATTAGGCCATGTAAACCAACTTGTTAAGCAATGCTACGCATCATAATTTTATGTGACTAGGTGAATTTCGCTGATTTCTGTAAACATTGTAAGGAATATTAAAAATGAAATGAAATAAACATATAAAATTTTACAGTCCTATAAGGCTCATTCTCAAACAAACTGGAAATTTAATGTTATGGCAAACCCCAAAATCTTAAGCAAAATAAGTCTCTCATTCGTGTTGTATGGCCAGTAGCGTAGTCAGGATCTTGTTTCAGAGAGAGTCCATGCAAGGATCTACTTTAAAGAAGCCCACAATGCAAGGGGCCCTCTCTCTATGTAATATTTTCTATGCCTAGGTACATTATTTATAAAAAATACAATTCAAATAGGTTTATTAAATTTTTGTTTAACAACAATAAGTTGTACAGTATTTCGTAATTTCGGGGCGACCACTGTCTATGGCATTGTAGTGTGTTTCCGCATCTCTTTGGAACACGTACCTGAGTCGATTAATCAAATTACAGCTTCTCTTATATTTAACTGAATTTTCAGTTGAAAATATTATAATAATTATTTAGTACATAATAGGACATGTATTTGGTAATCAAAACATATTTATATCAGGGTCGTATAAGGAAAAGCTATTGTCAAGAGCCTCTCACTGAATCTTCTATAAGCAAACAACATTTGTTTATTTATCTTTCACTGTCAAGGTAACGTAATTCAGGTTTAAGAAGTTTTCATTAGAATATGAGTCTCTCAATACAATTTTTTTTTCTATAATAATGGAGAGGAAATATTGACATGATTGACAATTATAAAGTCTGAAACATGAAAAGCAGATCACACATCCAACACAAGTAAACAACGCTAACCTTCCTCAAATAATATTAAGGCGCCCGTCATTATTTGGGAGCGGTCATCTGCCAGCTAAACGGCACCACCAGGACGCTTGGCCAGAACTTGAGACGGCGAATGGCCAGCTAAGGAACCTTGTGTGTTGCCTTTCCTCGTCTCCAGCTATGAACTGTTCGCCTCCAGAGCGAATTGAATAATCCGATAAATTCCTGGACACAAAAAAATTCTTCTCTCGAAAATTATAGTATCTTGTTTTTAAGTACGATGTCGAGCTAATATAGATAAAATGAAACGAATAAATGCGCCGGGTAAATAATATAAAATATGTTTACAATTCTTATGGAGGTTGAGCTCTGGACAGTAAATCATGTCAAAATTCCTGACAATTATCAACAAAGTTTATATTTAACATATACTTATATACGACAAAAATTATCAAATAAAAAAAAAATCTGATTCTTGGCCCAAAACCAACTAAGGTTTATAAGCCCTGCAAGCAGCCTGAAAAAAACAAAGTTAAAATATTTTTTTCTTAAGTGCTCGGACATTTAATTGTCATTGCATTTAGAATAGACAATCATGATTTTAGAGAGAAAAGAAAATCCATAAATAGTTTGCTGCAAATTTTCTCAACACAATACGAATTTATTACAAATATTTAATGGAATGGAATTTCATAAATGAATCTCGGTTTTTACGAGCATGGCTTAAGAAAATTGGACAAAATGGGTTCAATCTGCCCTTTTCCGCGCAGACCTCACCTCGTGTTGGAAGGTTTAATTAAAGTATCACAACTTTTGACTCCTTTATTCAGGTTTACATTGTATAGATAACTTTATAGAGCTATCCCAATAATAAAAAATAAAAATTAAACCTGTATATGTATTTTAACAGCTGTATTACCCTTGTACCTACCATTGTGTTGCAAACGTTTGGTATTGTTTCAATCAATATACTGAAAAATTGTTGAACGATTCTCTTTCTAAGTTATACACATTTTTCTGCTGGTATAACCCTGAAAAATATTTTCTAAAGTAATTATAGAGAGTAAAAATTAAAAAAACAAAAATTTAGTATACATATTATAAGTATTGGGACTGGAGTGGTCGAGCGGGATTGCAATAGGAAATCAAAGTTAAGCAACGTTGAGCGAGGTCTGTAATTGAATGGGTGACCGTACCGAGGTAGACTACGATACCTCAGTACGCAGGCCAATACGGGACGGGTTTTATTCCTGTGTATAGCTCCCAGATTGGGGGCTGGGAGTAGGACTGATAACCATATCCCACCAAAAAACACCTTATTACAAAACCTAAAATTAGCCTCTGAAAATCTCTCTTAACATGGTAACGACATCGGGCTTTCTATTATGGACTCCATATTGGATCATGGAATGTTGGGAGCTTATGCAGAGGCCGCCCAGACGGTAGCGAATGAAGTAAAGAAGTGCAACGTATCGTTAACAGCAATAAATAAGTAAGATGGCTAGAAGGTGTTGAAACCCCACTATTAATGGCCACACACTATTCTACGCCGGGAGAAATACCAAAAATGGAACAGCTGGCACTGAATTTATAGCTGATCCAGTAGCGAGGAAATCGGACCTAATATTCACCCAGATTAATGAGAGGATAATCGTATAGGAGGTCGCTGGCTTAAGACCACGATTATTAATGTATATACTCCAATCGAAGATAAAGATAATGAAATATGAGAGGAGGAATGGATACCAGAGGCTTGGAGCACAGACCTAATATATCCATCCTAAGGAAGGATGTATGATTTTGGTAACTACAGAGGCATTGCACTCTTTCCTGTTGCCAATAATATAATGACCATTATATATATATATATATATATATATATATATATATATATATATATATATATATATATATATATATTTTTTTTTTATTAGATACCCGGATAATAGGAGGGGGTTATAGTCGCGGACTGCATGGATTTTTCCCGGTTGGCGGTTTGGTTTAGGCGATCACCCATCCAAGTACTAACCACGCTCGACGTTGCTTAAATTTGATTACCTATTGCAAGCGCCTTAGCCCGCTCGGCCAACCCAGTCCTTCATATATATTGCAAGGGATTTATGGATATTTGGGAGCGGTCATCTGCCAGCTAAACGGCACCACCAGGACGCTTGGCCAGAACTTGAGACGGCGAGTGGCCTGCTTAGGAAAATATATAGGGTGTCCTTTTTATATGGCCCGGCTAAATTTCTCTTGAACCGGTAACGTTATAAAAGAAATAAAAAATATGTATTTAATATTTTTCAGTCTAGTTTAAAATTTCCACCTGTTTTTGAAAAAAAAATATATGGGGTCTCTCAGACCCAATACAACTTTAAAATTTCGAATAGGAAACTATGCCTTCCGATACATCATTTTAACAGATTTTTGAAACTGAAATCAATGGTGAAACCAGATTTTAAATTGGTCAATACATTAAAAAGTTATGGCACAAAGTTAAAAAAACAATACATTTTGTTTGTTTTGGTATTAATTCTTTTAAATTGCCTTTACATTTTTTTTTTGTTGCACAGGAATTAGTTGAGTCACATCGTGTTTGTTATATTTTTAGCTGTAATTCATAATAAAGGTTTGTTTTAAAGATGTAGTGAAAAAACAGAAATAAGCCACTGTACGTTTTGTGAAACGTCGCTGTTTACATTCACTGTCATTGTTTACCCAAATGGTCTTATGGTAGCGAAGAAATTCCTGAAAATAAACAACTTTTACAACAGTACCTACTTTCTTGCATTCAGTATTAACCAACTAGTCAAAATGAGCCGAAGAGTGCAGTTTTCCCGTCAGCAAAAAGATGATATGTGCAATTGTTTTATTGAAAGTGGTGGTATTGCTCGCCGTGCAGTCCTGTTCTACTCCCGGAAATTTCCCGATCATCCCCAGGTGAACCACAAAACATTTATTCGTGTTCGTGAGATTCGGATCAGTTGCGGGTCCACTAAGAACCCGGCAGCGCAATTTCGAAGTGGAACTGGATGTTTTATTGTATGTTATGGAAAAAGCAGCGTTTATGCCAATCATAACCCTGCAAGATCAGTTGAAGAACTGCAGCAAAGAGTGGAAAATGCTTGTCAATCGGTCTCTACTCAGTCCATCGCACTGAGCACCAGCGAAGAGTGGCTAAAAAGAGCCAATCTTTGCATCTTCGGAGAGGGTAGGCATTTTGAACATGAAATGTAGGTTCATCAGCCTCTGGTTGTATGTGGTATTGAATGTTTTTATTATTAAAAATAGCTAACAAAATGTATTGTTTTTTTAACTTTGTACCATAACTTTTTAATTTATTGACCAATTTAAAATCTGGTTTCACCATTGATTTCAGTTTCAAAAATCTGTTAAAATGATGTATCGGAAGGCATAGGTTCCTATTAGGAATTTTAAAGTTGAATTGGGTCTGAGAGACCCCATATATTTTTTTTTCAAAAACAGGTGGAAATTTTAAACTAGACTGAAAAATATTAAATACATATTTTTTATTTCTTTTATAACGTTACCGGTTCAAGAGAAATTTAGCCGGGCCATATAAAAAGGACACCTTGTATAGGCGATCACCAAGCAGGATTCATAAGAAGGAGGAGGAGCACGCTAGATGTAATATATAAGTTATATACTTATATAAGTTTGTTCAATTATACATTAAGCATTCATGACTTACATTGGTGATTTTACGAAGTGCATGAAACAGCAGTACTTGCCATCTCCACAGCAAATGTAAAGATCTGAGCAGCAATGGGTAGCACTGCAGCGTTTTCTGAATTCATTTCCTGATTTCTTGAATTCATTCTTTTCTTCATTATTTTTATTATTTTGCATCCATAGAGCTGTGTAAATGTTAAAAGAAAATTTCTATTTAAATAATTAAATTTGAATTTTCAAAAACTCGAATAAATTTCGAATGAAACATTCATTATGTTATGGATGGATTACATCCAAAATGATAATTTGCATTCCCCACAGGTTCAAATATTTTTCATTTATTTTAATAATATAAATCGATTACGGTAGGATCCTATCAAATTTTTGAAATTTGTCACAAGTGTTATGTCTCCTTATGCTTATGAATAATTTCAAAACGGTACTATTCTGGATTAATCGCTTGAAATGAATTATTAAAAAAACACACATTCCGGTTTGTTTGAGGATGATCCTTCGAACTCCTCGTTACAATACGCCATTTCGTTTCAAAATGGTGACCGATTTAAGGTTTCATGGTTCTGGCCATTTATGAAGATAGAGAAAATATTTAAAGTATTTTGAATTATAATACCAATGCCTTAAAATAATAAAAATCAGTCCAAATGCATTCTATATATATATATATATATATATATATATATATATATATATATATATATATACATATTTGTTTTCGAATACAAAACTATTTGGAAATAATAAGAATATTGTAATAATTTGCAGTTTTTTTTTATTATCATATTCTTATTAATTTTCACTAACGTCTTATAACCAAATTATTAATATTATTATTATTATTATTACTAATTCTATTGCTTCATTTACTTTTTTTTTTAATAGTTTTATCGATTAATTTATCCCATTCGACAAAACGATAGGATATCGGTCGACTTTTTTTCAATGTAGAATCACACAAAACATGTTGATCGAAATTGTCAACGGACTCATCGTGCACTCAACTGTAAATACATTTGTTGTCATTTATCCTTATCTTGTCCAAGGGGATTAATTTTGGATACTTTAATAGAAAAATAAGAATTAAACGTTTAGTGCTAAAGTTGGTGGATATCCAGAGAATCCAGCATTTTGTCCCACTGTATGGTGGACCCAATAAGTTATTTTACCAAATGCATTTTTTTCAATTACAATTTTTCTTGCTTTATATATATATATATATATATATATATATATATATATATATATATATATATATATATATATCATTCAGTCCACCAATCTTATTTTCACTAGCCTAATTAAATTTATAGAGCTATGGGTAATATTTAATCCCATGTTAAATTACCGAGATCATCAAACATGGTCTATCGGGCTAAGATATTTTATTTATATATATATATATATATATATATATATATATATATATATATATATATATATATATATATATATATATATATATATATATATATATCAATTTGAACATTTGCACAAATCAAACATGGCCCACCTAGCTAAGATATTCATTTATACGTCAAATAATTATAAGGTGAATGAAATACACATATATAAATATATTATGTTGTAATAAAATCTATTTTTATGGTATGTTTCAATTCATTTGAACAAATTAAATTTTAAATTTCATTATTTCACTAAGCATGATTTTTTCTCACATCAGTCATTTTATTGTAACCCAAATATGTTTTCAATTACCACTTAGAGAATTAGTAACATTGTTTTATGTAAATTTTATTTACCATTGGCAGGATTTATCTTTCTGATTTTACTCTAATCACAATCAGCTCATTGTTTTCTGCATTTAATAACCATTTTTTTGCACTCAACTGTTCAATAATTCTTAAGTTATAATCCTTAGATGTAAGGGAAAAGGCATTTATTTAAATAATTTACATGATATAAATTCATCAATTTATTTAATCAATCTATATAGGTATCAATCTTAAACGTTCAATAATGCAAGCATTATAAAGGCATTTATTTCAATAATTTACATTGTATCAATTCATTCATTTATTTTAATACATCTATATAGATACCAATCTTAAATATTCAGTTATGTCATTGAACTTAATGATAAAGCACTATAAGCTCACTTATCTCACAATAATTTCACTTTAACCACAGGTGCACAGCCATGATTTATGGACTAGAGAAGGTAACTATTTGGTTTGTTTCCAAACCGGTAGGCGCCACTTCTTCTCTGCCAGTATATACTTCCAACCAACATATCTAACGTCATTACTATTGGTACGCCACAGGACGTTCCCTTTCTCTTGTTCCATTTGAGCATTTATATATATATATATATATATATATATATATATATATATATATATATATATATATATATATATCGTGGATGTTCAAGCAAAGAGTCCAAGATTGTAAACAATTCACAGTTCAATTCTTCACTTAACAAATCATTTTCACTTGACAACAAGACTAAATCATTCAACGCTTTATTTGACTGTTATTACTTTCCCTTACCTATATACGAATTATATATTAATGGGGAGAAGTATTGCGATCGTGAAAATTTTCGAATTCGAGTTTTCAACGGAAATACATGTTTTAAGGTTCCCTGAGTCCAAATGACCAAGTCTCGCAAAATGGTCTGTGTGTGTATGTGAACAGTCTAGCTCAAAAACGAAGAGTCGTACGATACTGAAATTGCGTATTTAAGGTTGGCACCTGCATGTGATGTTACAGCAACATTTTCGTCAAAATCGATTAACCGGAAGTGCCACTTTATATAATCGATTTTACACTTTTTTACAATTTTCTCGAAAACGGCTCTAACGATTTTGATGAAACTTGCCTAAATTATTCTTCATAAAGGTCTTTAACTTTTCATTCATGAAGTAAATCACCGAGGAATTGCAGGGAAAAAAGTTATGATGAAAAGAATATTTCATTTGCGCATAGCTTAAAAAGTATGCATTTTACGGTTATTTATCTATAGATTTTTATGAAAGGTAATTAAATCATCTAAAAAAGAAAAAAGAATCATCAAAATCGGACCAATAATAGCAAAGATATAGCGCATCGGACTAACCGGAAATGGTAATTATATCATGGATATTACAATTGTTTACAATTTTCTCGAAAACGGCTCTGACGATTTTTATTAAACTTAACTAAATTATTCTTCATAAAGACCTTTAACTTTTCATATATATGGCACATCACCGAGGAATTACAGGGAAAAAAGTTATGATGAAAAGAATATTTCATTTACGCATAACTTCAAAATCGTGCAATTTATGGTAAATTATCTATAGACTTGTATGAAAGATAATTAAATCATTTAAAAACAATAAAAGAATCATCAAAATCGGACCAGTATTAGCAAAGATACAGCGTATTTTATGAGGATAAAATAGATGGATAACCAAGCGCATCCGAAAGGAGATAGATGCGACCGAACCTCCTCCCACCAATCCGCCGATCTTTTGTAAACAATGCCCTCTATAACAAAGTAATTTAAGAATACAAAAGCGAAAATTAACTTAATAACTTCTACTTTCACATTATTTAATGGAAAGATAATGTTTCCATAGAAACTAAACCAGCAACTTTTAAAATATATTTACAACTTGATGAAGTTAAAACATAGAGGTAGTGTACAGAATTGTTGTACTAAAATTGTTATAAAAACTATTTTATTATACTTAAGTGGGAGAAGAATTGAATGCTGCTGAGTTTATTTCAATTATTATTAAAAAGATAACTATTATAGGGCGGTAAGGGAAAGTTGGGTGATGCGCGCACCGCACCAGATTTTTTCATTCAAAATGCACTTAATCCTATATATATATATATATATATATATATATATATATATATATATATATATAAATATATATATGTGTGTGTGTGTGTGTGTGTGTATTTTTTTTGCCACTCATATTTTTAAGTTTATTCAAAATATTCACTTTATTACTTTTATTTTTGTAAGTCGGCCGCTTGATCATCCATTCTTTTTTCCTCTAGTTGGTTTGCTGAGGACATTTTCATTGATATGCCTGGTTCAATCAGGTGCTGTCAGTCGCCAATTGCAATTAGGGAGGGAAAGCTTCGATCTGAGGCGCATTATAATCGATATTGCCGCAGCTGATGCGCCTACTGTTTCCAATGCGGACGAAGTCTCGGTTTTTGAAGCAAGACTTAAATATGTTTTCGCTGATTGGAATAAAGTTCAAATTACTTGGAAGGAGTTTGAATCCGTCCATGTCTCAGCTAATTCCGATTTTCCAACGTAGCCCTGGCTCGACATCTATGACACTCTCGGACTCGAGATAATTACCGCTGAATTCCACATGATCAGAATTAAGTGCGATCAACAGCAATATTTACCACCACATGGTCCTTATACCTCGCCTTCTCATAGCATGAGCCTTATAGCACCAGCAAGGTAGCACCTTTCCAAAGGTCGATTTAATTTCCTCCATTCTTTGGCAATCTTCTAGAGTGGAGCCACTTTAGTTCATTTTGGCATCCCTCGCTTTGAGATATCTGGATCCCCAAACCAGGAGAAATTTCGATCTTTCCCGAGGTTCCAACTCATCCTTCCAAGTGATGTAATAGATTGAGTGCGGAAAAGAACGAACGCTACGACCATGTCAAAATAATTCAATCTGATCTCAACCTCCATTTCACATTAGTCTGAAAGCTTCCAGTCGGGACCGTCAAAGTCCCGAATCCTCTTCAGGTATTCTACTAGGTATTACCCGAAACAGAACTCAGCCATACTTGATTTAGATGGACGGATTGTTGAGAGATGGTAGTTTTAATTTATAAACCTTGATAGAACACCATTTTATCGACTTCCATTTTGCAAACCAGAAAAGGCCTGCAGAGTTCAATCCATTTTGTGAGCGAGAACAGAACAATAACCCAAAACATTTATGCACTATTTTATTTATTTATTCAATAAAAGAAAAATGAGTCATTAGGAAGAGCTCACCTACGGCCAATTTGAGGAATGGTGGGGATCAAATACACATTAGTTCGATACGAGTGATAAAGCTAATGCTTTTTTTAGAAAAATTGAATTGTGGAACAGAAATGTAAAGCAAAAAACCTAGAAATGTTTGTAAATATGGATGAATGTGTGGAAACTTACAAGATTAAAGAACAACACGTGGAAGTTGTTTTTATAAACATTGAAAATTATTTAACCATGCTGGCAAAGAATTATAAAAATTATTTTCCTAATGACTTCAACTTGATAGTAAGTTACGAATGGGTTAGGGACCCATTTCAAAATACTTACATAGGTCTCTCAACTGCCGAAGAACGAATCCAAATAAACTTCACGGCGTGGTGAAATCAAAAAACAATTTAGTAATAAAGCCCTTTGAATTTTGGGGAGGTTTGGATGATGGCCTTTCTGCACTAAAAAATAAATCATTCCTTATATTATTACCATTTTCAACGACCTAAATTTGCGAAACCGGATTTTTTGCGGAGGCAGCTTTAGAAACAAAATACATATAAATCTCAGTTAAATATAGGAAAAGAGCTTAGAGTGGCAATTCCTAATATTAAACCTTTATTTGAAAAACTTTGCTCTTCAAAACAGGCCCAAGGGAGTCACTATTAAGTGTTAATCTTGTTTTTAATTTAATTTTGATAAGTCAATTATTAAATACATTCTGCAATGGCTAGTTATAAGTGTATTACATTGCTGTATATGTATAAGTGTTTTTTATTTTTATTACGTCAGAATGTTTTCTGTGAAATAAATATTTTTTTTTATTTTTTGTCGATATATTTTTCTCATTTTTTCTGGATATACTCCTCACGCCCTCCCCCTCCCCTTTAGTTTTATCACTCCCCCCAGGTTGAGAACCACTGACTTAGTCCTTGTGTATAGTTTTTCCACCAGGCAGAAATCATTTTAAACACAAAATTCACTAATTGGACTTATGGAGATGAACGCACTCAATATATGGGAAACAGCCCAGCAAAATTCACGGGGTCTCTGGTTAAAGCTGATAATCCGGGTCCGATACCTGATGAAAGATATTAGGTCCGGGACACCCAATTCACAGGTATTGGGACTCAATTCGGACTCTAGAAAAGTTGATGGAACTGAATTAGTAACTTATTGGCATTTCGGACTCTCTCATAAGAACAGTTAATTTTGGTTAAATTTGCACTTTGACCAAATTAAATATTAAATTTGAGGCATTAAGTAGAACTTATTAATGCTACTGTAAATAAACTTTAAATTTTAGATGAATTTTCAATTAGTACTGACAATTGAATAAAGAAGATGGGTATACCTTATTTACCTTACCGACACCAGATGAAAAAAATGTACTAAATACTGGGTGGTACATTTACGTGCATCACAGAATGTTGACTTTTGCTATTTGCCCTTGATTTAATTGACTTTAACTCAACAAATATTCCCATTAATGAAATATTAATGAGACACAAATTAGTTTTAAATTATTTATTATTACAAAAATAAAAAATTAAAAAGTTTTACAAAAAGCGAAATACCTAAAATATAGAATCTTTTAATTCGAAGTACGATGTCGAGCTAATATAGATACAATTAAACTAATAAATACACCGGGTAAATATAATATTAAAAAATGTTCAAATTTCTTATGGAAGTTGAGTAGGGTAAGAACCGCTTCGATGAGCATTCTGGCGGAGCCAGATTGGTCAATTTGGGCTTTGGACCCTCGGCTCCTGTAGAATACTCATCGAGAGGTTATGAACTTTGGACTCAAGACCGAGCAACTCCTGTCCACGTGTCCGACTCATTATGTGGCCTCCTTAATTAATCCTTAATCCTAATAATTTATCCTAATTTATATTTTTTTAATTATAGATTCGACCTGTCTGAACCTGTCTCGTGCGTGTCTCATAGTTATTTATTTATCTAATCCTAATTTATATTTCTTTTGATAATAGGTTCGACCCGTCTGAACCTCCCTCTCACTCTCTCTCTATCTCTTTACAACCTCTTTGGCCAGCGTGATAGCATCGGTTTGCTTAATGGATATATTTGTATGATGTAACAATATATATATATATATATATATATATATATATATATATATATATATATATATATATATATATATATATATATATATATATATATATATATATATATATATATATATATAATTATCTGCCTCAGCCGGTCTCGAACCCGGGACCTTGAGATTAGTAGCGCAGTATCTTACCCAGTGAGCTACCCCGCTCCCTATATATATATATATATATATATATATATATATATATATATATATATATATATATTGTTCAATTTGGGCTTTGTACCCTCGGCTCCTGTAGAATATTCATCGAGAAGTTATGAACTTTGGACTCAAGACCGAGCAACTTCTGTCCACGTGACCGACTCATTGTGTGGACTCCTTAATTAATCCTTAATCCTAATAATTTATCCTAATTTATATTTTTTAATTATAGATTCGACCTGTCTGGTGCGTGTAAAATATATATAATTAAAAATATATATGTAAAATATATATAAATATATAATGTAATGATATTACATTTTTGTTCATTATTTATAATAATATTATAAATATTTTTGTTCATTACATTATATATAAATATAATGTAAAATATATATATATATATATATATATATATATATATATATATATATATATATATATATATATATATATAAATATGAGTCGGCACGTGGGCAGGAGTAGGTCGGTCTTGGGTCCAGATTCCATTCCCTGTCGATGAGCATTCTACAGGAGCTGAGGGTCCAATGTCCAAATTGAATTATCGGCTCCGCTAGAATGCTCATTGATCCTCCAAAATGTTCATCTAGCGGTCCTAGAACCGGCATTTCTACCCTAAGTTGAAAGTAGTGGACAGTAAATTATCAACAAAGTTTATATTTAACATATATTTACATCCAATAAAATTTATCAAATAACAAAAATTGTGATTCTAGGCCTAACACCAACTAAGGTCTATGAGCCCCACAAGCAGCCAAAAAAAATCATAAAGTTAAAGTAGTTTTTCCTTTTTTCTAGAACATTTAATTGCTATTTCATTTAAAATGGATCAAAATTCCCAGAGGTGTCCATCATGATTGTTGGGAGAGAAAAAAAAAATCAATAAATTGTTTGCTGCATATTTTCTTATCATAACACGAATTTATTACAATTACTTAATGGAATGTAATTTCATAAATGCATCTCGGTTTTTACGAGCATGGTATAATAAAAATGAACAAAATGGGTTCCATCTGCCCTTTTCCGGGCGGACCCCACCTCGTGTTGGAAGGTTAAAATAAATTATGACAACTTTTAACTACTTTATTCGTATTTACATGCGTTTGTCTAGATAACTTTATAGAACTCTCAATAATTAATAATAAAAATAAAACCTGTATATACATTTTAACAGTCGTATTACCCTGGTACATGCCATTGTGTTGCAAACGTTTGGTATTGTTTCACTCAATATACTGAACGATTCTCTTTCTTACTTTTTACATGATCCTGATGGTACCACCCTGAAAAATATTTTATAGAGTAATTAACCCATTTTCGGCCAAGCCTAAAATTATCATGAAAGTTAGTATTTTTTTCATAGAAACGTTTTTAGAGTAGCCTAATTAAAAAAAATAAAACAATTTTTTTGTTTTATTACGGCCACAATGGCGGTACAAAATGTTGCGCTCACGCAAAGTTGGCCTGTTAGGTGTATTATATCGTTGGCTTGGAAGAAGAGTGTACATAGGAAATTTTAGTTTTTGAAATGCTGCCACAATTTAATTCGCGATTCATGTTTAAATGATTAAAAAATGAAGATTAACTTTTTTTTTTTAACAAATAAGGTAAGTAGTATTGGCTATGAAAATTTTCGACTTGTTTTATTAGTGAGTTAGTGACAGCGATAAATCTTAATAGGCAAACTTCAATTGTTTCTCCTGTAAAATTCCTTTCTCGTATAGTGGCCCTCTTCTTCCGAGCCAACGTACATATATATATATATATATATATATATATATATATATATATATATATATATATATATATATATATATAGTTTCTTCTATTTTTGTCTACGATAATATTTATTGCAGTGTTATAATAGTGTAATACTTACTATTTCTTGATCACAAATATTGTTTTTATATTATGATATGTAGATGGATAAGAACTTTTTAGGCCGTATTTTTCTGTAATATAAAAACATTTGTGATCCAGAAATAATAAATTTTAGTGATCCAATTTTTTAAAACGAAATAATTGAATTTTAGAGCGACCTGATGGATGATTTTACTTGAATGTAATGATAAACGGTATTCCTTAGGGAGTGATGTATATCAAGACATTTTTTTTTTATTCAAAGCTGGTTTCAGATTTGGTTTTAGCACTTTGAAAAATAGCTATATTCAAATTTTCGAGTGAATATAAAAATTAAAATTTTTGCCCTTCAATTTGCTTTTTTCAATTTCATTTCAATTTCAATTTCAATTCTTCAATTTTTGCACGCAATTTGCTTTAAAATTGATGTTTCCTACATGTTTTAGAACCGACGTTATCCGTAAAAAACTTAAATTTTGCTGTTATATGGTAATCATCTCATTTTACCCAGACCATCTAAGATAATGCAAGAGTATTTCATTTGTGTGGAAAAAAGAAACTCCCCTTTTTCCAAGGGTATCGGGTAAATTGAAGAGGAGACACAGTGCTTCAAACTCAAACGTAATTTTGTGGGTTTAAAAATTTGAGCACACTCGGGACTGAAATTTTTTTTTTTTTATTTTCGATGATCTTTTTAACATAAAGGTTTAATGATGTGCTGAATCCAACTCCGCAATCATTTTTGTTGACCGCCTTCCGAGGAAGGCAACGTTTTCCGAATACTCAGGCCAATACGACGCGGGTTCGATTCTCTCAGAAGGCGATGCCCTCAATCTAAGAGTTACAGGGGTTGGGCATTGGAATATATATCCCACATACGAAACCTAAATTTAGCCTCGGAAAATCTATCTTAACATGGTAACGGCTTTGTATTATGGACTCCATATTATATCATGGAATGTTCTGTGCTTATACAGAGGCTGACCAAACGGTTGTGAATGAAGTAAAGAATTACAACATATCGTTAACAGCTATAAATAACTAAGATGGCTAGAAGGTGTTGAAACCCCACTATTGATCGCCATACACTGTTCTACGTCGAGAGAAATACCGAAAATGAAACAGCTGGCACTGAATTTATAGGTAATCAAGCTACGTGGAAATCGGACCTAATCTTCACCCCGATTATTGATGGGATAATTATATAGCAAATCAGAGGTCGCTGACTTAATACCACGATTATTAACGTATATACACCAATCGAAGATAAAGATAATAAGATGAAGGATGATTACTACGATCAGTAAGAAAAAGTAGTGAACCAGATTCAAGAATATGAGATAAAATGAGACATAGGTGACTTCAATGCCCAAATAGGTGAGAACCCCAATTTAGGCCCATTAACGAAGGTCAAAGCAGCTATATGGGTCTAGTGGTCATCAGGACGATGTTTGCACACAAGGACATCCACTAGTACACCTGGGTAAGCCCTAAAGGTGCGTAAAGCCAAATTGACTACATCTTGGTAGATAAGTGACTAGAGCTCTATCCTGGACATAAGAAGCTATCGTGGAGCAGAGTGTGATTCGGACTGCACTCTGATTAGTATCAAACTCTGGCAGAAGCTGAAACGAATCTACAAAGTAGGGGGCGAATGGGAATGAAGGAGGCATGAATCTGTAACTTGAAAAATTATTTAATGAAATCTAAATTCCAAATCCATCTAAAGCATAAATTCGATCTCTTGTACTCAGAGAGTTTCAAAGTTCATGAACACTGGGATGCGTTGGAGACAGAGCTAAAAGAAACTACTAAGGAAGGAATAACTATTTGTAGACACAAAAAGCTAAGAAGCGGTTCGCAGAAGCACGCAAAAAGTCAGTGGTGGAACAAAGAAAAATTAAAGTAATCTGCCTAACCAAAGCTGATCAAGTTACGCTGGAAGAATACGCCGGAGTGAAGACAGATCCGGTAATTAGAACAAGAAGAGAATTCCTCAAAGAAATACAGCAAACTAATGAGGACAACTGGCAGGGTGGAAATATATGCGAATTCTAAGCAGACATCAAAGAAAGGATTGTATATAGAGCGAGAAACATGCAAATGCGGAGAAAACAGAGAAAACTGGCAGTATTAAATGAAAAGGTATTAAGTATCTGGAAATAACATTTCCATCAGCTTCTCAATCAAAGAAGAATCAAGCTATCAGAACTAATCCAGAAGGTATGAGAGGAGGAATGGATATTAGTGGCTTGGAACACAGACCTTATATGTTATTTCCAAAGGAAGGGCTTCATGTATAATTGTGGTAATTACAGAGGCATTGCATTGCACTCCTTCCTGTTGCCAATGTGATATTGACCAATATGTATATATAAATATATATTAAGTGTTCATGACTTACAAAGGTGATTTTCCGGCTAATATGAAACAGCAGTAATATCCTTGCCCACAGCATAAGAAAAGATATGAGCAGCATTGGGTATCACTACAGCGTTTTTGGAATTGATTTTCTGATTTCATTAATTCATTCTTTTCTCCATTATTTCTATTATTTCGCATCCAAAGAGCTGTGCAAATGTTTAAAAAAAAATATATCTATTTAAATAATTCAATTTGAATTTTAAAAAACACAAATAAATTTCGAATGTAACATTCATTATGTTATGGATGGATTACATCAAAATTGACAATTTACATGCCCCCACAGGTTAAAATATTTTTTTTTTTATTTAAGGCTATAAAACCAATACCGTAGCATCCCATAAATTTTTAAAATTTGAAAGGATCCTACGGTATTCGTTTTAGAGAATTAAAATAAAAAAAATATTTTAGCCTGTGAGGCCTAGTGCTTCTGCATAATTTCAAAACGATACTATTCTGGATTAATCGCTTGAAATGATTTCTTAAAAAATAATAAAAAAAAAAGGCGACCGATTTAAGGTTGCATACACCAATATCCGCCATTTATGAAAATAGAGAAAATATATAAAGTATTTTGGAATCAATTGACATCCGCATGATGGTATAGAAGGATCAATCTAATTAGGGATTGATAAATTATTTGTCACCTCTATAAATTTGTTTTATTGAAAACTAGTTTCGAATGTTATAAATTCATCCTCAGTTCTAAAAACACACAAAAAATTCAAAAATAAGCAATTCAAAATATAGTTGGTATTATTATACATATTAAATTATATAAATCAGTATTATAAAAGATTTATGAATTATGAATTTAATTAAGAGAAGTGTATTTGATTTCTTGTCTTAATTAAATTCATAATTCATAAATGTTTTATAATAGTGATTTATATCATTTAATATGTATAATAATACCAACTATATTTTGAATTGCTTATTTTTGAATTTTTTGAGTGTTTTTAGAACTGAGGATGAATGTATAACATTCGACACTAGTTTTCAATAAAACAAATTTATAGAAGTGGCAAATAATTTATCAATATTATATTTTGGAATCATTATACCAAAGTTTCAAAATAATAAAAATCAGTCCAAATACATTATATATATATTTCTTTTTTTTTTCCGGTTGGCACTACAGACCTTGTAGATCTTTGGCCGCGCGATGTGGTATTCATACAGATAGGTGTTGCTTGAGGGAGAACAGTCAGCCTGGAGGGGGTAACCCAACCTCACGTTGCTACGAACTATGGTTTCCATAATGCAGCGGCAGGCTATCCATTAGCTCCATAACCGGTCCCTTTGGTGCCAATTCGGCAGTGTCCTTCCCACCGACTCACTCGGGCTCAAGGACAGTGACAAACCGGTCAAGATCCACGGATTATGGGTGTTCGGAGTCAGCAGGAGGACCAATATTTCTTTTCCCGAAGCAGACCGTCCATGGACCAAACCTCCTGGCGGCTATTTTACGTCCTGGAAAACCACACTGCGATTCTCAATTTAGGTACACGGGGTAGGATCATCACTCCTACGTCCGGCCTTTTTGAATTACCTCCAGTAGCCTGACAGACCTCACATATCCGAGGGAAAGGAGTGATAAATTGCTTGAATTATTAATTAATTAAATTAAAGTAGTGCCGCCACAGGGATTCGAACTCACTACCTTTGGTTTTGTGAGTAGGTGCACTTTTGCAAGCGCGTTAACCCGCTTGGCCTATATATATATATAGTTTTTCGGATACAAAACTATTTGGAAAAGTAAGAATAGTATAATAATTTGCAGTTTTGATTTATTGTTTTCAATAATATACCTTTTTAATCGTAAGGAAATTTTTTTTGTAAACCCTCTCAAAATTTGAGGTTTTACGTTTCAAGATACGTAGAATTCATGTATCGAATAATAAAAAAACCGTCTGTACGCCGTCCGCGGCTTTTATCCGAGACTACTGGACCAATTTTCTAGAGATTCGGCACCAATGTCACAGGTTACCCCAGGAAGATCCTCGGAACTCGACATTACCATCCATCTGTTTTTTAAAAAAATGGCTGCCGATTAGAGATCTTATAAGCTCATAACTCCGCCATTGATAACGATAAAGGGAAAATGTAAGGTGTATTGAAATCAGCATAACAAGGCACTAAAAAAAAAATAAAGGAAAAAAAATCTATATCAATAAATGCTTTTGGTTTATTATTTTCAATAATAGATCTTTGCAATCGACCAAGGAAAAACAATTTGTAACCTCCCCTCGATATTTGAGATCATATGTTTCAAGATACGTAGAATCCAAATATGGAATACAAAAAAATCCGTCCGCAAAATGTATTATTATATTCAATCGAAAGCTGATGAAATTCCATACAGAAGGAAAAAAAAAACATTTAAATTTGACCAGCATTAGCTGAGATATAGCGTAATGAACTTCGTAGACTAATTCTCCAGCGTTGCTGGTCATCCTGGTCCTAGGCCTCCTGACTTATAAATTGTGCTTCTGACTTCCTCGCATCTCTCCGCTTTATCCTTCCTTGGATTATTTCTGCACTTCCTTTAGCTTCCTTAGTCCTTCCTTTTTCTTTTCCCACTGAAGTTCACATCAAATATTTCCTCTGTACCATTTTACCCACTGATTACATGTCCTTACCATCTCAGCCTACTTGCTTTGATACAGTTTCTTCATAACTCTCCCAGTTCGGCACTCTCACGGCGATCATCTTGTCCCAAGCTTCAAATTTATTTTCCTTTGGTTATTTTGCTTACTGCTTAATTTCATCGCTGAACTTCGTAGTTATGTTTTATGAAGTATTCTGTACATGCTCATTTCCCGAAACACTCCAAATGCTCATTTGAAAGACAATCCAATTATCTGAACTGTAGACCAAAGCAATTCGGAAAGCACTGAGAATAGAGAGACCAGATGTTTTTGAAATATTACTATTTGGTTATAATAAATCATTTTGTAATAATTTGCAGGGTTTATTTTATTGTTATTAATTTTCACTAACGTCTTATATCCAAATTATTAATATTATTTATTATATTTATTCTATCGCTTCATTTACTTTTTTTTTATAGTTTTATCGATTAATTTTTACGAAATATGCTATGTGATTAATCCTAAATTTAAAGCTGGAAAAAATGTAATCTAACAGCTAATAATTAAAAATATTAGGCTTAAATGAAAGAATAAAAATGTTTGAGAAAAATATTTAAATTTTATAATATTTATTTAAAACTTTTGGATGATTCGAACTTGGAAGAAAGGTTTGGTCAGAATGCATTTATTTTTTAAGATGTATTTCCAGTGGTCAAAGAGATTGGATATTAAATGCTGGAAATTATTAAATATAGTTTATAATTTCCAAATAGTTATATATCCAATAATTGCATTGTTAATTATTTTGATTGAAAATATACACACAGGAACCTGCAGCCTACGCTTTAAACAATACTCACATTTCCCGACGACCTTGTCATCATTGCTGCCAATGACCGGATCCTGCAAAATAGTGTAAACCTTATGCAAGAAGAGCTGTCCAGCATCAATTTGGAAAAAACGAAATGTACGAGAGTAGGAAGAAACCCCACAGAGCAATGAGAATCCTGAGGTTGAAGAAATAAATCTTGGAACAGGTTCAGGATTTCAAGTATTTAGGCGCCTGGCTGAATGAAAGCGGCTATATCGACAGGTAGGTGACACAGAGGTTAGAAGCAGTTGGGTGAATGCTCAAAACTATCCGAAGAGGTTTCCTCAACAGAAGAGAAGTCACCAAGAAGACAAAGATGTCCGCCTAGAAGTCAACGATCCTACCCATTCTTTTCTATTCCTCGGAGTCATGGACCCTCAAAACACAAGAGCCAGATCCAGACAATGGAGATGCGGTACCCGAGAAAACTCGAAGACCATTTACAGTAAAGGGTGTCGCAGGTAGCCTGTCTTCCCTCCACCTTTAAATTCTAGAATTTCTGGAATATCAAAACAAAATTTGGGAGAGCACTATACTAACGTTATATCCTACTAAAGTATTCTTAATTAACTCTATAATTTCCAGTGAAATGAGTTTTTTTTTTTTTACAGATTCTAATTGGAAGTACAATTTTTAGATAAATTCATAAAAGGCACTTTTTTAATCCAATGCACCCCAAGGGCGCTAATTTCAAAAACACGGTTTTTATACAAAGTTCTCTGAAGGAAAACACTTTTTTAGAAAACTATTCGAGTAACTATTGTAAAGAATTAAAGTCAATAAGGGAAGACCTGGAGAGACAGGATCCACATCACCACTTTTACGTCAAACCTCGAGGTGCAGCCGGTGGAACTACCCTATAGGAGGATAAATTATGATGGTTTGGATTCCTCCTCCGGATGAATCCAGGAAGAATAGCGAGGATGACCTATGAGACACGAGTGGAGGGAGGAAGGCCACGGATCGCACGGAATGAAGGTGTACAGCAGTCATTCAAGAAGCGAGGGATGGACTGGATGAGGAGGAAAGAGCTAGAGGGACACTTGGTCCAAGTTCTACAGCGGCAAAAGTGGATTGGAGTATGATGATGATGAAATACTTCGTATCTTGGAACATAAAACCTCAAATTTCAAAAGAGAGATTACATCTTTCTTTGATCTATTACAAAGATTCATTCAACACAAAATGAATGTTTCATTCTCATAAAATTATGATATGAAAGCATGAGAGATTTAATTTTTTTATTATGAATTCCATTTTATAAACGTATTTCCTTATTAATCCTTATCTGGCTTTCTTTTAAATTTATTTACTGCCATTCCTTATAATCTTTTTAAGACTTTCATATTTTAAAACCATAAAAAACGAATAAAAATATAGTAAAGCCGAACGATATGGCTTATTGACTTTACGGCTTATAGGCTGTTCTCGATGGATTACTGCATTTAACTCACAGATAATTAATTGCATAGTACAGAAATAGTAAACCCAAGTCGACCAAATAATCATCGAAGTTTGTACATTCGTGATACTTTGGTCGTAGCTTCGTCTTGGTAGTAGGTTTCGAGATCTGCAGAGTCTATCCTAAATTTCGGTGGAACGAACCCCTCTGTAGGCGTCGAAATTGTTGGCCCCAACCCAATAATAATAATTTGTCCAAAGTAAGTCGAGAAAGGTATTGTTTCTTATAGTTTTTTTTTCTATATCCAATGTGACCACCCCCATGACGATACAATTATTAGTTTTGAAGCTATTACTAATTTTATGTAAAAAACACGGAATAATCACCTTTTGCGACTAAACTATAAACAGGGTGTCCCGTAAGCTACGAAAAATATGTAAATAGAGGATAGATCTCCAGAGCAACAAAAAATTTCATATTGACCTATGGTCCAATTCCACACTGAAAAGCAAGAAATATAAGTTTTGTGATATTTTAAGTAAATCACGTTTTTTCTTGAATAGAAGGCTATAACTCAAAAACTAGTCAAAATAAATAAATTCCGATTGGACCATCGCACATAAGACAAAATTATCTTTTAGAAATATAGTTTGGCTTAACTAAATACGGCATCCATGTAATCACACTTATTTGACAGAGAAACCTAATTCCACGCCATACATTTTTTCCAATTTAGAGCTAATTCTAGATCAATTCCGAAAGAAATCTCGACTTAATTTATACGAAATTAAAGCATAATAAAGATATAAGTTTTCCTAGAAGTAATTTATCTGTAGTCCTGCAAGGGGCTGAGAAAAGCATTAACAAGTTAAAAGTTATTTAAAAAAAAATTTGCTATTGGTCCACCGGAAAGTTCCTTTTAGTTAAGCGAAATTACATTTCTTAAAGATAATTTTGTCTTATTTACGATGTTGCAATCTTTTAATAGGTTTAGAGAGTTATAGCATCCTATTCAACAAAAAACTTGACTTGATTAAGAAACACAAAACATAAATTCCTTGCCTAAAATCAGTAATAACTTCTGGATTATAGAGTGCATCGTCATGCCTGTGGTCGCTTTGGATTCAGAAACAAAAAAATAACTACAAGAAATTTACTTTGGGTAAATTATTTTGGGAATATCTCCCTCCCCCTCAATTTCGACGCCTCTAGAGGGGGTTGTCCTTCCGAAATTTAGGTGAACTCTGCATATCTCGATGCCTATTACCTAGACAAAGTTACGATCAAAGTTTCATGAATATAAAAATGTTGTTGTCTATTTTTCGGTACTCATAGTTGAGTGCTAATAATATATTTTCACTTGACTACTGCGGACAGTGGGAAAAAATCCGCATGAAAAAAAATCCTCAGATTGCGGAATTTCGCATAAAAAGTATTGAAAAAAAATCGATCGTATTCTTTGAACCAAACTATATTTTGAAGTGGTTGGGATATTTCACTGTCCCACAAAAAGTGGATTAAATTTACAACTAAAAACTCCGGTCTCATCTCGATCTCATCATGGGGTACTTGAGATGGTACCAATCGATTCTGCATCCTAAAATATATGGAGAATTAAACCTCATATATTCTGCATCAACACACCTCTTTGTGGTTTAACTGTAAATTTCATGTTAAAGTAGATAGAACGTAGATTTTGTGGTGGTGAGTCGATTGAGATTAATTTCAGTCCTGTGAACCAACACAAAGTAGGAAAACATTAAAAAAATTAAAGTAGATGCCCCTAATATTTTTAAATATTAGTAAAGTAAAAATGCCCACATAAATAAATTTCTCTTTTTTCATATAACAAAAAAAAATGCCCATCAATAGTCCATTTTTAAAACGTTTTCAATTTTCTTTTTCAATATATCGTGAACGAAAATCGATGGAGGTGGTGTTTAGGTCCCAAAATAAATTTAAACCTAAATTTCGAATTTTCGGCACTTAAGCCTTTTTCAATAGCCGACCTCGATGTTAATCACCTACTGCTTTTTTATCTATCTTTTTAAATAATTTGTAATGGTAATTATTTGTAAAAACTAGATATTGTATGATATTATAAGTGTGTGCAATGCACTATTCATAAATATCAAATTTAAATTCACGAATGTTGGGACCGATTATTTGAGACCGGTGAACAATTTTTTTTTTGCAGGAAAATTTGAGTTCGCGAATGCTGGAGTACGACTGTTTGCAAAAATATTTGATCAAAGATCGGATTGAACATCTCACGTTTGAATAACCCTATTTAAGGCCGTAGGGAGCTCCCTCTTCTAAGGCTAATAATTGCACTGAAGCCACCATTGCTTTATATTACTGCTAAAATGTTTAGAGGAGTTTCTTAAAGATGTCTAGATTAAAAAATACCTAAGCCGTGGAGGAGGTCGATGGATTTATTTTTCTTTAGATTCAACAATATTCTGTCCTCCCAATTTCAACACTGTAAACGATTCAGTGGTGTTTCTCCACTAAACACTAAAATCTAGTTTGCTTGATTCACCTACAGGCTGACTGATGAAAGAGGTATTATGCTTCTCATTAACCAATATGAAAAAAAAATTGTAAAAATGAAGGCAGGCAGCTTTTATTTCACCAATATATTTATAACGACGCAAATTTTCGACCTACAAGGCATCCTCAGGCATCTCTGTAAAAGGCCTTTATTTAGTTCAATTTTTAGCATATCACAGAATTAATTATACTTAAATATTCCAATAAATACCATATATATACTAAAATTATTTAAAATGAATATACTAATTTGCATCATAATAAATAAATTGGTGAAATAAAAGCAGCCTGCCTTTATTTTTATATATTAGAGTGTTCACCTTAATCAACAAGCATATAAAAAATAGTAGTTTTATAACAGGTACAGCTTGTGACTAGAACTCAATGTTTTAAATGTTTTATGACGATTATCATCCGAATGAATAGTAAATAATGATAATAATAATTAATAAATAATAACCATAAAAAAATACTTAATTGAACAAATTTTTGTCTGTATGAAATTAAATTAAAATAAAAAAAAATGAATGAATCCATTATTTCACCATTTTTAAATATCAGAGATATAAAAAAAAAACGATAAAATAATAAAAAAAAAGAAAATCTGAACTTCGGGATTCGAACTGAAGACCTTTAGTACCGTAATCAGGTGCGTTACCACTAGATAACTACGGCTAGGCAGGCCTCAGCCACTGTTAGGCAGATGAAGCCGCCACGTCTTCTTACATAACACCAAGAACTTCAAATCGATATTTCTCGAGAATGAAATAGGATTGCGTCTTACCACTTACATAAATATTGGGATGACCCTACCCTACAACTTATATAAAAGTAATCGGAATCTATGATTCCCATGTTTGGTAACTCTCCTTGTGAGACAGAGAAATGAGCCTGTAGCTCAGAAATGAGTTCTCACAGAGAAAAAAATCATTGAACAAAAATTTTAGAGCATCAAATAATGCATTTACTGAGTATCAAACTTTTAAATTGTTTATGTACCTCTCTCGAAATTGGCAATCTCCCGATCTCAGCATCTCAGTTGTTGTTTTAAAAAAATATTACATACAAATCTTGTTGGAAATTTAACGTTCTTTAAAATTAATAATGTCAAATTTTTATCTTAGATGCATTGGAAGCTAGTTACTAAGGAATAATCGATAAAAGTGTTTTTATTTGCGCTTTTTAAGATGGTTGATAGCCCACATGAGGAGATCGAAAACTTGGATGTTTCACGAGATGGGGAATCCACATAGCATACCTTATTACGAAAATGACTCGACTTTTTGCAATCCAAAATTATATCTCTTCTGAGATGATATACCTATACCGGAGATCGAGAGATTGCCGATTTCAAGTGTGCATGACCGAATTTAAAAGTTTGATATTCAGTAGACGCATAATTTGATGCTCTTCAAATTTTATTCAATGAGTTTTTCTGTTATAGTACTCGTTTCCAAGCTAAAGACTCATATATAGTACTTTGTCCCATTTTTTGATAAAGTTTGAATAATTTTCAGTTTTATGAGTTTATGGCTTTCGACCACAATATTATGTTGCGGAACTCATTCGACGCCAAATTGAATATACTTATATTCAGTATTCTTATAATAGGCGAAAAAAAAAGTGAGTGTGCTTAGGACCACAGGCTGGAAGTGTAAACATGTTTTTAAATTTGAAAATGGAGTTAATTAAGCAACAAAAAATCTAGAGAGCTGCTATTTTAAATTATTTTTATTTTGCTTAATTATTGAATATTTTGATCACGTCTATGAAAAAAGAAAACATCAAATAAATGGCGGGATAAATTGTCCGTTGTTGTTCATCGCGTATCCCGACAGATCTTACTTCTTAGAATATCTTTAGTTTTTAAATTAGTCGTATTTTAAAAAACACAAGTAGCGCGAGCGATGCCAACGGATAACTTATAGAAAATCCGATTTTTCCCTCTCTATTTCCGTTCTTGAATTCATAGCTTCTCAAAGGATTGAGCTACAATTGTCTATGGCATATCGTTTAAAATAGGATTAACCAGGCTTCATTTTGCCTTACTCACAATTTACCTAGTCATTTTAGTTTGCGAAAAAATTAATCCAAAGTTTCTCAGAGGTGATTTCCAAATTCGTATTAAAAATTTGAAAAAGTAAAAGTGCTAGACCTATACTATGATTGAACAAAATGTAGTAGGGTTCTTCCTGTTTAAAACGGTATGCCTATCACAATCGTAGCTCGTTCCGTCAAAGACTAACAAGGAAAAGAACGGACGAAGATGTCAAAAGTGTCCTAAGGGCTGCGCACTGCGCCGCGTGGTCCCCACTCCTGTTATTATTGCATTGTCATCCACTCCTAAGATATGATCCAAATTTTAAGTCTCTAGCTCATCGGGAAGATAATAAACAGATAAGAAATTGTAGGCTGAATTTAGGTAGGCTACGGTATGGTGTTGACGCTGACGATACGTGACGCGAGTTTGCTATTTTTTATCCCATCCCAAAAGTTCCCAACGGGCCAAAAGAAGTTTACACTTCAAAAATTACTAAAATATCCGTTATTTTTGGCTGCCAAAACCTCTCCCGAGGCTTACCATTTTAGAATTTTTCTGTTTTACATGTTTACACGCATATACAATTTAAATAATAAACACTTTTAGCCCACCTCTTGCATCGTAGACCCCTGTTTTCCTCTACTGAGGTAGTTGTCAAGAGAACCAAACAAAAAAGGTGTTAGATATTAAGACCGAGTTAATAGGGTATCTGTTCACTTGTCCGATATTCTCTTAAACTATACTTTGTTAAAAGATAAATCAGTTGGCATTCGAGTATACGAACTAAATTGTAATGATTGTACAGCCAGATACACGGGAAAAACTGGAAGATCGCTGAATCAGAGATTTAAGGAACATATACGTTCATATAATAATAAGACAGATAATTCCAACTTTGCAATTCATTTAAATGAAAATAATCATAAATTCATCAAAGACTCAGGAGATAAATTAATACATCACGTTGAAAACAGCCTGAAATTAAATATATATGAAGCACTTGAAATAATAAAATCCTTCAAATCCAATCCAGATTTTTGATTAAATAGCCAAATAAATATCTCCAATAGTGCAATCTTAAATGTATTCCATCCATAACAGAAAAAACAATTACTCACCGGCATTATTGGGAAAACCCTGACCCTTAAACCGTTTACCTATAAACATCCTGGCCTATCTCTCGTTCATTGTTAGTACAATGCGAGAAGAAACCAGTACAAACTTTTCAGTTTGATATAATCCATTTAAACCTTGGTGAGTACCAACATGTATTTGATTTCTTGTCTTAATTAAATTCCTAATTCATAAATATTTTATACTACTGATTTATATAATTTAATATGTATATTAATAACAAATTTATAGAAATGGCAAATAATTTATCAATCCCTAATTAAAAGATAAATATTTAAATTTTTCAAAAATGCACTTAGTATAGTATTAATAATATAAATTATAAAGCCACAAGTGCTATCCTGTTACTCACACAAATTATTTGACATTAAAGACTCGAAATATGCATTTAACTAGGATATATCTGAAAGTCCACTTCATTAGCACATTACTACTATTATTTAATTAGCACATACACATTTTGTAATACTTATGGGAAGAAGTGTAGATAATTATTGAATTGAAGCATGCACTACTATTGAATATTAGATTTCGATCCCCTTCTTAACTTAACAATTACATTAAATAATAATTAAAACAATTACATTTAATAATATAATAGCTCAGAATATTTTAAAATGATAAACTCATCGCTCTTAACTTACCGTCATATAACTTCAAATCCCGATTAACAGACAGTGGGACTGTCGTAAGTAACTCGTTGCTATTAGCATGGCCGATAACAGAGAAATATTGGGAAGCGCATATCAAACCAAACAATACCATCGCTAGCATTATAATTGTTTTTATTGTAAATTTCGTTTATCGTTTCACTTATAAATCTTGTTATCAGCTTGTAATTCTTGGTCATTACATTATCTTGTGATCAGTTGCTTATTATGTAATGTTTTCCAAAATCAGTCTTGTATTAGTTTCTTATTTAAGATAAGGAACGTATGGATTTAGTATTATACTAGGTGAGGAAGTACAGCTTCTTGAAAAACGGTTATAGATTGTATTGATGTTGTAAGCAATCGAGGTCTTGTCCCGCTAGGGAGAGTCACAGAAGGATCTCCTTACCTCAGGGTCGATCCATTGCTGATCTAGCAGAATAAAAAAATTATCCGCCGCTTGTCTACTCCTCAATCAGATCTACAGGTAAACTTAATTCTCGATGTATACGGCTGGGATATTATTGTTTATATTTTAATACATTAAAACACATAGCTGTGATCGAGTCAATAAATATTCAAAAAGAGCGTGTAGACGGAAATGAAGGGACTTCAGAGATTTGTTTGGACTAGTTAAGAGGTAAACATGCTAAAAGTCCCCGGGTTTAGGAGCAGAGGCAAAAACAGTAGAGAGGGAGAAGGTCGTGATTTACGTTTTTTCTTTATATCTGGAAAACGGTTAGTCCTAATTTAAAACATTGAAGAACATTCAATTACCTACGAGAATGGTCCTATTTTTTTTTTTTTTGTATCTATAATAGTTTAAGAAATATATGTTCTTCAATGAAACAACGGTGAACACGATCAAAGGAAAAATTATAGTCCATTTGTCATAGGGTCAAAAAATGAATATAAATATAAGTAGAGGGGTGTCCATAACTAGTTTTCAATATGTTCATAACCGGTTGAGGTGTCCATTACTCATCATGTTGAACAGACATAAATTAAAACATGTATAAAAGATACAAAAATATCACTTTATGGCTGGAAAAAGACAGATAATAATTCTGTAAACAGGGAATAACAAAAATACACTATCACATCATTTGATGAATGATCAATAGCTTGTTAGGTGCTGATTAACAAAAAAAAAAAGTCTTAAGCGTCTTAACACTCGATGACTCAGCGTTGAAATCAGAACCAGCAAGCAGGTGACTTTTGATTATTAACATGCGGTGAATCTGGAGGCTGAGGTATTAACAGGTAATGTTAACTACTTTGCAGGTAAAACACTGCAAAGCTGCTCCGTACTTTTGCTAGTTTACAATCAATCAGAAAGGTATTATCGATACTATAGAGACATGCCATATAGAAATTTGAAGTGTCTTATTGCTGTATCGCTGACAAGATTATTCAAACAGGAGAAATAAAAAAGGAATGAAGGATTCACTTGGGAGATTGGAACAGGTGATCAAGAAGTACTCATTTTTCTTCTTTTTTTTTTTTATTGCCGATTAGTTCTTTATTCTATAATATAATTATAGTATAATTAATCATTTTATCACATTTTTGGAACTATTTGTGTACATATTTGTGCATTCCAGTATTTATTACTCCTCCGTACGCTGTCAATTGGAAGAAATAGTACTTCTTTTACCGGCATTCTTCAGATGTGTTGGTGACTGATTGTGTTGGTGATTGTGATGCTCATGTCCCTTTCTTCGTTTGAAATATTTTTCGAAGAAATCACAATGTAGTTGTCTCGCAGCCCTGAAACAATATAAAATTATCTTATCATTTTGAAAAGTTAATTAAAAAACAAATTAAAGAATTACATTGGTTTAAAAGTTTAGTGTTATTATTTAGAGTCTCCCGGGTGGAAATGTCAGTGATTAAGGGAGGGATGGTATATCAAAAATTTAGTGCAGTGTCGCCAGCCGCACTGAATGAATTTTCTAGCTCAGACCACGTGGAATTCAAAAAAGTTATTTTGTTTCATCTGCTTTCGAACGACATACCCATGTTTGCGAAGCTGGTCTAATTTCGAGGGAATATTGAGGTTGAGTGTTCAAAATACCTACAAAAATACGAGGTGTTTAAAAAATTTTCTCAAGTTTTTATACTGTTGACGTCTGCATGATGGTATAGAAGGATCAATCTAATTAGGGATTGATAAATTATTTGCCACTTCTATAATTTTGTTTTTATTGAAAACTAGTTTCGAATGTCATACATTCATCTTCAAATTACAGTTTGGTATTGTTATACATATTAAATTAAATGCAATATAAATTAGTATTATAAAACATTTATGAATTATGAATTTAATTAAGACAAGAAATCAAATACATGTTGCTACTCTTGTATATTTTCTGTAACTTTTCTGTTTGATATAATCTACTTAAGCCTTGGTGAGTACCAACATGTATTTGATTTCTTGTCTTAATTAAATTCATAATTCATAAATATATTATAATGCTAATTTATATTAAATTTAATTTAGTATGTATAATAATACCAAACTGTATTTTGAATTGCTTATTTTTCAATTTGTGTGTACTTTTTTAGAATTGAAGATGAATTTATAACATTCAAAACTAGTTTTCAATAAAAACAAAATTATAGAAGTGGCAAATAATTTATCAATCCCTAATAAGTTTTTATGGTTTGTCCAACAATCAAAGGCTGAAGTTTACCTTCTTCTTCTTCTTCTTTAGCTTCCCTCTTTAGTGCCTTTCAGCATAGAGGAGCATTCAGCCAGGAATTCCATTCTTCCCTATTTCTAGCTAGGTTCCTTGTCTGTCAGAGGTCCTTCCCCCTTGTCCTTGTCCTCCCCCCTTGCAATAACCGCACCAACTCAGGGCCGCCATTCTTTATTAATTCAGCTACTATGCCATCCCTTCCTTAGTTTACCACAATGCCTTAAATAGGCATCTTTTATAGTATTTGATTCCACTTCAATTTATAACTACCGCATTGTGATAATCACCTTCACCACTTAAACAATAGAAATTTAAAAAATAAATAAAACGTAAAATCGTTGGACTAACAAAATGTGTTAAAGCATCGAGAGGTGCCAGTACCTCCGCGAAAAGAAGATGGTTCATAGACGTTGTCGAATAGGGAAAAATCTGAGCTGTATGCCGATCATCTTTCATTTGTATTTACACCACTCACTGATTTTACAAATACGGAAAATGAAATCCTAGTACTTAACACTTAAGATATCCCAGTACAGTTGGCACTACTGTACCTTCTTTCGTTCACATCTTGACAAGTTTCACAACAGATCAAACACTTACCGAAAAGAAAAGCGCCTGGTTGTGATTTAATAACCACCGAGGCGCTCTAAAAGATGCCTAGGAAAGCCTCAGTGTTCCTGACGACAATATACAACTGTATACTAAGAACAACTAAATATATATATATATATATATATATATATATATATATATATATATATATATATATATATATATATATATATATATATATATATACGCGAAAATGGAAATCTTTGTTGTTACGGATTGGCTTCGAAACTATTTATCCAATTTTCATGCGGGTTGTTTAAAATTAAAGAGGCAATCACGGAGCGGGTTTTAGGCTTTACATCACGCTGCAACCAATAGGAACGGAGCAGTAACCATAAATGTCCATCAATCTGGAAAACTTTCCTACGGTAGTTGTTTTTCAAAACCGTGGAAGTACACTGCACACGTTTAATTAGATTAAAGAGGGTGAAGTAAAAAATATATACATATATATATATATATATATATATATATATATATATATATATATATATATATATATATTTACTATATTAAATGATTTCTAATTAATAGGGAAGTTAATATATTATAATAAACTAATTTGTGAATGACACTTTCCCTTTGATCAATAACTTTATATTTAAAAAAAAAAAACATTTTTATAACAAGTTACGACGTTTCGAAGTACATCTCATCAGGATATATGCTTTCTACATTACAACATCAACTATTAATTACAAAAATATTAATACCTTAATTTACAATATATTTAGTTACTATTTTAAATGATGTTTTATTACCTTTAAATTACATGATTCTCTCACCATGTCCCGACATCTATATAATTTTACTTCGTCAACCCTAGCTGGTTTCATTATTAAAAAAAATTAATTTGGGGAGTAACTTCATTTCCAATGATATTACAGCGTATGTGACAAAGATGGAGAAGGAAAGTTACTCCTCAAATTAATTTTTTTAATAATGTAATCAGCTAGGGTTGACGAAGTAAAATTATATAGATGTCGGGACATGGGGAGAGAATCATGTAATTTAAAGGTGATAAAACATTATTTAAAATAGTAAGAAAATATATTATAAATTAAGGTATTAATATTTGTGTAATTAATAGTTGATTTTGTATTGTTGAAAGCATATACACTGATGACAAAGAAGTACTTCGAAACGTCGTAACCTTATTATAAAAATGTTTTTTTTTTTAATATAAAGTTATAGATCAAAGGGAAAGTGTCATTCACAAATTAATTTATTATATATATATATATATATATATATATATATATATATATTTTTTTTTTTTTTTTTTTTTTCGGTTGGCTCTTTGTAGACCGTGGAGATCGTTGGCCGCGCGAGTGGTATTCACACGTTTGAGACCACAACGCGATATATATATATATATATATATATATATATATATATATATATATATATTTTTTCGGTTGGCACTTTGCAGATGTGGTATTCACACGTAGGAGACCACAACGCGATATACATATATATATATATATATATATATATATATATATATATATATATATATATATATATATATATAATAAATTAATTTGTGAATGACACTTTCCCTTTGATCTATAACTATATATATATATATATATATATATATATATATATATATATATATATATATATATATATATATATATATATATATTTATTTATTTATTTATTTTTCTATTGAAATAGAGTGGAATAAATAAATATCGTATTTTGATTTGTTTTCAATCGTTCTTGGGAGGGACCCTCCAAATATAATTTCTTCTAAATAATATAACAGTTTCTATATTTTTGATTGGAGCAACAGTTGTGCGAACGGCCCTCAGACTTCGCATTCCAAAGATGCACAGGGATTTACCATATAGTTTTAGAAGAATACTATTTCACATTAGGATATCGATTACAATCACTATAAAGTGCAAGAATAAACTTTAAAGCATATCGGAGCCGACTTAAGAGAACACTATTTTTCCCTCGGACAACTATATGTTGCCGTATCATGATCGGATTGAGGAAAAAAATCGTTAGATACTTACACTACAGGTAGGAAGGCATAGCAATATCGTGTACACTGAAGTACACGAAATAGTAAGCATCGTGGTAATACGGTAAGTTTTCTTTAAATAGTTTTAACCTTATTATGTTCATAAAAAAAAACTTGTTAGTATAAATCGGTCAAACTTAACTGTTATTTAACGATTGGTTCTTTTGTTTTTCCATATGAATTGCGAGTGTTATTCAATTGATCATGTGCACAGCTAGTTTCTCATACAATGGAAATATTCACACATCAAAATGATCCAAAAAAGTGGCAAAGACATATTCAATCCCTCTTCCTACAGACCTATCAATCTCCTTCCAATACTCTTCGAAAATTTAATAACTAAATAAAATTATTCAAAACAAAATGTTTGCTAGAAAATTCATTCTTTATGATCTAACCGAATATTTATAAAAATTATTCGTTTGTACTTGTTTACTTTGGCTCCATTGATCCCTCGACAAAGCAATATTATAGTACAATACAAACAATACAATACAATACAATACATATCACAATACATTACAAACCGATCGCTATATTATAGTAAGTTCATCGTAGACTCCTAAAATAGTGACAAAAATTGGGAAATCATCACGTACAGGAGAGGATTGTTTCTCGAAAACGGATTGAGATAAGAAGTTGTGTTTGGTAACAATGAATTACATTTTTGACTAACCCTCCCTCAATTACTGACATTTTCTCCTGGGACATCCTGTATATAAGTACAGTTTATATAAGTATTTATGTTGGTTATCTATAGGTAACATAAACTCTTATATAAACTCTGTTAGCAAACCAGACAACTAACACCTTATGCAATAAAAGTGATTTTGAAATGCATTCTCAATCATTCAAGAAAAACAATTCTATTTTATTATTGGATATCCTATATATTAGATAAGATTTACCGACTATTTTTGAAATGAGGGCCTTTTGAAGGGCCACTATTCTCGCGAAAGCTAGTATTATTTATAGAACATTACAATATATGTATAAATTTTCTCCTCCTCTCCCCTCTTGCCAAACCCACCCTTACCCCTTATGCGATTCCTAATAGGCTTTCGGGACCAATGGGTATGAACTTGTAGATTGTTAAAGCAGAGGCTTTTCCTAGAGGAAAAGAAAAAAAAAATTGTAGTCCCCTCTCAAAATTTGAGGTTTTACGTTTCAAGATACGTAGAATCCAAATATCGTAAAAGAAATATCCGTCCGTCCGTGGCTTTTCTCCGAGACTACAGGACCGATTTTCTTGAGATTGGGCACCAATGTCACAGGTCATCCCAGGTTGATCCTCGGAGCTCGACATTACCATCAGTCTGTTTGTTTCAAAATGGCGACCGATTAGAGATCTTATAAGCCCATATCTCGGCCATTTATAAAGATAGACGGGAAATGTAAGGTGTTTTGGAATCAGCATAATAAGGCATTAAAATAAAAGAAGGAAAAAAAAATCTATATAAATTCCGATTAGAGATCTTATAAGCCCATAACTCGGTCATTTATAAAGATAGAGAGGAAATGTAAGGTGTTAATTCTATTTCATTGTTAACAAAAATCAGGATAGCAATGAACGATAGCATTTCTGAGATCAAATGAAATTGACGTGAGATGTGCTATCGTTTGCTATCACAAGTTAAGAATCCTTGTACTATTAAGCTGAGCTGACTGTTGATTTTAGCTCCATGGCAATGACAAACGCTACGAACATGGACAAATAGGTTTAATGTAGATAAGAGCCATTGCCTTAATTTCATGGAGAAATTTGGGCGTTGGATGTGAATGCAGCAATGGTTGTTGTTCTCACAGCAGATGAGAGGTTTTACGCAGCATTCCGTCCCACATCTTCTAAGTAGAGTATCTGGAATATTTATCAAAGGATCCGGGTATTAAATGAGTTAATATGCTGAAAAAATAAAAAAAATATTTATAATATGCAAGAGCGAAAGCTCAAAATGTGAAATAAAAAAATTGTTAGGCTATCAATCGAAAATTCCAAATAAGATGCCAAGAGTCTCAAAAATAACAGAAAATAAACAGTTGATATTTCGCCAATTCAGGCATCATCAGGACAGAAGAGAAATTAATATATATATATATATATATATATATATATATATATATATATATATATATATATATATATATATATATATATAAAGAACAAAGTGCAGCACATCTCACATCCACAGTCAAAAAAGATACTGTATACAGCTTTCGCTCTTATTAATATATTTTGTGGAATAGCCGGGTATCCACTGTTTCCTTTATAAGAACCTTCCTCTTATGTGCATTTTAACTTTCCCGTTTCTTTTGTATTTGTTAGATTTCTTCTAATTTAATTATTTGAATCATTTTTATGTGATCTTTTGTACATTTTTGGATTTTTAGCACGAGTATTTTCTTTTTATAAACAGCTCTTAGTAATTTAACTTTACCCAGCTCTTGTCATGTAACCTCTCTTTTTCCTCAGTATGTGTCTGGGTGTCTTGGTGTGGGATGCTGTTTCTTGTAGTGTCTTTTTTGACTGTGGATGTGAGATATGCTACACTTTGTCCTTTACATTTGTTTTTTCTTTATTTTTTCATCTTTCACTCCTGTCCAGATGATGTCGAAATTTCTACATATGACTTATTTTCTGCTGTTTTTGAGACTCTTGGTTTCTTGTTTGGAATTTTTCATTTATGCCCTACTTTATATATACATATAAATGTTTTAAATAAATACTCAGAGTTAAATGGTGGATTGTCACATTTATGAAATAGTTCAGAAGACAAAATATAATTTTTATTTAAAAATTGATCGTAATTTTTTTCATAACTTTGTTTATAAGTACCAGATTTGGAATACAATATTGAAATGATCAATATTTTCAATATGGTATAATAAATTAAAACTAAATATAATGAATAATTATAATAATATTCTGGAGAATTATAATTAATAAACTGTTACTTGGTTTATCTTCTTCCTTGTGATGAATTTTAGGATGGAAACTGCAACGCGAAGTCCAAATTCTTATAGTTGCTATATTTCGTATATCTTCTTCCTCATTGTGATGTATTCTAGGCCAAAAACCTTAACGCGATTCTTGTTTCAGCCGGAAGTCCAAATTCATATAAATGACATATCTGTGAAAGTCAGTTACAGAATGCTGAACAGAGAAATAGCAGCAGGGAACTGTAGCAAATTGAACAGTGAATAGTAATTGAAGCGAAATTGAATAGAAAATAGTAGAATAGTAGGCCTACCTATTCTACCCCCTTATAAACTCTCCTTCCCTCCTCGTTTCCATTCTTGATTCTGATTGGCTGTCAGATTCCTACGGTAACGCTATCTTACGGAAAAAAAAGTGTTCTAATACTTTCGCGCAATGTTCCAGCGCGACTAATTTCATTAGCAACTTCCTCGTTTCTTCCACATTAACGCCTACAGATCAAATAAAAACTTCCGCTTCACTCCACTCTTATTAAATATTTGCTTTTATAATACTAATGAATATTTACATTTGAACAATTAATTTGAAAAGAAACAAATAAATTAAGAAATCTAAATTAATTCTTATTATGGTATGAATGAAAATAAATGAATGAATATAAAATAAATTTTATTCTGGGACATGGCGTTCCCTATAGGAACCTATATACTATAGGTATGTAGGTATATACCTATATACCTATAGGTATATATGTATATATATAGCTAACTATATACTATATACATAACTATATATATATATATATATATATATAAATAACTAAGATTCATAATAGAAATTAAATAAGGAATAAATTTAATAATGATGACTCTGCATTTTCAAACAAAGAGAAGCGAGTCTCTACCTGGAAGTACCTGGAACCGGGGGGAGGGGGAGGGGTGCAGTGCAAGACTGCCAATAGGCCGCTTAAGATAAGCGAAATAAGAGCATCATAAAACTAGAGATAGGCCAGGTCGACATGGTGTAATAAAATCTGCCGCCAAGGTTACAGAAAGGAGATCAAGCATCTTCGATGTCCTTTGAAAATATTGTTATAGCGTCAGCCAATAAGATGTCCCGAAAGGAGAGTGGGGACAAAATTCATCTTTTCAAGAAGAAGTAGGGGAAACAGTATAAGAGACCGAGAAAAGAAGAGTTCTGGTGAGAAGTTTGAAGTGGGTAGTTCTGAGGAGAAGTTTGAAGTGAAAGAGTTCTGGGAGAATGTAGAGTAGTGTAGTTCTTGGGAGAAGCCAGAAGACGGAGGCTTGCCGAGGGTACAGCTGAGCAGCACATCGAGACAGGAAAGAGAGACCTAGACCATAGAGCAACAATAAGATAAGTGCTAGTCCTTTGATTCATTGTGTACATCAATGTATAATATTATGTGGCATCCAGATAATATTTTAAATAAGCAAAAGTTCTCCTAGTATTCTCAAATACATATGTTACAGTCTGTAGATTTTTACAATGAGAGTAATTTAGATTAGAAATTATTAAGCCAATAGGTTAATTAATAACGTAACATAAATAAAGTAAGATCTGTAACAAAATCTACCATTCTATTTACCCTGCATGCCATCATCTAGTTAATTAAGTGAAATGGTGAACACGACACCCTTGGAAAGGACTCCAATGGTATTTATAATATCCAAAGCTATTGACCATAGCAGGGGGAGGGGGAGGTCTACGGTCTCTAGCCTTTTATGTTAAAATACAGTTTGATTGATCGGCTCCCTTCTGGAACCGATGCAAATAGATAATAAATTCGATAAATAAGTTGAGTAAATGTGGTTTCTGGAACCCCCACCTGCCTTAGAAAAGCAGTTTGCCAGAAACATAGCAATATATATATATATATATATATATATATATATATATATATATATATATATATATATATATATATAAAATATATATATATATATATATATATATATATATATATATATATATATATATATATATATATATAGGTGAACAACTGCCATTACTACTGTTAGATCTACCACTTAGGTTACATTTCATAGCCCGCCACCTGGTAGCTAACCATTCAAGCAAACTTCTACAACAGTATGCTATCAATCAACTTTATTATAGAATAAAACTATTTTTGTCATTGATATTTTAATTTTATTATATTAGTTATACAGGTATTATTTTACAATTATATATAAATTTACGGTAGTTACTTTGCTACTATTACTTACAATAAAGCTATGTTATAGAGAGGTGCACTGATATGAGCTTAAAATTATACTTAATAGGAACATCTCTCGGTGCCCATCTTTTAAATTATGGACATAACCATCAAGAGTTCTGCTGATTCCTAGATCGAGATTCCTATTGCTATCGGTACAAGGTCTGGGTGCTGATCCTTCAGTACATCTACCCAAACATATTCAGATGGTTTTCACAGATATGCCAATCTAAAAGAATGTGGCTCTTTGCTATCCCCTTATCTTTGATCACTTAGTTCGTCTAATGGCTTGTGGTTCGGATGTCATTATTTAACAAAAGCGGAATATCATTCATCGTTTGTGTGAGCTAAATATGTCCATTTCAGAAATTTCGTGATACACTTAGATGAATTAGATGGTAATTTCAAATTTTCTTAAGAATCCTGGTGCGCAGAGAAAGAACAAAATATTGTACTCGACAGGCCATCGGCATCGGCACGGAAGGAGAAAATAACGCTTTTTGTGTAGAGCATCTAACGGAACACTGACGGCTCTGTAGATTAGAATAAAATTGAAACTTGAAAAGATTAGAATAGAAAGGAAACTTTATTCTGGGACAAAGTCCTATGAATGGCTATGTTGCACAAACAAACAAATAATAATTCTGGCTTACATATTTAAAAAATCAAATAATAATCATAAATAATATAAAAATAATAAAAGATTCAATAAATTTCATTTACCCGTTCACCAAATTTTACATCTCATAGTGATAAAAAATATGTGTATATATATATATATATATATATATATATATATATATATATATACATAAGCTTTCATTGCAATATGATAAAGAAACTGAAAATAAAATAAACTCATAGAAAAAATAAAGAAAGAAAGCGAATTAGTATCTAAAAAACATTTATTCAAAATTAATAAGTTATTTGAATTTCTTAACAATCAAATTGTAAATCTCATCACAAAGAAAATAATTCATAAATAAAAAGAAAAGAATCCTTGAGATTTAAAAATCAAACAACGAAATACATGAACAATGAAATATACATAAAACGTATGAAATGGAAGCTGATGCATTACATTATAATGCTGTGGTTAACCAGCGTCCGACTGGGTTGTGAGCAAAAATTGTAAAAGGAGGATATTAAATTTGGCTAAGGAAGGGGCGTATAGGATTTTAGGAAGGAGAGAATTTCAGGAATGATATGGTGGTTGCGGGAGAGGGATTGGTCAATGATATGGTGGTTCCAGGAGAGGGATTGGTCAATGATATGGTGGTTCCAGTAGAGGGGCTGGTCAATGATATGGTGGTTCCAGGAGAGGGATTGGTCAATGATATGGTGGTTCCAGGAGAGGGATTGGTCAATGATATGATGGTTCCAGGAGGGGGATTGGTCAATGATATGGCGGTTCCAGTAGAGGGGCTGGTCAATGATATGGTGGTTCCAGGAGAGGGATTGGTCAATGATATGGTGGTTCCATTAGAGGGGCTGGTCAATGATATGGTGGTTCCAGGAGGGATTGCTCAATGATATGGTGGTTCCAGGAGAGGGATTGGTCAATGATACGGTGGTTCCAGGAGATGGATTGGTCAAGGATTATGCCTAAGTTTTTAATGGAGGAGCAGAAAGTGATGGGTTGGTCGTTTAGATATAGGATAGGGAAGTTGGTAATGGATCTTGAGAAGGGGTTTGGAACCAACGGCAACGGCCTGAGTCTTAGCAGCGTATAACCTTAATCCATTTAACATATAAATATAGAGTGAAAGTGGACATCTAGAACGTAAGAATCATCTCCTATCGCCTTAAAAGTTCATGAAGCTGCTCTTGGCCTGCTCAACAGCTTTCAGCCATTTCTCTTACATTGGAAACCGAGATCCTCAGTTTCGAAGATCATGTCCTAGCACATCCTTTCATCGGCCTCTCGATCTACCTGTTGGGCCCACACAATCCGGGACATTCATATTCAACCTGCTGGCCACTCTTTCGTCGTCCATTGTATGCCCAAGCCATTTTAGTTCATCGCTCTTTTTTCTACGTCGCCAATGACCGTTCTCACATACGGATTCAAGAATTCTTCTCAAAATTTCTCTTTCCTACCTGTTTAGCAGGTTGATTATTAAGGATTCGTGTTTCTCCACCGTATCTGATGGATATGTGTCTTGTATAGCATAAACTTGGCGTCACGGCTTATACGGTTGTTTTTAATTAGTCTTGAGATGGAGAAATATCTTATGTTCTCTTCTTCAATACTCCTTCTCACCTCTTCTTCCTTATTCGGGTTATCGTTAATAATAGAGCCAAGAGTTAACACATGGCATTGACCCAGGAAGTATTAGTTATTAAATAGGGTTTATAACCCAGGAAGTTATTGTTTTGCTTCCTACTTATCATCGTTAAACAATTACTATTTCTTTAATCACCCCTTCTCCTATTGTATGTATAAAATCCTATCTGAATTGGACAGATCAATCAGTATTAGAATGTAAGGTAGAATAAGAGAATGTGAGACACTCTCACTATGTTAGCTTTAAGTATAGTTTAAAGTCTAGTAGTAATATCTGTAGTTAACGCTATCAGTAGCTCATCATTTATATTATGTATCTTGTACACTGTTTAATAAACTATTTTTTAAGGCTTACACTCATCGATTCAAGATATTGAAAGCTTGAATTGAAAAACTGTAAGGGCCTATTTCATAGCGACTCTGCCTCTGAGCCAGCTGTTTTTTCCTTAGTACTATAATCTTGGTCTTGGTCCCATTAATAATCGTATACAGGACGATGTTCTTGGTTTATACATCAACCGCTTCAAAAACCATCCAAATGCTCCGAAGTGAACTCCCGATCACCGACTGCATCATCTTCTTAGGCTAGAACTTGGGCAATCTGAGTAAATATTGATTCAATTCTGCTTCATTTACGATTGCTTGTAGAGCGATTTTAAACAGGAGAGGTGCTATTGGATCCCTCTGTTAATCCACTCCAAATGGCTCTGATAATCCACAACACTTAACCTGGCAGAAAGTATTCATCTTTGTGTAGTTTACTAATCGCGTTAGTTTACCCTGTTACCCCAGTTCATGCATGGCCAATATTAGTTTATTCCTTAAAATTGTGTCTTTGGCTTCCCTTAAAACCAGTACCCACAAAGGGCATCGGAATCGATTTGATCGCGACAATTTGCAGTGACTGGTAGGAAACTGACTTACTCAAACGAGAAGAAATTTAAACTTTATGGATCCGATAGGTCTTATTATTACTATGACCTCAAGAAGGAACAAAAAATATTCTTTAATTGGCATATGGGCAGGAGTCGTGTCGTTTGCGGTGCGTTGGCTCTAATCGAAAGAGGGACGTTGCCTTCTTCTCTCGCCGGATAAATATACATCAATATCTTGAATTCTTGGTGGGCATTAGAGATAAATTGAACGATTATTTAGAAAAATAGTCCAAAGATCACTTTATAATTCAACAAAACAATGCTCCTATTCATAAATCTTAAATCGTTAAGGTTTTTTTCTAATGAAAAAATATTCGTCTTATGAAACGGCCAGCGAGATCTAACGATTTTAACATTTTATAAAACTTGTTAGGCCAACCCTCGCTAGCTTTCTTCCGACGTTTCCGGCTATTTCAGAGTGCACATGAGCTGAAGGATACCATTGTAGAAGAATGTGTTGTACTCCCGAATTGAATGAATTCGTTGTTAGAGAAGGCTTCAAAGGATATTAATTTATGAAATATTGTACTCATGAGTGTGCTACCTCTTTGTCTCACGCAATTTTATATATATTTTTATTATGAGTACATTTAGTCAATATTTATTTTTAATGTAATGTAACACTTTAATAAAACTGACCAAACAAAATAAAACTTCATTATCGAGATGAACTTAAGACCTAACTCGTTGGTGGAAAGAGCGTCTGTTAGGCGGGTATGAACACATCAACGTTTGCAGGCAATTTAATTTTCTTTAAACTTAGGCTGTTTTGAGAGCGGTATTCCTTTAGACATAGTTTTTTAAAACCGTTTTTCAAATGGGTTTTTCCATAGACAAATCAATTTTGACAACGTTCTCTCTGATGGAGTTCTTCATAACTTCTATTTATATACTCGCTTTTTAGACGGTATGCCTCATGATGCTTATTTATAAACCCACTTTTTAGACGACACACAAATTCATACCCGATTCGCTGACGGTATGTTCCGAAACTATAGAGGTTTTATAGGGGGTAAATTTTGATATAGAGAGTACATACCTCAAAAACATATTTCCCTTTTCATTTTTGTTTTCTTATTTCTTCCTATTTGGAATGTCAGAACTAGAAAAATTTAGAAAATAATAAAACCTTCATCCATAAAGTTTCGGTGCTTAACAGAATAACCAAAATTGTGATTTTGGCAATTGCAGAAGCTTCAAACAAAGTCTTGGAAAAACAGTGCCTCTGAGACGGGATGTTCTCTTCCAGTTGGTGTAGGAGAGTCATGTTCCCACCAACAGGTTGATACTGATAAAAAAAATCTTGGACTATATTTTTTCCCGGATATATGAAAAAAGGTGGATATATTTTCAATTCATAATATTGATGTTTATTAAATACAACTTTATTATCAAAACATCTTTGATGCAATACATATACTGCTATTAGAAGGGTCTGTAAACAAACACATATTATGAGAAGTGAATAAAACTAAGCATATGGTACTTATTCCTCAAAAAACTGAGTAGATACTCCAATTAGATGAGAATAACGAGAAGTTACACAATGGAATACTTGCTAATTGTATGGATAACGTGCTCCAAATGTGGGTTGATTATTGATCCGAAGCACCTGCTCACCTTTCTAAGTGAATAAAAGTGAGAACGTGCTCTGCTATATAAGTAAGTACTGCGTAAAATTATGAGTCTACAAAAGAGTAGAACGGCATTTTATTGAGAATCTACTCGCATAGTGGAGCACGTTCTCACTTTTATTCACTTAGAAAGGTGATCAGGTATTCCGAATCAATCAGGTATACCGTCGTGTAAGTTATCTTTATTCATATCTAATCGGAGCATTTGCTCTTTTTTTTTTGGAAGAATGAGAACCACATACTCAGTTTTATTCACTTAGCCTATTATGTACATTATGAACAGTTCAGCATTAATCTCTCTCCCATGCCTCTTTTATCTCAACAATTAAAATGATTAAATGACTTACGCTTGCTGAAGTCAATTAATGCTAAAATACTAGTATGATCCTTGTTGTGGATTTGATGTGCACTAGCAGTTGAACATAGGAAGATGCAGATGGTATACAACAACACTACAGATACCATCGTTAATAGTTTAATAGTTTTCAACGCTCGTCATTATAAACCAGTTTATCAGTAAGGGATTTACTTGAATTTACCTTAAGCTGGTTATTACCTTTATGGCTTTAATTTGACATCATCAAGAAATCTTACTGAACAAAACATTTGTTCATATTCTTCTAAAATACAACACAATTATCAATAATGAATCACAAATAATTTGAGCTCAAGAAATCAATGATCCTAAAAAAAAAGATTGTTTCTCTAAAATATTTTTCAGTTTGTTTCAATAATAACTGTTGAGTTTTATGAAGTTGAAACATTATGGTTATTTTTGTGCAGCAACGAAAGTTATTGATAATTCTCCTGGATAAATTTTAAATTATTTCAAGTTTGCTATAATTAGTTTTACATGTTGAACTCGAAATAGTCGAGGCCTAAGTGATCTGAGGTCGAATAACAGATTTGTACAGAATTAGTTTTATTTTGTGGGCTTAATTTTTATTTTTTATTGTAATACGGAAACATTTTTTTTTTTTTTTTGGCTTTCTCTGTTTTTCTAATGATGTGTTTTGGGAATGTGAGAATCTGTCTACATAGATCTAAACTAAGGTATTGTACGGGCTTAGACTTATGAATGTGGGCTGAATTTATGAAAGTTCGTAATTTGATGATTTTTATGTGACTGTCGGTTTGAAAAAGTGATAGCTTCCGATTTTCTTGGATTGATTTTTAATTAATGATATTACGTTTAGGTCGCATAGCCATAATGGACGAATTCTGAATGCATGATAAATAAATCACTGATGCAATGAAAAACTTTAAGACTAGATACTTGCTGGTATCTGCTTAATATTTGCGTATTGCTGCAATTAATTCAGGTAATCAGCACATACATACTAAACACAATCATTTCATAAAAATTAGTTCAAGGTCCATAATAATACTAATTTTTATTATTATTATTTTTTTTTAATTAGGTTTTTATGGTCCGGCTGTAACCTACAGTCTGTTAACTTGCTAGCTATAAATTAACTGGACTAGGTACAGGCCGTACTGATGGGACGCAGTTATTACTTCACTGGTGCTGGTCTGTCACACTGCTCTATCATGATAAAATAATCTTGGAGATATAATAATCCGTGTAAATTGTTATCTATTTTTTTCACTTTTCCTTACTTGTATATGAAATATAAGACTTTTAGCCTCTTATTTCTTAACTTTTGTAGAGAGAGAAACGCTTTATTCATAGCAATGCTGCCCATATACCTTGGGTTGTTTCATACACAGCATACTAATCAATCTATATACATATAATAATATAATACATAATATTTATAACCCTTTTTAGTCGTGTTTTCCCTCCAGAAAATAGACTATTGCAGTGGGTCGAATATTACTTACCTTTTATGTTTTAAAAAAAAGGTAATCTTCATTTTTCGATCATTTAATAAATAATCATGAATCCAATTGTGCCAATTTTTCATTTTAAAAAACAGTGCAAGCTCTTTAGAATTTATAGATAATTAAGACACATTTCTGGCAGAAAAAAAAATTAAAATATAAATTGTATTTAAAAATAATGATCAACGCAAAATATTTTATTGAATGTTTTAAAGTACAAAATAAATAATAGTGCTATAAATTATTGATACAGATGCAAAATGTATATTTTTGGTCATCTAGCATAAGAATAATATTATTACAATGATAAAAATAATTTATCATTATCTTTAATAAGGAAATCTTCATAAAACTACAGTAAAACCTCGTTTATCCGGAATAAATGGAACCAAATGCAATCAGGATAATCGAAAATCCGGTTAATTGGGGTAATATGGGTTATAAGTAAAACACAGGAACTATACGTTGAATGACATTCAGAAGCGAATATTTTGCGTACTTGTACATAGTTACGTTATTGCTATCATAGTTAAAAATTATTATCTAATGGTTTCATTAAATTAAAAAAAAATCTGATCAGGATAATCTGGAGATCCGAATGAACGAGGGCTGGAGTAACGAGATTTTTCCCGTACTTTTTAATCACGTTTTGAAAGGAAGTCTTATCTTTTTATCTCCGACTAGTGAACTTATTATTAATATTATTAACAATAATTTTTTATTGCGGTAAATATTGAAACTAAAAGTTTACAAGAAAAAGAGGGGCACGAATTTCGTATTGTAGCTCTGTTCTTCCAAACAAACGGAAATTCTTGTTACTTCTAAATTCCCCGTCCTTCCTCACGACAAAATTTTCGAATTGTAAATGCAACGTACATTTCATTGCTTATTACAAATTAATAAATAATTATACATATTTAAAGTATTATTTTTAACTAATTTTTTTCTTAGATAAGTGATAAAATATATCACTTAGAACCTTTTCATTCTTTAGAATATCTCCGTGGCTATTCTTATTTTTTTTATTTATCTGAATATTTCTTATTATTAGCAAAATAAAAAAAAAAGAAGTACTTGGTATGATTTTAAATTTAACTGATTTACATTACGTCTACAATTCTCAACTTCCATAGAAGCGGAGTTCTATAGAAAATTATTATGAGATTGTATGAAATATGCCAAGAGTGTGCGTTGGATAAATAAATAACAATTTTTTTTTTCGTTAATCATTTGAAGTAATATGTATTTACAATTACACAAGTTAAAATAAAGTGCAGATATTATTAAAAACGTATTTAGTTAACAATTTAAATTCAAAACTTCCTTTCGGGAAGGACGAGCATGAACACATGATCAAGGCCAATTATGAGTAAACAGTGAGTCCGATTTAAAAACAAACAAAAACAATTTTCCTGTATTTCAGCATGTCCATTAATGAAGAAAATTATACAAAATCTCATTTTGTTAGAAAAAAATTTTTGCTTGTCCTTGGAGGGTTAATTCACGAATCCCTAAAAAGTAGCTTAGCACCGAGATAAAAAAGCAGGGTAAAATACTGTGATCGGAATCCGTGAAAAGCAGCTAAAAAGTGAGGGAAAAAAATAAAGTGTTTTTTAGGTTTTAGCGCGGATCTCATTACCGCGTAGGGGAGCGTCCCACGGGTGGCGGATGTGGGGATGGTCGGTGGAAATTCCTTGGAAGTTCCTCCCGGCTAAGTCCGATGGACTCGCTGACCAACAATGAGAGCGCCCCTCCAGGCTTGCTGCAGGGTGTGACGTAGGTTTGAACGCCCTACTCACATATTTTTAGTTCACAAAATACCACAAAAAGTCATGGATCTCTCTGAGGTAAAACGCTCATTATCCGGAAGTAAACTAGTCCCCCGTTCGGGTCTCCGGGTGGGGACTGCTTCAGGGGATTCATGGCGCAAGTTGAAAATTAGAGATTTAGGTATAGGGACGTGGAACGTAAGAAGTTTGAATACAGCGGGTGGGTTAAAATCAGTGGCAAACGAGGTTAAGAGATACAATGTAGATATCGTGGCACTGCAAGAGGTTCGGTGGCCAGGGGAGGGTTCGTTAACAGAAGGGAACTATTCTATTTGGTACGGTGGGAGCGGTAATTATTGTTTAGGTACTGGATTTCTAATAAGGAATAAATTGCTCTCCGCATTGAGGGACGTAAAATTTTTTAGTGATAGGATATCTGTGGCCATATTTCAGGGGCGGTGGTTTAAAATCGCGCTGATAAACATACATTCCCCTACCGAAGACAGTGATGATGAAGTTAAATGCGAATTTTATGATAAACTAGAGTGGGTATATGATAAACTACCTCGAAACTGCATGAAAATAATATTAGGGGACGCAAACGCAAAGGTGGGAAGGGAAGAAGTATACTATCCGACGATCGGTAAAGAAAGTTTGAACGAACATAGCAATGATAATGGGATCCGTCTAATAAACTTTGCTATCTCGAAAAACCTAACAATCAAAAGTACTACGTTTAAACATAGGGATATTCATAAGTATACGTGGACATCGCCGGATTCACAAACACGCAATCAAATTGATCATGTTTTGATACAACAAAGATGGCAAAATAGTATAATTAACGTGAGGTCTTATCGTGGGGCAGAATGTGGGTCAGATCATGAATTAGTAATCGCGAAACTTCGACAAAAACTTAATATAAAAAAAGGAAAGAAAGCCGTATTTGTTCCGAAAATTTTGATCTAGATAAATTGAAAAACCCTTCAATTAGAAATCAATTCGCGGTAGAAATCAAGAATAGGTTTGAAGCCTTGGAATCGTTAGATGAGGATCGCGAAGATGTAGACAAGCTATGGATCGGAATTAGGGATAATATTAAAGAGGTAAGTAATCTGTGTCTTGGAAAAAGGGACAATAAAAAGAATAAACCGTGGTTCGATAATGATTGTCTAAACTTGTGCGAAAAAAGAAGAGCCGCGAAACTAAAAGCTTTGAATAATCCAAGCGATAACAATGTTGCTAATTTCCGGGCCTTGATGAATGAAACGTCCAAATTCCTCAAAAATAAAAAACGAGAATATCTTAAAAACAAAATAATAGAGATAGAAACTAATAGAATTGAAAACAACGTAAGAGACATGTACAAGGGTATAAGCAGATCGCGTAAACAGTTTGAACCAGCAATGAATGGAATTAGAGATGAAAATAACAATATCTTGGCCGAACCGGGGGACATTGTGAATAAATTTAAAAAACACTTTGAAAGTATTTTGAATTCGGGAAATAATAATCAATCTCCTCCTTCTGAATATCAGAGTGCTGAGCCGTTAATTGAAGAACCGAGTAAGGAGGAAGTCGAAATAGCCATCGGAAAATTAAAATCTCATAAAGCAGCGGGAATCGACAACATTTCCAGTGAAATAATAAAAGCGTGCGGTGAAGCTGGAGTTTCTAAAATACATTTTTTGGTTAAAAAGATCTGGGAAAATGAAAAAATGCCCGAAGAATGGAAAGAATCTATACTTATTCCGATTCACAAAAAGGTCCGAGGACGGAGTGTAATAACTATCGCGGAATATCACTCCTCCCGATATGTTATAAAATATTCTCGTTGATCCTAACTAGTCGAATTACGGAATATGCCGAGGAAATTATCGGAGACTACCAATGTGGTTTTAGACGGAACCGATCAACTATCGATCAAATATTTTCGATCAATTAACGGCAAATATTAGAAAAAAAATTAGAATTCAACGGTGTAGTTCATCAGCTTTTTGTGGATTTCAAAAAGGCTTATGATTCCATTGATCGCCGGAGACTGTATAACATTTTGATTGAGCAGGGAATACCGAAGAAGTTAGTAAATCTAGTAGGGATGTGCATGACCGAAACATTCAATAAAGTTAGAATAGGTAATTATTTTTCGGAGAAATTTGAAGTTCGCTCGGGGTTAAAACAAGGCGATTCCCTTTCACCTGTCCTATTTAATTTAGCATTAGAGTATGTCATTAGAAAGGTAATGCTTACCGAAAGGGGTTTAGATCTGGGTGGTAGAATATCCGTGCTGGGGTTTGCGGATGATTTGGTATTATTAAGTGAGGACGCGGAAACTATAAAACTGAATACAGCAACGTTGATGACAGCTGGGAAAGAGGTTGGCCTCAAAATAAATACGGATAAGACGAAATATATGGTTAGCAATAGAAACAGAGGAGATTTTGAGGATATATATATAGGAGAAAATAGATTTGAACACGTTGAGAAATTTAAGTATTTGGGGTCTGTGATTACTAGAAAAAACGAAATTCAAGAGGAAATAAAGGCGCGGTTAAAGGCGGGAAATGCTTGTTATTTTTCGGTGTCAACATTACTTAGGTCGCGCATTTTGTCCAGAAACTTAAAACTTAGAATATACAAAACTATTATCTTGCCTACAGTTCTGTATGGGTGTGAAACGTGGCCGCTAACCTTGAAGGACGAACAACGCCTTAAGGTATTCGAGAATAAGGTACTGCGTAAAATATTTGGTCCGAAAAAGGATGAGTCAACTGGAGAGTTTAGGAGATTACACAACGCGGAATTGCGGAGCATGCACCCTGTTAATATAATCGAAGTGATATCATCGCGACGGTTAAAATGGGCTTGCAAAGTTGTTGGGCTCAGTAACGAACGAATTCCTAAAAAGTTAATAAACGCTGAGCTGACTGGTAAACGTCCAAGGGGTAGACCGAAACGTAGGTGGGAGGATAGTATTAAGAGTGATCTAAGGAATTTGGGTTTGGAAGGTAGTCGGTGGACCGAGATTTGTAGACAGCGATTAGTGGTATCGGCATCGAACCTCCGGGTTCGCTAAGCCTTTTATTATTATTATTAGGTTTTAGAAATAATTTTTATTCAACACTTAGAGTACTATTTATTTCGAGCCTAGTCTTATTACACATCCACAGTATAAGAAAAATCGGTTGGCGGTGAGGGGCGGGACCACATTTTCTATCTGTTTCATAACCCCTAGAGCATGATTATCGAAGTTTTGGAGATGTCTGATATATATATTCCCCCCCCCCCCCCACCGCTACATTTGAGCACCTCCACCGGCCCCCTTTGGGTAGAATGTGCTTCAGCGGCCTCCTTTGGGTGGAATGTGCTTAAATTCGTTTTCTATCTGTTTCATAACCCCTAGAGCACGATTATCGAAGTTTTGGATATGTCTGATATATATATATAAGGTCAGCGGAGAGGCAGAACCATATAATAAAAGTAAGTGTAAATTTCGTAATGTTAGGGAACCGTCTTTTGTGGGTGTCAATTTTTTTTCTTATTCTCCGGTTTTTAATTTTTTTTTAACGTGAAAATACGACTTTAGTGACGGAGTTCTGCTGCTCACGTTTTTTTTTCTTCTTTCATTCTAGCTCTAAACACATTATTCATATCATATCTGTTCTTTTTTTTTTTTTCTTTTCCCTTTGTTTGCAATAAACCTTCCATTACTCTAATCCATCCCTTATTTCTGTTTTCCGGTGACTCTCAACAATTTCATAATTTAAACTAACGCTTTATCTTTCTTTATACATGCAAAACAAAAACAAAAACATCGAAAACTAATCAAATGTTTACATTTTGACATACCTCAGAATCAAAACACACACCTCAGAATCAAAAATAGTACATTAAATAATAACTAAATAAAAAAAACTAAATAAGTATTATTAAAGATACGTATAAAATAATAAAGATAAATAAAAAATAATAAACATTTAATTTTATAACATAACTTAGTATAAATAATTTTGTATCTTTATTTATTTTTTAACTATTTGAATGCTGTAGCAAATGATTATTATATGTTTTAAATTTTATTTCTAGCTTGTGATATATTATTGAATGTTTCATGTGTTGAATTTTTCATTAAAGTATTTTTAGTTTAGTGTAATATTAATAATTGAATTAAATGTAAAAAAAAAAATAATCATGAAATAGGTCTAATGATAATTGTATGAGTAGAGGAGAAAGGCTCTCTTTGTGTAGAGTATCTTATGAGGTGTACATGACCCTATATGGATAACCGAGCGGATCCGAAAGGTGACGGATACGACCGATCCTCCTCCTACCAGTCCGCCAATCAGTTGTCTACAATACGTTCTGTAATAATGCAATATAAGAATACTAAAGTATAAATTAACATAATAATTTCTACTTTTATGTTATTTAATGGAAAAAAATGTATCCATGGAAACTAAACCGAAACTTTTGAAAATTAATTTTCAACTTGACAAACTTCAAATATATAGGCAGTGTACAGAATTTCGTACTAAAATTGTTTTATTGTTCTTATGTGGGAGAAGATGTAAAGAAGGGAATGTTGCTGAGTTGATTTCAAGAATTGTTTATGTGAACTCCTTAAAATTATATTAAAAAGATCATTATTATAGGACGTTAAGGGAAAGTTGTATGATGCACCGCACCGCACCCGATTTTTTCTAACTTCTTATGATCTGACCGAATAGCATATAATCTGTTAAATAACCACGTTAAATAACTTTTAAAACTTATATAACATACATAACTGATGTAACTTATAAAACCAGTTATATAACGAGGTTTGTTGCATAGTGTGGATCCAGCTTAAGACTTATTAGGTTTTACGTTTCGTTCAGAATTCAGCAGATTAGGATTCATCTCACTTAGCTGTCTTAGGCCTTCTCCTGGGTCAGAGGATCCAACCGTTAGTTTCTAATGCCGTTTGTTTGTTGCCTCAAGAGAAGGGACACCCAACCAACATCGTTTATCTGGAAAGCCTCACACTTACAAAACGTTTTTTAGTACATAGTATAGTTATGCCATGATTACTTCATTAGTTATTAGTATTTACTACAAAAATCAATAGTCTACTCAATAAAAAATGGAAGAACGGTCATATAAATTATTATAGCCCTTCTGGCGTATCTCAGATAACGCTGAAAACCGGGCTCATTGTTATTGTTCCTGTATGAAGAACAGGTTACCAGTAATTTTATATTAAAGATTATATTAATAAAATATCTGATGTGAACAACACATTACTTCCTCGTACGCCTATTAAACTATAAATCGGTGACTCTAAAAGTGACTCTGAATTTGGTCACTAGTTCCCGAAGATTGCAGTATCTCAAAAACGACACTCGGCATCGCGACATCCATCTATTGATAGACTCACATACACAAGCTTTCTGGAGGTCTCATTCCATTATTATATTAAGTTTTCTTTCAGTAGATAAAAAGTTCCCAAGAGATTTCTTCGTGTTCCGTGACAGCATTAGAACTGTAAATGTCACTGAGTAAAGCATTGGAAATCGACGGTTTCGACATTTTAGGTGGAAGAACTCACATAACTTGTATCTTATTCTCCTGCTGCATTTGGTGTATTTAGGTGAAGTTTGATTCATAGTAGTTAGTTTTGATGTATTTAGGTGAAAAACACTCTACCTAATTAGCGCCACATCCGTACATAATACTGATAAAAAAAAAAAATTAAATTCATTTATCTACATTAATTCATCAAATTCATTAACGTATATTTATTTATTAATTGTTTAATTATAAATGCTTCAAGAAATTTTCACTGGCAAAGAAAGATATTACTTTTAGCCTGCTGAAATGTTTCACGTTATCCCGAATGGACATTGCTCAAAGATGTGTACTATTGTTAGAGTGCTATTGCAATCTTGGCATCTTGATGGTACGTCTTTGGTGATTGGATGGAGGTGAGTCTTGAATAACCAATCTTGAACCGGCTAAGGTCGCTTCTTCTCGACGGATGCAGCGACCAGAGGAGTTAAAAGGTTTTTTAAGTTTCTCTACATCAGTTGATTGTCCTGCCATTTTATTGTGGATATTTCTGGAGAGCTAACAACCTTCTCTAAAATACCTGTTTTTACATTTTCTTAATTTCTGAGAAAAGCAATAATTTTTTTGCATAGAATTTTTATTGTAGATGGGTAGTGACAAAAGCTACAATAAGGCCCAAAACAAGACCTTTAATAAAATCTCCAAAAATAGCCTTAATTCCTGATTTTTAATTTATTTTTTTCCGAATAGTTGACGAATTCAATTGTTTAAAACTCATTTTTTCCGTCTCTTTCAGCGTTATTATATACTATTTTTGTTTTCTTAAAATAAAACTTTTCGCATCTCAAACGTGAAAAACTCACTTTTTGGCTTGTTCATGAATTTTTTTCATCACGATTTTATCTAAAACTTATACAATGTTTTTACTTAAGCCTCTGTGATTTTATGGGTTATCGCAAAGCAGTAAGAAAAGTCATGGATTGAACACATCAGATATTTATTTATTACTCCTGTGTACGATTGGAGATATAGTACTCCTTTATAGCCACCTTCTTCATGCCTCACGCCGCATTTCTGCGTTTCTTAACTTTTTATGTGTAGTTGCAAACTATTGGTAAACCATACCTGAAAGTATACAAAATAGCTTTATAATTTCAAAAATTAAACTAAAAACAAAGTAAAAAATAGGGTTAGATTAAAAATTTAATGTTTTTATATATAGGTTAGCTAAATAAACACGTATATAAACCCGTAAATATGTATAAAAATATTGTATAAAAATATTGTATAAAAATAAACAACCAGCAAGGGAGAGAATCAGGTTGATATATCTCCCCGAAATATAGGAACAAATATGATTTTCATACCCATCAAGATAAGATTATAATTATAAGATTATAAGATCATTATAATTAAAACTGACGCCAAATTTGGCAATTATATACATTTAGGTGATTAATTACATTCTTATTATTAAATTCCTTCCGGAAAAAAAATTCTGCGTAGGCTCCTGACAACTAGATAGCCGTCTTCGCTATTCAACTGTGACCGATGTTGAAGTCAGTCGCCATTTATCAAGCAGGCAATAATATATCCATATTTGTACTTCTCATAAATCAATACTTTAATTGAATGTTATAATTTTAGGTAAGATGATAGGCTGATAATATTGTTTTGCAACGGGTATATACTTCTTGTGTGTGTATATATATGTGTGTATATACATGTGTATATATATATATATATATATATATATATATATATATATAGAGAGAGAGAGAGAGAGAGAGGTAGAAACCAACATAAATATGTAATAAAAGTGATTTTGGAATGAATTTCAAGTTATAAAAATAAAAAAAATCGATTTTATCGATTAATTCGATAGGAAGTGAAAGTTTATAATCCTCAAGAAATGATTGTTCAATGCTGCTTTCTATGTTATTATATACACTATTTCAATATACAAATAAAAACTCTGCAAATTATTGCACAATGGTTTATTATTTCCAAACAGTAATATTTCAAAAATAACTTGATCTTTAACTTGACAGACGCTACGAATATGAATTACGTGATTTCAAGTAAATAAGAACACTTTCTTAATTTAATCCATAACTTTAATTTAAATAAAATTCAAAGCTTACGTGTCTTCCCCGCAGCAGTATTTTACGTTATCACAGCAGACCTTAGGTTTTACGCAGCAACCTTTCCCGCACCTTGTTACAAGATCTGGAATGTTTATCAATGGATCTGAGTATTATATGATTTAATATATTTAAAAAATAATAATTAAAATATATATGTACATATTTGAGGCGGACGACTGCCACAAGATCTAACGTCATTCTGCCGAAACTCTTCAGGTACAGCACACCCGCCACCTGGTAGCACCTAGGCGAATCACAGGACGCGGTAATGCTCTCTTAGCACCATCAGAGCTAGCTAACGCGGCCACTAAGAGAGACCATGTCCCAACAGCCACAGAGATCTGGTAATGAGAGATCGACAATCGGCCATATCTTTGAGGGTTGTACTTCGTACATGAGAACATTAAATGAAATAGTAATACCTGCAATGTATAATGTCAATAGCTTTGGGAAATCAGTCCAAATTTTTAAAAAATATCTAATATTCCTTTTCTCCTTTCTTACACTTTCTTATTTATTTATTCTTTTATTTATTCGTATTTTTTTTTCCTCTTTCTTATTTATGCTCTTTCCACTTATTTTTCTAATTATTTCTTTCTCAATCGTTTAACTTTTAATTTATTATTTTTTGTTCTCTCTCTTTTTTCTTATCATTTATATTTAACCCTCCCATCTGAGATGGTCGTGTCTGCTCGTAAAACTTAATCCCAAGTAACTATACTAAATAATTTCCAAATATTAGGGAAGATCGATATATTATGATTTAATTATTTTCGAAAAATAAATTCCTTTGACAATTATCTGTATTATTAAAAAACATTTTTATAATACTTTCATCGAAGTTTCGAAGTCCTTCGTCTTCAGGACGCTTATTTTCTAAAATACAACATAAACCAATTACAACCAATGAATATTTATAACGTTAATTTACAACATATTTTATCACAGTTTAAATTTCATGTTTAAAAATACACAGTATAAATTTGCCACCGAAGCCCGCGAGTTGATAAAAAATAGCATATTGATACCGGATAATAAAAAATACAATTTCATTGAGATGAATCCGCTTCCTCTCCGATTATGTGGCCTACCAAAATACACAAACTGGAAATTCCTATAAGACCAGTCGTTACTTACATCAATAGCCTGATCTATAAACTTGCCCATTACTTGAAAGAAACGGTAAAAAAAAACTCTATAGCGTTAGTCAACAAAATTAATAACATAGTAACTCCAGATAACGCGAAATTAATATCATTCGACGTGACAAATCTTTTCACAAGTATCCCACCACCAGAAACAACAGAAATTTTAGAACAGTTAATCTTCCGATCGAATCTATCACCGCTAGAAAAACTAGATCTTTACAATTTGATGTCTATTTGCACAAACTATAATTATTTTCAATTTGATGAAAAAATCTTCAAACAGGAAGAAGGCTTGCCGATGGCATAAACAATGAAGCTAGGAGACCGAAAGCACATAAACTCCCAGTCTTTAATAGCATGATTTACCGTCTTTTGAACGTACTAACGTACTTTTGAACTATAATAAAGAAATTAAAATAATATATTCCATAGCAAAAAATAACTGGTTCAATAAAACTACTATCAATCACATTTTTAAAAAACAGATACAAAAAAAATGCAATTAACGATATCTATTCAACAACCTCCGAAGACAGGCCCATCTCGAAACATTATGTCATTATTCTATATTACGGCCCTATATCCACCAAAGTCGGAAATTAATTGAAAAACTATGATTAAACCCTACGTTTAAATAAGCAAAAAACCCTATCCTCATATTTCCTATCTCCTAAAGACAAAATAGATTCTTTCCAAAAAAAGCGGAGTATACGAACTAAATTGTATAGCATTCGAAACTAGTTTTCAAAAAACCAAAATTATAGAAGTGGCAAATAATTTATCAATCCCTAATTTGAGAACTTTAACTAAAACTCAAAGAAATTATCCATCAATAATTTGTTTGGATTTGAATGAACATTAGGAATTGTTATATTTTTTTTTTATTTTAATAGGCTGTTACAAAAGTCCTTGTGCATTAGTATAGCTTTATTATTTCAGATTACATATTTTACCACTCCTTTGGTTTTCAGGCAAAGATTCGACCATTAAAAAAATGAGCCATTGATCTAAACAAACCATAAACTGATTGTGCAATATCTGGACTATATGCAGCAAGATGAAAAACGTTTACTCCTTGGAGTTCCAACAATTTTTCTTGTTCAAACGAGAAAGATGTGCAGAGGTATTGCCATGTTGTACAATGGCTTGGTTCCTGTTGGCCAAAGCGGGGTACATTGCACTCAAAACTTCATAAACTCTGTCTAGCTGTTCACAGTAAAGATTTGAGTCCCTACTACGGCCGATAAATCACGAGTAGTTGAATGTGGGTCCTGGTTCACACATTCAGGAAGAACGTCATCATCAACGACCGATGGGCTACTTGATCTGGGTTGTGCGGCAGTATTTTGATGGATAATTGACTCTCCGTCTATGGTACAAATTTCTTCGCCGGCTGCATTTGCGCTTAAACTTTTTCCAGTAATATCTCAGAAGATCGCGAATCATGATTTTTTCTTCTGATAAGTGCGTTTTGAAAATCTAAATGGCTTCATAAAGCCAACTCAAATCACAAGGATTAGTCGAAGTAGATATTGACATAAGTAGTGGGAGAAAAACATCCTTATAGGATAATTATGAGAGTTTGAATTAAGGGTTGTGTTTATGCACAAGGAATTTTGTAACAACCTAGTACATATGACAATTTCAAATTATCATGAAAGATTAGTCACAGGAACAATGCTCATCTTTTATTGGTGAGAAAAGGTGTACAAATCAATTACCTGTTGTTAGTTGTCTCTTATCGATTGCCATTTAACCAATTTAGTCCGCCAGCAAGTCTAGTTCTGTCCCTAGAAATATCCTTCTATGAGTATGAAGACGAAATGACCTTCCAAGTGGCTCGGGCTTCTCTTCTTCAGAGTTTTGAACGTAATTGGTCTTGTCTGTCTTTCTAGAACCTCTCTCTCTCAGGAAATCCCATTACTCTGATCTGAGGGCTGTCTTGGAGGTATTTATCCCTCGGAAAAATTTCCATCCTCCACAATAAGAGGCGAATAACCTCCCCAAGTTCCTACGATGCTGAAAGCCATTAGCTCGCTGATCGAACGTGGTTCTTTGGTTGGCCCTTCGATACGTCGACCATTCTGTCTCAGTCTCTTCTCAACCTGTCCGAGACCTTGAGATACCTCCTATAACTTCGAAAAATAAAATAAAAATAGAAAGTGTGTTCCAAATTGCTCGAAATTTCCTATTGTAGAAAAATTTGTTACCAGTTGACATCCGCATGATGGTATAGAAGGATCATTCTAATTAGGGATTGATAAATTATTTGCCACTTCTATAAATTTTTTTTATTGGAAACTAGTTTCGAATGTTATACATTCATCCTCATTTCTAAGATGTTTGAAGAATTTTCCATCAAATTGAAAATAATTATGTTTTATGCAAATATACATCAAATTATAAATATCTAGTTTTTTCTAGCGGTGCTAGATTCGATCGGAAGATTAACTGTTCTAAAATTTCTATTGTTTCTAGTGGTGGGATACTTGTATAAAGGTTTGTGACGTCGAATGATATGAAATAATGATATCAGGAGTTAAATTAATACATCACGTTGAAAACAGCCTCAAATTAAATATATATGAAGCACTTGAAATAATAAAATCCTTCAAATCGAATCCAGATTTTTGCTGAAATGACCAAATAAATATCTCCAATAGTCCAATCTCCAATCTTAAATTTATTCCCATCTATAACGGAAAAACCCATTGCTCACCGGCATTACTGGAAAAACCATAACCCTTAAACCATTTACCTATAAACATCCTACCTACCTTTCGTTCATTGTTAGTTCAATGCGAGAAGAAACCAGTACAAACGTTTCTGTTTGATATAATCCATTTAAACCTTTTTATTTTGATTTCTTGTCAATTTAATTTATAATTCATAAATGTTTTGTAATACTGATTTATATTACATCTAATTTAATATGTATATAATATTTCACACTAATAAGCAAAAACTTATTATAATGTGTGCCGACGTTTCGGCTTAAGTTTTAGGTCATCATCAGGGCTGAGTGGCGTGTAGTACAAGCGCCAGCCGCGGCTGTACTTTCGCCACTTTGTACTACACGCCACTCAGCCCTGATGATGGCCTAAAACTTAGGCCGAAACGTCGGCACACATTGTAATAGTTTTTTCTTATTATTGACCGTACCACCAACCAACACTCTCCTACGATATTACTTAATATGTATTTACTGTTAGTTCAACTGTTTTTATTATTATTTATTTTACCATTCATTACATCATTTTTTTTTCTTCGCGAATCTGCCGGCTAAGGACCTCGCAGATATCACTTTTTAGTTCTCGTTCTCACCACACAATATCAAATCCGAATAACTTGGGAGGGGGGGAGGTTATTTCGGTTACTTCGCCTCACATATGAATGAAAATTAATACAATTTCATAATATTATCTTTATTAAATGACTTACCACTCTGGCTTCCTTCTGAACTAACAAGCTCTGAATTGCTAGAAATAGCACTGTTGTTGATTACATTAGCACTAACGGAGGAAAATAGGAAGATACATATCGTAAACAACACTACGCAATCCATCTTTACTCTTGACTAATATCTTGCGAAGAACGTAATTATAAACCAGGTTATCAGTAAAGGATTTATCTTAAGCCGATGAATCAAGATACAATAGTTACATGAATCAATCTCTTAAAATTTTATTACGAACTGAAAGAAATAATATTACCTAGGCTTCAAAAGATAAAAAATCCTGATGTAATTTTTGATGGTCGACGAAGCACATCGAAATAATCGACGTAAAATGTTTTTCTGAATTGGGCTATACAAGAAGGTATTGCGATGAGTTCATTGAGCCAGCTTCTTTGGCACAGTTTTTAATTTTATTATTATGCGGAAAATTGAATACTATTCTATTATCTGATACCCAAATTCAAAAAAAAGGGAGAAAAATATCGGAAAAGTTACAAACAGATTTTTTGAAATTTGTTATTGATTATATTATGGAGTATATTCAGTGAGAAGTGTAATTCTTACATATTTTTTGTGTGTAAGCAATTTTCCAATTATGAGTAATGCATTCCATTACCCATAACTGGAAAATTGCTACAGTAATGCATTTAATAAAATCAGTCAAAAATATAGTTCAGGATGGTTTTACACTGAATAATTTCAATTTTAGATTCCGTAAGATTTTTAGGAAGTTTCTAACGTATGATTACTTTTGTTTGTTTTTATTTTTAAAATGAACACTTATCATTGGGCAAAACGTCTATTGGTGGAGTACAGTAGATTCTCCTATAACCGGCCAAATATTGTACGTAAAAAAAAAAAAAAAAAAAAAAAAAAAAAAAAAAAAAAAAAAAAACACCTGTACCACTACAACCCATGAAGGGTCTTGGGTTCAGTACTTGGTAAGGACAGTACTGTTTCTAGGCTTACGGTTGTGCAAGGAGGTGATTAGGTCGAGATCACGCTTAACCGCCAGGTTTTTCCCCAATTAAGGGTACCCACTTTATAGAGGCTGGGTGAGCCCCAGAAGGCTCTCCCGACCCCACAGTGTCGATCCACGGCTGATAACAGAATAAATTCTTAACAAATGAATGCTCAGGCAGCGTGGCCGAGCGGTCTAAGTAAAAAAAAAAACTTTCATTTTTTTCCTTAAACCTCAATGAAAAACTAAAATGATCCATAAGTTTACGAGTTTTTCGTAATGTAACATGAATTGCGTATCCAATAAGACGAAACTCTAGTGGTAATTACCATTTTATAAATTAATCAATTATTAAATACATAAAACAAAAATGGTATAATTTTAAGTTTAACTATTTAATGATTTTGAAATACATATCGATGCTTATTTACCGCGGCTCGGTATGATTTACAAAAAGAACAAAACAAACAACTTTAGACAAATAATTTTATGTAAAATTGTTATGTTTATCAAAATTAGAGCCCGGATTTTGTGCAGTAAAAAAAATTGTAAAAAGTGCAAAAGTGTGGAACACAAATTAAACTTCAGTCATTTACTCCTTTTAGGCGGAAAAAAATTACATCTACATATTTTGTTTCGTACAGCTTTACTATTGGGTCACTAGACGCTGCTGAAGTTACCCGAAGATCGCCAGACTACCACTCTCTAGCGCCATTTGTGTTAACTAACTGCGTTGTATTCAATCCAAAAATTCGTATTCATTAGAATAATTAAAATTTTACTGCAATAATTATAATATCATTTAAAATTATTAGTGCATCCGTTTTCCAACAAATGTTCATCCAAGCCTGCGCAGCCGGTCATTGGATGGACATAGAGAACGACAGGAAACATTGTAAACTCTGAATCGAATAATTTTACTATATCTTTACGTTTCGTGCACAACTTTAGGGTCAAGAGATCTAACATTTTGTTTTTTAATACCATAGGAGAACGGATATCAAATATTGTTTACGTAGGGTCTCCCTGTAAAATCGCATCTAAAAATCTCGTGTTTGCAGTATTTTTTTTTTAAAGAAAAAACAGAGTTGTACTATTATTAATATGTTTTTGTTAGTATTTAAAAATAAAATCAATGATCAACTTCACAGATTTGAAATATGGTACCAAATTTGTCATTACAGCACTATTAAGGAAAACTATTGGAAAATGTCTGATCTACATTACATACGATATCTCTCTGAAACTATTTTTTCCTTTTCTTGAGATGATATTTCATCCATATATAATCCAATCTTAAGTATAAAAAATAAAGGTTTGCTTACAGTGTTATTTTTGTTAGATAATTAATATCTTTAGCATTACTTTCTAATTTTAATTAATCGAATTGATTAATTAATGGAACATAAAAAGCTATGAAATATTTTTGCATGGTAAAATAAAGGGTAACTAACAATTTCATGAACAATATATTTAATGTTTCCTTATCTCTTTTACGTCAGTATATGATCAGTTGTTTTTCAGTTCTTTTGCGTCGGCTAGTTATTTATTATTGTTATTTGGTGAAAGTTTCGAGGTTTTTTAAATATTCTTCTTCTTTGTGGAATTTCTTGAATATCACAGTCTTCTACCAAACTCCTCCCTGAGCAGGTCCCTCCATCTCTGCCACTCCTCCAACAGTCCCCTACCAGCCACACTCCATCCTTCCAGCTGACAGAGAGCCTTCCTCTCTTTCTACCCTCAGCCTCCCATCCATTATCAGCCTTAGTATCCTGTTATTCTTTCTTCCACCATTTCTAGAACATTCTGTCTTACTTCCATTTTCTCCCTTATGACGATGTTTTTGACCCTCATTAATTAATAAATTCGATTAATTAAAATTGGAAACTTATGCTAAATATATTAATTCTCCAATTAAAATAACACCATAGCAAACTTTTATTTTTTAAATTTAAAACTGGCCTATATAAGGATGAAATACCTTATGTTAAAAAAAAAAACAATATATTGTTTTGAGATAATTTCGGAATACAAATAAATTATTCGTTATTATTACTTATTAAAATTAATAAGAATTTGACGTATGAAATAGGCAGTGATGATAAAGAAATAATTAATATATAAGGAACTCAAATTTTCAAGATATGAGAGAAAACGACCTGAGTGGCCTGAACTAAAACCAACTTTATTTCAGAGCTCCAAAATAACTGTGTACTTTTATTTTGAAAAAGTACTTTTTTTTAGGAACCTTTTTGAAACAGTTTATGCACGAACTTTTATATTAAATATGTTATTATAATTTCTTACAAGATCTTTTTGGTCAAAATTAATATATTAAAAGTTCTTCGATAACTTTATCGTAAGATCTTTTATATACAAGTTCTATATTTAAAAAATTCTCGTTAGAGCTTTTTAGCAAACTTATAATAAAAGGTCCCAATTATATGTAGAAAATACTTATGGAATTGTGTTTTTGTAAATACTTGGAATGGTTTTAGTTCAGTCCACTCAAGTTATTCCATCCTTATATAGGCCAGTTTTAAATAAAAAAAGTTTGCTATAGTGTTATTTTCATCAGAGAATTAATATATTTAGCATAAGTTTCCAATTTTAATTAATCGAATTTATTAAGGTTTTCTTATCTTAAAATGTTATTTTGTTAAATAAACTTTCTGTATGTGATTAATTATTTAAAGAATTTAAGAATATGTTGACATCCGCATGATGGTATAGAAGGATTAATCTAATTAGGGATTGGCAGCATCAAGAGCCATCCACCATACAAGACGACAATGGGCGAGACTAGAAATCAATCATTGGTACTCAGTTAGGGACAGTATAAAATTATACCTTTACATCCTCCATTCTAAATTAACTTTTATAGCTTTAGTGAATTCGATACGTGTCCAAAATCCTATGTTGAAAACGCATGATACCCTAAAAAAGAAACATGCAAAATTAGGTCAAACAATGACAATTTAAATATCCGTTCTTCTATTTTGTCAAACAACTCCCAAAGTCAAAACCAATTTTTCCAACGTGTCCTCAATCTCACTAGCACCACCTTATCGGAAACTGAAAACAATCTTCTTAATAAAGCCTTAAAATATTCCGTAAATTCACCTGTAAACTCAAAAATGCTTGAAAATCTTGCGGTTCATATCAAAACCGGTCTAGTAAAATATAATAACGTCTCTTTTTCCAAATCCGTATGCGCCAATGTTCTAAAAACCGAAATAGAAAAAATCATTAGGTCCAATAAAAATATATCAGTAGCACAAAAAGAAGCACGTGTATTGTCAGCAAAAATATGCGAAAATAATCTAGTGGTCATAAAAACAGATAAAGGAAATTCGGCAGTAATTCTAGAAAGAGATAACTATTTTTATGATTTCATAAACAAAAACGTTTTCCCTAATATCAAAAATCCTGTGAATAAAATTGCCACCGAAGTCCCCGAGTTGATAAAGAACTGCATATTGATAGCGGATAATAAAAATTACACTCTCATTGAAATGAATCCGCTACCTCCCCGACTATATGTGCCCATAATTATGGAAGTGGTCTAAGTCATATATTTCTTGTTTCGAGATATTTAATGAATCGCATTTGAATAAATTAAAAAATATTTTTATATTATGCGACATTTCAATTTATAATTTTATTAGTCTTGATCAATGGAAATTTATTATAGATATGAAATTTCATAGGAAAATGTTGTTTTTAAAGCTTGAATTGATTTAGACCATTTTCAAAATTAACTGAAAGTCCTATAATTGACTTAAAGTAATAAAAAATTGTGATTTTTATTTGAAACACCAACTTTAACGAAATAATTCATAAACATTTATTAATCATTTTTAACAAGTAATCCATTTTTATCATAATTTCGAATTTTTAAGATTTTTAAAATGTTCCTGAAAAAATGGAGGGATGTATTGCTATGTTTTATCTACCTTGAGTTGAGCTTGATTACTATTTAGCTCTAATATCTTAGTCTATATATATAGGGATGCCATTGAGCAATCATTGAAGATGATTATCCCAAAATTAAGTAATCTTATGAATACTTTTGAATTTCTTACCTTGTCCTCTAAATTGGGTACCTTTCCAAAGGCCTGGTTTGTGTTTACCATTATTTAATAATTAACCAAGATAATGTTCCTCCTTTTAAGTTTAATACTAATGTTAATCAAAGTAACTGCTATCATAATGAAAAAGTATATTCAAATTAAATATGGACCTGGTTACTAAAGAACAACCTCCTTGCTAACATTTATCTTTATTCCTCAAAATTAAAATAACAAAATATTACAATAAAAATTAGCCATGGGATGATTCAGCCTAGACTTAGCCATTAATTGTTTTAACATAAATCTCTTATCTGTACTAGTTGATGTTGATGGTTCCTCAGCATCTCTCCTTCGGGTTCCCCTGCATATCTTCAGTCATGGAGCCAGAGCGCATTTCTCATCTTCAGAGTCTCGTTGTTCCGCCCTTGAGTCCGGCGAGGTCAGCCTTCCGCCAAGCCCAGTCTAGAACTCTTCCCTCAGCCTCGGCCAGTTCCTAAGTTCCTCTTTTTTACCTCTTTGCTTCTTTCCCCCTTTCTCTCTTATTTTGCCTAAGAGGGGGTTGAAAACGATGTTCATTGGCCGACTAGTTTTATAGAGGGAGGAAATTCTGGGATTTCATCGGATGGCTCCACCCCTTGTCCTGACAGCCGTATCTGCGAACCATTATCCAACTAGTCTAATTTAATCATACCTTTTCCACTTTTTCCTCGAGACCAGCCAAGCCTAAGGGAACCAATTCTTAAAATTGATTAGATGTTCCAGCTTTTGGCATTGTTACAGTGTTAACTTCTCAGTAGGGTTTTTAAATTAACTTATCCCTTATCACTTATGTGGTGACATCTGTCATCGCCTGTCAGTTACCCTTCTCTACCTGGTCGGCCCTTATTTCTTTTGTTCGCACTGATCTGTCTAAATTCAATAACGATAATATTTAACAATATCAATACATATTAGTATGGTAGTAAACACATAAAATCTTTATGTTTTTCTTCCGTTACTGGTCTAGTGGTGTTGTATAATGGAAGTAATTGAATATTTTCGTATATTTTTAGTCTTCCTCTTTGAGGTTTATATAATAGTTTAAGTTATGTTTATATAATTTCTTTAAATTGTTGGCTTAGACCACTTTCATAATTAACACTAAATGAATTCCGTATACGTTGTAATTACAACTACTATCTAAAGGTTCATTTTTGACGATATCGTAAAAATTACATTGAATAAATTTAGTTTAAAATCATGTCGTGTGAAATAAGTGATAAATACTTTTTTTTTTAATTTTGACTTAGACCACTTTCATAATTATGGGCACATATGGCCTGCCAAAAATACACAAACCGGAAATTCCTGTAACACCAGTCGTTACATCAATAGCCCGATCTATAAACTTGCCCATTACTTAAACAATTTATTCAAAACCAGAATGTCATTATCCCCACAACACACGGTAAAAAACTCTATAGCTTTAGTCAACAAAATTAAGAGCATAGTAATTCCGGATATCGCGAAATTAATATCACTCGACGTCACAAATCTTTTCACAAGTATCCCACCACTAGAAACAATAGAAATTTTAGAACAGTTAATCTTCCGATCGAATTTAGCACCACTAGAAAAACTAGATCTTTACAATTTGATGTCTATTTGCATTAACTATAGTTATTTTCAATTTGATGGAAAATTCTTCAAACAGGAAGAAGGCTTACCGATGGGCCTCTCTCACCCCTTCTGGCAGATTTATTTATGGATAAATCAGAACAAAAAATTCCCAATTAGCTCAACGTATTATATACTGGTATCGCTAAGTAGATGACATTATATTCTTATGGTCTGGTTCGACAAGACAAATAAATAATTTTATAAAGAAATTAACGAAATTCTACCCTCGATTGAATTCACAGTAGAACTGGACAAAAATAATACCGTAGACTTTTTAGATTTAGAAATCTCACTGAAAAACAAACATCATAAATTTGGAATTTACCGGAAACCCATCCAAATTGAGAATTTATATTTAAAATATTCAAGTAGGAACTTATATTAATAGAACTCTTTTTAAAAAAGTTTTGGCAAGAACTTATATTAAAGGAACTTTTATCAAAACATTTTAATGATATAAGTTCTTAAGGAACTTGTTATCAGAATATTCATTTGTGTAGAACTTTTATCAGTTGACATCCGCAAGATGGTATAGAATGATCAATCTCTAATTCAGAACTTTTATGTTTTATAGTTGAATTGTAAAAGTTCTTGTAAAACTGAAATTTTTTGAAAACGTTCAATAACTGTTTTGAGCCCTGTTTTAGTTGTCTTGAATAATAAATTCTGAAAAGTGAATAATATTCATAAAAGAGATAAAAAAAAACCGTCTAGTGTTCCAACAGTAACGCTACGAACCGTGCTGAGCGTCATCATTCTTGTAGCAAGAACGGAGAAAAAGGTAGGCCTTTGGGAGGGGGGGGCGAGTGTGTGTTACCAGTGAGTAATAAGTAGATAATGTTAATCTACATCCAAGGAATTGCCACCTTAATTTTTTTTATTCTGTTGACTGCTGGCATAAACCCTGCAGATTTACTGCCACCATAACCAAACCTTATCTCTATTTATCTCAGGCTCCTTTTATTGTGCCATATATCTCTGTTTTATCTTTTATAATTCTGTATACTCATCCGGCTTCACGGCTACAACGTGATCACTCGCAAATCACTAGGGATTTTATGGCGGACTGCTACACGTCTCAATATCGTGATTAATAGATTTGTATTACTTATGAGAGTAATACCTATTGTTCATCAATATCTATTGTTTTTTTTTTTAAATGATAATAAACATTTGTCCAAAAGAAGTCTAGGTTAGTGAAACTAGGGATCAAAGAGGACGCTCTATGAAGAAAATCTAGCACGTAGCGGGAAGGTGGTTTGTCAGGATTTGTTGAGATTCATTATAAGCCATTAGTTGTGACACAATTATTCAATATTTGTAATAATTTGTATAATAATAATAATTTGTAATAATTATTCAATATTTGTATTGAGTTTGGGATGGAGTGTACAGGCCAATCGCTGATAATCAGATCTAGAAAGAGGCGGTGTAAACGATCAAATGATTTAATTAGGGATTGATAAATTATTTGCCATTTACATAATTTTGTTTTTATTGAAAACTAGTTTCGAACATTATACATTCATCTTCAGTTCTAAAAACACACAAAAATCCAAAAATAAGCAATTCAAAATACAGTTTGGTATTACTATACATATCAAATTAAATCTAATAAAATCTATAAAATATTTATGAATTATGAATTTAATTATCCTTCAAATCCAATCCAGATTTTTGCTTAAATGACCAAACAAATATCTCAAATTGTCCAATTTAAATTTATTTCCATCTATAATAGAAAAAACAATTACTCACCGGAATTATTGGAAAAACCGCTATCCTAAACCGTTTACCTATAAATACCCCACCTTTCTTCCATTGCTATTTCAGTGTGAGAACAAACCAATATAAATCTGAACCAATTTCTTTTTGATACAATCTACTTAAACCTTGGTGGGTACCAACGTGTATTTGATTTCTTGTCTTAATTAAATTCTTAATTCCTAAATGTTTTATAATAATAATTTATGTTACATTTTATTTGATATGTATAATAATACGAAACTGTACTTAGAATTGCTTATTTTTGAATTTTTTAGTGTTTTTTGAACTGAAGAAGAATGTATAACATTCGATAATAGTTTTCAATAAAAACAAAATTATAGATGTGGCAAATAATTTATCAATCCCTAATTAGATTGATCCTTCTATACATACCATCATGTGGATGTCAACTGATGAAATGATTTGAAAAAATTGACCAGTTTGAAGAAAATTTCGAAATTATAGGCATTTTTTTTATGTGATTGCCAAACATTATTCTTGTTCGAATGAAATTTCGACTAACGGTATGTTTGCCGGTGTTGGTTGTCAAATAATTATCAGCCAACAGGTGTCAGTTGAGAAATATGCAACTCTTTAATGTGTGTAGCATTTTGAGTCATTGATTTTTTTCAGTATATTATATGTACACATTGTAACTTTGAAAGTTTAATTTAATAAACAACCTGTCGAGGTGTTGTAGATTCATTGCCAAGTTGTATTAAGAATACCGAATAGGAATTTTTATTATTATTCATGCCATTGTTCCGTAATTTTTCAAAATTATGGAGACAGAAGTCCAAGGATTATATGGACAAGAACAAAAGAAGTTTGTCCATTAAAAAAATAGTAAATTTATTGATATGCGGCTGACCTAACATAACGGAGGATGAAAAAAGTAAAGTAAAGAAGAAAATAAATACAACAGAGAAGTCCGAAAGGATCATCATAAAAAAAAAATCCATGGTTTCCGGTTCTTCCGCTGAAGAAGTTTACGTACCTACTTTATAAAACAATAAGAAATATGCATTTCTAGATGATCAAATACAAGAGAAATTGGAAATAAACACAATGAATCACAAGGTAAGGAGTTTATTTTCCTTAGTCATGTAGATTAAATTAATTATACACATGTTTAGATAAAGTTTTATTCTTCGAACATTACAGTACTATACAAATTAACAATACTGTTAATTAAACAAAAAATTTGTGCCGTGCACGCATCACACAACTTTACCTTACCACCCTATAATCTTTATAACCTATACCTTTTTAACATAATTTTAAACAGTTCACATAAACACTACTTGAAATAAACTTAGCAGCATACACTTCTTCAAAGTTTTTTCAAAAATTTTAGAATATAATTCTGTAGACTACATGAGTCGTTTATTCCCAGAATAAACTCTAATAATAACTGACAAATTTTAAGGCACCGCGAAAAACTATATTATCTATTTCAATGGTGGTATCAAAATCATTTATTTATTATTTTTTTTTTTTTAAATGCCTATATTAGAAATATCTTAATTCTAGCACATATTTCCAAAAATCTTTGATTATATTAATAATTATTATACAGCATTTAATTTTTAAATTTCCCGCGATTTTCAAGAAAATCATTTTGGAAATAAACGACTCATATATTTTTGGTTTGCTTAGCTGAAAATCTATTTTAAAAGTTTCGGTTTAGTTTCAAAGCGAATTCCATTTAGTTTCCATAGCAATATTTTGTTTCCATTAAATAATATAATATTATATTATTCCATCACACTATAACGGAGCGTTTGCGCCTTTTGTGGAATAGGTTCAGTTTCACCGGTCTTCTTTCGGAGAGTCTTGTAGTCTTTATAAGATACACTTCATATTTGATAATATTCATCTGATTTCGCCGATTCCTTCTTTTTTTTTAACTAATTTAATTTCTTCTCATTTGAACTAATATATAATTTACCATAAAATGCAAACTTTTTGAATTAATAAATTTGGACTAATAAAATATTGTTTTTATCATAATATTTTTTCCTGCATTTCCTCGGTGATGTACATAATATATGAAAAGTGAAAGAGCATCAAGGATAAGAGTGCAAGCGTTTCATCAAAATTCGGTTTTCAGATTTCAACGGAAATATCCATTTTGACTACACCTGAATCCATTTTGACTAGTTTCGACGTGACGTCTGTAGTACGCTCGTACGTACGTTCGCTCGTATTTCGCATAACTCAAAAACGGTTAGCAGTAGAAAGTTGAAATTTCGTATTTAGGATTGCTGTAAAATCTAGTTGTGAACCTTTCTTTTTGGTCACTGCTTAATCACCAGAAATGGTACTTTACTTGAAGGTCATAATTGATTTACATCAAAAATTATATTAAAATACTTTGAAAAACTTCTCAAATTTGGTATTTATAACTTATATATTAATTTAAATAACATACTAAATTTTGGTCTAAATTGGAAAACCGGAAGCGGTACTTTACTTAATGGTCATATTAGACTTTCATCAAAAATTATATTAAAATATAATGTAAAACATCTCAAATTTGGTAAATATGACTTTTATATTGATGTGAATCTATGTACTATATTTTGATTAAAATTGGTGAGCCGAATAAGCTTACAAATAATATATAATAAGCTTACATCAAAAATTATATTTAAATTAAATACATAAATCATATGTTTCGGTAATAAAGGCTACAAACGCAATATGGTTTCCAATCCAATTAAACATTTTTATTACTTGTTTTAAGTGTTAAAATTTAGTGTAAAATACTGGTTTTCCTCCCTATTTGTGTGTGTGTTTCATTAGATGGATGTCGTGACGCCGAGTGTTGTTTTTGAGATACTGCGATCTTCGGAAACTAGTAACCAAATTCAGGATCACTTTTTGAACCACCGATTTATTGTTTAATAGGCGTACAAGGAAGTCATGTGTTGTCCACATCAGATATTTAAATTTAAGTAGGTTTTGATTCCATTCGTAGCACAACCATATGAGGCAATATAAACTATGGCAACTAGTTCAAAATGAATGAGGATTGGCTAACAAAGGTTAGCGAATTTCGAAGAGTTCTTCCTAGGTCCAAGATTTTTGCATCTTCCTCTTCCATACTATTGGGGGAGGGGGAGAGAGAAATGGTTGTGGTTGTGGTAGTTCGGAAATTTTCCACAAGAATATAATTTTTATGATGACAATTTTAATTTTATTGCATAATAGCATCACTTCTGAAAATAATTTGAGAATAAAATTTTTGCATTTTGGGTGAATTAGATAAATTAAACAGACCAACCAGTTATTGGAAATAACTTCAATCTCTTCGACAGCCATCATTACAACAAGCATGTAATGAGACAGTATTGTGACAGGGTCGTTAAGTGTTCAGTAGGACATTATATATTATTATTATTATTATATATAATATAATATTGTATATTTCGTCTTAACGGAAGAAGTTAAAAGTTTTGGCGGTAATTTTATTTAATGCCTTTTCAATTAACTTAATCTGTCATCATATTCTTTTCAAGCATCCTCCCAACCAGTTGATTGCTGAGATTTATTTAGATAATATTGTTAATTTAACGAATTTTAGGTGTATCGTCGTGTAGAGGTGATAGCCTTTAACCCAGTTTCTATTATTGTTGTGTGTATTGATATCCATTCATTGATTGGTAATTTGATTATCTGAAACATGTCTAGGTGATGTTTGGATAGGATATTAATTTCAATGTTTTAATATTTGCTAAACTATTCTTATTGCTTTTATGCTTTCAGGACCTCAGTTAATTTATGTAAGACGTAGTGGTGTAATATAATATTCGAATGGATAGATTGTTTTTCTACATTTAGATAAAAGACTAACATGGAGCCCTCATACTAGACTTAAAAGACAAGAGCTTAATCAACGATTTGGCCAGTTATATAGACAACTGAACAGAACATATCATCTTTCAATAGCCAATAAATATACTAATCTATATGACCATTCTGAAACCTATTTGGACCTACGGACTAGAACTGTGGGGAACAGCTAAACTTTCGAACATCAAACGTATTCAATCCTTCCAGTCTAAAGTCCTCCGTACAATGCCCCATATTATGTTTCAAACAAGATCTTACACCATGACCTTAAAATCCCGTATATTCTTGACATAATTCCATACAAATTCTTCACATTTCATCAGAACCTTACTCATCATCCTAATCCCTTAGCACAATCCCTATCTAGCACCAACCATCCCTATAACCCTCCTCGAAGGTTGAAACGGCCGTGGCCTCGAGACCTTTTGTAAATGTGCTATTGTAGTTCTGGCAGCTTCTCCATTCACGTCCTAAGCGCCTGTGGCTCTATTGCCCTCACTCAGTCTCCACTGGTCTTTAATGCCAGTGACGCGACTGTGTGAGAAGCGCTGGGATCTCCTGGAGCCCGACTTTGCCATTCACATGTGGAGGGCAGCACTTGGTTCGGAGTTCTGTGGGCATATTGTAAATATTGTATTTAGGTATTAATATTTTTTTTTCTTGGTTGTTTACTTATTTTGTTATTATTTAAATTGTTTATTTATTCATTTTTACTAGTAATGTACATTTTTTTTTTCTTTTTATATAATATTTATTATTTTTATTTTATTTCCTTGTTATTTTTTTCTTTCGTTTATCTTGTACATATGGTATGGATGGATTCTCATAGCCCTAATATCTATTGCCCTTGAGTGTGGCAGCTTATATTATTTTTCAAATAAAATAAAAAACATTTATATATGCGTTGTTAGCCTATTTGTCTTTTATATATTCTTCTCATAAGTTCTTCGAAGAGTTTGTGTGATGTTGCTTTATATGGTCTTTTATTTAATAATTATGTACATAATTATGTACATACATAGTGTATCGTTCATTCTTTGGAGGAAATGTTTTAAAGTTTCTAATGTGTAGATTGTGGAAAACCTATTGGTGTAATATAATAAATATTACCTGCGAATGGGTAGATCGTAGCCTGTTAGATATTGTTCTCATAATTTCTTCAAACGATTTTTCTGATATCACTTTTCTATGGTCTTTAATTCAATATTTAATATTTAATAGATTCTGAAAGGTCTATTGATGTAATATAATATTCCCTGAGAACGACCAGATTTTTTTTTCCATTAGTAGTGGTGTTGTTAGCGTAACCTGTTAGATATACTTCATAATGAAGTTCTTCAAACGATTAGTCATTAAACATTGGCTCAGACTATATTTGCACAAATTAAACAATCATATCATTCATAATTATTAGTCAAACAATCATAATTCTGTATCATTCATGCTTGGGGGAAATTATCATGAGTGTCTAATGATATTGTTCTATCAGTTATTCCTCTTTGTATTCAGTGTTTATGAATTTCTATTGTTATATTACAAATAGTATTATTTAATTCACTACATCTTCATTTTAGATCAGATTTGCTGCGATGATGGCTCTATATCAAATTACTGTGGTGAGTTCGGATCTTCAGTATTATCTCTAAATGTTTTAGTTTCGAATAACCACTGTTCATTGTAAGTATGGATGTAAAATCAGGATTTAAAAAGCTACTATGATGGCAAAATGTTCGTTTTCAATATCAGGTGTATGAGACAAAAGAGATGGGGAAGTACTGCTCCTAGATGGGGAAGTACTGCTCCTAGATGGGGAAGTACTGCTCCTAGATGGGGAAGTACTGCTCCTAGATGGGGAAGTACTGCTCCTAGATGGGGAAGTACTGCTCCTAGATGGGTAAGTACTGCTCCTAGATGGGGAAGTACTGCTCCTAGATGGTCAATGAAAATTGGTGTTTCGTAGTTATTTAATGTCAATGACTTTCCCATTTTCTCTCATGCTTAATTTCTTTTCCAATTCAACTGCTTCAACTTTCACTTAGGTCCGAGAGGTTTGCACTCTGTTACTATGGATTTGCAAACTTTATGAAGTATTCATCAACTGGCGGGAGGAGGGGGGGGGGAAGAGGAGTTATCACAACAGTATATGATTACTTGTTGATGAAACAACATTAAACAAAAACACAATCTCAAACAAGAAAAATATGTATATATACCTAAATATAAATAAATATATATATATATATATATATATATATATATATATATATATATATATATGTGTGTGTGTGTATACATCTACACACATACATATACTCACACATAGGCATATGCATACACACACATACATGCATATAGATATGCACATACATAGATATACATATCCACACATACAAACATAACTACTTATCCACTTACAATGCATACATACACATACAAATTACATGCACATACATAAATACACTAATATCCACTTGCATGCACACACATATACATACGTAAAAATAACAGGAAAGGAAAAAAATAATTAAATTAAATCTCAATAATGGGACTTTAAATTGATTCAAATGTGTTAATTTGAAGTATGTAATCAAAATATTTCCAAAATGCACGGGTACGTTCCGCTGTGTAATTTCATATTTCTAGAGGAAATTACTCCTCATCCATTTTTAGCCTAGTATGGATGTTATCCGTCATGTAGCAAGTCATAAATTTACAGATTTGGACTCCATTTATATGTAAATATATTTTCCACAGGTGAGCATTCCAACTTCATTAATCAGGTGTTGAGCTTTATGAAAATAAAGCTTTTAGTGTCCAAAGAATACTGGCTTCATTTGAATACGATTCGCAGGTGTTGAATTATACCTAACGAATTTTTTAAAATTTGGATGTAATATATCTTGTTCTGTAAGATTTACTTTCCACAATACAACTAGCAACGCATTAAAAGGATTATACGACCGACTCCTTCAAAATCCTTCATATTGCATAAACATATTTTCCTTTCGTTTTACATTTTTTGCTCCATGAGCAACTACGAATATATTTTATGTTATTTTTCTATCTCTACTTATTTTTCGTTTAGAAAGAACAATTTGTTTATAACATGTAGGAAGAATTAATGAATAATAAAATTAATAAAACAAAATTAAAAAAAAAAAAAAATGTTTCTTGAATTTTAATATCACACTTATACATGTAGATTTTAGAACTATTGTTTAGATTACGGAAAATGACATTAGGATATCCAGTTTGTTGTGATATATATTACTTGTTCTTAATTAAATGAGAATTATTCAAAGTATGCACCTTTAAACCTAGTCACCGTTTTTTTACCAATTTTAGTTTATTTTAGTCATTTTTATAGAATTATAAAAAATTAAAAAAAAACAGCTAAAATCGATAATAACAACTAAAATCTATTATAAAAAGGTTGATTTCAATCAATAAAACCCGCTACAATAAATAGAAAAACACAAAAAATGTCTTTAAAACGATAAATATATTGAACTTAAATAGCTAAAATCAGTCAAGAAAAATATCTCGAATTAATACAAAAATAAATTACTAAAATCTAGAATCGATAAAAAACAAATAATTTTTAAAAATCTAGCTAAAATCAATTATAAAAATATTTATAGATGTTGATCCCCATTACCTGGTGAGTTGTAAATATCTTATAAATGCTAAAAACCGATGCATAAGAACAGAAAGTCGTCACAATGTAGGACGATTACAGTTTAAAAAATGAGCATTATAGAAACATGACAGAATAAATCATTAAAATCCGCTAAAATCATTAAAAATGTTTAGTTAAGAATATATTAAGTAAGGCTCACCCTATCAGCTTTCAAATCCAGGGTGAGAGAATTCGTCCAAGTGAGGTGATAATCTACCTTAGAGTAAAACGCAGTAGAAATTTCAACATTACGCCTCACTGGGATTACTTGGCAAGCAGCGCGACCCTGTCACTGAAAAGCCTCAGTCCTGTCGGGGGCGCTTTCTGGGGCCTCAGGTACCCGGCGACGATGTCTATTTATAAAGGAGTAGTGCTGGGTTTTCTGAGATACACGTCCTCCGCCAGGAATCGAAACCGCTCACAAAAACAGAATAACAGATTGGCGTCAATACAAAAAATGGCTCTAGGAACTAAGGTCTACGGGATATTATCTCACGAGGCGGAGAAGGCTTATATTATGCGGGGTTCAAAAAAAAAAAAAAAAAATTGAACAAGAGCCAAAATGTTACTAGAACGATTTTCGAAGCGCCATTTGTCCCTGAGGACTTTCTCTGCAATTAAGTTTTCATGAAATACCTAAAAAACCGCGTTTGAACATTATGCTCTTTCTTGTTTCGGCCGCTAGAGTGGAGAGGTAGTGGAGAGAAAGTGAGGAAGCGGCGGGAAAGGCCGATGCCCGACTTCCGCACCGCTATCTCGCCTCTAACGGCTGCTGCATAAAAGAGCGCTATGTTCAAACGCGGTTTTTTGTTATTTTTATCGTATCTGACATATATTTCATGAAAATATGGTTGTAGAGATACTCCTTAATTTTATTGTAGATATGCACTAACAAAAGCCACAATTTAAGGTCCAAAACAAGCCCTGCAATAAAATGTCCAAATAATGGCCTTATTTCGTGGTTTTTAATTTTTTTTTTCCGAAAAGTTGATATATTTTTTTTTTGTCTTAAAATAAAACTTTTCGCATCTTATACGTGAAAAAAAACTTTTCGACATGTTTATTAATTTTTTTCATCACGATTTTATTTAATCTACATTTTTTTTCTACTATTTTTCCTAATTATCACGTTGATAAATTCCATTGGAAATTTATTCTTAAAAATATACCATCGCGCCTGGACTAAGAGAGAATTATGAACAAAATATACTCAAGCATCTTAATATTTATTTTTTGTATTACAGTTTGGTTCTTTTGTATTATACTTTGGTTCTTTCTTTGAAAGTGCATCCATTGCGTATTAATCATTATATCATTTTATTTGAACTATTAGGAAACATTCCAACATTTATTACTCCTAGTATTAGTGTACGGCTGTCGATTGGAAATATAGTACTCCTTTCTGTCGTCCACATTCTTCAGGTGTGACACCGATGTGCGTTCCTGCGTTTCTTAATTTGTTATGATTCAGGGCAAGGTCTTACCAACGAAAACCTGAAAGTATACAAAATAACTTTATAATTTTAGAACTTAAATTAAAAACATAGTAAAATATAGGGTTAGATTAAAAGTTCAATTTTTAGTTTAGCTTTTAGTTTAAATAGGTTAGCTACATAAACACGTATATAAATCCATAAATATATACAACAACTGGCAAGGGGGAGAATCAGGAGGATATATATATCTCCCCTCACCTTCCCGAAATATAAGAAAAAATATAATTTTCATACCCTTCAAGATAAGATTTGTATTTTGTATAATATATTTGATTATTTTAACGATATTTTTGATCCAATTTTCATCCTTATATTTAAAACTCGTGCCAGATTTGAAAATTATAGATGTTTAGGCGATTATTTTCATTCTTATTATTAAATCCCTCACCCTGGAAAAAATGTTTGCGTACCCCTCTGACAACTAGATAGCCGTCTTCATGCTACAGTTAAATCGTGAATTGCAGAAACAGCCATGTCCAATTCTAAAACATTTACAGAAGGCGCAAAAAAACATCCTCACTGTTGGATATGGTGGGTTGATTTTTTTTTCTTAAACAATTATATCACAACTATCTGATTACAATAACAGAAATAATAATTTTAACTGTTGTTTTTAAAAAATATTTAAATGCAGTGGACTTGTGTGATTTCTGAAATTAATTGAATTATTTGCATGTTTAAAGTCATTAGGTGATCATAGACAAAAATAAATTATACAATGTTGCATGAACTTATTTAATAAAGGATATATAATGATAGCATGTATAAAATATATAATTAAAAATATCATTCGTCTTTTTCTTCTTCTTCTGCGATAGTAAGGTCAAATATCTTTGAATACATTTTTTTTATCTCCCCATTTATCGGAAGATTTTTTATACATTTTATTTTTAAAAAATTAATAACCTACACAATTCTGTGGTTATGCCTTGCCGGCTTCTTCAGGAGTAGTTCCAACTTCTTTTATTAAAACAAATGTGTGAGATTCTAGCTTATCAATTTACCTATTTACTTCTGTTGCCTCTACACGTTGTTTTGAAAATTTAAATTCCATATATTGCGATATTGTGAATGTAATTTTTTGTTTCACTGGGATTTTCCTACATTTGTTTTTGGCAGATACTACCACAAAATTTAGACCACTACTTTTTATATAGTCTAAGGCATCATCAGATGATAAATATTTAACTTGAACTTTATTCTAAAATTAAGTTTTCATGTTGCTTAAGTGTAAAAATACGATCTTCCGTTCGCAATTTTCTTTTCACGATAAAAATCTCGATCAGAAGAGAGGAAAGAATGGCCTCTGTGGGGGAAATAATGAATTAACATTAAAAAATATAGCGAAAACAAATAATAAAACAGTTATTTGTGTTTTATCCCATTCAATTGCGATTATTAGAAAATAATCAAAATAGAGTATAGAAATAATAGCAATGTTAACTGCCTAACAACATGAAAAATTCATGCAGAAAAACCTAACGGCCATTTTAAGGACTAACATACATGAATTAAAGAAAGCGCACAAGTTCAGGTCGTGTGGTTTGTGAAATTCACATAAACTTACAACTGTTATAACTACTCTGTTTTTTAAAGGGCATCTTCGGTTTCTGTACCAATTAAAAGTCTATGGGAAAAATGTTATGTTAAAATAAAAAAAACTAATTATCGAAAAAAAATGGACATGTGATGTTTCTGCAATTCACGATTCAATTGTGACCGTGGTTGAAGTCAACCGTCATTTGTCATGCAGGCAATATTTACATTTATTCGCATTGTTTCTGAAGCGCATTGCACAATTGCGTTTATGACGATTGTAAATTGTAAAACGACGTAAAAATTTAAAAACATGTATTTTGTATATTTTGCATTGTATAACCTGTAAAATGCTAGCATCTTACATTTCCTCGACTTCTCTCTCCCTTTCTTCCCTGTTCTTCCTGAAAGGGGGGTCGAAGGCGTTGTTGGTTGGTTAGATCGCCGGCACTGGGCGGCACCTTTTCCGTGATTGGTCAACTATCAGGGGGGAGATTCCGGGATTTCAACAGATAGTTCCACCCCTTGTCCGGGGTGGAATGATCTCTCCGAATCCATTAGTATGATCTAATCGAATGACGCCTTTCCCAAACGTCCACCGTTTTTTCGGGATGCCAGCCCATAAATCTGGATCCAAGAGTGGCCGTTTTCCTGAAATTTATTACGTCTTCCCGGACGGACCACCTCTTGCCTTTGTCACATTGCCCATTTCTCGGTAGGTTTTTAAATTAACTTATTTCTTATATCTGAGGGTAAGGGCTAGTTCAGTGTTGTGGTGAATTGCCTTCTTACCTGCTGGTCCCTTACCTTGTAGTGCCTAATGATAATATTGTCCGAAAATAACACACATCAATACATATCTGTTACGAATAAGAAAGTGAATAAGAACACTGGTTTAATTTAATCTAAAGGTTTCATTTAATTAAATACAAAACTCACGATTTTTCGTCACAGCAGTGATCTTTATCCTCACAACAGTCCATACCAATATAACAGCAACCACCTCCGCAAGGTGTAACAAGTTTTGGCTCTTCTATCAATGGAACAGATTAATAAATGATTTAATATGTTTAAAAAATAATAATCAAAATATGTATGCATATATATATATATGTGAGGTGGACGACATCCGCACTCTGCCGAAGCTCTTCAGGTACACAAAACCCGCCACCTGGTAGCACCTAGGCGAACCACATAGTTGACAGATATTGTCCTCTTTCCAGACCGTATGAACAGAGGTTAATACCTGGAAGCCATTAGAGGTCAATTGAACGATCATTTACTAAAACAGTGCCCAAAGATCATTTCATAATTCAACAAAACAATGAATGCTTTTATTCATTCGTCTTAAATCGTTAATGCTTTCTTCTAATATAAAAATATGAATATTTTGGAATATGAAAATGAAGAAGTAAGGAGGATGAATCTTATATATAATAAATAGTCCAACTACGTATCTACCTTTGGCAGAGTTATTGTTATTTTAAGAGTCACGATAACACTTTTTTTTTTTACTTTATTCATGAATTACTACTTTTGTACTGTTATACACCCTTAAATTTTAGTTTGATATTATCTATGAGGTAGTATTAAGCATGTTTTAAGCCAATTCAACTGCATCCACCTGCGTTCCTCCCATTGGCACTGTTGTTTGTTATTTTAAGAGTAACGACTAAAAATATATTATATTAATGTGTGAAATGATTATTATAATGCATGATCCCGGATTGTATATCTATTTATACATTTGTATTCCGAAAGGAAATATACTTATGTTACTGCCAAGAAACTGCAGATATTTACGTAGCCCAGCATTATAATTATTTTAAAAACTTGTAATTAAATGTTTAACCGTTTTATTTGTTCTTTTATAAAGAATCAGGATATATTTCGTAAAAGACGTTGAGAACTTTAATTAAAACTTACAAAAAGTATCCATCATTAATTTGTTTGGACTTGAATGAAAATTAGAATTTATTATACTAGGTTGTTACAAAAGTCCTTGTACATTATTAGTACATATTGTATATTTCAGGTTACATGTTGCTATGTTTCTGGCAAACTGTTTTACTAAGGCAGGTGGGGGTTCCAGAAACAGCCTTTACTTAATTTACTTATTTTACATCTCAGTAATGTCTCAAAAGACAGCGAATTATGATGTTTCTTCTGAGCATCGATAGTTTAAGCATTGATGTTCACCATCGATATTGAAATAGACTGTAACCGTCGATGGGACGATAATCTCAACCTTTAAACAATGGTCATCAGTATTTTGATAAAATACATCGATGCATCAAAGATATCGACGAGAAACATCGATGTAGGAAAAACATCGGTTGTTTTTCATCGATGTAGAAAACATCGTTCATCGACATGAAAACATCGATATTTTTAAAATGTCGACCATCGATGCTACTCGCAACCTCTCCAGCTACCCTTATCCCATTTTGGATACGCGTTGTTCGATTTCTTCTAATACCTCCTATTACCTCGAAAATAAAAAAATAGAAAGTATGTGGGGCCAACTGCAGACTGCACATGAGATGAAGGGTTTACTGCAGACTGCACATGAGATGAAGGGTTTACTACCTATTGTAAAAGAATTCGTTGCACTTTCAAATTGAATTATATCGGTGTTGGAGAAAAGAGCAGGTTTCAAAGGAGATGTCAAGAAAAATCTAATGTAAATATTTTAATGACACACGAGTGTGCTACCTCTTTGTCTAGTGTAATTCCGTGTGTGTGTGTGTGTGTGTGTGTGTGTGTGTGCGTGCGTGCGTAGGTGCGTGCGTGTGTCTGTGTGTGTGTGTGTATTTAAATATGAGTACCTTAAGTCAGTGTTTATTTTTAATACCAACCAAATAAATGGAAACTTTATTAAAGAATAATTTAAATACGAATAATGTAAGAAAAAAATGCATGATCCATGTTTTTTTCCCAACCTTTAGGAAAAGAGGGTTAGCTATATTCGAAATTTCAAATATTAAACTAAAATTTATAATTCCCCAAAAGTTATTACAAAGTGCGTTTTTGTAACGCACATAATTGGTATTATTATTGAGTAGAACTAAATTTCGCTCCTCTCGAATTTAGTTTTCTCAGTTTTTCTTTTTTTTTTTTTTAGTTTTTTCTTTTTTAGCTCTCGAGTTTAAATAAAATCAAATGATTCCCCAAAATGGAATTCATTAATATTATAATACTATTTTATTCAAAAATTGTAGAATAGAAAAAATTATTTAATTGAAAATATGAGCCGAGGAGTAAATACCATACAAATATCCGTACGAAATATTATTAATTACTCTCAACAGACACCAAGTAATATTTGAGTAAGAATTTCTCTTTCTCTTAAATTGCTATTTCAATATTGCTTGGAGTCTGTTGTGAGTAATTATAGATATTTTGTATGAATATTAATCCTCTACAAGATTGGTTATCATACATTTTGCACTAAAAAAATAGTTATTAAGGCGAAGCCTCTGAATATCCAACTTTTTGCGTTTTCTTGGCATTTTCCAGATGTTTACAGTCTCGTATCTCAGCAACTGTTGCGAATTTTACAAAACACTACCGAACAGAAATTACAGTAAATTTAATGTTCTTTAATGTCGGTTATTTCAAAGTTTTACCTAGTATGCACTGGGAACGAGTTACTGAGGAAAATCCGAATAAAGTGACGAAAATGACAAATTCGTTGACCAATAAAATTTAAATGCAATCCATTTAGAGTGACAGTTGTTCATATTGCAAGTCTATTATGAGAGTACTTTTGGCCTAGACCATCAAAAATTTTCTTGGAATCAGAAACGTTTTTTGGCCACAGCTCCCGGACTATTTAAACTACCAACTTCTTTTTCTCACAATTTGGGACTACAGAGCTTAAAGGACTCCACGGTCCAAAAAAAATATCTGATGTGGGCAACACATGACTTCCTTGTACGCCTATTAAAATATAAATCGGTGGCTCAAAAAGTGATACTGAATTTGATTACTAGTTTCCGAAGATTACAACAAAAACGACACTCGGCGTCCCGACATCCATCTATTGACACACACACACACACGGACATACTCTTGTTTCTGGAGGTCTCATGATAACTGAAATTTCGAGGAGATTTCTTCGTGTTCCGTGACAACAATAAAACTGTCAATATCACTGGATAAAGCATTGGAAATCGACAGTTTCGACATATTAAGCGGAAAAACCCACTTAACTAATATCTTATACTCATGCTGCAGACTTGTTGATCTCACAAACGGGGAGGAAAACCAGTATTTTACACTCAATTTTAACACTTAAAACAAGTAATAAAAATGTTTAATTGGATTGGAAACCAAATTGCGTTTGTAACCTTTATTACCGAAACATATGATTTATGTATTTAATTTAAATATAATTTTTGATGTAAGCTTATTATGACTTTCAAGTAAAGTACTCTTTTCGGCTCACCAATTTTAATCAAAATATAGTACATAGATTCACATCGATATAAAAGTCATATTTACCAAATTTTAGATAATTTACATTGTATTTTAATATAATTTTTGATGAAAGTCTAATATGACCTTCAAGTAAAGTACCGCTTCCGGTTTTCCAATTTAGACCAAAATATAGTATGTAATTTAAATCAATATATAAATTATAAATACTAAATTTGAGAAGTTTTGAATAATATTTTAATATAATTTTAGATGGAAATCAATTATGACCTTCAAGTAAAGTACCACTTCCGATCAAGCAGTGACCAAAAAGGGAGGTTCACAACTAGATTTTACAACAATTCTAAATACAAAATTACAGCTTTCTACAGCTAACTGTTTTTGAGTTATGCGAGATACGAACGTACGTACAGCCGCCACGACGAAACTAGTCAAAATGGATTCAGGGATGGTCAAAATGGATATTTCCGTCGAAATCTGAAAACCGAAAATTTTCGCGATTACAATACTTTCTTTACTTAGTAAAACGAAGTAAAAAAAGAAGATAAAAAAAGTTTTTCTTTCAAGTGATATTGTTTAATATGTATATTACTGTTTTTATTATTTATTTTAAAATTCTCTTATATTATATTATATTATATATATATATATATATATATATATATATATATATATATATATATATAATTTGTTTTATTTTACCATTAATTATTTTACGTACACTTTCAAATAATGTTACCTTCATATATTTTATTAGAATAAATAAAGAAGAGAAAATAAATACCATCCCTTAATTTTTACTTACGAAGTAAAGGATGGATTGTAATCGCGAAAATTTTCGGTTTTCAGGTTTCATTGGAAATATCCATTTTGACCATCCCTAAATCAGTTTTGACCATGCCTGAATCCATTTTGACTAGTTTCGTCGTGACGTCTGTACGTACATTCGTACGTATTTCGCATAACTCAAAAACGGTTAGCAATAGAAAATTAAAATTTTGTATTTAGGATTTCTGAAAAATTTAGTTGTGAACCTCCCTATTTGGTCACTGCTTAATCACCGGAAGTGGTACTTTATGTGAAGGCCGTTATTGATTATTATCAAAAATTATATTACAATATAACGCAAAACATCTCAAATTTGGTAAATAGGACTTTTATATTAATATGAGTGTATTTACAAGATTTTGGTTAAAATTGGTGACCGAAAAGGGTACTTTACTTGAAGGTCATACTAGACTTACATAAAAAATTATATTAAAATTAAATACATAAATCATATGGTTCGGTAATGAAAGTTACAAACGCGATTTTGTTTCCTATCCAATTAAACATTTTTATTACTTGTTTTAAGTGTTAAAATTGAGTGTAAAATACTGGTTTTCCTCCCCATTTTTGACATGAACAAGTCTGCAGCAGGAGAATAAGATATTAGTTAAGTCAGTTCTTCCCCTTAAAATGTTGAAACTGTCGATTTTCAATGGTTTATATAGTGACATTAACAGTTCTGAAGTTTTCACGGAACACGAAAAAATCTCTTGGATACTAGTTACCTACTGAAAGAAAACGACTTAAATTAACGAAATGAGACCTCCAGAAACAAGAGTGTGTGTGTCAATAGATGGATGTAGCGACACCGAGTGTCTTTTTTGAGATCCTGCAATCTTCGGAAACTGGTAACCAAATTCAGGATCACTTTTTGTCACGTGTTGTCCACTTCAGATTTTATTTTTTTAAAATTTAATTACAAGAAAAATTATAGAAGCAGTTTTGTAACAGGGAGAGATCATATCACAGACTAAATTTTATTTCTTAATTACTTTCTTCTTGCCTAGAGTGTACTAAGTCCTGTGCCTGTCAGATCTCCCTTTCATCTACCCATTATGTATCAACATTCTTTGAAATAGAGAAAGAGTCTTAGAGATTCTGTAGCTAATTTTTAACCATCAAGCCTAACATTACTGCCTCTGATTGTTAATAAACAACATGCTTCCGACACGAAAACTATAAACAGATTCAACTAAAATGAAAAATACAAAGACAAGACACGAACCGTCACAACTATTTTACTATGAACTGCTGACTATTTCAAGAGCTGCAACATCAACGCTACATAACTGGGATGGGAATTACGATAACCTTGCCTCACATATGAAAGAAAATAAATACATTTTCATAATATTTTCTTTATTAAATTACTTACCTTTTTCTGGAGGCTCGATGATGGCAGACACATCATTGTTAGGGACTACATTAGTACTAACGGAGGAAAATATGAAGATACATATCATACACAACACTACGGAAACCATCTTTACTCTTGACTAATATCTTGCAAAGAACGTAATTATAAACCAGTTTATCAGTAAAGAATTTAACTAAAGCTGGTCAACGGCATGCAATTGTGTCATAAATAAATATTAAAAAATTTGATTACTAAATGAAATTACTTAGATTATCTAGGCTTCAATAGATAAAAAAATAATCCTGATATCATTTTTTATGGTAGGCTTATATTTAGTAAACACGTCGAAACATTCGATGTAAAATGTTTTTCTGAATTGTGCTATATAAGAAGGTATTGCAATGAGTTCATGTGCAAGCTTCTTTGACACAGTTTTTAATTCTATTCTTAGGCGACAAAATGAATATTGTTATATTATATGGTACACAAATTCGAAAAAAGGGAGAGAAAAGTCTGAAAATGTATAAGTTTTTTTTTTTAATTTGTTTATCTTAAATATTATGGAGTATTCTCTTCAGTAAGAAGTCCAATTCTTATATATTTTTTAAATACTTTCGGAGTAATGCATTCCATTATCCAACGCTGAAAAATTGCTACAGTAATTCATTTAAATATTCAAAAAATATAGTTCAGGATAGTTTTACACTGAATAGATTAAATTTTAGATTCTGGTTTTGTTTGTTTTTATTAGTATCTTGTTCAATCAAATTTTAGATTATTATTTATATAATGAACACCTATCATTGGGCATAACGCCTATTGGTAGAGTACAGTAGATTCTCCCAAATGCGGCCAATTAACTATGTAAAAAAAAAATTTTTTTTCTTTAATCGACAATGAAAAAATAAAAGAAACCATAAGTTTTTGTTATGTATTTGCATACACATTTATGTAATCACTTTCGTCATTTTTAAAATAGGTATTACGTATCCGATAAGAAGAAACTTATAGTGTGAACTACCATTTTATAAATTAGAATGCATAAAACAAAATTTATGTAATTTTAATTTTATGTTTATCTATTTAACGATTTTGAAATGAATATCTGCACATAATTCAATCATGAGTTACCCTTAAATGCCTTTTTCCGATTTGGTTTCAATGAACGCCAGGGTCATTAATAATCCATGAATCAAACATTGGAAACTGTTAAATTATTTTACCTAAAAGTCTTTTTCTCTTCCGTTTATACATATCTAAATAGGGATTGACAAATTATTTGGCACTTCTATAAATTTTTTTTATTGAAAACTAGTTTCGAATTGTTATACATTCATCCTCAGTTCTAAAAAGACACAAAAAATTCAATAATAAGCAATTCAAAATATAGTTGGTATTATTATAAATATTAAATTATATAAATCAGTATTATAAAACATTTATGAATTATGAATTTAATTAAGACAAGAAATCAAATACATATTGGTACTCACCAAGATTTAAATGGATTATATCAAACAGAAAAGTTTGTGCTGATTCCTTCTCGCATTGTACTAACAATGAACGAGAAATAGGCAGGATGTTAAAACAATTATCAGTGTTTTAAAACAATTACAAAAAAGTTTTTAGAACTGAGGATGAATGTATAACATTCGAAACTAGTTTTCAATAAAACAAATTTATAGAAGTGGAAAATAATTTATCAATCCCTAATTAGATTTATCCTTCTATGCGGATGAATTGACATGCGGCTGTCAACTGATAAATAAATGGGTTTTCAATTCGATATTCTTTGGATTATATAGATTCCATGGCCATTGAAACCGATTAGGTTTATATCAGGCGATCCTCTACTGACCAGGCCTTACGCAAATTTTTTTTTTGGGAGAGGATTCGAATTTGTTTTAATGGAGGGGAATTTAATAAGAAGGAAATAATCGCCTAAATATCTATAATCATCAGATCGGGAGTAATTTTTAAGGATAAGCATGAAAATTGAATCCAAAATTATCGTTAAAAATCACTAAAAATATTATATTAATATTATATTATATAATAAAATACAAATCTTGTGTTGTTGGGTACATTTCTGGAGGGGGTGAATCCCCCCATCCCTCCCTCCCCCTTCACTTACACAGCTGTCTACTAAAATGAATCCCTCTGCTTTTAAGAATCTCTTTAAAATGTCTTTCGACACTAAAGCGTGTAAAAAGTGACTTGAGGAACATGATGATTATCTTCTTAACTTCACCTTAGTGAACATTCAATATAATTTTCTTATTTATAATATAATATAATAAATTATTGAAAATAATTTATCTGATGCTATTCTTAAATTTTAAAAAGTGATTATTATACAAAGCCTAAGCCTTCCTGGTAACATTTGCTACGAGCAAATGGATTAACAAATTGGATTGAGTTATATTCCGCGAAGTGTTTACAACTTGTTCTCTTCCTGATAACACCTCGTTTTATTAAAACCTGATATGCCTAGTGTTAATTCCTTACAATTAAAGAAAATCTGGTGCAGTGCGTGCATCACACAATCCCTTACCGTCCTATAATAATTATCTCTTTTTAATATAATTTTCAAGTGTTCACGTAAAAATACTTGAAATAAACTCAGCAGCATTCACATCTTATCCCTCTCACGTACAATAAAACAGTTTTTTAAACAATTTTAGTACAGCAATTCTATACATTGCCTTTTTATTTTAAGTATGTCAAGTTGAAAATTAATTTAACAATGTCGGTTTAGTTTCCATGGATCCTTTTTGTTTTCATTAAATAATATAAAAGTGGAAATTATTATGTTAATTTCTACTTTTGTATTCTTACTTACATTATTACAGAGCGTATTGTTGGCAACAGATTGGCGGATTGGTGGGAGGAGGTTCGGTCGCATCCGTCTCCTTTCGGAAGCGACGAAAATTATACGTGCATATAATAATAAGACAGAGAATTCCAGCTTTGCAATTTATTTAAATGAAAACAAAAAAACACATAAATACTCAATAAATAATCAAAGGCTCAGGAGTTAAATTAATACATCACGTTGAACAGCCTGAAATTAAATATATATGAAGGACTTGAAATAATAAAATCCTTCAAATCCAATCCAGATTTTTTCTTAAATGATCAAATAAATATCTCCAATAGTCCAATCTTAAATTTATTCCCATATATAACAGATAAAACAATTGCTCACCGGAATTACTGGAAGAACTCCGACCCTTAAGCCGTTTACCAAAAACACCCTACCTTTCTTTCATTGCTAGTTCAGTGCGAGAACAAACCAATACAAAATTTTCTGTTTGATATAAACTACTTAAACCTTGTTGAGTAACAACATGTATTTGATTTCTTGTCCTAATTAAATTCATAATTCGTAAATGTTTTATAATACTAATTTATATTTCCTTTAACCTATTTTTGGCGTCATATAATTTTATATGTAAATAACACCAAATTGTATTTTAAATTGCTGATTTTTGAATTTTTGTGTGTTTTCAGAACTGAAGATTAATGTATAACATTTGAAACTAATTTTCAATAAAAACGAATTTATATAAGAGGCAAATCATTTATCAATCCCTAATTACCAAAGACGTTATTAGAAAAAAAAATGCATCCGATTAACAGATAACTCGACGGAATGCTGTAAATAGATTATAAGATTAATATCACGGCTAATGTTCTTCGGCATGATAAATATTTGTTTCTATATGTGAACAAACAAATTTAATTTTCTTTTCTACAAAATTAATTTGATTTCTTGAATTACTCTGGTTTTTTCTTTGTTATATTTTATCTTTTACAATTTATTTTTTTGCTTAAATTTTTCTTTCTATTAAAATCTTATTTAATTTTTTCTTGTAACAATTTACTATGCGTTACTCACGAGATCATCCAAAACTTATTCACCTGAAATATTTTCTTCATCAAACAATATCAGGAAGTATAAATAAACCATTATGAATGGTCCAGATTATTTAAGTAACACGTTCAGCCCCATGAGATTTTTGGTAGGACCATTCAATTTTTTTTTTGTCATTATCACTGTTAGATATCCTATAAATAATATTTAAAAAATCAAATTAATTTTTAAAAATCAAATTTATAAATTTTTACTTGTTTGGTTTGCGAACCCTGGGACCGCGTTGATCCGTTGAGAAGGGACATTACTTCAATTCGTAAATTTTTTATTTTTTTTTAATAAATTGTTAAACATATAAACTTTTGCAATATTACTAAGTGTTTTACATATTTTTACTTCTAATATTTACTTGACAATTTAATGTCTAGAGTCTATAAAATGACTGAGTAACCAGCCTCGTCAGGTTCTAGAAGTTCTATTCTAGTTAAGTTCCTGAAAAAAAACAAGTTTTTCTTGAAATACTGAAAATTTGACAGGTTTGACGCTCCGTTGAACCGTTATCGTCAGTTTTAGCTTAAGATGGAACTTTTGGACCTTTACGTAGCTAATATTAGGAAACAAATATTTGCTTGTAACTTTTTCCGATAAAATGCATATTTCGTGAACAATAAAAAAAATAAATACAAAAAAAAATTTTAGTTTTATTTCGCTTAAATCATAATCGTGGCTCCTTTAGGACGTCAGCTTTACATAAACCGTGTTAAGAATCTAAATTCATGCTGAAAAAAAAAAAAAGGTAAAGAGGCAAACATATGATTTACTTTAAATATTCCGTCAATTTTCAACGTATTAAACAGAAAAACTAGGTTGGTTTAAATTTTTAATTTCCCTTACCTATGTATCAAATATATAGTAAGAATGAAAAATTTCGAATTCGACTTTTCAACGAAAATACACCTTTTTTAGGCACTCTTAAGTCCCAGTAAGTCTCGCAGAATGTCCTGTGGGTACGTGAACAGCATAGCTCAAATACATTATATATATATATATATATATACATATATATATATATATATATATATATATATATATATATATACATATATATATATATATATATATATATATATATATATATATATATATATATATATATATATACATTATATATATATAAACATACATTATAAATTAAATATAATATAAATTAGTATGATAAAACTTATATGAATTATGAATTTACTTAAGACAATAGATTAAATACATGTTGGTATTCACTAAGGTTTAAGCAGACTATATCAAACAGACAAGGTTACATTGGTTCGTTCTCACACTGAAATAGTAATGGAAATGACTGTAATGGAAGAAAGGTGAGGTGTTTGTAGGTACATGGTACGGTTTAGGGACCATCCTTAACAGAAAAAACAATTACTCACCGGAATTACCGGGGAAACCCCGATCCTCCCCCCTAAACCATTTACCTACTAATACCCGACCTTTCTTCCATTACAGTCATTTCCGTTACTATTTCAGTGCGAGAACAAACCAATGTAGCCTATTCTGTTTGATATAATTTACTTAAACCTTGGTGAGTACCAACATGTATTTGATTTCATGTCTTAATTAAATTCATAATTCATAAATGTTTTATAATTCTAATGTATATTACATTGAATTTGATATGTATAATAATTCCAAACTGTATTATGAATTGCTTATTTTTGAATTTTTGTGTGTTTTTAGAAATGAAGATGAATGCACATTTGCACACATTTGCACGTCCGCATGATGGTATAGAAGGATCAATCTAATTAGGGATTGATAAATCATTTGCTGCTTCTATAATTCTTTTTTTATTGAACACTAGTTTCGAATGTTATACATTCATCTTCAGTTCTAAAAACACAAAAATTCAAAATACAGTTTGCTATTATTATACGTATTAAATTAAATGTAATATAAATTAGTATTATAAAACTTTTATGAATTTAACTAGGACAAGAAATTAAATACACTTTGGTACTTTAATGTTTTATAATACTAATTTATATTACATTTAATTTAATACGTATAATAATAGCAAACTGTATTTTGAATTTTTAGAACTGAAGATGAATGTATAACATTCGAAACTAGTTTTCATTAAAAACAAAATTATAGAAGTGCCAAATAATTTATCAATCCCTAATTAGACTGATCTTTCTATACCATCATCCCTACATCAACAGTTTACAGATGCAGTTCTAAATCCATTTGTATCTTTTCTTTTCAAAAAAATGAAACAGCCATTTTCCCAACAGTGAGATATATAATTCTTAATCATAGTTAGGTACTTAAATTAAAAAAAGGTGAATCCAACAGTTTTTATTTCGAAATAAATAAATAAATAAGCTAATCTTTACGGTCTCTTAGAAGCAGTGCGTTTAGTTGGCATTACACATACATTTTGTATTTTAAATTTACCCATTGAGGAATGTGAAAGAAAGAAAATACATCGAAACGGTATACAAGAACCAATGAAAGGAAATAAATAAAAAAAATTATTAAAAAAAAAACGACTTTAATGCTGTACACAGGAACCACTTAAGAGATAAAAATATTTTTTTTTTACAATAATGAATTGTTATGTAATATTAATAACTGTTGAATGAAGTAAAAATTATGATTTGAATGAAGTAAAAATGAATCTGAACATTACAATAAATCAATATTTTTTTATGTCGGTGCCAAGCAACTCCACACCTCGATAAGTCGGAAGTAGTACTTATAACAAATTAATAGTTGAAACGAACAAGTTGTGCTCAACTCTTGTTGGCTTGTTGAGACCAACAGACAGTTTCAATGTCGGGTTTTTTTTTCTAAAAAAGTTTTTTTATTTTAATCTTTATTGTGTACAGTATGAGTTTATTAAGGTTTCACATTTTTATAATTTAAATACATTGTTAAAGCACTGGTCAAGGTCGAGTAACGACTGAGAGTCGTTAGTATTTGATGCTTACGTCACCAATATTCGATTTTTAGACCATTTTAATTTTTTTTTCTAGACATATTCTGAGGGGTAATCAATATAGGCGGTGTATAGGTGTTATGGGGGGGGGGGGGAGGGTTGCATAAATAGTACATTAATATATAAATTTGTTTTTATAACAACTTTTATTGAGTAATATTAAATTCTGTCTCAATAAAGAACAGTGGAACTAGTGATTAAAGAGATCATTGAAACCATATTTACAGAAAATTTAATAATAAAATAGTAGCAAAATAATAAAAAAGAAAAAATTAAACTAAAATTAAATTAAATTAAACATATATCTCCAACGCAGGCTTACTTAGTATATTTATCAATATGATAAACAATATACACGCAATATAATACAAAATATAATTTAATGAACTAATTGGAAAACATCTAAGTATGTGCTTTTAAGCATTTATTAATCCGGTTTGTGTTTTTCCAATTGAACCCGTTTCTGTCAATCCCTTCTTCAGATGATATTTCGACCTGGGCCTCTGCGTTTCTTATTTTTTCTAATTATTGCACTTCATTGTGGTTACGATCCTGAAAGAATATAACATATCCTCATTATGTCGAAATTAAAATTAAAAACAAATAAATAATTGCATTATTTAAAAAGATTTAGGCAGGCTTTTATATCTAGCTATATTGCATGTGCACATGAACTCGGTTATCAAAATCACATAATTTACGACGTACATAATAAAACTGCTTGAATGATGTATTTTAAATTAAAATAAATATATGTATTTAGCTATTAGATAGAAAAACACAGTTTACTAGCCTTAAGAAGTTATTTCTATTTCCGTAGTAACGAAAGTAACTAATGCAGATTTAACAAGTAAAGATATCTTTTCTGAGATTAATTGGTTTGAAACTATTTATTTATTGAGTAATATTACGTAATATAAACGTAACATCTTAAACGCAGGCATACTTATATACACTATTTACAATCGTCCTGGGACGCCCCGAGCCAGGCTTGTCCCCCCACTTATGGACGGAAAAGCATTTCTCCAGGATATCCCAGCGCTTCTCACTTAGTAGCATCACTAGTAGAGACTGAGCGAGAGCACAATAGCCGCAGACATGCAGAACATGAGTGGAGAATCTGGTCATTGCGTAGCGGTCAATAAAATGAAGAAGATGGGTCCCAAAAGGCTGTCTTGAGGAACACCGGCCTCAACTGGATAATGGTTGGAAAATTCTGTTCTACAGCGGACTCGGAAGGAGCGGATTGAGAGGAAGGATCGGAGGATTAGGTATTAAGATTGAGGTAAATGGATTTTAAGCTTGAAGAGCAATCCGTGCCATACCCGGTCGAAAGCTTGTGCTATATCATCTATAAGAACATATATATATATGATATGATATGTATAAGATATGCACCGGACCAATACTGTTTGCATTCTAGGGCTGAGGAAATATGGTCAACAACTCTGAGTCCTTGTTGAACAGTGGAATGTTGTGAACGAAATCTGCTTCTAATATGGCTGGGATTCGTTTCAGAAGGATCTTTTCGAAGATTTTTGAAAGAATTGGGAGCAGGCTAATTAGTCTACAAGATGTCATGCTGTAGGGCGGTTTGCCTGATTGGGAGCAGGGTAATTAGTCTACAAGATGTCATGCTGTTGGGCGGTTTGCCTGATTGGGAGCAGGCTAATTAGTCTACAAGATGTCATGCTGTTGGGCGGTTTGCCTGATTTTAGAAAAAGGACGATAGTGGAATGTCTCCATAAGAGAGGAAAGTGGGTAGTACTTAGTAATGCAATTGTAGATGTATGTGAGGGGCATGACTGCTTTGGGTGGAAGTTTTCGAAGGATCTGAGTGGTAAGAAGGTCATATTCAGAGGATTTACGGAGAAGTTTTTGTAGGAGATATTTGACCTCAGAGGGATTAACAGCTTTAGGAGGCAAGGAGAGTGGGATTGGTGACATAATTAATTCCATTAATTTCCATTACATAAGGAATTCTTCTCATGAGGAGTGAATGTATTGGAAAGGTGTTTGGCGAATTCCTCGGCTTTATCTTCATCATACGCTGCCCAGGAACCATCACTTCGCCGAAGGCCATGGGAAATATGGTGGGATTTTAGAAATTATTTAGTGATATTCCAAAAAAGAGAATTGTCACGAGCAGAGAGGGAGGATAGTTATGAATTAAAGGATTGAGACCGAAAGGTTGCCAGCTCCCGCTTTAATTGTTTAGAATAATAGTTACAGGAGCGGCGATCGTCTGGATGTCTGGTACCATAGTGATCTGGCGTGGCGTTTGATATGCATTAGTCTATGAGGTGTTGCGGTAGATGGTTTTTGTTAGGAATTCTTTGTGAGCGATTGGGGTAAGAGGCAGTCCAAACAGCTTATTGAACTGTTGTGGTAAAGGAATACACAGCATCATTATAATCATTTGGGGTTCTTAGGCTTACTCTGAAATTAGAATTTCCTGATTAGAATACTATTGAAATGCCACTCCCTACAGGGTTTATTCCCTCCACTTCCACTATCGGGTGAAGCAGGAGGCTATTGTGGGCTATGAATACAAAACAGTATCTTTGACGGATGAAACATCAGTCTGGGATGTGAATATCGAAAAAATATATTGACGTTTCGATATTTTTTTAATGTAACGAAATATTAGCTCGATGTATCGAAACGATATATTTTTTTCGATATTCACATCCCAGACTGATGCTGCATATATATAGATATATATGGTATTTGGTAATTTTTTAACTATATCGCAATAGCAGTTCAATATATATATATATATATATATATATATATATATATATATATATATATATATATATATATATATATATAATATAAATAAATAAAATTATGGTTATTTTTAATAGAAGGGAGTAAGGGTTGGCATTGAATTGAAGGCTCGGCAAGGACGTTTACAATTTATCGAACGGGGGAAAATATTAATTTTCCCAACTATATTATAAATTATTGTAATTTTCCCCAATTTTTTTTTGGATTTGAACTTTTCACTTTTTTTTTTTAATTTGACCAGATAGGAATACGTTGTTTTTCTTCACCTTTTTTTTTTTTTTACGGCAATAACTCAATTTTGAATGAAATGGTACATGGCCTGTTTTTCTCCAATGGTCATCACATAATCTTTCAACGTGATTTTTCAATGAAAAATTTGGATTAAAAAAAAAGTTTAATTTAATTTATATATTTGCTAGCTATATATACTTTTATGCAATACTTACATTGATGGTACTACACCGAAATTAGTGCAGCAGTACTTTTCACCTCCACAGCAGTTTGCTATTTTCGGGCAGCATTTTGTACCACATTTTATTTCCTCAACAGGTTCTGTAATATTTATTAATTAGCCTGACTATCAGTGGAGTTGTTATATTTATAATTATATTATTGATAGTTTTATACATATATATGTAATTGTTATAGGTTATACTCACTTCCGATCTGGTGGTATCCAATAGGATTCGAAATTTTGGAAAGGGCCTTATGGTCGATCACATGAGCATTGCATGAGGAATACACGGAGATTAAGATCACACACACTAACACTACTGAAACCATTGCTATTGTTAATTGATAGTTTTCCGCGCTCGCAATTATAGGTCATGTTATCAGTATAGGGTTTACCTAAATCGGTCAGTTATGATGCAACAATTTTGAATAATTTTACGTAAAGTAAACATGGATAATATAGATTTTTATGATCTGTTAGGATTTCCGACCCATTTATTCTCACTTCTACCAGCTTTCATCACGTTTTTTTTATTTTTAATCTTTATCTGTAGTGATTTGTCTCATCTTTTTCTTATTTAATTATGATGTATACTCATTAGGCTCAAGGTCACGTACCATCCATTACTGGTAGATAGCTTCGGACTACACACCTCAATATCGTGATAAGTTGACCTCTATTTTCTATAAGTAACAAAACTTATTGTTCATCAGACCCTGTTTTATTTTTAAAATTATACCTTTTTGTGTATGTGAAATCCTAGGTATCGTATCTATTAATCTTCGATAAAGAATATATATTGGAACTCGTTTCCGTTTTTTTATTCTTTTGAGTCCCTCTATTCCCTTCTATTTTATTTCCAAATTTTCTTGACCTATTTCATATTGGTCCTCCCGGTGGATTTGCCCGGGAAGACTAATTTACAATAGGTAATACTATCCCACCGCCACTTTTCCAGTCACGTTTGGAAACGAAGTTGTAGATAAAGCATGGCGATTTAGTGCCTACGCTGATGACCTGGTAATGGCTGCTAGAAGTGAAAAAGCACTCAGTGAACCTTTGAACTAATGCACAAAACTGGCAATAAACTTTGTCTCGTAATCAACGAAAATACCTAAATCAAGATTATTTTTTTTTAATTTTGAAAGTGTAACCAGGTTTGCATATCTAATGCCGTCAATTATGAAAATATAGTCAGCAAAGAAAGATATTCATAAAGAACGATGGAAAGTTTCAAATGGAACTATTACTGATATAGACCACGTAATAGTTGATAAGCGTCATGGCTCATCCATTATTGATGTTAACTGCCAGTGAGCCGAACCACTCATTATCTCGTCAAAGCGAAACTTAGAGAGCGTATATCATATGTTAAGCTTGGTCAAAGAAATGGAAGGAAGAAATGAGATATGGATAGATTCAAGGATACAGAAGCAATAACGATATTTAGAGAAACGGTTGATGGAAGGCTATTGGGGAGTGGGAGAGATGGTGTTGATGGTAGAGTTGATGAGAGGTGGTGTTGATGGTAGAATTGATGAGAGATGGTGTTGATGGTAGAGTTGATGAGAGGTGGTGTTGATGAGAGCTGGTGTTGATGGTAGAGTTGATGACAGGTGGTGTTGATGAGAGGTGATGTTGATGGTAGAGTTGATGAGAGGTGGTGTTGATGGTAGAGTTGATGAGAGGTGGTGTTGATGGTAGAGTTGATGACAGGTGGTGTTGATGAGAGGTGATGTTGATGGTAGAGTTGATGAGAGGTGATGTTGATGGTAGAGTTGATGAGAGGTGGTGTTGATGGTAGAGTTGATGACAGGTGGTGTTGATGAGAGGTGATGTTGATGGTAGAGTTGATGAGAGATGTTATTGATGGTAGAGTTGATGAGAGGTGCTGCAGAATCACAGAAGCTATCGTCGGCAGAGGAAGTAATAGGAAAAAAGAAGGATTTAAGATATAAGGAATGTTTCGATGAGGAGTGTTTAGAGGCCTTAAGAAGAAGAAATGAACTGAGAATAGCTGTTATACAGAACTTTACTGTTATTATTAGGCAGAGTGACAAAGCATACAAAGATAGCCGTAGAAAAGCAAAAAAAATAATAAGAAATAATTAAAAAAAAGTTTTTAAAAGAAAAAGTTGCGCATATTGAAGAATTACGCTTAAGCAATGAAACTAGAAAATTCAATGGTGCAACAAGATATATGAAGAGAGGATTTCAATCCAAAATAGATACATGTAAGAATAAGAAAGGAAAAGTATTAGATATTATCTATGTGACAGAGAGACGGAGAGAATATTTTTGTGATCTGTTAAACGAAACTAATGTTGAACGTGAATCTGAAATGATTAATCCTGATGAAGAAATTATTGTGATTTGGAGCCACTATCTATTGAAGAAGTAACCGATTAGCTTGAAAAATTGAAAAACGGGAAAGATGGCCTTAGCGCGGAATTCTTTAACTATAGTGGAGAGGAACTATTAAATCAGTTGTATCAGCTAATAGAAGAAATGTGGGAAAAAGAAAGTATGCCTAGTGACTGGAGCGCTTATATGCCCAATTTATAAAATGTCTGATGTAGACACCCCATGACTTCCTTGTACGTCTATTAAACTATAAATCGGTGGCTCAAAAAGTGAACCTGAATTTGGTTACTAGTTTTCGAAGATAGCAGTATCTCACAAACGACTCTCGGCGTCGCGATGTCCATCTATTGAAATATAAGCTCTCATTTCTGGAAGTCTCATTCCGTTATTACAAGTCGTTTTATTTCAGTTGATAACAAGTTCCCAAGAGATTTCTTGATGTTCCGTGACATCATTAGAACTGTTTATGTCAATAGATAATGCATTGGAAATCGACGGTTTCAACATTTTAAGCGGAAGAACCCGATTAACTTATATCTTATTCTCCTGTTGCAGACTTGTTCAGCTCACAAATGGGGAGGAAAAAAAAGTATTTTACACTCAATTTTAACACTTAAAACAAATAATAAAATATTTTAATTATAGAGGAAAAAAAAGGCGTTTATGACCTTCATAACCGAACCGTATGATCCATTTATTAAATGTCGATATACCTTTTGATGTAAGTTTATTATGACCTACAAGTTGAGTACCCCTTTCGGCTCTTCAATTTCAACCAAAATCTACTATATTACTTATATTGATATAAAAGTGTTATTTACCAAATTTGAGATGTCTTACATTATATTTTAATATATTTTTTTATGGAAGTCTAATATGACCTTCAAGTAAAGTACCACTACCTTTTTACCATTTTTAACCAACATTTATTATGTTACTTGCATTAGTAGAACACTCTTAAATACCAAATTTCAGAAGTTTTCCATTATATTTCAATATACTTTTTGTTGAAAATCAATAATGGCCTTCTAGTAAAGTACCACTACCGGTAATCATGCAGTGGCCAAAAAGGGAGGTTCACAACTAGATTATATAATAATCCTAAACACGAAATTTTAACATTCTACGGCTAACCGTTTTTGAGTTATGCGAGATACGTACGAACGTACGTACAGACGTCACGACGAAACTAGTCAAAATGGATTCAGGGATGGTGAAAATGGATATTTCCGTTGAAATCTGAAAACCGAAAATTTTCGCGATTACAATACTTCCTTTACTGCGTGAAAAGGATATAAACAGCTGTGCAAGAATTGTAGAGGGACATCTCTTCTGGGTGTTGCATATAAAATTGTCTCAAATATAATAGCTAAAAGACTTGGCGACTTCACCGAAAATATACCTGGAGAATACCAGTGTGGATTTAGGCGAGTAAGAGGCACCGCTGATAAAATTTTTGTAATGAGACAAACTTTGGAAAAATGCTGGAAGTACAGAATTGACCTCCATCTACTATTTATTGACTATTATCTGACGTTTGATAGCGTGATTAGAGACAAGTTAATTAGTGCGTTGCGGGATTTTCACATCCCAAACAAATTAATAAGATTGATAAAAATGACTCTGAATAACAGCAACGAGAAAGTTCTATTCAATGGTTTTGCCAGTGATGCCTTTCCGATCTCAATTGGGGTAAGACAGGGAGATGCATTATCTACCACACTCTTCAACATGGCCCTACTTAGTGTAGTGAACAAGCTCAATGTTAGAGGCATCATAATTTACTCCTCGAATCAAATCTGCGCTTATGCATACAATATATGTCTTGTAGTAAGAAATATTCTGTCACTGCCAGAGAGGTTTCAAGGTTTAAAAGCCGAAGGAGAGAAAATTGGTCTCGCTGTCAATGAATGTAAGATATGTATGTCAGTCCAAATGGCAATTCAACGATAGACAGAAACATAGAAATGTAAGGATATTTCTTCGAAAGAGTGAACACTTTTACTTACCTAGGAGCGGAAATGAATGAAGGAAATAAAATAACTCCAAAGATCGATAAATGAATTATGGCCGATAACCGCGCCTATTACGCCAATAACAAACTTTTCCGTTCTTCCCTGTTGTCACCAAAAACAAAAATAAATTTGTAAAAAACTTTAGTGTAACCGGTTGTAACGTACATTTCGAAAACATGGACCATATGCAGTGTCACTATTAAAATGTTAAGGATATTTGAAAGCAAAGTGCTCAGGAAAATTGATGGGCCTGTTTTTGACGAGGGGGAATGGCGGATACGAAAAAACATTGAGCTGTATGAGCTGTACGGCGAATGTGACATCTTTAACTTCATGAAGGCGAATTGAATGGTTAGGCCATATAACGAGAATGCCAGATGATAGAATGTCAAAGAAGATCTTGCTCATCCCTATGCAAGGCACAGAGAGCAGTGGTCTGATGGCGTAAGGGAAGCCAAGGCCCACCCCGTAAGTAAGTAAGTTAGCAGAAAAGAAATTTACAGCAGAATAATGGCAGAGCCTACTTTGCAAATCTGAAACTCTTTTCAATACCCACCGTTTTCTAAAGTAGCTAAATTAAAATTATATAAAAATCTTATAAGACCAGTGATCACCTATGAAGCGGAAACTTGGAAGTTTGTCCCAAGATGATTGCCGTAAACTGAGATTATTCAAAAGAAAGATTATAACAAGGCTTTATGGAACAGCATGAGCTAATATTTGATGGAAAATTAAGAGCATCGCTGAAATTGAGAGTTTATTATAAAATAAGAATATTATGAATTGTATCAAAGCAAGTTGGCTAAAATGGACATGTGATCAGAATGAAGGAAATTGTAAGTGGCGCACCTGAGTGGGAAAAAGATGGAACAGAGACCCGATAAAGACCATGGAGGCAAAATCAGTGGGAAGAGGACCAAGAGGACGGCCTAGAAACTCCGATATTAACCACATGGAAGAAATAGAGCGAGGCTGGGAGAAGATCATGGGATAAATGAGGAACTTTGCCAGGAACAGAGATGCATGGCACAAATGGCTAAAAGCACCCCAACACTGAAAGGCAAATGAGTGGAAGAAAAAGAAGAACATATTCCTCATAACACGCCGGCACCATAGGGTCAAGCATGAGTTAATAAGGCTCCTCAGAGAAAAGGACTTCACCTGCTTTGAAGAGGCGTATTGTGTTGATACGGACGGGTCCGCGAGGTATGCTGATATTGTCGCATTCCCTAGGACCGGAAGGGCAGCATTGGTCCTGGATTCGACCAGAAGATTTGAGGGAAACTATCCCGATCGGGCAGGTGGAGTGGAAAGGAAAAAAAAAGACATATATGATAAATGCATCCCTTTCCTAAAAGAAAAATTCCGCGAGACTTTCCGAGAGAGAGAGAGAGAGTTCACCGTGAATGGCCTCTGGTTTGGGTCTCGCGGAACAATACCGAATAGAACGGGGAGCTTTCTGGAAGGCCTAGTTGGGGGTATTGCGGTGTTGGCCGAAAACATTATTCTGGTCTCCCTGGGGATTGTCCACCATCACCTGCGTGATAAATAGATGGGTCTATTTATCATTTGGGATTTTTCTTTTTTTTTTTTAATTTATTTTGTTTGTATATGTATATATATTTATTTATTTATTTTTTTCCTGTACTGTTGATTTATATGATGTTTGATTAGTTTCATAAATTTTTCAATTGTCTAGAGTAAGAAAGGGTTGATTGTTAACTAGAAGAGAGAATTATGGAGAGGTGAGAAAGTAGTTGGATGGATAAAAATAAATAAAATATAGAAAAAGAAAAGGAAAATGGTGTGTAATCGAATAAAGACGAAAAGTCTATGAATTATGTGTATGAATGAAAAAAAAATAATGTAAAATGTGTATATGTAAATAGTTTATCCAACTAAGGATTGATGAGTACGCTGTGTATTATAGCAACCCAATGTACTTGGGCAGCAATGATTTTCAATAAATCATTACTCTCTCTTATTTAGTAAAAAGTACAGTATAATTTTTATTACGTTACATTTTCTTTTATGATAGAAGGTGATTTCTAAGTCTTTGTAGTGGAATTTTTTAATTACCTCAACGATTTGAAGAGAATCTTACAATGTACAATGAAGGAGATTTAGCAGGATTTGTTGGCATTATATTAATCTTTCAGATTTGACATAAATCTTTAAGGTTTGGGATATGTGATTTAAGATTGGTAAGATTGGTCATTTTTCAATTATAACACAGAAAAAAGATATGAAGTGACAGAATTATCAGTTGGCATCCGCATGATGTTATAGAAGGATCAATCTAATTAGGGATTGATAAATTATTTGCATTCTTGCACTTATTTACATCCTACCTACCTTTCGTTCATTGTTAGTTCAATGCGAACAGAAGCCATTACAAACTTTTCTGTTTGATATAATCCATTTAAATCTTGATGAGTACCAACATGTATTTGATTTCTTGTCTTAATTAAATTCATAAATTTTTTATAATACTGATTTATATTACATCTAATTTAATAGGTATGATAATACCAAACTATATTTTGAATTGCTTATTTTTTGTGTGTTTTTAGAACTGAGGATGAATGTATAACATTCGAAACTAGTTTTCAATAAAACAAATTTATAGAAGTGGCAAGTAATTTATCAATCCCTAATTTGACAGAATTATGATTAGAGAGAGAGAGAGAGAGACAGACAGGAAGATAGATATAGGAAGAGAGAGAGAGAGTATGTGAGAGAGAGCGTGCGGGGGGAGGAGGGGGGGGGGAGGAGCTTTAGTGGGTCCAAAGGACGGACGCGATCGGACGCTTCATTATATTATATAAATGTTTTACCCTCTCCATTTTCTAAGTTACTATATTTTTAATCATGTACCTAAGTGTGACGCTGTTAGGTTCTTTGCTCTTCAAAGATGGATCAAGCTTCAATGGGACTTTTAATTTGTTGTTTATGTCTATATCTGTGGCTTTTAGTTGAGCTTTGTGCAATCGAGGAAACCCGTCATCTATAGATAATGTTTTCCACAAAATTGGATCTTCTGCGTCGAGCCATTTAATCTTCCAGCAGCCGCGATGGAGTATATAATGCGCCACGTGGGAATTGCTACTATATCATGCCTATTTCATGATTTTATTGAAAGTTTTCATTCTAACATGCTTGATTCATGAAATAATTATGTTCAGATTATATAATATTATCAATCATATAATATTATTAAAATTGTATATATGATTGATTTTTTTATTCTTATTAAATATTTTTTTTAAATTATGCTATTTTTATTTTCCTTTCTTTCATAACTATGTAATAATCTGTAAGTAATAACATATTATGTTTTAGATTTAAGGAAATAAAATGAAAATGAGGGAGGCGCACTGAATGCACCACGTGCTTGCTGGTGTCATGGATTAGTAAAGTAGGGTCAGCTCCTACACCCGGTCTGAGTGAGTAGCCTCCAGTAGGCTGACAGGCCTCACATATCCGGGAGAGGGATGATAAATTTCTTGAATTATTACTTTAATTAAATTAAAGTAGTGCCGGTGCCGGGATTCGAACTCCCAACAACCTTTGGGTTTGTGAGAGGGTGCACTTTTGCAAGCGTGCTAACCCGCTCGGCCACCCCGACCCTCTCTTTTTATATATTTATATATTATATTTTATATAGATATATATTATATATTTATATATATATATTTATATGTGTATATATATATATATATATATATATATATATATATATATATATATATATATATATATATATATAACAAACACATTATATATCTGAAATACATCTTAGATAAATATATGGAACACTAAAATATATATATATATCCCTGAGATTTGATTGGATAATTGACAGAAAACCTGGAGTAGTTTTTATTTTTTATTACCGGTTGTTTCTTTATTTGGAATTACATGCATTGTATATATTAATCATATATAATTTTGTATGAGTTTATTATAAAGCATAAATATGCATGTTAACATTTATTATTTATTATTGCTGGGTGTGTCATCAGTTGGAGATATACGACTTCGTTTCCGTCTTTAGTTGAGACCACCAGGGTTTGTCTGGGTTCCTCCGTCTAAAGTATTCACAAGACACTGTAACCTTAAATATCTGAAATAATAAGATATAGTCTTATCATTTCGAAATGTAAATTATAAACAAAGTAAAGGACTGCATTACATTCAAATTGTATTGTTTCTATTATGTAGAATTGTAGAATTGTATTATGTATTATAGGCATATAAACACTTATACAAAATCTATTACCAAGCATGACAACTGACCAAATATGGATTTCTAAAAAGAAATAGGAAATGTTCATTTTTCAACTTACTTTAAAAAATACACGAGTTTAAAAAAATTAAAATATTTTTGGATATTTAGAGAAGAAAATTTAATACTTTTTTGAGATCAAGGTCAACTTTTGAAGCAAATATTGCAATTTATAATTTTAGTCAACAGTGCTAAGATATGTCTGTTTTACCACTTAAATGAGCTCAATTTGGTGCATTAAAATTCAGACTTTAATTGAAAAATTTCTTCTAAAAAAATATAAACGTTCTAAAGAAAAAATGAACCAATTAAACCAAATTTAATGCAATTAACCACTAAAATTATTTGCAATATACATATACATCATATCATAAATATACAAATATATCATGATATCTGGTGTAAATACGAGAATTCATTAAAAAATTAACTCTCAGTAGTTCTCATAATAATAATTCCAAGAATTCTCAGTCTCATGGCTTAATTAGATTTTCGATTCATTCGTATAACTGACATGAATAGGCCCATGGAACTGAGAACTTCGATGTTAAAGTTCTATCTTGAAGTAAGTAACTGTAAATTTCATCCATGGGACTGATTTTTTTTCAAAGTACAAAACTCTTGACCCTATTAATCGCTTTAAGGTGCTATTAAAATCGATAAAATTGAGTAACCATCCTGTTCTTTAAAGGTCATAAGATTTGTACATTAAATCATCATCGTATAATCAAATGTTAAGCTAGATAATACTAAAAAAACGAGATCGGATATATGCATGGTACTGAGAAAGTATGCATTTCAAGTTAAATATGGAATTAAAAAGCATGTTAAAGCCCACTTTATTTTACCTTAAATTGAAGATGGGCTAACTAAGCTTATGAGGAGAAAAAAATAACAATCTGATACGATTTAAAACAAAACTCGGAAATTAACGCTTTTTGAAAATCACTCGTATATAATAAATTTTATTTAAAAACTCAGTTTAATTTCAAATTAGTATCGCTCGGTTTCGTTTCGATGTTGGTATTTTAACATTTCAAATTTCTTAGATTTTGAATTCCCTTATTAGGTTGTAATGGGTTAAGTTCGTCTTTTATTAGTTCGTTGGACTAGGCTAGCTATTCATTATTGTATCGGTACCGTAGGTGTATGTTGGAGAAATTCATTTGTTTTTGTTACTCATGAAACATCCATTATTTCTTTTAGATCATTTATTTGGCTCAGCGGTTAACGAGGTGATTCCCTTATATCTAAGCAATTTCTGTTTTATGTCAAAGAAATGTTTATATGTTCCTTTATGTATATTCATTTCTTTTAGCTTATCTTTAATGTTTTCTTTTGTTTGTCTTTGGCCCGGTAGTACTCTATTGCATAGATGATGGATGGGTCGATCGCTTAACATATAAATAGAATGTAAATACAGCTTACAAATCAAGTGCTACAAACTACAACTAAACTATACAGGCCAAATTAATATATACAACAACTCAATACTACTAATAATAATTAAATAATTTTATTTAATAATAAATGTTGATTAAATTAATAGATATAAAAAATAAAAATCTTGCACATGGTTTCAGTACTTGGTAAGGACCGTACTGTTTCTAAGGTTGTGCAAGGAGGTGATTTAGCTGAGATCGCGCTCAACCGCCAGGTTTTTCTCCCAATTAAGGACATCCATTTTATAAAGGCTGGGTAGACGGCTGATAACAGAATAAATAATTATCTGCCAGGAGCGGAAGCATGATAACACGGTGCCTTACCACTGAGCTAATCCGCTCCTAAATTAAAAAAATATCTGATGTGGACACCCTATGGCTTCATAATTTCCGAACATTACCTCAAAAAAGACACTCGGCGTCGCAACGTCCATCTATTGACACAACAGACAAACTCATACACACACACACAAGCTCTTGTTTCTTGAGGTTTTATTCCGTTATTATACGTCGTTTTCTTTCAGTTGGTAACAAGTTCCCAAGATATTTCTTCGTGTTCCTTGACAACATTAGAAATGTGTATGTCACTAGATAAACCATTGGAAATAGACGGTTTTAACATTTTAAGCGGAAGAAACCGCTTAACTTATATCTTATTCTCCTACTGCAGACTTGCTCAGCTCATAAATGGAGAGAAAAAAGTATTTTACAGTAAATTTTAACGCTTAAAACAAGTAATAAAATTGTTTAATTATATTGAAAAAAAAAATCGCGTTTATAACCTTTATCACCGAAACATATGATCTCTGTAATAAATGTCAATATACCTTTTGATGCAAATTTCTTATGGCCTTCAAGTAAAGTACCCCTTCCGATCTTCAATTTCAACCAAAATCTATTATATTACTTATATTGATATAAGAGTCTAATTTACCAAACTGGAAATGTTTCGCATTATATTTTAATATACTTTTTGATGTAAGTCTAATATGACCTTCAAGTAAAGTACAAATTTCGGTTTGCCAATGTTTACCAAAATTTATTATGTCGATTGCGTTAGTATGCAAGTCTTAAATACCAAATTTGAGAAGTTTCGAATTATATTTAAATATAATTTTTGATGAAAATCAGTAATGACCTTCAAGTAAAGTACCAGTTCCGGTAATCATACAGTGACCAAAACGGGAGGTTCACAACTAGATTATATAATAATCCTAAAAACGAAATTTTAACATTCTACAACTAACCGTTTTTGAGTTATGCGAGATATGTACGAACGTACGTACAGACGTCACGACGAAACTAGTCAAAATGGATTCAGGAATGGTCAAAATGGATATTTCCGTTGAAATCTGAAAACCGAAAATTTTTGTGATTACATTACTTTCTTTACTGCGTACAAGGAAGTAAAAATATATATTGTATAATTGAACAAGCGCACTGACACACAAATCAGCAACAGCAGAGAAGGTTAAACCTAATTTAAAAAGGTAGATGATCAGTCCAAAGAGGTAATAGCTTTAGATGGTGTCATTCCAGAGTGACCGTGGCTAATATTATAATTAAAGGGCAAACAGTATGTACAAAAATAAATGTCGTCAATTGGGGTCAATTGGTCCCGTGTCGCACTTGTGGATTAATACGGATTTCCCCAATCGCACTAAAGGTCGACAAGAACTGGAGAAGAAGCAGAAGATGGAAATCTACGATCTACATGGGGATATTGATCTGATGAGGCACAACAAGCTTGGAAGGCTGCGTTTTGGTGGCCCTAGACGACCGGTTTTGCTGGCGATCCGTCGAGAAAAAAAAAAAAAAAACCCGTCGTGTTGGAATGATCGCGTTAAAACTACATTATAGATCCGATTTTGATAACTTTTTATCAAAATTAAATCAATAATATTCTCACCACACGAAATCCATAAAGAATAGTCAATAAATTTCAGATATAAGCTTAATTTTTTTTTTTTATTTTTTACGAATCTCCTTTTCTGAATGTTCATCTCAAAAATGACCTGTCAGTTTGCCCACTTCGAACAATAATTATTATTTGTATTTTTATTATTAATTATTATTTACTTTCCTCAAATCATTAACATTGGTCGGGGTAGAAAGTTAAATGAATAATAATTTTATTCCGATTTAATTGTTTTCGATTATTATATATAAATCAAAATGAAGATCAATCAAATAAATTAATGAAAGCAATTAAAAACAGTGGATTAGAGGTTCGGATGTATGAAAAAAACGATGGTTTAATTGTCAACCATTAAGCTGGAAACGTTTTTGGAAATCCGGGAGAAGGTTCCCAGAAATTTGCTGGACGGATTGTTTTTACCGAACAAGAGGGAGTTCCTGGAAATACTCTCCTAAATCAATAGTTTTTCATCCATCCTTACCTTCTATCGACTACTTTTGATTGATCTTTTTATTCGATTTCGTTTTAATTTATATAGAATAATCGAAAAGAATTTTGTGAGAATTAAAAAAAAAAAAAAAACTTATATCTGAAATTAGGAGTTTTCTATCAAAAGTTAATATGTCCATTTTTAGAAAATAATTACAAAATAACTAATAGGGGGGCATCTCATGGTGATAAGACAAATTTAAATTGAAAAAGTAGATTTGTAACACCTGATTTATACAGAAAAATTTTAAATTTGAAACAAACTAAATAATTTTTGGATTCGGAATATTATTTCGTCAAAAAAAAAAAAAAGAAGTGGATATAAGTATTTACTTTTAAAAGAAAATTCCTCAGATGTATTAATTGATACTTGGTGATAATTTTGTGTGATGTTGAATTTGGTTTGGTGTGGTGAGAGCACCCGACTAATGTTAATGATATGAGGAAATTAAATAATAAATTTTAATAAAAAAATAAATAATAATTATTGTTCGAAGGGGTCAAAGTTGACATATTATTCTTGAGAGGAAGATTTCGTAAAAAAAAAATAAAAAAAATAAATAAATAAAAAAATAAATAAAAATAAAATAAAATAAAATTGCGCTTATATCTGAAACGTATTGATTATTCTTTATGGATTTCGTGTGGTGAGAACATTGTTGATTCAATTTTGATAAAAGTTTGATCTAAGTTGGATCTATAATGTACGAAACGGCAGAGAAAAAGCGACGTGTCAGAACGAAGCAGCCCTACACGGTCCGTTTTAACAACATCGTTCCAACACGACGAGTTTTTTTTTTGTTTTTTTTCCTCTGCAAGTCTCTTGGAAAGCCAGAAAAACAGACTTTTTTCATCCATACACGATCGGTTTTGAACGATAGTTTGATACGAGATAGAGTTATCTGGGGAAGGCTTATTGAGGAAGCCAAGGACCAAATTGGTCTGTAGTGCCACGGAGTTAGTTCCTTCGATTAAATATCGGAACATCCTTTGGGCTTATTGAAAAAATATATCGAGATAGTTTTTACCGGTATATCATAATATCGTTATTAAAATTTGAGTATCCAAAACCGACATTTTTTTCAAAAAACAAAATAGAAAAAAAAATTAAAAGAATTCTACAAGGACAGCGGGTTCGACAAACAAAGAATCATAAAATCTTGTGGTGTGGTATGTCACAATCTATAGTGGCTGTGTTCTAGGGATGGAAGCCGAAAGCAAAATATCGATTTCGGTCAACTACATCGATATCTTGATAATATCAGTATAAAAATATCGATGTTTAAAAATAACGTTATTATTTTTATAAAATTAAAGAAAGAAATAAGACTAAACGAATTTGAGGAAGATTAGTAGATAGCCTATTTCTTGATATTTAAATTCTGCTAGTGAATGAGCATAATAAAAACAATATCTTAATTATATTGGCACAGAAATATTGATGTTTCAAAATAGCGTTAATTCATTTATCAAACTAAAAAAATAAATCTGATGTGGACAACACATGACTTCCTTGTACGCCTATTAAACTATAAATCGCTGGCTCCAAAAGTAATCCTGAATTTGGTTACTAGTTTCCGATGGTTGCAGTATCTCAAAAACGAAACTTGGAGTCGCGACATCCATCTATTGACACTCACACACATACACAGACATACTCTTGTTTCTGGAGGTCTCATGATAACTGAAATTTCCAAGAGATTTCTTCGTGTTCCGTGACAACATTTAAACTGTCAATATCACTAGATAAACATTGGAAATCGACAGTTTCGACATTTTAAGCGGAAAAAACCCACTTAAATTATATCTTATTCTCCTGCTGCAGACTTGTTTATCTCACAAATGGGGTGGAAAACCAGTATTTTACAATCAATTTTAACATTTAAAACAAGTAATAAAATTATTTAATTAGAGTGGAAAAAAAATGCGTTTATAACCTTTATCACCGAGACATATCATCTCTGTAATAAATTTCAATATACCTTTTGATGTAATTTTCTTATAACCTTCAAGTAAAGATCTATTAAATTACTTATATTGATCTAAGAGTCTAATTTACCAAATTTGAGATGTTTTACATTACCTTCAAGTAAAGTACCTCTTCCGGTTTTCCAATTTAGACGAAAATGTAGTATGTTATTTAAATCAATATGTAAGTTATAAATACTAAATTTGAGAAGTTTTGCATAGTTTATAATATAATTTTTATGGAAATCAATTATGACCTACAAGTAAAGTACCACTTCCGGTAATCAAGCAGTGACCAAAAAGGGAGGTTCACAACTAGATTTTACAACAATTCTAAATACAAAATTTCAACTTTCTACGGCTAACCGTTTTTGAGTTATGCGAGATACGTACGAGCGTACGTGGGGACGTACGTACAGAAGTCGCGACGAAACTAGTCAAAATGGATATTTCCGTTGAAAACTGAAAACCGAAAATTTTCGCAATTACAATATTTCCTTTACTGCGTACAAGGAAGTAAAAATTGAACGAAACGAAAGGATGATAAGAAATAACCTGTTTCTTAATATTGAAAGTCTTCCGTAAATGAACTTAATAAAAACAATATCGATATTATAAAAAAAAAGTATCTTAATTGTATCGGCACAATAATATCGATATTGTAAAAACAATGTCTTAATTATATCAGTACAGAAATATCGATTTTATAAAAACAATGTCAGAAATATCGATGTGTGTGTGTGTCCCTTTATCAACATCATCATAATCCTATCCTTTTCTACCGCTGTGCAGTAGGATGCCCTCTATAGCCTGGACTATGTGTTTCTTTCCCATACCACCTCTCTCCTCCTGCTCCAGTCCAGCCCTCGCTTCCTGAATGCTTCTCGCACACCTTCTTCCTAGGTCTTCCTATAGGTCTTCTTCCCTCCACTCGTGTCTCATATGTAATTCTAGCGATTCTTTCCGTATTCATTATCAGGAGATACCCAAACCAACCAAAGTTTATTCTCCTCTAGGGAGGTTTCCACTGACTGTATATCGAGGCTTGACCTCATTGTTGTATTGCGAATCCTGTCTCTCCTCGTCTTCCATTCAACCTTTCTCAACTACCTCATCTCCATTGTCTGGACCTGCCGCTTGTTTTTGGAGGTAAGGATTCATTACTCCGAGCAGTAGGAATTGATAGGCAGGAACTTTGACCTGTAAACGGACAACTTCGTCTTTTGGTCGCTTCTCTTCTGTCGAAGAAACCTCTTAGAATCGAGTGGAACATTCTTCCAATTGCTCCCAGTCTTTGCTACACCTCTCCGTCGATATAACCGCTTTCATTGAGCAAGGCACCTGAATATTTGAAATCTTGAACTTGATCTAAGATTTGCTCCTTCAACCTCAATATTCCTTGGATTGATATCCATGTTAATGCTTCACAGCTCTTCTTGCACGATATTTACATTATGTTGTAGGACCTTATCAGTAGAAGCGAGCGAAGATCATCGGAAAATGCGTTTCTGTCTCTCGGGTCCCTTTAATAGATTAAAAATATGGAGGCCGACTATTATTTCGATTTATTAAAAAACTAACGATACGATATAAATCGATTCCACGTTGTTTAAAAACGATAATATTAAATATCTACAAATAACCTAATTATGTAAACATGATTTATATTAATTTATTTAACTCCAAAAAGGTTGAGTTTTTCTTGGAAACTGTTGAAATAGACTTGGTAATACTATTAATTATTTAATAATTATAATTATTATTTAATTATAATTATTAAATTATTCATAAAATGAATTAAAATTCAGAGACTCTTGAAAAAACTAGGATTAAACTCTGCATTTAAAATAGAAAAACCCTATCCTCATATTTCTCTTCTCCTAAAAAGTGGAGTATACGAACTAAATTGTAATGATCGTGCAGCCAAATACACGGGAAAAACTGGAAGATCGCTAAATCTTAAAAGAACGAAGATCGCTTAAGAGATTAAAGGAACATATACGTGCATATAATAATAAGACAGTATTCCAACTTTGCAATTCATTTAAATTAAAAAAAACATAAATTCATCAAAGACTCAGGAGTTAAATTACTACATGACGTTGAAAACAGCCTCAAATTAAATATATATGAAGCACTTGAAATAATAAAATCCATCAAATCCAATCCAGATTTTTGCTTAAATGACCAAATAAATATCTCCAATAGTCCAATCTTAAATTTATTCCCATCTATAACAGAAAAACCAATTACTCACCGGCATTACTGAAAAAAAAACCCGACCCTTCAACCGTTTACCTATTAACATCCCACCTTTCCTTTCTTTCATTGCTATTTCAGTGCGAGAAGAATCCAGTGCAAACTTTTCTGTTTGATATAATCCATTTAAACCTTGGTGAGTACCAACATGTATTTGATTTCTTGTCTTAATTAAATTCATAATTCATAAATTTTATAAAACTGATTTATATTACATCTAATATAATATGTATAATAATACCAAACTATATTTGGAATTGCTTAATTTTTAATTTTTATGTGTTTTTAGAACTGAAGATGAATGTATAACATTCGAAACTAGTTTTCAATAAAGCAAGATTAACTTTGTAAAAGGTTGTGTAGACATTGTGTTACTGACGTGTTCAAGGAGAGGAAAGTTGATATATTGATAGTGATCATATTGGCATTAACTCATATATTTTAATTATAAAAGTTCAGAGAACTTTAATATTATTAAGAGTTGTTACTAACAGTTTCATTTATTAAAAGCAAGTTTGTAAAAGTATTACTTTTTAATTCAGACTCGGCAATTAAAAACAGTACTTCTCTGGTCAACTGTGGCTTAGTTTGATTGTTGACTTGAGATGTGCTATCACAATGGCTTGGAATAATTAATTAAATGTAATTCAATACCATAAGTTTAATTCGATTGAAATATAAAACATACATCGTCAGTCCGAAGCCCCTACTTCTGCAGCAGTATTTTTCATCCACACAGCAGATGTAGTGTAATGGTTATCAGATGGCGTAGTATTAAATGGGTTACATTTGCAAATCTAATTTATAAAACATATTGTATATGTTTTAGAAATTATATATATATATATATATATATATATATATATATATATATATATATATATATATATACATCAAATTAGGAAAAATGTAAGGCGCACAATGAGAAAAATTGTCGATTTAGAGGCCAAAATTCTATAACTCTTGATTAAAAGACGATAAACAAATTTTTTTTTTCATTTATGTCATTTATTAGTGAGAGCTAAAAAATTATATACTGGATGTCTCTGGACCTTCGAAATTATTTTTTTTCTACGTTCTGTCTTTACTTTATTTTAAATAAAACAGTTTATTAGGTAATGAACTGACATCCTCCTCTAATGAGCTTTCTACGTATATAATTGCCTTTTTCAGGTATATACTACATTTACAAGATTTATAAATAATTATTATTTGAAGAAAAAAAAATTAAGTAAACAATATACTATTGGTTTATTATTTTCAATTGGAAAAAATCGTTTAAATCGGACCATTATTAGCTGAGATATAGCGTAATGAACTTCGTAGACTAATTCTCCTGCGCGGCTGGTCATCGTGGCCCTAGGCCTCCTGACTTATCTATCCTAGGATTATTTCTGCACTTCTTTTACCTTCCTTAGTCTTTCCTTTTTTTTCCTACTGAAGTGCACATCCAATATTTCCTCTGTATCATTTAACCCTCTGATTACATGTCCTAATCATCTCAGCCTATTATCTCAGCATTAACACAGTTTTTTCTTAACACTCCCAGTTCGGCACTCTCACGGCGATCACCTTGGGACAAGCTTCAAATTTCTTTTCCTTCGGTGCCTACTGCTTAATTTCTTTAACTTGGACAGAATAGATATTTTTGAAATATTACTAAGTGGAAATAATGAACCATTGTGTAATAATTTGCAGTGTTTTTTTTTTTATTTATTCCAAATTGATCGTGTGTACAAAAATTATAAATGACAAATAAGATAATTTGAAGCAAATTTTAGGTTTATGCCTAAGTTAATGGCCTAAATATTTTTGTAATGTTTAAAAATAGATCTCCAGATCTATATAACACTGATTGATAGCATTTGATCTATCAAATTGTATCATTGTATTTTAGTACCATACATCATATCCTATTGTGAAAAAATATTAAAACCACGTATTGCCACCTAAAATGTTTCATCAATTTTTTTATTTATTTTTTTTATTTTTAGTTTTGTTACTCCTACTATATTTTAGAAATGTGGAAATATTTGTAAAAATATTAAGTAACAATTGCGATATAATTTTTACCATTTTAATCTGTTATTGAAAAAAAAAAAAAAAATGATCTGCATAGGTAATTGAATTACCTTTCTGGAGTAGCTCTTCGTAGCTTTCTGGAGTAGAGGGAGCGGAGTAGCTCAGTGGTAAGGCACTAAGTTACAATGGTCCCGGGTTCGAGACCGGCTGTGGCAGATAATTATTTATTCTGTTATCAGCCGTGGATCGACCCTGTGAGGTCGGGAGACCCTCTTGGGGACCACCCAGTCTCAATAAAATGGGTAATGGGTACCCTTAATTGGGGGAAAAACCTGGCGGTTGAGCTTGATCTCAGCCAAACCACCTCCTTGCACAACCGTTGGCCTAGAAACAGTACGGTCCTTAACAAGTACTGAACCCAAGACCCTTCATGGGTTGTAGTGGTTGGTACAGGATGGTTTTTTTTTTTTTTTTTTTTTTTTTTTTTTTTTTTTTTTTTTTTTTTTTTTTTTTTTTTTTTTTCCTGGAGGTGCGGATGTCCTGAAAACTAAGAAAAAGCGCGGAGAATGTAAGAAAAAAGTTGAGACCCCCAAAAAAAACTTTTATAACAACTCAATTCACATTCATATTTTCAATCGTCTTACTAAATTTATTGGGCTGTACACAAAAGTTTAAAAGTCGCTAAAATTCACGTAAACATTAATTACGTTAAACAGGAATTTTGACTGAAATTCATCCTCACTTCTTTGGTGCGGTTCTGCCAAAAAAAAAAAAAAAAAAAAAAAAAAAAACATACATGCCGAATTACAGCTCATTTGATTCAAGTGGATTCACTGGAAGTGCCCAAATGGAGCGGAGGAAATCAAAACAAACCTATAATATATACGAATCATTTCAGAAGAGGTTTCCTCACTACTCCATTATTAGACAAAACCCCTTTTAGCATGAGCCTATTCATACATGAAGCGTTCAGAAGCCAATCAATTTAAGTCAGTTTGAAAAAGGTTAATTAATTAATAATTATTCATGACCTGGTTCATTATATTCAGCGACTTTAATATGAGTATGTCCTGTTCTTCAGTCGAAAATAAACCTTTTTTCAGATAATGGTTCTAAAGGTGTATTCTGAACGCTTCTGAAAGGTGTATTAATTTCAACTGACCACTGAAAAATTTCTTGTTTTTCAAAAGCTATTGTTTTGAACTTTCTAATTGGCCTATGCTTTTTAGTCGTATTTTACTCGAAAAAAATAGACTATTGCAGTGGGTCGAAGGTCGGCGGTGAGCGGCGGAACTGCGTTTTCTATCCGTTTTATAACTCCTAGAGCACGATTATGAAAGATTTGGAGATGTCTGATATGTATATATATTTTTCCCCGCTGCATTTAAGCACCTCCAACGGCCCCCTTTGGGTCAAATGAGCTGAAATTCGGCATGTAGGACTTTCTTTCTGGCAGAACGATACCATCAAAGCATGGGTAAATTCCAGTCAAAATTTCGGCATATTTACCTGAAATTTAGGCATTTTTTAAGTTTTGCGCATAGCTACAGCTTCACCATATTAGTTTATAGCGCTGAAAATTTGTATGTGAATTGAGTTGGTGTCGGGAAGAAAAAAAAAATCCTTTGGGGGTCTCGACTTGGTTCTCTCAACCACCTGAGTTTTCCGATTTTTTAAAACATTTGCGTACCTTTAAAACCAACCCCTCTAAGTTAAGTTACGGAGCTCAAAACCTGTTTCATTCGAATGGAAATTAAATTACCTATAAAACAAATATAGTTTCATCGAAATCGGGCGATTATTAGCAACGATATGGCTATTTCAACTGTTTCAATGCCAAAAGATTTGGAGATGTCTGATATATATATATATATATATATATATATATATATATATATATATATATATATATATATATATATATATATATATATAAATATATATATATATATTTGGTCAAATGAGCTTAAATTCTTTATGCAGGACTTTCGGTATCGAATGTCAGCGGAGAGGCAGAACCATATAATAAAAGTACGTATAAATTTCGGTATGTTAGGGAACTGTATTTTGTGGATCTCAACTTTTTTCTTACTCTCCCGTTTTTATATTTTTTTAAACGTGAAAATCCGACTTTGGTGACGGAGTTTTACTGCTCACGGATTTTTTTTTTAAATGAGTTTTGACATTTTATTGATGGATTGTGTAGTGGTTGTTGATTTACACTGAATGGCTTTCGAAATATTTTATATATGGATCTTGGCGTACATTGTGATGCGTAAGTGCTAAGTTGTGCCAAAATACAAAATTCACAAGACTTGACTATTACTATTCAAATTAGTGCGAAATATTTCGCTTGATTGTGCCTGAAAGCAGGTTTTTAGAATCCGAATACTTAGGTGAAACCGATATGATGGAAATTGACTTAAGTTGTCTTACTGATTCCATTGCTTAACTATCTTCAGTCGTTAAGTAGAGTTATTTAATTTATACATATAAAAAGAAACAATACCGCAGTTGCGTTTGTAATTTGTCTTTTTTTTTTTTTTTTTAATTTGGCTAGTAAATAATTTAAAATTGGGTTAGCTTAGGCATTAAAAAAAAAATATTAACCCCATTTAGTGAGTGTGGTTTTTAATTAGGCCAGTTCATGATTTAAAATAAGGTTAGCTTAGGATATAAATTAAAAAAAAACAAATAAGAAGATCAAGAAGAAGCCTCTTTGATTTTACTCCTATCACCAAATGTACTTGACCATTGCGGGTCAAGTGAACCTTTGAGCCCGACTCTGATCGCCTTCTGGTTGCCGTCTGGTTGCCGGCGACCAAGTTGCTTAGTTTAATATACCTTAGGTCTTAGTGTTGTAATGCTAATATTAGTACTTACATCTGTGTAGTTGGCCAATGATATGTATGTTCTTTTTTATTTTATTTTATTTATCTACTCCTTTTGTCTTGATCATGCCTGAATTGGCGAAATATGGACAAGTTAGTGATTTTTCTGTTATTTTAGATATTCTAGGCTTCATGTACGGAATGTTCCATTTGAACCCTTCTTATTTTTTTTTTTTTAATAATAAATCGAAAATCCGTCCCTCCGCCGTTCACCGTACGTGGCTTTTCTCCGCGTCAGAATCACAGAACATTCCAGGATGATCTTCGTAATTAGCCATTACAATATCTCAGCATTTTATGAAAATAGAGGAAATATATAAAGTATTTTGGTATCATTTTTTAAGTATAAAAAAACATAAATGTTTAAACAAATTATGTTATGATACATACAATAATTTTTAATAGAATATAAATGTAAATTGACAAAACAATGATTCAATATCATTTACTATTTTATCATATTTTTTATCAAGGAAAATAAAGATACTGGCTCATAAGATTTGTATATTTTTTTTGTCAAAGTCTGATAAAATTGAGCTCAAAAAAACTATATCAACCTTGAAAAACAATATTCTTATCGTAATGGAAAAATACGTCGAAGCTTTGGAAAGATTACAGGCTATAAAAACAATCTTTGCGCTCTTCAGCTTTTATAATAAAACATAACATCAATAATAGAACTCCTGTAAGTGTAGACATCTATTCCATTAACATTTTAATCCTATTTCTTTGGCAATACTTGTCTTCCCAATTTTGAGATCGAGATTTTGAGATATTCCTACCCTTTCCCCCCGCTATATTTGAGCACCTCCAGCGGCCCCCTTTTGGTCAAATAAGCTGAAATTCGGTATGTAGGATTTTCTCCCAAGAAGAAAGATACCATTAAAGAATGGGTAAATTACAGTTAAAATTTCGGTATGTTTACCTGAAATTTCGGCGTTTTTAAAGTTTTGCGCATCTCTACAACTCCACCAAATTAGTTTATAGGGTTGAAAATTTGTATATGAATTGATTTGGTGTTAGGAAAGTATCTTTTGGAAGTCTCAACTTGGTTCCCGCACTCCCTCGGGTTTTTCGATTTTTTTATATATTTGAACACCTCTAAAGCACGATTATGGCAGTTTTGGAGATGTAAACTAACCTACACTGATAGTTTACACTACTCTAAGCTAAACTAATCTTGAAAACAACGAAAACGAATTCGCTATTCAGTGGACAAGTTCCGTCCGGAGACACGCGGTTAAGCTGTGTACTCCACTTCACGCGTCATCCACTTTATCCAACTCTTCACTATATAACTGTTTATTGAAAATTCGTTGAAGAGTAGCAGCCCACGTAAAACAATTGCTGGTGCCAGTGTGCCCATGAGCTTATATGACGTCAGGTGGGCAACATCGTGCACCAGTTTGTTGGCTCCTTGTCACCAGTTAAAACGCTTATATCTATTCCATAGAAATGAAAAAGATTCGGTAAATAATTGGTTTTGTTTACTAAGTAATTTCAATGTAAAGAATTAGACTCCTAACTCCTGAACCAGGGTTCAAGTCTGGATGTGCAGAGACTCCCGTTCACACTGGTTTTTCGGGTTCTACCAAAGGGAGTTTCAATTGTTCAATGTGAACCGTTCGTCTCTTTCTGGGTTCTTTGACGCTCTCAATGGTTACTATGTTATGTTCCCTTATAACTATAACCCTAAACGGGCCCTCGTACCGCGTCAATTCTTTCCCCCTATTAGACCCCATTCTCCGGTAGACGGTTGTCCCTATCCGCATCTCTCCCATCCTGTCTCGTACCTTTAGGTTCTCTCTCTCTACCCTCTTCCGTTTCTCCCGTTCTATTTCCCCCCGTACTTTCTCCCAAACCTTCGCTATCTCTAACTTATTACTAACGATTGCCTCCCCCGTTTCTTCATCCGCGGCCGTATTCCCGCAATCTCGTCTCGCACTCCGAACAAAACTTCGATGGGTGAATACCCTGTGATCGAGTGTATTGAATGGTTATATGCAGCTACGGCTTTTCTCATAGCTATATCTGCTTCATCTCCCTGATACATACGTAGATGGTCACTCAGGGTACTATGCAATCGCTCGATATTTCCCCTGCTCTTGGGATGGCCCGGAGTGTTGAGATGCCACGCTATATCCAATCTTTTCGCTTCCTCTCTAATAGCGACGCTGTCAAATTCCCTCCCACCATCGGACGAAATTTTGTCGGGGACCCCGTAAAACTGGACCCACGTTTGTAGGGCCTCCAACACTGCTGATCTGTCTAGTACCTTATACGCCATTGCTACTTTGCTAAAGATATCTATCATGGTGACCCATTTGAAACCCCTCTACGTGAACGTGTCGACCTGCAGCTCTTTTAATGGCGTGTATCCTATGGGTGTTTCTTCTTGTCTCCCTCTTGGCGGATGTCGGTCGTACTTCGTGCGCATACAAACTTCACACGCCCCTATCGTTTCCTTGATGGTCTTTTTCATTCCACACCAGAAATATTTCCTCCGCAACGCTTGTAGCGTCTCGTGCACCCCGCGATGATTCGTTTTCCCTTGATGATAGGCTAACGTCACTTCCTTTTGTTGCTCTATATCCGTTAGCGTTTCTACCATGTATTTACATCAGATAAACGTTCTGTCCACGCCAATTCTTTCATCTCTCCAAATTCTTTTAATTTTTTTCCCATATAGTGGCATTTCCTACGCGTCCCTTAGTGCCCTACAAATTTCGTCTTCTCGCGCCCCTGGTTGTGACCAGATCGTGTTAATTTTATTCCTCCCATATTTGCTATATGCTATTTTCATCATGCCCGAGGTCCTCGTCTTCCAGATCACCTGACGCCGTTTATCGTTAACGATTTCCTCGACTTCTTCCATTTCTACCGGCCTCTCTTCCGCAGGGCTCTCTTCTTCTGGGGACTCCTCTCCTCCCACCGTCTCTGCCGTGCCGTGGTCACCCTCTTCGCCTGGCGTCCATTCCCTCAGAAATTGCCGTACGTTTCTTGATGTTTCGCAGCTATCTTCTTCGATGGCGTTGACCATGATGGCTCTTGACAACCAGTCTGCCACTATATTTTCCTTCCCCGGCTTATAACTAATTTCCATGTTGTATTGTCCCAGGAACTCCTTCCATCTCGCGACTCTCGCCGAGGATCCCTTTAGCCTTCCTACCCATTGAAGCGGTCTGTGGTCGGTGTGGACGCGGAACTTTCTTCCGAAAACGTATGGTCTAAAATGGTCAATAGCCCATACTATCCCTAGCAGCTCTCTCTCCAAGGCGCTATACCTTGTTTCCGCGTCGGTTATGCGCCTGCTAGCGTATGCTATGGGACGCTCTCCTCCCACACCCTCCTGAGATAAAACGGCTCCTAGCGCATATTCGCTGGCGTCCGTGGTAACGGTGAATTGTTTGGTGAAATCCGGAAACGCCAATACCGGCTCCTCTTGCAATTTCTCCATGCATTTTCGGATATTATCCTCCATCACCGGTGTCACGGTTAGTTTGGCCCCTTTCTTTAGTAAATTATTAAGCGGCACCAAATATTCCGCCATTTCGGGTACAAATCTCCTATAGTAATTTAGCGTTCCCAGGAGTCTGCGGATCTCTTTTACATCTCGCGGCACCGTCATCCTCCTAATCGCCTCTACCTTCGCCGCGTCGGGCTTTACCCCTTCCCCGGAAATGGTATGGCCTAAAAAATTGATCTGTCCCTGTCCCAACGTCGATTTTTCCCTGGACAGTTTTAACCCAAATTGCCGCACCCTCTCGAATACACTTCTCAAATGTTGTATGTGCTCGGCCTCGGTTTTGCTGAAAACCTGTAAATCGTCCATATAGACTTGACATACCCCCTCATCTATACCTCTCAAGAATTCATCCATCAGTCTCTGGAAGGTGATTGGGGCGTTTTTTAATCCGAACGGCATTCAGGTAAATTCGTAATGCCCCCTTTCAAAAGTAAACGCCGTTTTGTGTTGGTCCTGTGCATCCTGTGTTGGTGCATCCTTATTTGGTGATATCCCGCTTTGAGATCTAGAGTGCTAAAAATCATCGCCCCACTAAGCCTGTCCTTAAACCTGGGAATAGGGTATTTTTCGTCCACTGTATTTTCGTTTAATCGTCTATAGTCTATGGCTACCCTATATTTCTCTTTATTTTCTCCTGGCGCGCTCTTTTTCCTTACTGCCCACAGTGGACTATTGTACGGTGACGTGCTATTAACGATAATTCCCTGTTTCTTCAGGCTCTCTAGTTCTTCTCTAATATGCTGTCTCAGAGCCTGCGGATACCTCCTTTCTTTCACATATGACACTCTGTCTTGCTTTAACGGGATCTCATGGACCGTCTTCCCTGTCACTCCTAACGTACTGCCCTCCTTAAAGAATATATCCCCAAACTCTTTCTGTACCGTTTCTCTCCAGTCTTCGACCCTATTAACCGCTCCTATTCGTGCTTTCTTATCCTTTGCAATCCCCCGGCATTTATATGTCGTTTCTCCTAACCTAATACTCCACTCCCCTTTACTATTGTTTACTCGTGCGCCTGCCTGCCCCAATAGATCGCACCCCGCTATTGCCTGGTACTCCCGAGTCATTTCCCCCACTATGTGCACTTTTATCTTTCCCTTTTTTGCCACCCACCGGTTTAGACCGATTACCGCCTCTCCTTCTACCTTGCACGGCCCTCCCAGTGTGATTAATTTATACTCGCATTTCTGAACCCGGAGTGCCCCTTCTCTGCCACACAGTTTTTCCAGCGCATCTCGGGTCATAACAGTGTTTGAGCTCCCTGTGTCCACCAGGCATCTCACTCCCCCTTTCAACTTAATAATTGGCAACCCTTACCTCTGATGTTGCATGTCGCTGTGCGGTCGCCTCCCAGCGGGCACTCCCCTCAGATTCCTGCTGGCTTCCTCCTCTCCGCTACCGCTCGTCGTCGCTCACCCCATTGACGGCTCCTGCCTCCGCTGCTCCCTGGTTCCTCGTCATCTGTCTCCGAAGTTCCCGAAGTCTCCGTCGCCTCTTCCGAAGTTCCACTCTTCGGGAATGGACCCGCCTTCCTCCGCACCTTCTGGGTGTTGACCTCCATCGGCTCTGCCCGTGGTGTTTCCCTCCTCCGGTAGATGTATGGGCATTGCCTCGCAACGTGCCCTTCTGTGCCGCACTCGAAGCATCTAGTGCGAGGGCACTGGGCCACTAGATGTCCGGGCCTCCCACAGCCATGGCACTTCCTCTCTTCTTTTCGAGGACCATTCCTCGCTTTCGGTTGTCCCGAACTTCTCTCGCCTACCGAGGGTCTCTCTCTGCTCGTATACGCGGGTTCTTTCCTCCTCCAGCCCATGGGTGTGGTTCTGGGTCGTCTATCGCTCACTCTGCTCCACCCCGCTTCTTCCACCTCCATCCTGGTTTCTTCTTCCCTTGCGCTAGAGTCGATCATCTCCTGGGCGCATTCGATGAATGAGCGATCTCTTGGCAAGCCTTCCCTCTTTCCAGTCTCTTTAGCCAATTGGACTTTGAGGATGGTCACCAAAAATGCCATCCTGCCTTGTACCTCGCCTATGCTCAAGGTTTCACGCATTTTTTCCGTGATCTGATTGAATCGTGCTAACAGCGCTCCTGCGTATTGTCCGCTCGTCTGTCGAGGAGAACGCCTCTCTCTAAACATTTGGTAGATGTCCTCTTCCGGGGTCCACCTGCCACCACCGAAAGCTTTCTTCAGCCTCTCCTTAATTACCGGCCACGGTGTCTCCTCATCTGCTTGGATTAGATTTAGCACGTTCCTTTTTACTCTGCACACCAGAGCTGCCTTCAGTGCTTCGGCATCCCCAGCGTTAACCAGATTCTCCGATGTCTCGGCTTGTATCCTCTCCATAAGGCGATCACCACCCTTCAAAAAATGGTTTAACTCGCCAATTTCGCCGCCGAAGCACTCCCTCCGGAGGTCCTGCGATGTCGCTGTCCTTAGTTTCATCCATTCCAGAGCGTTGGCATGAGCTTCCGCCATGGTTTCTCGTGGTAGTGAAGGTAAGTCCGGTACATTAAGCACTGCTGGTCTTACTACGCCTTCTGATGCCATCTCGATTTTTCTTCGTCTTCGCCTGGTTCAAAAAGTAGCAGAAGAAAAACGAGGACGGGATATAAAAAAATTTCCAAAAAAGAAAAGATAAGGTCTCGCGTTACGACTCCCGGGTTTCGGCACCAGTTATGCGACGGCGAACAAATTGAATTAAAAAAAAGGAAAAGGACTGAGAAATTACTATCACGACTTCTGAAACAAGACTCTTTATTCATAGAAGTAATCCTCCTTATATACAATCGGAATGTTGTTTACATTCCAGGATGGTATTAAGGTTGATACTGCCACGCTCCGGTCTTTAACTTTTATATATATATATATATATATATATATATATATATATATATATATATATATATATATATATTCAAACCTTAACCATTAACTTCAATACTATTAAATTACTTACTTTCGGTTTCTTGGTATATAGCTGGCTCCAAAATTCTATAAAATACCTCATTGTCGATTAAATTAGCACTGCATGTTAAATACAGGGAGATGCAAATAGCAGACAATAGCACTACAGCTACCATTCCTATTATTCATATTATTATTTCTACGACACGCAATTTTAAATGATTTTATCAGTATGGAATTTGGTTTAATCAACTAGATGATTAAGAGTGACATTGTTTCGAATTTTAATGAAATATGGATGGTTTTTCCTTATTGAATTATTTTATGTTTTTGGTATTTAGAACCTAGATATTTGCTGTTCCCCTAACCAACCGACTTCATTATCTTTTATTATTCTGCCTGAAAGACAACTCTCCTTAGTAACTAATAATGTTTCTTCCGAAAAACCGATGTTACAATATAACAATAACCTTGTTAAAATTAACTTTTGGATAGAGTCCTTCATCAAATATCACCAGACAGAGAGAAAATAGCTGAGATAATCAGAGCACTCCATAATAACAGAGATACAGGAATAGACATTATTCCGATTGAGGTTCTGAGTGGAGGCAACATAAATAGTGGAAAAAACATATCACGTCACTATATACAATACGGTACTACAGATCTCTTTTTCGGCTCTAAGGAGCGATGGATTTTGATGAGTGAGGTGTCAAAAGAAAGTGACGAATTCAAATTTCAATTGTAAAATCCTTACTAGGACTTAAATAAAAGTGAAGGAAAAACTGGAAGCTTTCAAAATTCTGAAGGTGGTGAGTCTGTGGATCAAGACGGGATGGGTCGTGACTTAAAGATTTCGACGCGGGCATCAACATCATATACGTTCCTACGGAGGTGAGATATATTCGACGTATTGGTCGAAGGTTTTTAAGCCTTAAAACCTAGCGTTTTTGAGATAACGCACGGTATAAGTCCGCACGGCCCTATGTTATCTTGCGTACGTGCCATTGTCATGAAAACTTTATACAAAAACTTTTTAATAAGAGTGAATGTTGTTCTAGGTTTCTATGAATGATAAAGAAGATTATATATTCTTTTCCATGTCTAGACCTAAAGGCACTGTTAAATATGAGTCTTATTGCTTAACTGTTATACTGAAGAGATATTTTCAATCGTGGCAAGCTAATTACTTACTAAGTATAACCTATTATTTCAATATAGTCATTATTAACTATTTAGTTTCACCAGATGTGTGTTCTAAATACACTTTGTTAGTAATATTAAGGATATTGTTTATAGGAATAAACAAGTTTCCCTAATATCGTTTGTACTCCTAATGTATTAGTGATTTTAAGGATCACTACTATATATTATTACGGTAGTATAAATCTCTTTTCCGGCTCTCAGGAGCGATGGATTTTGACGAGTGAGGTATCAAAAGAAAGAGAATTTCACAGAGATGTGACGAATTCCAATTTTGTTTCTTATAATCTTACAAGGGCTTAAATAAAAGTGATGAAAAAACTGGAAGGATTCAAAACTTTGTGGAGCGTATTGGTCCAGCGTTTTAAAGCTTAAAAACCTACCGATTTGAGATAATGCACGATATAGGTCCGCACGGGTCTCATGCCATCTTGCGTACGTGCCGTTGTCATGGCAAGTTTATACCAATTTGAGTCTGTTTACAAAAACTTTTAATGAGTGAGAAATTATATACTGTTTCCCATGTCCAACTCTAAAGGGCACTGCTATGTATGAATACTATACATTGAAAATGGTAATCTAATTGCCTAACTGTTAAATTTAAGAGATGTTTTCCAGTGGAGTAAGCTAATTACTTATAAATATGAACTGTAACTTCAACATAGTCATTACAAACTATATAGCTTCACCAAATATGTGTGTTAAATAAACTTTTTTGGTAATATAATATTGTTTACACAAATAAATATGTTGTCCTACTTCTAATGTATTAGGGATTAAAAGAAGGATTGATATCTAATGCGAGAGTTCTCGCTCGGGTATACTAGTAGATATCTAATGTGAGAGTTCTCGCTAGGATAACCTTATGTTTGATGTATGGATGGAAATGAGTATGCCACAGGATTGGAATGTGGCGTTTCTGTGCCCAATACATAAGAAGGGGTCTCCCTTCAACCTATCTAGGACAGAACTTTCGAGATAAAACTTTACTATCCACCGTCTACAAGGTTATTTCAGTCACATTTAAACAGAAGGATCATGGACAATGGCAGAAAGAAATATTGGCGAATGACAATGTTTCTTCCGGTCCGGATCATCATTGATCATATCTTCTCCATTCGATAAATGCTAGAGAAAAAATATAAAAACAATATTGATCTCCAACATCTCTTCATAGATTTCTGCTAAGCATAAGATAGTCTCAACAGGAGTGAATTGCTTAAAGTTATGAAAACACTTGGGATCCCAGAAAAGCTAGTCGGATTGAGTTCGATGACCATAGAAAATTCCAGATGTAGGGTGATGATCCAATACACCTGGTATGTTTTATCTAGATTGAGTTGACATATATATTAGCTGATATGTCATAATATATCTGGGATGTCATTGGGCAATCGTTGAGGACGGTTATCCCAAATCATGGTTATAAACCAATATGAATTCCTTGTCCTCTAAATTGGAGGCCTTTCGAAGGGTCTGATTTGTGATTAACATTGTTTAATAATTAACCAAGATAATGTTCCTACTCCTAAGTTTAATAATAATGCTAATAACCATAATGCTAATCAAGTTTATTGCTGTCATATTTAATCAAATATATTCAAATTAATATTGGGCGTGGTTACTAAAGAACAACCTTCTTCCTAGCATTTATCCTTATTTACCAAAATTAACGTAATAAACTGTTACAATAAACTGTTAACCATGGAATGATTCAGACTAGACCTAGCCATTAACTATTCTAACATAAATCTCTTATCTGTAATAATAGATGTTGATGGTCCTTCAGCATCTCTCCATCGGGTTCCCCTGCAAATATTAAGTCATGGAGTATGAAGAAGCCAGAGCATCTGTCATCTTCAGCAGGCAGAGCTAGTAGTTGTCCTCGAAGTTCAGCCCCCAAGCGAGAAGTATCATTTCATTACTTCCTCGGCTTCGATCCCCCTTTTCTTCCTTGTTCTTCTGGTCGAAGACACGTTGTTGGTTGGTTAGAGCCCCGGCACTGGGCGGTATCTTTTTCGTGATTGGCCAACTAGTTTTAAAGGTGGAGGAAATTCCGGCGCATAGTTCCACGCGTTGTCCGGCGTTGGACGATCTCTTCGAATCCATTAGTATCCTCTAATCGAATGACGTCCTTCCCAGGCCTCCACTTCTCTGTAGGTTTTTAAATAAACTTATTTCTTATATCTGAGGGTAAAGGCTAGGTAAGTGTTGTGGTGACAGCTTCCGTCGCCTCTCAATTATGTTCCTACCTGGCATGTCCCTTACCTTTTGTTCCCACCTTGTGCCTGTCATATATAATTTCTGCCTAAGAATAATATGGTCCAAAAATAACACATATGTCAATAAATATCACACACTACCAGAAGAGTTTGAGATAGAGCTTTTTAAGCAATATTAGTCGTTTATTCAATATTCAGCCAGATCAATCAGGACGAACCCAGAACGATATATTGTTATGCGATATAAACCAAAACATGGCTTATCCTGATAACGCGGTAATAATGGCAGGAAAAAAGTAGCACTTTCAGAAGATTTGCATAAATTTGAAGAAACTGGGAGAAAATTTGGTGTTGATTAGGATTGGAATATCGAAACGCGGTATATCGATATGTTGGATTGAAAAACCTACATTTTATAACGATATATCGAATATATGAAAATTGATATGAAACTTTATTATTTTATTTTAATTAGAAATTTTCTTTATTCTTTATCCTATTTTTAATTTTATCCGTGAGCTGTATTTTAAATTATAGCTTAATCATTTAATCAATCTATGACGCTGTCTATGGGCTGTTGTCGTGGATGTATCCGAATTCAATCCCGGTTATATTTTATAATTATAGTTAATTAAAATAGTTAATAACTATTTTATCGTGTTTCAACATTTCTTAGTGTGTCATATGCGTGATAAATAATAATAATAATAGATCTGCTTGCACTTGTATCTTTGTACTTTATTATGAAATAGGATCCGGGTTTAAGATTACCAAAATAAAGAATAATATGTATGGATCACTCACTAAATTGAAATAAAATATATAATACTATAAATGTAAATAAATTGTTGTATATATTTATTGACTTAGCCGTTGGTTAAAATTTAGTTACATTATATGTTAATTAACGGGGATAATAGATGAAATATAAGAATAAACAACATTTAGTAGCCAAACAATAATTAGTAGATCAGATTGAAATACAAATAATGTTAATTAATCCTATGTAAAGACCAATAGGTAATAAAATTAATGGGGGCTGTACTGAAATGTATATCAGATGAATTATATGGTTTTAGATAAATATTCTGAGAGTGCTCAATGTATGCATGGAAACAATAAGAAAAATAACATATTTAGAAGTTTGAAGGTTGAATTTTTTAGAAACTTGTAGAAGAGTATAATATATGAAATATGGCTAAAAGCCTTCAAGATAAAAATGTACCATAACTTTTTTTTTTACCATTATTATTATTATTTTCTATCTTTTTTCTTTTTTTTTAATGATTCATGGATATATTATACAGTAAAATATTGTTTTGTAAATAATAATTATATTATTTCATAACCTTCTTCACAGTTTAACATTATACTCATTCATTACACTGTTTCTTTGCTTTTTCATCCATTTCCTTTCGAGATATCGATATTTTTCTTCCGATGTTACAACACTAGTCTTGAGATAAATAAGAAAAAAATTTAATATATGATTTCCTCAAAAAGTGTGGGACAGGAAGGTCAAAACAACGTGTAAATGCTCCATCACACGTTTTAGAAAGTGGACAGCTTCAAATACCTTAGGGCATTAGTGACGGCAAAAACTGATGTCATTTTTTGCCGTCACTAAAATGACATCGGAGCGAAAATAAAAGCAAAAATCGCAAGATGTCTTTTTGCAGTGCGAAAAACATATAAGTTTCGGAACCTGTCACGCAAAGCAAAGTCACTTGAAGACAATTGTCACATACGCAAGTGAAACGTGGGTTCTAACCCAAGAATGCGAGGTCTTGCGGATCTGGGAAAGGAAGGTGCTTTGATATATCTTTGGGTATGTATTGATAGCCAATGGAAGAGAAGCAACAATAGAGAACTTCGAGAACTATATAATGAACCAGATATAGTCACTTATGTCAAATCGAGCTGTATAAGAAAATGGATTGAACACGTAGGAAAGATGGGAGAAGATAGATACTCGAAAAAACTATTAACTGGCAAACCAGGAGACAAAGAGGGGAGGAATGACCAGGCTAAAATTGATGATGTAGTGGACGATCTGCAGAGGATGGGAATTGAACGATGGAGAGGTCGAGCTGCGGATAGAGAGGATTGGAGAGGCATTGTTGAGGAGGCCAAGGCCCTACAAGGGGTGTAGAGCCACAGAACTAAGTCCTTCATCAAGATATGAAAGGAACTACCTTCTTTCTGTTCCAAAAAGGTTTTTCATTATTTTTTTATGTATCAATTATCTTATTTTTCAGCAGATCCGGGGAAGATATCAAGCATGATTCCTTAACTGTTTACATGAATGAAGTATTTAAAACTGTGTATGCGTGAAATCTACTTTATAAATTCATAAATCCTTAACAAATTACTCATTTAATAAAATTATCACATCATTTCGTTTTTTTGAAAAAGACGTAAGCGCCATTTAGCAAAATTTACAGGAAAATCATGAAACGATTTTCTCCAAATAACAAACATTTTTTTTTCTTTTTTTTTTTAGACAGTAGGAGTTTATTAAGGTAGCAAAACCATTATAATTACAATATATTATTAAGGCTTCTAGCACTGGTTAAGGCCAGAGTGACGACTGGAAGTCGTTAGTATTTGGTGCTTACGTCATCAATAGTCGATTTTTAGACCATTTCCATTTTTCGATACATCGTATGCGGGTATCGATAGAAGCGGTGTTTAGATCCCATAATAAGTTGAAGCCTATGTTTCGAATTTTTGGCGCTTAAGCATTTTTCAAAAAACGACGTCGATATATACAATAATGGCTAACATCATTGTATATCACTTTATTATTAATTAACCCGCTTGGTTTATAAAATTAATTAGTTCTGCTTCTAATTTCAGGAAGTTTGTACAAAAAACAAAAACCTCTTTAAAATATTATTCGTTTATTCAAATAGTGTGCGTTCGAGTCGTTTGCCCATTTTCAAGTTGAAATTTCCATTTTCTAGTCAATCCCATTGGTTAACAGATAATTGTGTCATCTTTAAAAAATTGCTTGAATATTCTTTATGAGGTAAAATATCAGATATTGCTCAAGAATAGCTTTTCAAAAATGGCTGTCTCCGTCCGAGGCTTCATATCGGAGTCATGGAGACTTAAGACAGCTCTCAACAGCAGACACAAGTGTACTGTGGCGTGGTGGATGGGTGAGGATAGGTATATTATCGATTCTTTCTTCCGATAATATCGGGAGTATCGATAATTTTCAGCCGATATTACCTAATACCTCCATATTCATTATATATTCAACACTAACCCCTAACCTTCAGAGCTACCATAGCACTCTCCATAATTATTTTTAAGGTGTATCTAAAATGAACTTTTGAAATTTATATAAATAAAATTAAATTAATAAGTATTGATTTGACACTCATTTAAACATTACCTAATAATAATTCAACAAATTAAACCAAAAACGATTTATTATTTACAACAATGCCATTCTTTTTAGTAATTTTTTAATTCATTAATTTTTCAAAGCGCCATTCTCAATAATTTTTGCAACTCCATACAAAAGTTTAAATAATAATAAATTGTCCACTGAAAGAATTCTATTTTAAACGACTTAACCCAAACAATGAATTAGTTCAGAATTTAGCAAACAAATAATTAGAAGCAAACAATTTCTTATCCTCCTTTCGATTCGTTTAGGTTTATTTTATTTTTAATTTGATGGAAGAATTAACGATATTTTGAAATATCAATATTACGATATATCGAAAAAATATCGATACTTTTTTTCAACATTCCTAAGTTGACTTACACTAATTTCAAAAAATGATAGTTGTTATTCCTAGTTTTCATGATTAAATAAAGTTTTTAAATTAATGAAATTAAATAAGTTTCGAAGTTGGCGTTATCGAGATAGATAATTTAAATAAAATATCTGATGTGGACAATACATGACTTCCTTGTACGCCTATTAAACTATAAATCGGTGGCTCAAAAAGTGATCCTGAAATTAGTTACGAGTTTCTGAAGATTGCAGTATCTCAAAAACGACATCCAGCTATTGACACACACACACACAAATGAGGAGAAAAACCAGTATTTTACGCTCAATTTTAACACTTAAAACAAGTAATGAAATGTTTAATTGGATTGGAAACCAAATTACCTTTGTAACCTTTCTTACCGAAACATATGATTTATGTATTTAATTTAAATATAATTTTTGATGTAAGCTTATTATGACCTTCAAGTAAAGTACCCTTTTTGGCTCATCAATTTTAATCAAAATCTAGTAAATACATACATATCGATATAAAAGTCCTATTTACCAAATTTGAGATGTTTTATATCATATTTTAATATAATTTTTGACGAAAGTCTAATATGACCTTCAAGTAAAGTACCGCTTCCGGTTTTCCAATGTAGACCAAAATCTAGTATGTTATCTAAATCAATAGATAAGTTATAAATACCAAGTTTGAGAAGTTTTTAAAAGTATTTTAATATAATTTTTGATGGAAATCAATTATGACTTTCAAATAAAGTACCACTTTCGGTGATTAAGCAGTGGCCAAAAAGGGAGGTTCACAACTAGATTATACAACAATCCTAAGTACAAAATTTCAACTTTCTACGGCTAACCGTTTTTGAGTTATGCGAAATACGAACGTACGTGCGTACAGACGCCACCACGAAACTAGTCAAAATGGATTCAGCGATGGTCAAAATTGATATTTCCGTTGAAATCTGAAAACCGAAAATTTTCGCGATTGAAATACTTCCTTTACTTCGTACAAGAAAGTAAAAATACAACAATTTATATTTAGTATTAGTTGTAAATAGAAGTAAAATCTGTGCAGTAGTACTGAGGGATGTGGGCCTTAATTTCTTTTTGCTTCCAATGAACTCCGTCTTCACAGCCGAACCCTCCACCAGTTGTTATAAAAATCAATGTGTACAAGGCATGTCCTTCTAGCAATGGAATCTATAAGAAAATTGATGACCTTTGACGAAGTGATCTCTGAAATGCAATTTCCGGAAAAATTGATAACTACCTCTACAGGAGCTGATGGTTTACCATAAAAGCTGCAGGAAATCAAACAAGATAATCCACAATGGAAAACCTCTTCCCCAATTTCGAATTGTGAAGAAGTAATGACCAGACGGAGAATTGGGTATTCAACTATTATGGACTCATAGGTACTTAATGAAAAGCCTGGAACCACTACTTTGTAAAAATATCTGATCTGGACAACACATGACTTCCTTGTACGCCTATTAAACTATAAATCGGTGGCTCAAAAAGTGATCCTGAAATTAGTTACGAGTTTCCGAAACTTGCAGTATCTCAAAAACGACATCCATCTATTGGCACACACACAAATAGAGAGGAAAACCAGTATTTTACACCCAATTTTAACACTTTAAACAAGTAATAAAAATGTTTAATTTGATTGGAAACCTAATTGCGTTTGTAACCTTTATTACCGAAACGTATGATTTATGTATTTAATTTAAATATAATTTTTTATGGAAATCAATTATGACCTTCAAGTAAAGTTCCACTTCCGGTGATTAAGCAGTGACCAAAAAGGGAGGTCCACAACTAGATTTTACAACAATCCTACAAAATTTCAACTTTTTACGGGTAGCCGTTTTATGCGAGATACGAACGTACGTGCGTACAGACACCACCACGAAACTAGGCAAAATGGATTCAGCGATGGTCAAAATGGATATTTCCTTTGGTATCTGAATACCGAAAATTTTCGCGATTACATTATTTTCTTTACTGCGTACAAGGAAGTAAAAATATATATTGTATAATTGAACAAGCGCACTGACACACAAATCACAGGCAGCACAGTAGAGAAGGTTAAACCTAATGTAAAAAGGGAGATAATCCATCCAAAGAGGTAATAGCTTTAAAAGCAAAACAATCACACAGGCAGAATGTATAAAATAAAATCACACTAATACGGATATTTGATAATATATAAAAAAATAATCTGATGCGGTGCCTGAATGACAACTTTTTATTACCCCCCTGCTTGAAATATATTTTTAAATATAAAAATAAATGCAGGCTTTTGTTATTTCACCAATTTTATTTATATAGATGCAAATTTTCGGCCTCAGTCATCTCAAATAAGCCCTTCTTAAATTGATTCCACAAATCCCTTATCCCCGATCCCTTATCCCTCACCTTTGCAGCCTTGGTGAAATAGCAACAGCCTGCATTTATTTTTATATATAAAAGCATTCACCTTAAATCAACAAAGATATATATTTTTAAAGTTTCCATGAAAATTCCATTTAGTTTCTCTGGAAATTCCATTCAGTGGAAATATGGGAAACATTTAGTTTGCATTTAATTATATAATAGTAGAAATTATTAACTACAACAATCAGTTATTATCTTCACTTTATTATGATACATAGTAATTTTTCTAAACTCTTTAGCTTCCCAATCGCTTTCCGGTAATTTTTTTCCAACTTGAGGAAATATTTATGCTTCATTTATTTATCGAATTCTTTCAGAGTTTATATTCATCACGACTAACAAGGAGTGACGATTAATATTTCAAATTGACAAAATAAAACGTCCGTTGACATCCGCATGATGGTATAGAAGGATCAATCTGATTGGTCAGTTGACATCCGCATGATGGTATAGAAGGATCAATCTGATTGGTCAGTTGACATCCGCATGATGGTATAGAAGGATCAATCTGATTGGTCCGTTGACATCCGCATGATGGTATAGAAGGATCAATCTGATTGGTCAGTTGACATCCGCATGATGGTATAGAAGGATCAATCTAATTAGGGATTGATCAGTTATTTGCCACTTCTATAATTTTGTTTTTATTGAAAACTATTATAGTTTCGAATGTTCATCTTCAATTCTAAAAACACACACAAATTAAAAAATAAGCAATTCAAACAGTTTGGTATTATTATACATATTAAATTAAATGTAATATAAATTTATATTGAATTATTATTATATATTTTACTATATATATTATATATTTATATTTTTATATAAATTTATAATACATCTAATTTAATGTGTATAATAATGCCAAACTGTATTTTGAATTGCTTATTTTTTAATGTTTGTGTGTTTTTACAAGTGAAGATGAATGTATAACATTTGAAACTAGTTTTCAATAAAAACAAAATTATAAGTGGCAAATAATTTATCAATGCCTAATTAAAATAAAAGGTACTTTAGAGAAATCAATTTTGAAAATTCGGCATTTAAGCCCTGCCAGACTATTTCAATGAGGTTATTACCTAGTTGATATAAAAGACCATTCAATTGTACATTGATATAAGGAGTTTGATCAAAATCGTGAGAGCATTTTTCGAGAAAATCGGAAAAATCTATAATATAATGTAGCGTTTCTGGTAAGTCGTTGTTTATGCGAAAATGTTGCTGTAACGTCACAGGCACATATCTAACTTAAATACGCAAGTTCCGTACAACTTTTCGTTTTTGAGCTAGACTACATGAACACACAGAGACCATATTGCGAGACTTGGTTATTTGGGCTAAGGGGACCTTACAAAGTTTATTTTTAATTTTTTTTCGACCGCATTATTTTCTTATTATGTATTTCATATACAGGCAAGAGAAAGTAATAATTGAGGAGCCGAATGTAAAATAATTATAGCATTAAACAAAAATAAAATGGCCCCACATCAGACCAGGCAGGTGTCTTCAAATTGGGATGCATGTACAAGAAGAAATGACCTTCTCTATTCTTGCACAGAATGTTAATAACAATATAATCGCCATATTTATTCCTTTTTATATTATTAATAAACACTATTTGGGTGGGCCAGATGTTGGGTACATATAATAACCATCGAGGATTTAACGACGAATGAAGGATTTGAGAAAAAAGATAATGGAAAAACAGAACTGGATTGAAGAATATATTACATAATAATAAAACATAATAATTGAATTAGTAGTATTCATTGTTATCTGCCTACATTCATTAGTAGTATTCATTGTTATCTGCCTACATTCATTAGTAGTATTCATTGTTATCTGCCTACATTCATTAGTAGTATTCATTGTTATCTGCCTACATTCATTAGTAGTATTCATTGTTATCTGCCTACATTCATTAGTAGTATTCATTGTTATCTGCCTACATTCATTAGTAGTATTCATTGTTATCTGCCTACATTCATTAGTAGTATTCATTGTTATCTGCCTACATTCATTAGTAGTATTCATTGTTATCTGCCTACATTCATTAGTAATATTCATTGTTATCTGCCTGCATTAAAAAGAATAGCTAGTTTTCTACTACAGCGATCAAAATAAATAAATATTGAACAAAGCTCTGTTTGCTGATACATATCTCTATTTTTATTTATCAAATTTATATTTCTCCTCTCTCGATGTTTGCAGCAGAATACACTGATGAAACGATTCACCATCCTTCGATTTTTTTAAGGTCAAACTAGAGATAAATAAATCAACAAATCAAACAATTTCATTACAGGGATGAATTCAATTGATCCATGATTAGTAATTTTACGAATAACATTCATTCAGAATTAATTAATTCCTTCGGTTGATATTTATTTGATGATGAACTGTATAAAGTTTAACAATTAAATAACGCATATTCAGAATAAAAGAGGTAAAACACAAAATAATTTTTTATGTTAGAACAAAGTTTTGAAACAGGCTAAGTTCTACACAGCACAGTATTTCCCAAAGTGTGGTATGTGTATCCCCAGGGATACGGGAAGAGTTTGTTATAGTAGTCGCAGCACCTGGCTTAGAATAAAGGAAAAGAAAAAAGAAAACTTCGTAACTTGTTAGTATTGTGTATGTGTGGTTTTCATATCTATGTGAAGTAAATTTTTCAGTATTTGTGGACATTAAGTCGAAATAAAGTAGTACATAGCCATACAACAATAACAATAATACAACATACAACAATACATAGCCTTTTGAATGCTAAACCGCACTCAGATTAAAATTAACAACCAGAGAACCAAATTATGATGATCTCTGTCGTCTCAATACAAACAATTTCATCCTTCTCATTGATAATAATAAGTGTTATTTACAATAATAATAATAATAAAAAGAAACCAGTACTACTACAACCCATGAAAGGTCTTGGGTTCAGTACTTAGTAAGGACCGTAGAGTTTCTAAACCAACGGTTGTACAAGGAAATGCTTTGGTCGAGATCACGCTCAAACGCCAGTTTTTCCCCCTAATTAAGGGTTAATATGTATTGATATTGGACAATATTATCCTTAATATTATTTAACAAGCACCAGGTGCGAACAAATGATCATAAGGGACGAGCAGGTAGGTAGAAAGGTAACTGACAGGCGATGATAGATGCCACCACACCTCTTGCCCTCAGATATAAGAAATAAGTTAATTTAAAAACATACCGAGAAGTGGGCAGTGTGACAAAGGCAAGAGATGGTCCGTCTTGGGAGACTTAATCAATTTTAAGAACAGTCCCTCTTGGGTCCCGGCTTCCCTCCAGAAAAAGTGTTGAAGACCTGGAAAGCGCGTCTTTCTATTAGGGCTATACTGATAGATACTAATGGATTCGCGGAGACCGGACCACCCAGGGGATGTCAGGACAAGGGGGTGGAACTATACACTGAAATCCCAGAATTTCCTCCCTCTATAGAACTAGTCGGCCAATCACGACAATGTACCGCCCACTTCCGGGGATCTAACCAACCAATAACGTCTTCGACCACCTCTTAGGAAGAACAAGAGAGAAAGGGGAAGAGAAGCCGAGGAGGCAGGAAAATGGGACTTCTAGGCTGATCTCGCTGGAGGGCCTACTTCGAGGACGACAACGACTTCACTCCGCCTTGATACAGATGTCTGGCTTCTTCATACTCCATGGCTTATAAGATATGCAGAGGAACCCGATGAAGAGATGTTGAGGGACCATCAACACCAATTATTATAGATAAGAGGTTATGTTAGAACAGTTAATGGCTAGGTCTAATCTGCATCATTACATTTTTAACATTTTATTGTAACAGTTATTATTTTCTCTTGTAACAGTTTATTATTTTAATTTTGATGAATAAAGATAAATGTTAGGAAGGAGGTTGTTCTTTAGTAACCATGCCCATTATTAATTTGAATATATTCCATTAAATATGATAGCAATAAATTTTAGCATTATGGTTATTAACATTATTATTAAACTTAAAAGTAGGAACATTATCTTGGTTAATTATTAAATAATGTTAATCACAAATCAGACCCTTCGAAAGGTATCCAATTTAGAGGACAAAGTAAGTAATTCAAAATTGTTGATAAGCTTACATAATTTTGGGATAATCATCCTCAATGATTGCCCAATGGCATCCCTATATACAAACTAATATTTTATCAGCTAAATATAAATAAATTCAACCAAGATAAAAGATAGCAGGGTACCTACCTACTTTATACAGACTGGGTGAGCTTCAGGAGGGTCTACCGATTTCAGGTTCAATCCACGATTTGATTTAACAGAATTAATAATTATTTACCACAGCCGGACACGAATCCTGATCCGAGAGATAGGGACACAGCACCTATCACATTCTGCTATCCCTCTCCCTAAATGTTATTTTATTTTTGTTAATATTTTCTTATGTTATAAATTATATAAAAAAAATGTGTTTTATTTAATTTTTTTTTTTTTTTTTTTAGGCCCACTCAGAGTTACGAAAATTATAGAAATGGTGGACAGATATCGAAAGTTTGGGAAACACTGTTTTAGCACATGTTGCTTGTAGATCACCTATGACAGTTTGACATGATATTTGTGGTCAGGCTGCTCTTTGAGTCGATAGGGGTCACACTATTAAGATTTCTGAAATTAGAAATTTTGAGTTGCGCCTCTTTCGTGGATATATATATATATATATGCTTATATATATATATATATTATGCTTATATATATGGATATATATATATATATATGCTTTGAGCTACATGCTCCGCCCATCTTAATCTCCTTGCCTCCATAAGTATTAAAGAAAGTCGTATATGTATATGTATATGTGTTATATATATATATATATATATATATATATATATATATATATAACACATATACATATACATATACGACTTTCTTTAATACTTATGGAGGCAAGGAGATTAAGATGGGCGGAGCATGTAGCTCAAAGCAATCCATCAGGACGCCTCTTCACAACAACGAATGCCACAATAGTTGGCAAGAGACTACGTGGAAGGCGAATCGATAGATAGGATCAACAAAGCTGCGAAAGAGCTGCATGCAGCAAACTGGAAAGCAGTGGCCCAAGATAGGCAGAGGTGGAGAAGGCTGGTTCAGGCGGCCAAAGGTTCTGCAGAAGGTCTGTAAATCCAATCGAAAAAAACAACTGTATTTATAAAATCTCTTTTGAAAGGTAAAGAAATATTGTGAATTTTTCTAGTACATTCTAAAAGAATCCTTTGAGCTCAAATTTATCTACCAGTATTTACTTGACTTCTTTATTCGAATTCTCGCTTCGTTTAACATTCCAGAGGAAGGCCTCGATGATTATTAAGCAAATACTTATTTCCTCGAACTCTGAGAAGGTTTCATTACTTAAGATTTACAATCATATTATTTATAAGAACCAGAAATAAAAGAAAACGTGGAAAATGAGTTTTTTTTTCCTAGCTTATTTTTTTTTAAATTCTTTTAGGATTGGGTTTGACATCACTTTTAAACGAATTCGCCGATTTCAATTAAACTTGAGAAGTTCGTAGATGTGTTTCGTATTGGTAAAAAAAAAATGATAAAATTAAATATAATATATTTAATTTGATCTATTATAATCTCGAAATTCTCAGAATTGGAAGATAATTTCGATGTTTTCTGCTTTTCATTGTTTTCTATTTGTATTAAATTTAAATTGTCTTATTAACAGTTTTGATTTTTAGTAAATTTCATATTCACATATATACAAACAGAATCGAGGCAAATGAAGTTAGTGGGTAAGTAAAAATTCTGGAACAGATGAGAAAAGGTACCAGGGCTATACTAAAACATTGATGGGAGGATAAATTAGGTTTGATTATATAGATATAGATTTTCACTGGTGTCATAGAATGATCATAAGTAGAAAACAGTTGTTAGAATTATTAACATCGAACATTCGTTTTCATCAAGCTCATTATAATACAAAAAAAAATTATGATTTATTTTTATAATATAGGATGAATTAAGTATTATGAAAATAAATTTTTAGTATGGGAACCTTAGGACTTTGATTATTAAAAAAAATTATTTTGTACAAATTGATTATTGAGTAATAACATATTTACAATATATCTCTATCAGATTTAGGGATAAACCGCCATCATCGTCAATATTTACAATAATGTGAGTTATAATTCATGTCAGCAGTCCGATGAAGGCAGCATCCTAAAAAAAACAAACAAATGCGATCTATTTTTGACATTAAATCTTACAGTAAAATATTAATATTAGAAATATTATATCTAATATATATATATATATATTATATTATATGTTAATAATATTATTATTTGCTTAGTAAAATAAAATGCCAATAGTTCACTAAATCATTTCATTGTATTACAACTAACATCGACGGCCATCTTGTGCCGTTCGCAAGTCTATAAAAAATGTAATTTATATATATATATTTTTACATTTATATAAATATTTTACCATTATTTCATTTATCAAATACCTACCTGAACTTTTTTTATTTACATGAGCCTACGTCACTACCATTTTTTTCCTTCTTCTCTCTTAGGCATTATTTTTTCTGTGGTTAAATATTACAGAACATTAATTAAACTACTTTAATTTATTGATACAAGTGTTATAAAACTATGTATGTTTATAATTACCATTGTTCATTGAGTCATTTCGTCCTGTTTGGCTTAATATTAAACCATGACTAAATTTAGATGTTGGGAAAGATGAGCAGAGGGGTGGTTTATATTATTAAAATTCAAATGGAGGTGGGCTTGAGTAGAATGGTAATTAGGTTTTATTAATTTACTATATTATATTCTAATTAACTGGCAAAGAACGTATTTAAATCCAATGTCAGTTTGTTAATTTATTACAATGTGTGGTATAATAATGGTAAATTACAAATCTAGAAATAAATCAAAATCTCAAAATTGACTGGTTGAATAAAACATGAAATTAGTTAACAGATGTATAGCAGTCTATTAGATAAATTTAGTTTAATGTAAAAAAAAAAAATACTAGAAAAACTATAACACTATATATATACCTGATAATAATAAATTATTTGAATTTAAATTATGAATCAACTGAGTTAATTATAAGCCTGCCATTTTATCGCTCGGCTGCATTACTGAAAATAATAATAAGTATTTGTACTTATTACAGTAACAGCTGTGACTAGCTGGAGTTTCTCCTGACGATATTCTCTCTTGAAATGTACCGCCTTGCTAATGTTCCGGATACGGAATGTATAAGTTTAGCCAGGAATAATTAAAACAATCATATATAACAAACATAATGTTATACAATTAACATTATTTGTAAATACAGCATCCTCCTTGCGTGCTAACATGTTGGTCACAATACGCGTTGTTTCATGTAAATAAGAAAATTCAGTGCGTTGCATGGTAGGTATTTGATCACTGAAATAATGGTTAAATATTTAAATAAATGTAAAAAAATAAATGTTCCTACAGTATAAAATTAAATGTTCTAGGTTGTTACAAAAGTCCTTGTGCATGAACGCAATCCTTAATTCCAACTCTCTCATGCTCACTTTGACTAATACTTCCTTGTGACATGAGTTATCTTTATGGGGTCATTTACATTTTTAAAACGCACATGCAGTGTCAGAAGAAAAAATCGTGATTCGCGGTCTTTTGAGACATTACAGCAAAAAAGGAGTTTATGCAGTTTTGAGTGCAAAGTACTAGGTTGTTACAAAAGTCCTCGTAGGTATATAAAAACAACCCTTATTTCCAATAATTAATCCTATAACAATATTTTTGTTCCTACTATTTATGTCAATATTTACTTTGACTAATCCTTTAATTCCTTGTGACTTGAGTTGGCTTTATGGGGTCATTTACATTTTTAAAACGTACGTGCAATGTCAGAAGAAAAATCGAGATTTGCTGTCTTTTGGGACATTACAGGAAATAAGGTTATAGCGCAAAGGCAGCCGCCGAAGAAGTTTTTGCCATAGAAGGAGAGTCAATTATCCATCGAAATACTGCCGCAGAATCCAGATCAGGTCGCCCATCTGATAAAGACGTTCTATGGTTTGAACATGCAACTATTCAAGTGGTAACGGCATCAAATCCAATTACTGGCAGGAAGATGGATGAACGTAGTTGAAAACAATGGACTTTACTTTGAAGAGTAGTATTCAATAATGTTTAAAATATGTAATAGGAAATAAAGCTATACTAATGCACTAGGACTTTTGTAACAACCTAGTAGTAAATATTGTCATGACGGTGATTCTCCTACAGGTTAAACGGTAATAGTTACTAGGAAAGTCGCTGCTATGATTGTAACAGTAGCGGTAACTTTCACAGTTTTAACCGATAATAATTGTAGCCGTTTTCTCGGATTATATTTTTTGTACTTCGTCTTTGCCTAGCCTTGTAAAAATGACTGATACTAAAAGTTATCAATTTAAGTAGTTGAAAAAAATGGACTTTACTTTGAAGAGTAGTATTCAGTAATGTTTAAAATATGTAATCTGAAATAAAGCTGTACTAATGCACACAGACTTTTGTAACAAACTAGTTTATATCGACTAAACAATTACGTTTCTTACAGACTTGACAAAAGCCCAAGATGGCCGAAATATGTAAGTTGTAATAAAATAATACAATTTGGCGCACTATTGGCCTTTTATTTTACTAATTAACTATGATGGCATCTAAAATGCAAGAAAATTATTATTTACATGGGAAAGGCGAGGTCGCAGCAGAACTTGCCTCCCCCGCAGCACTGGTAGTGGCTCGGGCAGCAGCTTGTGGCCGTACACCTGTTCGAGTTGATGAGCAAGTTCTCAGGGCCGTTCCAGGAGTCTGTTAATGAAATCAAGATACTTAATCCAATCTAAACATGAAAATTGTTCATGGTTTTATCACTATTATAAAACACTCACACAGATATATGTGTATATATATATATATATATATTTTTTTTCAGAGAACCGCAATTTCGTCATTGTTTCATTATCCAAGAGTATAAAACCATTATATATATATATATATATATATATATATATATATATATATATATATATATATATATATTTATTTTTTATTTATTTATTTTTTTTTCATGGACTCTTTTTCCTTCTAGAGAGCTTTGCCCTTTTTTTACTTCCTTGTACGAAGTGAAGGAAGTATTGTAATCGCGAAAATTTTCAGTTTTCAGATTTCAACGGAAATATTTTGACCATCCCTGAATCCATTTTGACTAGTTTCGTGGTGGCGTCTGTACGTACGTAACTTCGTATTTCGCATAACTCAAAAACGGTTAGCCGTAGAAAGTTGAAATTTTGTATTTAGGATTGTTGTAAAATCTAGTTGTGAACCTCTTTTTTTGTCACTGCTTAATCACCGGAAGTGGTACTCTACTTGAAGGTCACAACTGATTTCCACCAAAAATTATATTAAAATACTTTGCGAAACTTCTCAAATTAGGTATTTATAACTTATATATTGATTTAAATAACATACTAAATTTTGGTCTAAATTGGAAAAACGGAAGCGGTACTTTACTTGAAGGTCATATTAGACTTCCATCAAAAATTATATTAAAATATAATGTAAAACATCAGTCAGGAGGCCTAGGGCCACGATGACCAGCCGCGTCGGAGAAATAGTCTACGAAGTTCATTACGCTTTAAAATTTTGCGGATGGATTTTTTTTTATTCGATATTTGAATTCTACGTATCTTGAAACGTAAAATCTCAAATTTTGAGGTTTACGTCACCGCCGCGTACTAACCAGAGTGAGAGTGTCAGGATTTATTTCGCGGGATCGCCACGAAATAAATATTAACCGACCCAGGTGGGAATCGAACCCACAACGTTCCGAACCGGGCACTCTGGGACCCTCGTCCCAACGTACTCGGCCGTCACGTCTTCAAGCATGAGAGATTATGGATTGACGGAAGAGGAGACAATGGACAGAAAGAGATGCTTAAGGAGGAATTGGGCTGAGGAAAACTTTATGCGTAAAGAAATCCTAAATACAATATATATATATATATATATATATATATATATATATATATATATATATATATATATATATATATATATATATATATATATATAGTAGCGGATATATATAGTAGCGGATCCAGGATTTAATTTCAGGGAGAGGATAACAACCGCGGGTCCGGGAGTAGAGATACATCCTAGCAATTAAACTTGAATTATTAGAAATTAAATTATAAATTTTTTTTATAACGGTAATTATTGGAACAACGTTTTTTTAGGGTGAAAATTGTATTCTTTTACTTGACACGTGGCTACATTAAGTAGCTGATGTAGTTTTTACACAATCATTCAGATAGACTCCACTCTCTCAATTTTATTTCTTTATTTTTTGCATTATTAAAAATTGTTATAATTTTAAGGAAGGTACTGCGAGTAAAAAGTTGAATAACGTAGAAGTTATAGAACATCGTTTAATTATAATAATGTGTTTTAAATAAAGAAAAAAAAAAGTAAACAAATAAATAAACAAAAACCTCCCTATTCCACATCCCTCTCTTAAAATGTACCCTGTACAGAAGAAGAGGTCCTATCAAATCCTACTCCCCGTATCTCAAACCCCAACATCCCAAAAGGGGCTAAGAAAGAAAAAAAAAAATGTAATTGTTTATTATTTGGTTCTGATCATTCATAGAAACAAAAATGGACGGATGTAAAATAGATTTTAACAGCCCGATGTTCCTATGTATGATATTACAATTTTCCTTGTGTGGCATGCACAAACCCATTTGCCTCACCATTCGTAAAATAGATATTTATTAATTGTTTATAGCATATTTACGATGTATATTTTTCTGTACCCAAACAAATTTATCTAAACAATTATAACAGATAAATAAGTTGTGTAAAAAGTTCTGAAAGATTAAAAATGAAAATGGGAGGAACTAAACCCACTATTACCCACGATTCATCAGTTAAAGTGAAAATAAGTGAGCACGTGCCAGGGTCGGATCTAGGAATTTTTCCAGGGGGTGGAGGGGGGGGGGAAGAGGGGAACACGCGTAATTTTGTCTCCCCTTCTTTCATGTCTCCTTCCCGATAAAAAATTCAACAGTTTTATAATTGTATTTTATGCAATATTTTTAGAAATAAATATCATATCATAGCATTACACACGTTTTATTCACTGAATGACGGTCTAAATAAACAAAATTACAAACAAATTAAATATTAAAGTGATGAACATATACAAATAATGACATTAAAATTTCACTTTCCTAAGTTCTTTTGCTGCAAAAATGTTTATGATCTCATAGTTTATGGAAGCAGCTCGTTTATACTTAGATTTGTTAACCTTTGTCGATCAATCGTGCTCCTCAAGTAGCTGTAACTCCTTTCTACAGAAGAAACAGAAACTGTGATGGTAAGGAATATTCCTAAATCTATGAGGTCGGCATACAGTTCTTCCAGATTATTTTTATAAATTAAACTTAATGTGGATGATACGGTGGCATCTTCCAAGTAGACGAAGGTTACGAAAATAACGAATTCGTTGAGCCATAAAATTTGATAGTAACCGATCTAGGGAGGCAGGCGTTCATATTTCCAGTCTACGATGGGAATATGAACGCTATGAATATGAATATGTTGAATTATTTTCGACATACACGATCAAACATTTTCTTGGCCTTAGCTCCTGGTCTAAATCGTCTCTTTATTGCCAGAGCGTGGTGTACGAGTATGAAACTCTCTATTTCAGAAAATAATTCTTCCTTATTAAGGTTTTCTTTTTACATTGCTCTCTGCCAATTCGGTTGCTTTGGCCTTTGAACCGATTTTCATTTATCAATTAGGGCACCGCTTTTGTAATAAACAGAAAAAAATTTACGTATAAAAAAAAACAATATTTTTTTTACGATTAAAATTGGTTCTGTAACTTTTTTTAATGTGAGGAACTTGAGTCTGATACCGGCATTGCAAAAGATAAATAAAAAATGTTTATAACTATAAGTTGCTATATTTAGCTGGCGTTGTTGGGTTCTCTGCTTACGCAGTTCCAATTATGGGTTGAAAAGAAGATTAAAAGGCGTTGGTGGATACGTGACATTTTTGCGAAGGGTCTTTGTTATGGTTGCAGTTATATCATAACAACGAAAACTTTTATATTTTTGGATCAGCTATTCGAAAAAAAAATTGTTTTTAATACTTGGGATTAGTCACTTCCCAGAAAAACAGGTGCAATATGAAAATCTTCAACCTGTAGCTCACGTCATAATATTAAAAAATAAATCGGATGGAGGAAGCTGGAAGAGAATAACTGGAAACCTCGTCTTCTCTGAGATGTTAACACTTCAAAACAAAGCTTGGCATTGTTTAACAATTTTCTCATTGTCTCGTGTCTTCCATTTCAAACGGAAAATATTGAATAGTTTCGCTTTTTGATGCCACTTGTCTTACATGTATTTAGATCTAGGACAATTATTATTCTTAGAATTGAGAGGTTACAATTGGAAGATTCCAAACACAAGGCCGTACATATTTAGTAAAATACTGAGACTACGAAAGAGTAGGGTCGGCAATTACTGAGTACCTGCTCATATAATGGAGTGCGCTCTCAGTTTTATACACTTAGAAAAGTGAGCAGGTACTCCGAATCAGTTATCAACCCATATTTTGAGCACGTGCTCCATACATCGTGTAACTTATCTTTATTCACACCTAACCGTGTATCTGCTCAGTTTTTTTATTCCTTTCGCCTATGGATGGCAGGAACACAATATGCGCCTGCCTCTTATAGTGGTCCAAAAAAAAAAAAAAAAATCATTAGTTCAGCAAATGTCAAAATAAATAAAAAAATATTTTTAGTTCCTTGAATTTTTCGTAAGTGAAAGCATTCTAAATTTTTTTTTTTTTTTTTGGTTTTTGAAATATCGAAATTCTATTTCGAATGGCCGTACATATTACTTCTATGAGCAATCATATAATTTCGAAAAATTTAATGATAAAGGAATTCCATCGAACTAGAAAAGTTGGAAGACCGAAAGTAAGGTGGGAGGGAATGTTCACTGATGCTCACATCCTGCTGAGGACAGAGCCATCTGGCGGAAAATCTCGGAGAAGAAACTGACTCACTAAGTGGATTATTGAACCATCTATGTATGCATGTGGTTTAAAATATTACAAAAACAATTTTTTTAAAAATGAATATGAGCATTAATTTTTTATATTAAACTTTTTTATTAGAGCTCATGGTCTTTTTAAAAATTAAATTATATAGTTTCTAATATGCCTAAAATATATTAGGATCATTATGGTATAAATTTATACATACATAGACACATAAAGGAATTTAATAATAAGAATTTATTAATAAGCATTACGCTCATACTCTAAGGCTATTTGGTTAACACACCGGGGATATTCTGTAATAGTTTAGTAATATTCTAGGTAGCTGATGTGAGAGCTTGTTCTACCTGTTAATATATCTTTGACATACATGGAATGGTCTAGGAACTTTGACCTAATTCTGCTCCATGTGTTTGGCAACCATGTATTATTAATTTATATCAACCATTTTCCTATCAAACATTATTACACTATACATTATATATATAAACATATATTATATATAAACATTATACCTAATAATACACAGTACTGATTACAAAATATTTAATGAGTTAAAAAAAATGAAATGCACAAACAGTAACTAACTTTAGTTATAAAAAAAAAGAAACTAAACGAAAACAATAAAAAGTAAAACAACTAAACAAAACGAATAATTGAATAGAAAAATCAGCTCGGAGTCATTTAATTATTAAGATAATTGTAATAATTAAGTAATAAACATTTTAAAGATCTTAAATTTATATTCATCTTTTAATATACAAAAGACAATTCCCAGAAATACCACTTGATTATTGGATTTATATAATTGTATTGAAATCAAAGTAAATACATATAATATCTAAATATTACTTATTAAATGGCTGACAAATGCTTTTATAAAACACGCCCAATATGATTCAGAGAAAAACTCAGATCAAGATCTAATATGCCATCTAGAGAGTTCCACAGTAGGCCAATGTACCGAAGAGGGCTCCTAAATCCTGATTTATTAATAATAGAGATTGAAACAGTAATAGAACATTTTCAAAAAGTTTCAGTTTAACTCTTTTACAAGAAATTTTACAATTAAAGTAAGATTTTTTTCTGCATTAATTTTTTGTAAAATATGGATGATTAGAGTTGCTTGTTATATCCTTTTTTTTTCCAAGAAAAGAGTTATTAACAAATATCTATGTGAATATATTGTAGGTGAAAAATTCTCATTGAAATTTTGTCTTAAAATTTCCTCCATTCCTAACACCTAATTGAAAATGAGAAAATCTGTTCTTATAATCTATTCTACTATTTGGGTTCCGCTTTCTTATATTCGGTACAGATTCTCTGGATACTGAATATCCACTTAAATCGCCACGTGGATTCAAATAAACGATTCATGTTTTCAAATAAACGGCGCTATTGTCGCTTGAGAGGAGTTGAAAATCCAATAGCTTCCAATCTTCCTTTCTAGTTGGCAGTCCTGAAATTGAGATTCTTTACAATTTCTATCTTCTTAAATTTACAAACTGAAGGAATAATATTTAGAAAATCTATACGAACCGAGAAATGTTTCATAAATTACTTTAATATCATGTATAAAGTCTTTGAAGTTTATGGATTTAAGTGTAATGCATATCTATAGAAAAAGGCATAAGTGCCATTTTGCAAACTTTACATGAAACGATTTTTCCCCAAATAATAATATATTTTTTTTTTAATTTATTCTTTATTGTATAGAGTAGGAGTTTATCAACCTGACAAAACATTTATAATTACAATATATTTTAAAGGCTTCGAGCACTGGTCAAGGCCTGAGTGACGACTGGGAGTCGTTAGTATTTGGTGCTTACGTCATCAATATTCGATTATTAGACCATTTCCAATTTTGTTTCTCGACTTATCCTGAGTGGGAATCGGTGGATTTTGGTGTTTACGTATCAAAATCAATTGAAACCTAAATTTCGTATTTTTGGCGCTTAAGCCTTTTTCAAAAAACGACGTTGATATAATTTAGTAAGAATACATAAAATCAGGGCTCAGAAATAACTGTGCACTTTTATTTTGAAAAAGTTTTTGTTCTAAATTAAACTTTTTCATTAAATTAAAAAGAGTTCATGTATGAAGTTTTATGTTAAAACTTTTATTATAAGTATCTTAAATTATAAATCTTATAAATATTATAAATTATAAAACTTATCTTATTAATCAGAACTTATATAGAAAAAGTTCTTTGAGAACTTTATCGTAAGAACTTTTATATACAAGTTTTATATTAAACAGTTCTCGTCAGAGCTTTTTAGTGATATTATATTTAAAGTTCCCAATCATAGGCAAAAAATACTTATGCAATTGTGTCTTGTAAGGTTTTCTTATCTTAAAATGTTATTTCTTTAAATAAACATTCTGTAGGTGATATAATTAAAATTAAAGCAATTTTTCTATTGAAATTAAAAACTAAATGTTATATAAAATAAATAAAAAAGTAATTGTTTTTCTATTTCTTCTTTTATTTCGATTTTTATTTATTATCTATGTTTTTTGTTGAAAGTTTTTTTTAATTTTGTCAATAATACTACTGTCTTCCGAGATTCTCCCTTCCGAAGATCTCTAAAATATGAGTATGAGAAAACTTAAATTTGAGTACTTATATTTAAAATGTTCCAGTAGGAACTACTTTTAACAGAACTTTTATAAAAACAAAAAAGTTTAGGAAAAAACTTATATTTAAAGAGCTTTTATAAAAAACTTTTAATAATATAAGTTCTTAAGGAACTTTATATCAGAAGTTTCTTTTGTGTAGAACTTTAATGTTAATACTTTAATTGTAAAAGTTCTTGTAAAACATTTAAACTGAAACTTTTTGAAAAAGTGCAATAACTGTTTCGACCCTGAATAAAATTATTAAATTATTGCTGATTTTGTCAAATGCTGCATTATTGTTGTTTCGTAAATTGCTTTAAATCGTTTATAACCCGGGATTTATTAAATGTCTCTTCCAAAAAAAAATGTAGAGATTATACGATTTGAACGTTGATAGCAAACATCGTTCGCGATAAGATTAGTTTATCTAAAATTTAGAATAAATAAAAGGTATATTTATAGCCTACCCGACTGCAGATAGATGCTGCTATCTGGCTGGTGTTAAGGAAAAATCCCAAAACATTTTTGCCTTAAGTAGCTATATTGTTTGTAATAACTTTTAGGTTATTACAATCTTCACTGAAATATTGATTGGATTCTAGTAAATCGTACTGAAAAAAAAATTAAATGTTAAAAACCCCCGAAAAAAAAAGGTTGAAAACAAAAATTAATTATTATAAGTAAAATTTGAATAATTTACAATACTCTCCTAAAAAAGTAGAGATTTTTCTAAAATACCAGCCCTATAATGACTTTATTCAAAGTTTTTATACACGGTTCTGCATTTTCCTTAATTTTTTTTCGCAGCAAGATTAATAATAATATAAATTTTTACAAAATTAACGAAATAATAATCTTACTAGAGCTGGATTGTCACAAATAAAAATTTAAATCAGAACTATTAAATTCACGAACATTTTTACATGCATCTGTCAGTTGAGAATATGTGCCGATCATTCGATAGAATAATTTTATACTGTACGAAATCTTAGGATAAAAATAGTTCGCCTAACTTTTAATCATGTTTAAAAAAAAAAAAGTAATAATAATTTAAGTTTTAGAACTATTTGAATTCAGGATAATGTAAAGAAAATAAAATAATTAAAATTAAACATTAAAAAATAAGATTATAATAAGATTAAATATTATTATTATTTTTTTTTTCAAATTGAAGTCTTCCCATTATGAAATTTTAGAAAATCAAGTTTTAAAGTTTGGAGCTCTGCCTTTGTTCAGCCCATCTGCATTATGTTACCATCTTATTTCTGCTCAACGATATAAACATATTATATATATATATATATATATATATATATATATATATATATATATATATTTATATATATAATTTGATCTAATTTTTCCGAAACATTTTATATTTTTCTTCTATTTTCATAAATCACCGAGACATTAATAGACCACCATTCTCAAACGAAACGTTGATGGTAATGTCGAGTTCCGAGGATCATTCTGGGATGTCCTGTGACTTTGTTGCTAAATCTAAAAAAAAAAAAGGTTCAGTAGTCTCATTCATAAACGGCAGGCAGCATTCGGCGGACAGACCGTTTTTTTTTCTAAATTCTCTTTTGGGATTTTTGGTATCTTACACCGTTAAACCTCAAATTTTAAGAGGGGAGGAGGGGTGTTTTTTTTTTCTTCATCGTCAATTACAAAGCTTTATCATTGAAAATAATAAATCAAAATTCCGAAAATAGTAAATAATAAATAGGTGCTGTGTATTTCATATTCAGTGAGATAGATGTATAACGAATGGTGAATACACTAAACATAAATTCAATGCTATATTAGGCGCGTTGATTATCGATTCTCTTATACTACCAAGTATATTTTAAAACCAGTCAGCATTTGTTTAACAAAACCAAACAAGTTAGTTGCATTAAAATTTTAATCAGCTTAATTTAATGTTTAAATTCAAAAATCTTAATATCATATTATCCGTCATTATAAAGTATCACTAAATCCCTAACCTCGAATTAGCATCCTGATAGGAGTGTATAGATTTGGTGAACACCTGTACACCACGCGCCGAATATAACGTTAATTTATTTCTAATTAAAAAAAAATCTTCATCCTGCCCATACCTGGTCTGATTAATAATAAATTTAGCCCCTTTAATAAATAAATTTATATATATGTATATATATATATATATATATATATATATATATATATATATATATATATATATATATATATATATATATATGATCCCCGGAACTCCACATTACCATCCGCCATTTCGTTTCTAAATGGAGGCCAATTAAAGATTTCATATTTCCCCGTATATGATATATTTCGTCCATATATGAAGATAAATGAAAAGTATAAAGCTGTTTGGAACCATTATACAAAAGCAATAAAAAAATTAATAAATCATTCCAAATATTTTTTCTTTAAATATAAATATTTAGAGATAATAATTCATAGTGTAATATTTTTCATGTTTTTATAGAATTTGTAACTTTATAGAATGTTTTGGAATTTATGACTCTAGTAGAAATATATCCAAGATAAAGATATTCCATAGGTTCATCGATATGTGGCGAGTAAGGCAGGGACGATTCCCTAACATGTCCAAATATTGAGTATGCAAGAGTGCGAATTTCATCTTTCTCACCATAAAATGCTCTAGTTGAGGCACATATTGTTGGATTTCTAACCCTCAAAAGAAACAAGGCTTCAACAGGATGATTAATTCAAGACTTTACCGCAATGAGTGCCTCAATTAGAGCTTTTCAAAGGGACGAATATGAAAATTACATGTTTGCATATTCGGTATTTAGATATGTTAGGGACTATACGCACACTTATATAATCTTTAGACAAGACTCAATTAAAATATATGCTCACATCAACTGGCATAGCTTAATCAAGAATAGCTTACCAACAAGCACACCAATTAGGGATCCTAATCCTGTTTCATCGAGTGTCCATCCCCAGGATAAGCGGACGCAGAAGGAAACGCAGAAAAGTATGAAAGTGAAAAAGATTTGGCTCATGTTCTTCTTGACAAGACAAGAAAGATCTGATATTATCATAAATTGTAATAAAGAAAACATCTGCTATTACTTTTCCTTATCTTGGTAATCCATCTTTCTTGGTGTATTATCGAGCAGCTGTGAAAGAAGCTGAAAACCCCAGCTTAAGCATTTGATACCTGATAAGCCTCACAGCAGGTGTACCTCCTTATCAGAGGTACATCTTCAGGATTTGATAAAAATGTATGCAAGTAGCTAACAAGAGATATCGCTGGAATGTACTTCAAGTGTACCTCCGATTCATCCCGACTCCATATTTGATATGTTTGTATCCGATATCAAATACATTAAAAACAAATAATGCTCCTAACATAGATAAATAAAACATTTTATTGTATTAATGAATCGGATTAGAACAGATTAAATGGCAACATATGTTTTATTGTGATGGAAATATAAAGTAAGAAACCATCCCTCCTTATATATATATATATATACATACAATTTTTTAAAAACTGATGAGACTATTACACGAAACATTGTCCGCCATTGGACTGATATGTTATTTGTTCAGTTTGATATGATCGATAGTCTGCAATAGTGTAATGCTTAAATTTATGTCTGGTCAGATAACTTAAATTCAATGATTCCTAAAGAAAAACAGATAAAGCCAAAAAATATTAACAATATGTTTCTTATTATAAAAAGCCTAAAATTTTATGAAATCCACAAATTACGAACTAACACAGATTTTGACTGAACATGGACGGACCAAATTATACCTAAAATGATTCTACATAATTTGTGACAGCATTTTTTCTCCATACAGGCTAGAATAAACCTTATAAAGCATTTACGACTGCCAATTGTATGAGAGGCAAAGATCAAAATTATTTATGTCTTTAAGTTTGAAAGGAAAATGATGGCCAATAATCGAATTAGACCTATACAATAATTTTCGGCCTGATTTAATGAAATTTGAAAACGGTTTAGATTTTGAAAAATTGATGAAAGAACTCAGTCTTGAAGTGAAGTGGTTATGCGGGGGAAAAAGTTCTGACGAAAAGAATATTTTATTTACGCATTACTTAAAAAGTATGCATTTTATAGTAAATTGTGTGTAGAATTATATGAAAGGTAATTAAATTATCTAAAAAACAAAAGAATAATCGTCAAAATCGGATCAGTATTGGGAAATATACAGCGCTTGCGACTAACCGAAAATCACCGATTTTATAATGTTTTACGATTTTCTCGTAAACGGTTTTAACGATTTTAATGAAACTTGCCTAATGTCTTCTCCTTAAAGCTCTTTAACTTTTCATGTATTTAAAAGTTATAGCGAAAAGAAAATTTGATTTGCGCCTAACTCAAAAAGTGAATTTTATGGTAAATTTTGTATGAAATCACACGAAAGGTAATTATTTTTTATTTAACGACTTTTACAATATCGGTCATATGTTGTCACCAAATATAAGATTTTTTCCATCTTCATCTGTCTTGCCAGTCTCCTTCCCGCATTTCCCTGTTCACCATTCCTTTCTTGACACCCTCCAACCAGCTTCTCCTCGGGATACCTCTCTTATGTTTTCTCTCTGGTCTCCAATCCAAAATTCTTTTAGCCCATCGCCCCTCCTCCATCCTCATCACATGCCCATACCATTTCAGCCTCATTGTTTCAATGGTATGGAGATTGTTATCCACTTGTTGTACTTGCCGTCTTATTTCACTATTTGGAAATTTTTGAAGCCGTGAGATACCACATGATCGCCTCCAGTAGTCCATTTCTAGGGCTATAAGTCATTGTGATTGACTCTCTTTAATTGTCCACGCTTCCGCTGCGTAGAGAGTAGCTACTTTCTAGGAATGATTTGTACATAATTTTGTTTGTTTTTAAGGACACTTTTTTATTCCATAGTAGCGAATTTAAGGTTCTAATAACGATCTTCCCGTTGCTTAGGCTTCTTTCAATGCCCATGTCTGTTGTTCCTAAAGCATTTACCCAGCTTCCTAGATATTTAAACAGCTCTTCAGTTTAGGTAATTAAATGCCCTGAAAAAAAAAATATTTAAATCGGGCCTATATAAATAAGAATACAGCATATCTCATAAGGACTACTTGGCTCAAGATGGAAAACCGAGCGCGTCCGGAAGGAGACGAATGCGACCGAACCTCCTCCCACCAAGCCGCCAACCTATTGTTAGCAAAACAATCTGTAACAATGTATTGTAATAACATAAAAGTAGAAATTAATTTAATTATTTCTTCTACTTTTGTATTATTTTATAGAAAAAAAATGAAATGAAAACTAAATGGAATTTCCATGGAAACTGATCCGAAACTTTTCAGCATGACAAATATAAAATATTATATATGTTTGTTGATTTAGGTGAATACTATAATATATAAAAATAAAGGCAGGCTGTTGCTATTTCACCAATTTATTTATTACGATGCAAATTTTCGGCCTACAAGCCGTCCTCAGGCATCTCTGTAAAAGGCCCTTATTTAGTTCAATTTATAACATATCGCAGAATTAATTATACTTAAATATTCTAATAAATACCATACACATACTAAACTTATTTAAAATGAATATACTGTCATATTTAAGTCCAATCCAGTCATATTAGTAAATTATTCAGTTGTCATAATTGGCTGTAACATTGCATTGCCTTCTTTGGCGTTTCACCTGTGATGACTGAGATGGCTCCCTTATTGTTATTTTATTTTTGCAGTTGTGTTTTATTGATATCAACTTAATAGGAATTTTGCATTTTAAACTGTAATGAAATTTGATCCAACCTCAACTTTGTTATTTTGTTTTTATTATAATTAATTTTTTTAGTGACGTATATTTCGACTTGGTTCGGATTGGACTTAAATTTGACAGTATATGCATTTTAAATAATTTTAGTATGTATATGGTATTTATTGGAATATTTAAGTATAATTAATTCTGTGATATGTTATAAATTGAACTAAATAAGAGCCTTTTACAGAGATGCCTGAGGATGGCTTGGAGGCCGAAAATTTGCATCGTAATAAATAAATTGGTGAAATAGCAACAGCCTGCCTTTATTTTTAAAATATTATACTTTTGTGAGAAAAGATTTGAAGAAGTGCATTCTGCTGAGTTTATTTCGAGTAGTGTTTATGTGAACTCTTTAAAATAATCTTAAATATTATTATTATAGGTTGGTAAGGGAAGGTGATGCGCGCACCGGGGGAACCAGATTTTTTAGTAAAGTGGATCGAAAAAGTCATGCTTGGGAGGAAAATATAATACCCTAAGTTTTGTCTACATTCACCTCAATATTTAGGTTTCCTCGCTCGTCAATAATATTTTGATATGCCACTTTGGCTTGTTTTAGAGCCCTTTCAGCATTGAAGCTGCTACTTGTGATAGCTATGTCATCAGCAAAAGCAGTTATGATAGCAGTTCAAACAATTTTAGAGGTTCAGAAAAAAGTATTGGTGACAAAAACGCTCGATCCTTGTGGAACATGTTTTTACTTCCTTGTACGAAGTAAAGGAAGTATTGTAATCGCGAAAATTTTCGGTTTTCAGATTTCAACGGAAATATCCATTTTGACCATCTCTGAATCCATTTTGACTAGTTTCGTCGTGGCGTCTGTACGTACGTTCGTATCTCGCATAACTCAAAAACGGTTAGCCGTAGAAAGTTGTAATTTTGTGTTTAGAATTGTTGTAATATCTAGTTCTGAACCTCCCTTTTTGATCACTGCTTGATCACCGGAAGTGGTACTTTACTTGAAGTTATATTAGACCTTCATCAAAGATTATATTAAAATATAATGTAAAACATCTCAAATTTGGTAAATAGGACTTTTATATTGATATGAATGTATTTACTAGATTTTTGTTAAAATTGTTGAGCCGAAAAGGGTACTTTACTTGAAGGTCATAATAAACTGACATCAAAAATTATATTAAAATTAAACACAGAAATCATATGTTTTCGTTATAAAGGTTACAAACGCAATGTGGTTTCTAATCTAATTAAACATTTTTATTACTTGTTTTAAGTGTTAAATTTGAGTGTAAAATACTGGGTTTCCTCCCCATTTGTGAGATGAGCTAGTCTGCAGCAGGATAATTAGATATAAGTTGAGTGGGTTTTTCCGTTTATAATGTCGAAACTGTCGATTTCCAATGCTTTATCTAGAGATATTGACTGTTCTAATGTTGTCACGGAACACGAAGAAATCTCTTGGGAACTTGTTACCAAATGAAAGAAAACGACTTATAATAACGGAATGAGACCTCCAGAAATAAGAGTATGTCTGTGTGTGTCAATTAGATGGATGTCGCGACGCCGAGTGTCGTTTTTGAGATACTGCAATCTTCGGAAACTAGTAAATTCAGGATCAGTATTTGAACCACCGATTTATAGTTTAATTGGCGTACAAGGAAGCCATGTGTTGTCCACATCAGATATTTTCTTTTTCCCGACCTGATTATAATTAATGCCTATATAGTCGCTGGGAATTGAATAACAGCGGACAATTTGAATAATTTAATTTTTGTTTACAGAGATCTCTTTATATAAATAGCAGATAAAGCAATCAACGGGTGAGAACAACACAGATATTCCGACCTCGCGTATTCAATCAGGTCCAATTAACTTGTTAAATATAATTGAAAATGATAAAGCATAAAGATGATAACAATTATCCGAATTTTCATAATAACCAAATAAATTTATAAATAAATACGGAAATGTATTTTATTTCACTACCTCAGTACAGCTATTTCCAAGTCAATTGTAACCATTTTAAAATGTATTATAACCTTTTCCAAATCAATTGTCACCTTTTCCATTTCAATTGTAACCCTTTCCAATTAAAATGTAAATATTTCCATTTCAATTGTAACCCAATCGGACATGAATTAGTTCTATTACTTTAATTAAAATAACGACTTTTGAAATAATTTCGGCATATCCTTCCGATTTTTTCGTTTATTAGATAATTGAATGTTAACATTTTTGAAAATAAAAAATTGTTTATTTATTTTTCTTTTTATTTATTCGATGTCATGTGGATTTGGTGATCGTTCATTAGCTTTTTGAAGTTGCTAATGTCACAATCTAAATTTTGTTCGGCCATTAGCATTTCTAATTAATTATTAGTTTTCAAAATTCTTCGGTATAGGTATCGTTAATTAGGTTTTCAAGGGCACTATATCCTAATTTACTTTCAGATTTTCGATCGCCTATGCGTATTTCGCTTTTCCGTTACTATCGACGTTTTCTATGATGTAGGGATGGTTTATTAGGTTTTCGAGGTTTCTGATTCCAATTTTTGAGTTTTATTTTTGATCGAGCAAGCGAATTTCATATCACTATTTCATTTGACACTTTTTTCGGTATAGGCATCGTTTATTAGGCTCTTAAGGACTTTATTTTTTAATTTACTGTCGGATTTTTGATACAGCACGCGTTTTGCTCTTCTGTTACTGTCGACGTTTTCTCTGTTATAGAGATTGTTTATTAGGTTTTCGAGGGTTTTTGAATTCCATTTTTGAGTTGTATTTTTGATCGAGCATGCGATGTTTACTTTTTCATTACTGTTAAAGTATTCTTTGATATAGGGATAGTTTATTAGGTTTTCGGGATTCTGATTTTATTTTTCGAATTGTATTTTTTATCGTGTATGCGCATTTCGAGTAACCATTACAGTTGGCATTTTGTTAGTATAGGTAACATATTTAGTAAGTTTTCAAGGACTACATTTTTGTGTATTGACCTTGAAACCCTTATGAACAATAATTAAATAATATATGGTAATTGTTATGTATACTTATATTAATACAGTATTAATTTTTATTCTGTAAAATATTAGGACCCATCTATACAATATTTTATCCTTTCAAAATGCTCGCACATTGTTTTATTTTTTTTTCATGCAATTTTCAATTGTATATATATATATATATATATATATATATATATATATATATATATATACCTCGTTCCATTTTCCTGCTATTCCACTCCTCCACACCCACAGTTTTGACTAATATCCTGAATTCCTGTCACGTTAATGCACAATCCCTAATTGCCCACTACGATGAATTTCAACAATATTTCCTTGATAATTTTTATCACATAATAGCTGTATCAGAAACCTGGCTAAAACCTTATATCCCTTCCTCCCAAGTATCCCTTCCTAATTACTCTTTCCTACGACATGATAGACCTGATCGCACGGGACGTGGTGTCGGGCTATATGTTCACGACAGCCTTAAGGCCAAAATTCTACTTCTATCCATTTCTCCTTCCTTTTCTCACCTAGAATACATGTTTGTCGAAATTTCAAGCATCTCTTCTCCTCTATTATATGCCATTGACTACCGATCTCCTCGTGTCCCATTCGACAACACCTTCGAGTCCTCCCTTGTCCAACTGGTTTCTACCTATTCCAATATCATTATCTCTGGTGATTTTAACATTAATATGCTATCAGAATCCAGTGATAAATCCTATCTTACGGACCTAATGTTTTCCCTCAATCTTTACCTCGTTCCCTATTTTCCTACCCACCACTCACAATTTTCTGATACGTGGTTAGACCTTCACATTTCTGATTCTTCCATGAAAATCCTCTCTTCTTCCCAGCATCCTGTTCCTTTTCTTTCATCACACGATCTTATCCAGATTTCATACGACCTACCCGTCAAATCCTTTACTCCAAAAGTTGTTTCATATCGTAGTTTAGACCTCCTTTCATATGAATCCCTTCAACCTGACCTGGATACTTTTCGCTGGGACATCATATATTCCTATAATTCTATAGATCCCATGGTTTCCACCCTTACCTCAAACATACAATCCGTATTAGACATTCATGCTCCCCTTAAAACCCCAACCTTACGCCGTCCTACTGCTCCTTGGCTAACCCCAGAAATAAAGCTAATGATAAGAAGAAGAGAAGCAGCAAGACGCAAATTTCGTCGCACTCGTTTTTCAGCTGATTTTGCGTCTTTCAAACAGCTTCGTAACGAAACCCAATCCGCAGTCCGACGTGCCAAATCCCTCTATATCCATTCTGCCCTTTCTAATGCTCCTGATTCCAAATCCAAATGGAAAATCCTTCGAAAACTATCCGTACCAGAATCCAATAACCTGAGTTCTTTCCCAGTTACCCCAGATGTTCTCAATGACCATTTCTTATCCTCTGCTTCTAGCCCTTCACCTACTGCTGATATTGAACCTCATAGCTTCAACCCAGAAAACTTCTTTTTCTCCCACGTGTCATATGACGAATTACTTTCCACTATCCTAAAATCCCACACCAATGATTATGGTCCTGACGATATCCCAGTAAAGCTAATAAAATCCTGCCTCCCCATCCTTATACCCCATCTCTATCATATTTACAACTTTTCTCTACAAAATTCCATATTCCCCTCTTCTTGGAAAATTGCTCTAGTCCGACCATTAAATAAAATTACAAATCCCGCCTCACCCCATGATTTCCGTCCTGTTTCTCTCCTCTCTAACCTCTCAAAACCACTGGAGCGCCTTGTACAAATTCAACTTTCAAACTTCCTAGAAGAACGTTCCCTTATTAACCCTCTCCAATCTGGCTTTCGACCTTGTTACTCAACACAGTCCGCTCTCCTGAAAATAACCCACGACCTCCAAACCGCCATTGAACACCAAAACCTAACTATCCTCATCCTTTTAGATTTCTCCAAAGCTTTTGACACAGTTGACCATAACATCCTCCTTAACAAATTACAAAGTCTACCTTTATCCAACAGTGTTTTACGCTGGTTCCAATCCTTCCTCTCAGATCGGTCGCAGTATGTAGTCGTTCCAGGACAACCTCCATCCAAGACACGATCCTTCTCCTCTGGTGTCTTGGATTACTGTTGTGCGGTGTACGGAGGCGTCTCTGGGGACCTCGAGGCAAAAATAAAACGTTTGATAAATTGCTTTGTACGATTCATCTTCGGGATCCCGAGGGACGCCTCTGTCTCCCGATATTACGAAGTGGCTTTATCCTTCCTACCGTCGTAAGTATATCCTTGCATCTTTCCTCTACCAAGTTATCCAATCCCACCGTCCATCCTATATTTTCGATCTCCTCCAATTCAAATCCTCTGTTCATTCTCGTCATACCCGTTCTCGGCCTTCAGATTTATATACAGCGGCCCACCGATCCGCAGCTTTCGACAGATCTTTTCTTGTCCGATCCTCATCCTTATGAAATTCCATTCCTCCTTCCATTCGTCGCTCCAATACTCTTATCACCTTCAAATCCCGCTTGTTCAATCACTTATTTTCTATCCAGTTCCAAAAAACATTGTAAATAGATTTTCTATTATGTCAATCAACATTTGTGAATATGTTCCTTCATTTATAATTTTGTCATATCTTATTAACATACGAATTTCGTGTGTTTTTTGTTTTAAGATATAATCAATTAGAGTATTAATACCTATTTAATATGCTAGTAGTTATTGCATTATGACTTGTTAAAATTTTCATTTGTATTTATTTATCGACTATTCTTTATTTTTATTTTTTTTTTATTTTTAATTATCTGTTAACGCATATGTTCCTATATCAACTACTCTAAGGCTCTGAAGCCCACCTATCATTGCCTGTAATTGTTATTCTAAAGGGACTTGTCCCAGAATAAATAAAGGGTTTATTATTATTATTATTATTATTATTATTATATTTATATTAATAATTTTAACTATTTTCTATAATATTTAGAGCAATTTTGTGAGTATAATTAGAGAAAATAGAAGTGGCATCTCACAGATGACACAAGACTTCTTATGCGCCTGGAGGGCACAATTCCTGGAGTATTAAGGTTCTTCATCTTTTCATGACACTACCCTTCTTCTTCAACTCATCAGTAGACTTTCATCCTACAAAAAAACCTAATTGAAGTTAGCTGTAATACAATTTTGCTTTGAGATTAAATTAAAATTTAAAACTAAAATAAAAATTTTACTATATTTATAAAGTTAAATTCTTGGCTTACAAAATAAATTATTTGGCTTACTTCTTAAGAAAACAGCCAAATAAATCCGTGAGCAACTAAAATTACTTAATATAATAAACCTGGTCAACCTAAAACGAAGATATTTTTTTCTATAACAAGCGAACTCCTCTCAGTGCTGGCAAAACTATGACAGCATTGTAAAATAGTTAGATGTGTTTTTATGAATATTTTAAAATACTTATAATTTATTGAATTATTCAGTGGTTTAATAAGAAAATGAAAAAAGTGGTAATTTCTGTGTAAAAACATCATAATTCCGACAATTATTTTCCCGTTTTGATTATTTTGTATTGTATTCTTTATTAATCATATGAGGTTTCTAATAAAGTTCTGCACGTTATTTTATTTTTCTCATAATGAAATAAATGATTCTAGTCATAGGCATGCTTCTAACTTTTTTTAGGGGGGAGGGGAGGAGGGCACGAATTGGATTTGGTTATCCAATCCACAGAGTTAGACCTTATCAGCAATTCAGAAATTAAGATTTTATATATTTATGTTAATAAAGGTTATAAATATAAAAATATTACACTTTGAGGTGAAAAGTTTTCAACAATTTTACGATTTTATGTTGAATTCCCCAACCATCTCTTCTTGATCCTACTTCTATGAATGTTCTTATTCTATAAGACCTTGAGTAAGTAAAGTCATCTAGCTATATTTGTAGCCCATGTGATGCCTGAAATTACCACTAGTATTTGAGATACTTAAGGTTTTGTTTTGGGAATATTCCAATAATATCCTAACTTAATATTTTTTAATCAAAAAAAAAAAAAAAAGACTGATGTGAGAGGAAAATTCTATTTTTTAATTAATTCCTTAACTATTTTCTTATTCGTATAAGAACTTAGCACAGAGTTATATTTACAATAAATTGTACTTGATAATAAGCATGGTAAGAAGCTTTAATACTTAAGCAGTATGAGCTCTATTTAAACTGTTGAGTGCCGATTACTCCCGTCCACTTATAACAATGAATTTGAATGCCTTCCATCCGGCGTGAACTGAAGCGGAAACCTCCAAGGGGTAAATGTAAGTGGGAGGCTGAAGTTACAAAAGGCTGTATTAGTCCATTTGGGTTTGACGGAGTTCCACTGCGCACTAAATTTCCATCAAACACTGCAACTACATTGGACATTTATTTCTCACGACGCAATGACGTGCGTCTGTCGAATAATGTAAGAAAATCAAACAAACAGTTTATTAGGTTTTTTTCAATGTAGCTAACAAATAAAATCACTTTGTTTAAACTGAAAAATGAATTTCTTCTATAAAATTTTTTCATTAAAATTCATATTTAATTTTTGACTGGAAATAGTATGGAAAAATATTTGGATTCGGATAAATAATTTTAATACTAAAATACACGAACAAAATTATAAATGCGATATTTGAAAAATAAGATATGAACCCTGAAGATGAGGCAAACGGCCACGAAACGTTGGAATAAATATAAAAAGCTTAATAAAGTTACAAGGAAGAATGTAGTTCACGATTACCTTAAATGAAATAATTAAATTTTAGAAAAACAAATTAGTCACAATATAAAAACTACATTCTAAAGCTGTTATACTGCAAAGGAATAATTTTTTGAGTATACTCTGGAATTAGAACAAACTATATGGTCATCTCCTTTTTGTCCGAAGAAGATTTTTTTTATTAATATCGTTTATAGTATTTTTCCCCCACAAAAAATATAAAAAATATTATCAAAGGCATTGATAATCATTAGTTAGGGATTGATAAATTATTTGCCACTTCTATAATTTTGTTTTATTGAAAACTATCTTCGAATGTTATACATTCATCTGCAGTTCTAAAAACACAAAAAAAAATCAAAAATAAGCAATTATTTACACAATAATTTATCAATCTCTAACTAGATAGATCCTTCTATACTATCATGCGTATGTCAACTGATAATCTTTAGATTTTACCTAACAAAAAATTTTTTTTTTATTAACTTCAAACTTACGCTTAGATCTTTTATATGGGCTGAAGATTCCGGATTGGTAAAAGAATTAAATTTTCTTGTCTCTGCTCAAAATAAAAATAAAAAACACACAAGAGGTGTAGAAGTGAGCAAATCGCTCAAGTAAGAAAAACTGACACTAGGAGTGTACTAGTGAGGAAAACGCTGAATCTAATCCATTGCAATGCAAAAGTAAAACTGAATTGGGTTTAAGATTGGAAGTTAATAATAAAGAAAAAAACCGCCAAGAACAATATCAAAGGCTAAAGGGAAGATCGACAAAAGAAAAAACAATCCAGGATTAAATACGATTAAAATATAGCGCTAAAAAGAATCAGCTTATTAGAAAAAAGCAGTTCGCCGTCCCTAGCCAATGTCGACCAATCACTCTCTCATTTACAGCAAAACGTAATCAACCGATATTATAAAATTAAACGAACCAAAACAAATTTCTTCTACAATCAATTAGCGTTTCAAGAAAAATAAAATAAAATTAAACTAAATGTAATTGAATGAAATATTATAATTAATTACAGTTAAATACAGTCGAACCTCTGTATAACGAACTACCATATATCGAAAATCTCTATATATCGAACTGTTTTTAGGTACCTTGATTTTTCATAAGAAAAAATATTCTGTATATCGAATAAAATTTCTATATATCGAAAAGAAATCCCATTTAAAAGAATATAAAATGTGATTATCATCAAAATACAAACGATGTTGGTAGGTGGGAATATCATATTTTTTCATTCAATTCGGGGAATGGGAAGAGGATATATGCTCCCAATCTCTCCCCTTCTTACGGCTCTGTCTAGAAACGCAGTTATAATAGATGAATTTCAAAATTTCTTTTTTTGTTGAGTTTTTGTATTAAGAAGTAAAAAGTTAAGTCAAAATTTTCCACTTTTTTATTTCAAACTTAAATAATAATTCAATTTATGTCTAGACTATACAACAGGTACCGTAAATATTCTTGAAAAGGAAAAACATAAAATTTTCATTCCTTTTTCATTCTGTGCACAACATCTTGAAAACTATCAACCACGCGAGAAACATTGCGAATATCTTTTTTCGAGTAAAGTAAGTTTTCTGAAACTTTGATTCTAATAGAGCTTCTTACGTTAACTATTTCCAGAGATAATAATAATATAAACAATATTGTTTTTTTTCAAAAAATGAGAAATCTTAATTTTTGAATTCATTTCAGCAAATATAATGCAACATAAACATTATGAACTAGGTTATCGTGCATTTAACTAGCTCTAATTTGAGTAATAATAGAACATATGCATGTCAAATAGTTCAAGGGATAAAGGTTTTCAAAAAACACATATTTTTCCTTAAACAAAAAGAGAAAATACCATTTGTAACTTTATTTTGGCAAATATCATGGAAACTGTTCTTCTTAAGAAGATGATCATTATGAACTGCTTCATTGTGCATTTAACTAGCTTCAATTTGGGTGGAAATAGACATTTGTTATGTATAGAGCTCGGATTCCGTGCAGTAAAAAAATTATAAAACGCGCAATAAAAATACAAAAATTTGCAACGAAAAATAATGTATTGAATTTTTTTTAGGAACCTTGAATTTTTATAAGAAAAAAATATTCTGCATATCCAATAAAATTTCTGTACATCGAACAAAAAATTCCCATTTAAGAATATATGAAATGTGATACTCATAAAAAAGAGCCCTTAGTTTACGTACATAAGAATGGCTCATAATTAAATGAGAAAAAAAAAATGTTCCACTGGTTTGCAAAGCAATGGAAATTCGGGAAAAATCTTGTTTCAGAAGAAGTACAGGAGTGAATGAATAACTGAATGAATGAAGTAATTTTTATTTCTTTTCATATTTTCAGAATAATGGAAACATAACAAATAAATTTACATAGAGCTTGGGGTATCCCATAAGCTTCAGTGACATAAAATAACCATAATTTTAATATACATATAATCTTTAAATATTTTTACTCTCCTTATAAAAAACAAGAATAAAAGAGAAGATAAAAAAAAGAAACATACTTCGCATCTATGAATAATCATATTTAAAATTCATTGCCTTTTAACGTAGTTATAAAGTGAATCATAGTTTCTTCCATTCAATAATATTCCGACTTCATTTTCAGACTATTCCTTCTTTTCAATTTCCACAGAATAGGACAAATTGCTAGTTAATGGAAAATGTCTTCTAGCTCACCTAGGTTGCAGAGCGAACAGATAAAAACTCCAGGATTACCTGCTGGAATTGAGTGTCTCAGTCCTTGTTTTCATTATCGTGAGTGTAAGCTGTTATCATCACTGATATAGGAAAGACGGTGTGTTTCAAATTTTAACGTTTTATACAATGAGTGAAATTGTGCTAGCCTCTCATGTAACAGTTCTTTTTTCAACTTTGCTAGGGACCAACACCACATCATCCACGGTCTTCTATCTTCGTTCCTCTGGTGTGTCCAAGAGATAGTACAGGAGTATCTAAATTCTCTGAATCTATTTGCTAATATAGAGTGAAATTTTCGTTTTAAATTCAGTTTAACTTTGCCTTTCTTGTTGCGAACATTGCTCCTAAACATACCTTCGATAATATCACTCATAGATATTGGAAGCTATTTTGCGCGAAAACAAAAATAGTCCTTATTGAATTATAAATGTACATTTGTAAAAAATCAGCACTCACAGATGTATATTGTACAATTTTTCAAATAAGTGCTATTGATCGTCCATCTTTGTTTTTCTTTAAACCAAAAAAATTGCCTTTGATATTTCTTTAACCCTAAAGCTGCAATTATTTTAGCCTAAAAAGGGTGAAAAATTGCAATATATATATATATATATATATATATATATATATATATATATAGATAGATAGATAGATAGATAGATAAAAGAACTTTATTCTGGGACTAGGTCCCTTAAGAATAACACGAAGGAACAAATAAAACAGTAAAATTATCTAGCCAGAAGACTATAGAATACAGATCAATTAATTTTGACAATATCTTCAGTAAAATAAATAAGCAAATAAATAAGTTTTTTTTATCGACAAATATAATTAATTTGAACAAAACCAAAAAAAAAAAAGAAAAAAAAACAAGAAAAAAGTAAAGAAAAACAGAGAAAATGAAAAATACAAAAATAATGAATTGATTAGCAAACTTTGTACACTAAAAAACTGTTATTCACTTCTGATCCAGATGTTAATCCCAAACTGAAATTTCGCAATTAGAGAGCATCATTTTGGAGAGAAAGAAGGTGTTGGAAAAGGAGGGATTTGAATGAGGATAGAGAAGAAGCATGGCGGATATTAGAAGGAAAGGAATTCCAAAGGGTTGAGGAGCGGGCGAGAAAGGAGTGTTCGAATGTTTTGGTTCTGTGGGAGGGAGTATGGAGGTCAGAAAGGCGAGATCTTGTTTCCTGTGCGTCGACCGAGGATTTGAATTGTAGGAGGCTGTAGATGTAGGAAGGGTGCTGGGTGGTGATAGTTTGGTATAGGAAAGATCCGAGGATATATTGTCTACGGTTGCAGGGGAAGAGCCACTCTAACTCGCCGTAAAGGTGAGACACATGGGCCCGTCTCGAGGTGCCGAAGACAAATTTTAAAAATCTGGTGCGGTGCGCGCATCACACAACTTTCCCTTACCGTCCTATAATAATTATCTTTTAAATACAATAATTGTATTATTAAAATTATTTTAAAGAGTTCACATAAACACTGCTTCTAATAAACTCAGCAGCATACACATCTTCTCCCGCTTAAGTACAATAAAAAAAAATTTAAACTATTTTAGTACAACAATCCTATACACTACCTATATATTTTAACTTTGTCAAGTTCCATATATATTTTAAAAGTTTCTGGTTTAGTTTCTATAGAAACATTTTCTTTCCATTAAATAATGTGAAAGTAGAAATTATGAAGTTTACGCTTTTGTATTCTAAAATTACTTTATTACAGAGCGTATTGCTTACAACAGATTGGCGGATTGGTGGGAGGAGGATCGGTCGCATCCGTCTCCTTTAGGATGCGCTTGGTTATCCATCTACCTTGGGTCTTGTGCTCCTCATAAAATACACTATCTTTGCTAACACTGGTCCGATTTTGATGATTCTTTTATTATTTTTTAGATAATTTAATTACCTTTCATACAATTTTACACATAATTTACATTAGAATGCATACTCCTTATGCTATACGCAAATAAAGTATTCTTTTCATCATAAATTTTTCTCTGCAATTCTTCGGTGATTTACTACATAAATGAAAAGTTAAAGGCCTTTATGAAGAATAATTTAGCCAAGCTTCATCAAAATCGTTCGAGCCGTTCTCGAGAAAATGTAAAAAAGTGTAAAATCTATGATAAAATAGCTATTTCCGGTTAGTCCGATGCGCTGTATCTTTGCTAATGCTGGTCCGATTTTCATGATTCTTTTATTTTTTTTTAGATAATTTAATTACCTTTCATACAATTCTACACATAATTTACCGTAAAATGCATACTTTTTAAGCTATGCGCAAATAAAATATTCTTTTCATCATAACTCTTTTCCCTGCAATTCCTCGGTGATTTATCACCTAAATGAAAAGTTAAAGACCTTTATGAAGAATAATTTAGGCAAGTTTCATCAAAATCGTTAGAGCCGTTTTCGAGAAAATTGTAAAAATGTGTTAAATCGATTATATAAAGTGGCACTTCCGGTTAGTCGATTTTGACGAAAATGTTGCTGTAACATCACATGGATGTGCTAACCTTAAATATGTAATTTCAGTATCGTACAGCTTTCCGTTTTTGAGCTAGAGTGATCACATACACACAGACCATTTTGCGAGACTTGGTCATTTGGACTCAGGAGACCTTAAAACATGTATTTCCGTTGAAAACTCGAATTCGAAAATTTTCACGATCGCAATACTTCCCCTTACTATATACTTCGTATATAGGTAAGGGAAAGTAAAAAGCATATATATATATATATATATATATATATATATATATATATATATATATATATATATATATATCAGAAATTCCATATATCGAATGGTTTTCAAGGAATCTTCATTTTCGATATATAGAAGTTCGACTGTAATTATAATCTCAGATAGTTGAGGATGTAAAGCTTAATTTTCGTAAAGAATGGTATATATTAACGTAAGTTGTTAAGAGTTTGGGACTATCTCCAAGGAGACAGCCGGCTTCGTTGATAATTTTTAATCCTATTAACACTTGGATTGCCATAAGCTTTTTTAAATTATTGTCTACTTTTAATCCTAAACACCACTCTGTATTCAGTGCATAATTATTAGGCATTTAGAAACTTTTGCTGAATCAGTTACATTTGATATAAAACTTGGCAATAGTTGTTGATAAAGTGAGTATAATTTTAAAAGTGGCAATAAAGAAATACTATAAGTGCGAGCTGCATGGTTAAAAATCTTTTTGAAATGTCTTTTCATTTAAAAGTTTTAAGAGATAAAAAATCCAAAAAATCATTTATTACTTTCTTGTACGCAGTAAAGGAAGCATTGTAAGCGCGAAAATTTTCGGTTTTCAGATTTCAACGGAAATATTTTGACCATCCCTGAATCCATTTTGACTAGTTTCGTCGTGGCGTCTGTACGTACGTACGTTCGAATCTCGCATGACTCAAAAACGGTCTGCTGTAGAAAATTAAAATTTTAATATAGGATTATTGTAAAATCTAGTTGTGGGCCTCCCTTTTTGGTCACTACATAATTAACGGAAGTGGTACTTTACTTGAAGGTAATTATTGATTTCCATAAAAAATCTTATTAAAATATAAAGAAAAACTTCTTAAATTAGGTAAAGACTTACATATTAATATAAAAAGCATAATAAATTTAGGTTAACATTGGCAGACCGAAAGTGGTACATTACTTGAAGGTCAGTTAGACTTTCATCAAAAATTATATTAAAATATAATGTTAAACATCTCAAATTTCGTAAAATAGACTTTTATATCAATATAAATAATATAATAGATTTTGGTTGAAATAGAACTTTACTTGAAGGTTATAATAAACTTACATCAAAAGGTATATTTAAATTTAATACAGAGATAATTTGGTTCGATGATAAAGGTTAAAAACGCGATTTTTTTTTCATTATAATTTTAAAAAAATATTACTTATTTTAAGTGTTAAAAGTGTAAAATACTTTTTTTCCTTCCCTATTTGTGAGCTGAACAAGATTGCAGCAGGAGAATAAGATTTATGTTAAGTGGGTTCTCCAGCTAAAAATGTCGAAACAGTCGATTTCCAATGCTTTGTCTAGTGACATTAACAGTTCAAATATTGTCACAGAAAAATCTCTTGGAAACTTGTTGCCTATTGAACTAAAACGACTTATAATAACGGAATGAAACCTCCAGAAAGAAGAACTTTTTAACCATAGAACTCTTCGGAAACTAGGAACCATATTCAGTATCACTTTTTGAGCCACAGATTTATAGTTTAATAGTCGTACAAGGAAATGTGCTAAAATTCGATTTCAAATTTTATTTACAACGGTGAAAATAAATAAAAGAGTTTATAAAACAAAAGTTATCTTGATACAATATATATTTACCGAAATTTAAATCACATATTATATAATAATTATAATAAATAGTAAGTTTAGAAACATTAATGATATTTCTGTATTTCACTACGACCAGCGATAAATGAGTGGAATAATTGAAGGCCAGTCAACATAGGATTTGTAGGCTAAGTTATTGTTATGCATGTATGAAATATACATATATATATCATATTCATAATGGATTAATGATATTATATTCAGGAATACTAATTTGAATAGCGGATGATATTTTCCGTTTCCAGTACACTTTCTCTAATAGTTTTATTATCGTTGAGAGTAATATTTTATATCAATCTTGTAGGAAATTTAATTATGCATTTTTCAATAAACTGTCCTAAAAAAATTATTCTGGCGAAACCAAATCTGTTTGTATTTTTCGGATATGTTTGCAGATTTACAAGGTCCCGTATCTCAGTACGAATTTCACAAAATATTACATATGAAACTTATAGAAAATTTACATTCTTTACTAATGGTAGTGATACATTTTCACCTTAAAAGCATTGGAAGCGACTTACTGAGAAACAACTGAAAAAAGTGATTTTTCTTAGTAGTGATGGCGGCAAACAGACAAGAAGGAGGAGGTCGAAAACTTGGATTTTTAACTAGAGAGAGGTAATACGTATAACATACCTAACAATCAAAATTAATCAACTTTTTGAAATCCAAAATGATATCTCTACTGAGCTAATACGCCATTTGAAGGAGATCGGGAGATTGCCAATTTCGAGAGCTTATACTTGACCGAATTTAAAAATTTAATGCTCAATGGACGCAGAATTTGATGCTCTACAAATTCTATTTGAAGAGTTTTTCTCTTAGAGTATCCATTTACAATCTAGTTAGAGAGACATATATAGCAGTCTTTCTCAGTTTTTGAAAAAAATTGAAAAATATCGCCGTTTTATAACCGTGATATTTGACCACACCTGTTAACCGAACCTTTTTTTTTTATTCATCTTTATTTAACGTCGCATCAAAATTTAAATTTAAGTTATTAGCGATTAAATATTATACCATAAAGTTTTATGCAATAATGTTTTAATTAAGGATTGATAAATTATTTGCCACTTCTATAATTTTGTTTTTATTAAAAACTAGTTTCAAATGTTATAGATTCATATTCAGTTCTAAAAAACACAAAAATTCAAAAATAAGCAATTTAAAATACAGTTTGGTATTATTATACGTATTAAATTAAATATGATTAAGAAAAGAGATCAAATAAATTAGGGATTGATAAATTATTTGCCACTTCTATAAATTTGTTTTATTGAAAACTAGTTTCGAATGTTATACATTCATCTTCAATTCTCACATCTTTTGATCTTCAAATCAAAACACACAAAAAATTCAAAAATAAGAAACACTCACACAAAATACCAAACTTTATTTTGAATTGCTTATTTTTGAATTTTTGTGTTTTTAGAACTGAAGATGAATGTATGATAGTCGAAATTAGTTTTCAATAAAAACAAAATTATATAAGTGACAAATAATGCATCAATCCCTAATTGGATTGATCCTTCTATACCATCATGCGGATGTCAACTGACCAATCAGATTGATCCTTCTATACCATCATGAGGATGCCAACTAATAATGTTTTATACAATTATAATGCCATCAGGTTTTATACCAATATACAATACATTTCTTAACATGCTAATGTTATGCAAAAGAATTTTATACCCATGCTATACTGTACAATTTTATACAAATATTATGTAATAAAGATTTCTTCAGATATGATCCATATACATATACATATAAAAATATTATACAATAAAGGATTGAGTTTTGGTTGACCATAGATATACTTAAGGAAGAAGTTGTTCGGGGGGTGCGGTCAAAAAGTAACACTTTAATAAGTAATACTTATTTATTTTGTGCCAACGTTTCGGCCTAAGTTTTAGGCCATCAATGACTTATTACTTATTAAAGTGTTACTTTTTGACCGCAACCCCCGACCAACGTCTTCCTTAATTATACAATAAAGTTTTATACATAAAGATGTAATAAAGTCACTGAAATTTATTGCTGATAGAAGACACTACAATCATAACTGAAATTTTTTTATATATATATATATATATATATATATATATATATATATAGTTTCCTTGACGAATTTGAGTATTGCCCTGAATTTTGAAGAGTTTTTTTTGTCTTGAGGATCGTCCAGTACGTGATGTTCTGTTCTGAGTTTATTATATAGTGGGCATTGAATAAGAATCTGTTCAACGGTCAGGAGGACGTGGCTGGAGGTTAGAGGTTGATGAAGTGGTGTGCATGCGTGAATCTGGTCTGTCCCAAACGTAGTCAGCTTCTCTTCTTGTCATTCCTTCGAATCAGTAAAAATTCGAACTGTTATGCTTTGGTACTAATTTGATGCAGAATTTAAAGATTATTAATTTATTACAAAATAACTTTTTCGATTGCATGCACCATTTAGGAATTATAGTAGGAAAGCCAAAAAAGTTAGAAAATTTGTAGGTTTTTGGGACACTCCTCAATAACACAATTAGAAATTTGGTACGAACTTCAATATACACTTTTTACATGCAATTAAAGCCTAGACCAGCTTTTTTGACCTGTGTTGCCTGCCCTACTATTAGACAGAATAAATAAAAAAATATTCATTAAAATGATAATAAATATTCATCAAAACAGTTTTACTTAAAAATACTTAATTAATGATACTTTGAACTTCAATCACAAGGAACTGAAAATCAACTTCTCCAAGCTGCTTCCTTATTAAAAACATTAATTATAGAAGTTCCTATCAATACAAAATTTAAACAATCAAACTTCATTAAATGATTTAATTATGCTGTTATACTTTGATATACGTTTTTCAATTTTCTATTATGACGGATAATTATTTCTAATAAGTAAAATATCCTTTAATCTGAATTGAAGAGAATGTTGTTTTGGTAATTCAATATTTTAATTTTAATACTTTTAGGTGACAGTATTTTGAAAATAAATAATATTTATATGTAAATTGCCGAATTCATTTCAATAAAGTATTTATTGAATTTTATATTTAATTTTTAAAATCCGTGGATGTAGGACAATCAGAAAATTAAACAATAAAAAAAAAATTTAATTTAAAATAAAAAAGGCAAAAATTTTCGTGTGTATTTCAGAAAACATTTTGGTGCGAAGTTAGTCAGTATTAAGGCGACCGGAGAAAAGATTTCAAAGGCCCCATTGACCATCACTTCAGTCCATTCTTCTATTTTTTGCAGACTTAATAATTCATGCTCATGCATACACGTTAACAGGTATTTTATAATGATATAGTCTACAAATATTTCAATTTTCAGATAAATATAAGTCTTAAAATTTAATTGGATATAAATAGAGCATCTACAATAGCAACAATATTAAATAATTTAATCTTAACTCCCAAGAAAATATTTAAAAAAAATAGTATACAGAAAAAACTGTGTAAACCATCGTTGTTCCAGTTTTCCACACACACAATCGTACAGTGAGCATTTAAAACGAACTAAAGTCCGAATGAGGAAGTTCGTAAAAAAAAATAGTTGATTTTCCGTGTGATCTAAAACAGTGTAGGCTAAAGTATGTTTTTTTTTCCTATTTATTATTTTTCTATTATTTCATTTTTTTAATCTTCAGTAAATATGGTGTGGATAAACTCTTAGAACTCTATTAGCATTAACCTTGTTGAGACATAATGAAATATTACTCAATAAAAATAGTTTATAAACTAATAATTTATCAGTTGACATCCGCATGATGGTATACCATAGAAGGATCAATCTAATTAGGGATTGATAAATTATTTGCCACTTCTATAAATTTGTTTTATTAAATGTTATACATTCATCCTCAGTTCTAAAAACACACAAAAAATTCAAAAATAAGCAATTCAAAATGCAGTTTGGTATTTTTATACATATTAAATTAGATTAATATAAATAAGTATTATAAAACATTTATGAATAATGAATTTAATTAAGACAAGAAATCAAATACATGTTGCTACTCACCAAGATTTAAATGGATTATATCAAACAGAAAAGTTTTTACTGGTTTCTTCTCGCATTGAACTAACAATGAACGAAAGGTAGGTAGGATGTTTATAGGTAAACGGTTTAAGGGTCAGGGCTTTTCCAGTAATGCCGGTGAGTAATTGTTTTTTTTTTTTGTAAGTAATTGAAAAAATAATTACTCACCGGCAGAACTGAGGATGAATGTATAACATTCGAAACTAGTTTTCAATAAATCAAATTTATAGAAGTGGCAAATAATTTATCAATCCTTAATAATTTATCTATTTGGTTTATGCTACGAATAAATAGACAAAAAGCACAATAAATATTTCGTTAGGATTCCTATAGAATGAGCTCAACTTTTTCATCACCCTCTAGGCAGAGACGACGAGTAAAATCTTCCACTAATTCCATCTTCTTGAGATGATGTTTTAGCGGAAAATGGCCCGTAAGAAGAGCCATTGTTGTTCTCAGCTCATTATTTGCCGGGTGAATATTAGTCTTTTTCTTTGGCAAATGAATGAAGAGTTTTTCCAATGTTTCCTTCTTCTTTGTTTCCCAGGAGTCAATTTCATCCTACTGGTTACACTAGTAGATATCTCAATTCCAGAATGAAAAAGCCACAACTTAAAATTTGTACACAAACGTCCGAAATTTAAATAATTAGACTTCTAAATCCCAAAGCGCAGCCTGCCCTCAAAAAAAAAAAAAGAAGATACAATACCTTAGATGAACTAACAGTTACGTCTGTTAGAGGAAACCCCATGTGGGCTTCTATGTCTTAGGTTGTTACAAAAGTCTTTGTTCATAGAATAAGTTTTATTTAAATTTCAGTATAAAATATACACAGTAATATTATTCTTCAAGATACAGTTCATCATTGTCAATTGCTTCAACCCATCTTTCTACCAGAAGTTGAGTTTGGTTGTCCTAGGTTTTCAAGGCGGAAAACTCGTCACATCCTGATTTGGCATTCCTGTTGTTTTTGAAATGCTAATTTTTCAAAACTTTGCCCAGGGTGAGGTAAGATGCTAACGCCCTCCATTTCTGAGAATCTTTCTTTGATTAAGAGTGAACGATGGGCAGGAGCATTGTCTAGCTGAAACATCACTTCAATATGATTGGCCAAAGCAGAGGACTCCTCTTTTAACTCTTTCGAGTTATTAACAGTAAAGCTAAACGTCAGTAGCCCTGGCATCTGGAACCAAAGTGCAAAGTGCAAAACATCCTCATAATTCCAGCAAACACAAAGTATTTCCATGAAGGGTGTTGTTCCCAAAATTGAACCTCCTGAACCAAAACGCTACTGTGTTACGATGTACCACATTTTCACCTTCCGCCGTACAAATTTTCTAAGCAGCTGCCTTCACACTTAATCCTTTATTTTTTCTTCCAGAATTATCAGAGAAATTTATAAAATGGAATGAAAGGAAGAGACAGTTGGTATACGCATTTAAATAAAGTAAACAACGATATATGCTTTGTTTTATCTGTGTTGAATAAGGATTCAAATAGTGGCTTTAATTTCAGCAATGAATTAATGCACAATGACTTTTGTAACAACCTAGTAGAACTTAACTTATGTTTAATGATTGATCTAACATTTTTTTTTCTCATTCATGTGCGATGTGTTACAGATGTTATTAGGAGATATTATCAGTATCTACTCCCGACCGCCAGATCTTACTGCTAACCTAATGAAGGCCCACCTGCAGGCCCAATCGAACGCAGGTGCCTTCCCTACTTAGCTGCCCCACTCCACTAGTATATAATTATCTATGGAAAATTTGTTATTTTAATAGATTACGGAGAGGAAACACGATATGATGACTCTGTTGTTATGTTAATTAAGCCATCCACGCAGTATGAGCATAAATAATCTGTTTAAGAGTACTTTCCGCCTGTTCTGACAGCTCCATGCTACGTTGAAGTTCGTCTCCACTAAGCCTCTTTTCTACGTTCATTAGCATCTATATTAACAATCGTACCTGGTCAGTTGTGACTAAATATAGGATTACTTTCAAACCCACTGGTAATGAATCTTTTGTGAATGCCTCTTGAGTGGATGTTTCATGATATTTTCCTGAGTCTCAAAGCTTTATTTTAAAAAAGAATATTGTTTATTTATTTTATTTTTTTATTTGTTTTATTGATAGTTATATTAATAAAAAAAAATTGGTTCAGGAAACCCTTTTTAATTTTAATGTATAATATTTTTTAAGTTATACTTTATTTTTTTAATTAACGTATATATTTAATAAGATAAAATGGATAGTTTACTGTAAATGAAATGAAAATAAAATGACGTTTGAACAAAAAATGTTAAGTTCTTATTAAAAGGTCACGTTTCGGTTCATCATCTAATCTTTTAAAATAGATTAAACAGAACAAGAGAGGTATACAAAATGATAAAAAAGGAAATAAAAAACAACGTAAGAAACATGAATTAAAATACACAAAAATATTGATGAAGATAAATAATATCAATAATGGTATAATTTGAGGAAGTAAAGAGGTATATAATTATGCATATAAGAGAAAAAACTGACGAATTATATAAACCAATCCGAGTGTATTATAACATTTGCATAAATATAAGGATCGTATTTCCCGAACCCTTCCTCTCGATCCTCTTCATTTTGGTTGGCACTTACAACATTCAATCGTTCACTACATTTACCAAATTTAACCATTTTTACTTTCTTGTACGAAGTAAAGGAAGTATTGTAATCGCGAAAATTTTCGGTTTTCAGATTTCAACGGAAATATCCGTTTTGACCATCCCTGAGTCCATTTTGTCGTTGTGACGGCTGTACGTACGTTCGTATCTTGCATAACTCAAAAACGGTTAGCTGTAGAAAGTTGTAATTTTGTATTTAGGATTGTTATAAAATCTAGTTTTGAACCTCCCTTTTTGGTCATTGGTTGATTACCCCGGAAGTGGTACTTTACTTGAAGGTCATAATTGATTTCCATCAAAATTTATATTAAAATTCTATGCAAAACTTCACAAATTCAGTATTTATAATTTATATATTGATTTAAATAACATACTAGATTTTGGTATAAATTGGAAAACCGGAAGCGGTATTTTACTTGAAGGTCATATTAGACTTTCATCAAAAATTATATTAAAATATAATGTAAAACATCTCAAATTAATAAAGCATTGGAAATCGACATTTTAAGCGGAAAAACCCACTCAACTTATATTTTATTCTTCTGCTGCAGACTTGTTCATCTCACAAATGAGGAGAATAACCAGTATTTTACACTCAATTTTAACACTTAAAATAAGTAATTAAAATGTTTAATTGGATTGGAAACAAAATCGCGTTTGTAACCTTTATTAACGAACCATATTATTTTGGTATCTAATTTTAATATAATTTTTGTTCTATGTTTATTATGACCTTCAAGCAAAGTACCTTTTTCGACTCACCAATTTTGACGAAAATCTAGTAAATACATTCATATTGATTTAAAAATCCCATTTGAGATGTTTTACATTATATTTTGATATCATTTTTGATGAAAGTCTAATATGGCCTTCAAGTAAAGTACTATTTCCGATACGCCAATTTTAACCAAAATATATTGCGTTACGTATGTTAATATGTAAGTCTTATATGCCTAATTTGAGAAGTTTTACATTATATTTTAATATAATTTTTGATGAAAATCAATAATGACCTTCAAGTAAAGTACCACTTCTGATAATCATGTAGTGACCAAACAGGGAGGTCCACAACTATATCTTACAGAAATCCTAAATACAAAATGTTAACTTTCTACCGCTAACCGTTTTTGAGTTATGCGAGATACGATCGTACGTACAGACGTCACGACGGAACTAGTCAAAAAGGATTCAGGAATGGTCAAAATGGATATTTCCGTTGAAATTTCAAAACCGAAAATTTTCGCCATTACAATACTTCCTTTACTTCCTACAAGGAAGTAAAAACGAACAAGTATGAAATAACTCGAATAATGTATGTTTCGTAGCGTTTTTAAACGGTCGCCATGTTTATTTTCCTCCGACCCTAATTGGTTGAGTCGCAAATTTTCACCTTATAAGGGTCGAAAGATTCAAGGCTCTTGTACTTTTTATTCAATATATATATATATATATATATATTGGTTGACATTTTTTGTCAATTACATCTTCAAACAACCGCTTCCCTCTGTACAAACCAAAAATGCCAATTTTTGCCGCATCTTTGCGAGCGCTACTGACTAATATAACCAGTCAATGATCTCGGTGTTATTTCCTTCTCAGTGAAGATCTCTTACGGCATAGTTTAATCAAATTAAATTTATTGTTGATTTATTGTTACACCTGTTTTCTATCTAATTTTCAATAATCGAAGTCATATAACTGATTTTTGGACAGTTTTAATGCACGAGGCTTAACCGATCACAAACCTTTGATCGAAAGCAATCCTTGTAAACAAGAAATCCTTCGTGAAATCCTGGATGATCCTTCTTATCCATACAGATTTTAATATTTAATATGTCTCAGGAGGGTGAGGTAGATAAGAAACTTATAGTTCTAAATATAAATTAAACGCACACATCCTAATCTACTATCATGCTTTCCTTCCCTGATAAATTCAATTACAAATTATATTGATAATCTAATAAGTTGTCTAAAATAAAAATGTGATTCTGTGACTTATCTGAATAAAACAGATATTGATGAATTACCATTGTGTTGTTTCTTTAAAAAGTTTCTTAGTTTTCAATTTTAGACTTGGAACAGAATAACAGTATTTGTTTCTAAACCAAAAAATAGTAAGATTATAGAAGAAGATATCTGTATTGTTAGGCTTCGGTTCATTCTTTTTAAATTATGCCTCTTTTTTCCGGCTTCCGCCATTAGAGATCTAGCAGCCCAGTACTATTCGGATTTAGATGGCGTCACATTCCTTATTCCTTTATGCGCAATCATACGCTTAAATGCATTACATCCATATTTTCACCAGAATTACACAAATTTCAGAGTGGAGAGTCTGCCACTCCTATTCTATTTAGATACTTCATTAAATAATCACGGCCAGTAAGCATCCGAATCTCCGCAACAGCATCCCCTCCCGGCAGGTCTACTGGTACCCGCTCTTCTTTGTTAACGAGTTGGCTCCATTGCTTCCTAACAATCATAATCTTAATGGGGTCCAGCAGCAAAGCCTGATTTACATTCTGTATCTCCTCCCTGACTCAATCGAACAAGATTCTATTTTCCGGCTGCTCCAAAGATCAGAAGTTCTTTAGCGAGTTTACCCGCCATCTCATATCCATTGAAATCCCACCTTATCACCACGTAGAAGCAATTCCTCTTCAATGCTTTGACAGCTCAAAATATCCAGCGCATGTGACCCATTGGGCTGTGCTACAGTAATGATAACCGCTTGAGAATCTACAAACTGCATTATGTTCCCGGAAGGTTTGAGAGGGCTTTCAACGCTAGTAGAATTGCGTAGATTTGACTGTCATAATTTGTGGCCCATTTCCCAACCGGCCTCGAAACGGCAAAGAGATGTGAGTACGCGCCTGCACCTCCATTTTGTGTTGCTTGCTGAACAGAACCTTCAGTAGTCAATATGAGTCCAAGGATAAGCCAGGATAGGAGAATGTTCTAGTGAAGGCAGAACTTTATCGTGCAGCTGATTATGTTTCCCTACATCTTCTAAAACCTAAGTTAGAGAAAGATGAATATTTTAATTATTATTTCTTATGATTTGTCAAAGTCAGTTGAGATTCGCATGATGGTATGGAAGGATCAATCTAATTAGGGATTTATAAATTATTTGTCACTACTATAATTTTGTTTTTATTGAAATCTAGTTTTGAATGTTATACAACAAAAATTCAAAAATAAGCAATTTAAAATACAGTTTGATATTATTATACATATCACATCTAATTTAAGATGTATAATAATATCAAACTGTATTTTGAATTTTTGTGTGTTTTTAGAACTGAAGATGAATGTATAACATTCGAAACAAGTTTTCAATAAAAACAAAATTATAGTATTGGCAAATAATTTATCAATCCCTAATATGCCAAAGTGTTCATATGAAGAAAGCTTTTAAAAAATATTATCTTTGTTTTGCTTGAGGGTCTGTTTTAAAATAACATTTTAAGGTGTATTTTAATAGCAACTATCTTTATTTATTTTAGAATCATACTTGAGCTTTCTCTAGTTTAATATTACACTTACTAACCAAACTGAGGCTTTAGAGACTTAAAATTAAAAAAATATATAAAATCATAGGATATCATACATACATAAAATCATACATCCTACAAGGAAGTAAAAACGAACAAGTATGAAATAACTCGAATAATGTATGTTTCGTAGCGTTTTTAAACGGTCGCCATGTTTATTTTCCTCCGACCCTAATTGGTTGAGTCGCAAATTTTCACCTTATAAGGGTCGAAAGATTCAAGGCTCTTGTACTTTTTATTCAATATATATATATATATATATATATATATATATATATATATATATATATATATATATATACTCTGTGAGCTAGTGTTTATAAATCTGATGGGTAAGAACAGGTATGTCTTGTCAGCCTAATATAGTCAACCACTCAGGGTTGACTGAGTCCAAGAAAAGATACCGTTTAGTTATCGTTTCAAGAGCCAAGAATCTTAATTCCTCAAGTATGGCCTCTTCTTTTATAATGGGTCCTATAAGGTCAATATTATATGGAACGGTTTTTATAGGAATCCTTGATGTCATTAAAGATTGTGTTTCTCTTTGAGCAGTGGGCAAGTTTGTTTTATCTGAGAGTTGTTGGGCTTTCTCTAAGAAGGTAACTTGCGTCTTGAGTCTAGTGGTGACCTGTTTATTATTTGTCCAGTAGTCGTTCACAGAGACTTACTGAACTTACTCCATTCCGCATACCTATTGGCTCGACGTTTGCTTCTAATTGCATAGGATTGGTGTAGATTTCGGCGCACCTGTTATTATCCAGAGTGCTGAGTTTTGGGCCGTCTCAATATTTGGTACTTTCAGATACTGTTATCAGTATTCTGCGTATTCCCAGTAAGAGCGCACGTACGTTTTATAGGCCAAAGTACTGTCTTGTGAAGCAACCCACTTTCTTCCCGTCCATCTCTGAAGCAGACCTATCCTTTGTTAGCCTTCCTTAGTCAATTCTTCTGCATGTAGACTCCAGTTTAACCTGTCATCAAGTTTTACTCTGAGGTAAGTTCAGTCCTTGGCAGTGCCTCTGAGCCATATTTCAAGGTTATAAAAGGGTGTTTTTTGGTTTTAGTTCATAAAAATAACAGTAGCATGAAAGTAAAGCACGACCGATTCCATGGAATTCTAACAATCACCTTTGAAGTCGCTAAGGGCCGACGGGCTAGCCCGTAACGAAAATTATTATTTTGAACAATTTTTTTTTTTTCGTATCCATCATTATTAAAATCCTGGTATAAATAAAAATAAGAAATAACTATAAATATGGAGTGATGTATGTAATATTAGATGAAATATGTAAAAATGTGTAAATTAAAATTGCTTTACATTGATCCCTAATGTGTCAAAACATAAGAAATGAGTTGGTGCATGGTTATACTATACATCGGTCATTAATGAATATGTATTTCCATGAAAATCCTAGCCCTAGTGATAATCATGTTTTTCAGCTTTTGCTTATTGGTTGCTCGGTCTTGTACAAAATTGTTCCACTTGTTCATGGGATAATCGTAGCGGAAACATACATACAGACAGACCAATGGCGGAAAGTGCGTTTTTTTGGACTCAGGAAGATCTGGAAGGCATAGATTTGAACACGTAGAAAATTTGACCCGGTTACAATACTTTCTTTACCTAGTAGCGGTAGTAAAGTAAAAAAAATCTGGTGCGGTGCGCACATCACACAACTTTCCCTTACTCTCCTATAATAATCTTTTTAATACAATTTTAAAGAGTTCACATAAACACTGCTTCTAATAAACTCAGCAGCATACACATCTTCTCCCACTTAAGTACAATAAAAAGGTTTTTTAAACAATTTTAGTACAACAATCCTGTACACTACCTATATATTTTAACATTGTCAAGCTGCAAATATATTTTAAAAGTTTCTGGTTTAGTTTCCATGGAAACATTTTCTTTCCATTAAATAATGTGAAAGTAGAAATTATTAAGTTAATTTCCACTTTTGTATTCATAAATTACTTTATTACAGAGCGCATTGTTTACAACAGATTGGCGGATTGGTGGGAGGAAGTTTGGTCGCATCCGTCTCCTTTCAGATGCGCTTGGTTACCCATCTAGGGTCTTGTGCTCCTCATAAAATACCCTGTATCATTGCTAATACTGGTCCGATTTTTGTGATTCTTTTATTATTTTTTAGATAATTTAATTACCTTTCATACAATACTACAAATAATTTAGCGAAGAATGCATACTTTTTAAGCTATACACAAATAAAGTATTCTTTTCATCATAACTTTTTTCCCTGCAATTCCTCGGTGATTTACTACATTAATGAAAAGTTAAAGACCTTTATGAAGAATAATTTAGGCAAGTTTCATCAAAATCCTTTGAGCCGTTTTCGAGAAAATTGTAAAAAAGTGTAAAATCGATTATATAAAGTTGCACTTCCGGTTTATTGATTTTGACGAAAATGTTGCTGTAACATCACATGCAGGTACCAACCTTAAATACGCAATTTCAGTATCGTATGACTTTTCGTTTTTGAGCTAGACTGTTCACATACACACACAGACACACAGACCATTTTGCGAGACTTGGTCATTTGGACTCAGAGGACCTTAAAACATGTATTTCCGTTGAAAACTCGAATTCGAAAATTTTCACGATCGCAATACTTCCCCTTACTATATTCTTCGTATATAGGTAAGGGAAAGTAAAATTAGTTTGTCGAACTTCTTGGTAAAATTTTATGGTAATTTATTCATTGAATTGATATTTTGAAGTTCTAAACTAAATTGGATATCATTTTGTTGTGATTGAACCTCCATTTTGTAATTTACCAATGTATGTTAGCTTAGAATAGGGCAAAAAAATAACCCAGGTGGTTGAAGGGCCCAAAATTGTTAATAAATAAATAAATATTCTGAAAATCGAATCGAGTATAAAGAGTAATTGATAACGAAATCAGTACTATGTAAACGAGATTTAGAAGTATCATTAAGAATGTTAATCCGGCTTCGTATAGACTAACAATTTCTTATCTGCCTGATGAGGGATTAAACAAGCTCTATATTGGTTACTTGAGACAATTCTGTTTATTTTTTAGATTTCTCAAGTGACAAAAACGCAATATCGCTTCTATGATTCTTCATCTAAATTAAATTTTTACTAATATTTGAAGCGTAGATTTACAAAGGTAGCCAATTCCAATTTTATAAATTTCTATCAGCTGTCCGATAATTGGTATTATAAATGCACAGCTGATGTTATCTTGTGTTTTTGTCACCGCCGTTTTGATAAGTACCTGTTCAAATATTGTGATACAGTATACCTTTTCAGCACAGTGCGCACAAATCACAGTTATTTTTGTTTACAATAAAAAAATACTATCAGAAAAGTTTACACAATATTTCAGAATGGTAAAAATTAAAAATTAATCTGGTAAACTTGAAAACACTGAATATCCTCACACAGCCTGGGCCTTATTTCATAATAAAGTACAATGGCAAGTGAAAAAGTTAGTGCTTAGAGATTACAAGTTACTTATCATTATCAGATTTATTCATTTTTACTTCCTTGTACGAAGTAAAGGAAGTATTGTAATCGCGAAAATTTTCGGTTTTCAGGTTCAAAATTTTCGACGGAAATATTCATTTTGACCATCTCAGAATCCATTTTGACTAGTTTCGTCTGTACGAAACTGTACGTGCGTACTTACGTTCGTATCTCGCATAACTCAAAAACAATTAGCCGTAGAAAGTTGAAATTTTGTATTTAGGATTGTCGTAAAATCTAGTTGTGAACCTCCCTTTTTGGTCACTGCTTGATCACCGGAAGAGGTACTTTACTTAAAAGTCATAATTTATTTCAATACAAAATTATATTAAAATGCTTTGTAAAACTTCTCAAATTTGCTATTTATTACTTATATATTGATTTAAATAACATACTAGATTTTGGCCTAAATTGGAAAACCGGAAGCGGTACTTTACTTGAAGGTCATATTAGACTTTCATCAAAAATTATATTAATATATAATGTAAAACATCTCAAATTTGGTAAGTAGGACTTTTATATCGATATAAATGTTTTTACTAGATTTTGGTTAAGATTCGTAAGCGGAAAAGGGTACTTTACTTGAAGGTCATAATAAGCTTACATCAAAAATTATATTTAAATTAAAAGAGAAATCATATGCTTCGGTAATAAAGGTTACAAACGCAATTTAGTTTCCAATCCAATTTATCATTTGTATTACTTGTTTTAAGTGTTAAAGTTGAGTCTAAAATACTAGTTTTCCTCCCCATTTGTGAGATCAACAAGTCTTTATCATGAGAATAAGATATTAGTTAAGTGGGTTTTTCCGCTTAAAATGTCGAAACTGTCCGTTTCTAATGCTTTATCCAGTGATATTGACAGTTTTATTGTTGTCATGGAACATGAACAAATATCTTGGAAACTAGTTACCTACTGAAGGAAAACGACATATAATAACGGAATGAGACCTCCAGTAACAAGAGTGTTTGTTTGTCAACAGATAGAAGACCGGACGCCGAGTGTCGTTTTTACTGCAATCTTCGGAAATTAGTAACCAAATTCAGTATCACTTTTTGAGTCACCGACTTATAATTTAATAGGCGTACAAGGAAGTCATGTGTTGCCCACAACAGATATTTTAAAAATCATCATATCATTTTTTAATAATATAACTGCAACTTTTCTCGAGTGTCGCGAGAGTGAAACTATCATCGTGTAAACGAGGCATCGATATCATTATATATACATACATATATATAGTAAAACTTCGTTATGACGCTCTCCTAAGGACCAGATAAAAATAGTACTATAACCGGGAACACGCTATTCTCGGAAAATCATAAAAAATAACTTAAAAAATTGTATTAATTTATTTAAACTACAAATAAATAAAAACATACAAATCTAAATTTTTGATGTTTCTGGTTTAAAGTAATTACAGATTTTATTATTTGTTTTTTCCTGAGGCAACATTAAGTATTTTTAAAAACAGCATTTTCTGATTTATTTATTTGTTTAAAAGTTTTGTATTGCACTTGAGAGGAACACGAAAACTGTGTGTGAATCGTTATATAACGTTCAAATTTTACTGATTCCGTTCCATTCTGCCCTTCTTGTTTTTAGACGAGGCAAAAGGTTTTTGATTTAAATTAGATTTGTCAAATTCTTTACTCTTTGATAGGAAAAGATTTTCGCGACATTTTTTCTTTAACACGTAACGTAATCAAAGCAACCGTTATAAATGCAAACAAATTAAATGAAAAATTCATTCAGATCATTATAACCGGGAAATTGGATCGTTATAACGAGTAAAGTTTTATAGGAAAAGCACCAACTGGGACCGAGACCGAGAACAAAGAGCGTTATATTTGGAAAATTATTATAAAGAGGAGCATAATAACGAAGTTTTACTGTATATATATATATATATATATATATATATATATATATACATATATATATATATATATATATATATATATATATATATATATACACACATATATTAATTCAAAACGGAGGTGTGACCGTAAATTAAGAATTTTCACTGAATGAAGAAATAATTTAAAAATAAAAACAAGATTCAGATAAATAAAAGTTTTGGATGAAAGCTAAAGCATCGGACTTCTAAATTGAATAAATATTTGTAAACCTTTACAGAACAAATATTTGAACCATTTCAGGAGTAAACAATGAATATATTCCGACTGAAAGCCTGCCTGTTTGATTTCGAAGAAAATATCTACTGTTTATTTGAGAACAGTTTCGAAGGGATAGACTATGTTTGTTCGGGAAGATAAAATACAATAATGGCTTTTTTCTCGATGCACGTTTATATTATTTTTAAGGTTTATGTAGGAAGAATTTTAATAATTCCGCCTGATCAAAGCTTTTTTTTCTTTTATTTTTTGTGCTCTGCATGCATTGTAGATTTAAATATTTTGATGTATGATTTGCCTTGGAAGGTAAAATATTGTATGATTTATTTCTTATTTTTATACCCTTAATTTATTTTAAAATTGAAATAAGATTGACATTAAAATTCCTCCAAACTTTATTTAACAAATGTATTTTTTTATTTATTTCCTAGAATAATATCATAGATCATTTATTAATTCATTAAATTTATTCATTAATTTATTCGTACTAATGAAGGTTCTGTACCTTATGTTTGCTTCTCTATCTACCTCCGATTGAATAAGATCATGATTGATCAATTTTTTTATGATTTATTATTCAACCGATTATTTTACATGTTTTACGGTTCTCAGAGTCAAGGAAAAGGTAATTTTTAACCCCTCCACTTAAATTATCTCACTGCTTTATATATATATAAAATGACTAAATAAACTAATATTCTTTCTTGCAGACTTGAAAATGGTTTAAGATAGCCGAAACGTTGTCAATATTCGAATAAAAAATATATGTTGGTGTCCAATTGGCCTGGTTTAATTTATAAATTAAAAAAAATACATGTTTTCGCTGAGGGCAAGCTTAATTTTGCTTCCACTTTTTTCATCCCCTCCCCCCTCCTCCAATAAAAGTCAACAGTTTTGTAACAGTATTTTAGGTAGTATATTTCGAAATAAATATCATCTCATACTATTTACTCGTTATATTGATTGAATTCAAGTCAAGGCAATCAAACAGCAGAAACATATATTTTTTAGTCAGTTAACGTCTGCATGATGGTATAGAAGTATCAATCCCTAATTATATTGATCCTTCTATAACAACATGCGGATGTCAACTGATTATGAAGCGAGCCAAGATAAAACGCATATCACACCACCCAATGACTCAAGACTCAGCAATTCAAAATTTGATTCTATCTCCGAATAAGTCATAACAGAACTAAGGAACGCAGAACGGAAAGACGCTATCTATTTATTTTCCAAGTTGAGACTCAAATATGCAACTGTGTAAGAGAAAATCTGACTCCGTCTTATGTTAAAATAAGAGAGTTCGAACAAGAGCGGCATCAAGATCCATCCATCATCCAAAACGACAATGAAACTAGAAATCAATCATTGATGCACAGTCAGGGACAAAATTATAGATGTGGCAAATAATTTATCAATCCCTAATTATATATGTTTTACCTAAAATAAAGATAAAATTGCCGCCCTGAAAATTCTTCCGCCCGGGTTAAGTCCCCATTTTGTGCGTCACCTCCTTTCCTAGTTCCAGCCCTGTTTGACAATAAAAAAACTGTTTATCACTCTATAATTATTATAAATATTCGTATGATTAAAATTATATTGAAATATTGTCTGTGAGTGAAGGGGAAGAGCCACTTTAAAGGTGTGATACGGTTAGGAACTGATTCAGATCGATCGGAAAGGAAAGATTGAAACCAGAGAACAGAGCTGTTGAAAGAGGATAGAGATTTTAGTTTGGAAAAGAAGATGCAATGGTCTAGAGAATCAAAAGCCTTCGAGAAGTCAAGGAGTATTAGTACTGTTAACTGTTTTTCGTCCATAGCAGTATGTCACTGGCGAATTAGTGTTTTAGCAGATTGTGTGGAGAAGCCAGGTCGGAAACCAGATTGGAGAGGATCAAGTAGTTTGGTAATTTTGAGGAAACTAGATATCTGTGATTGGACTATTCTTTCTAGAAGTTTGGAAAGATTAGAGAGGATGGATATTGGGCGAGTCTTTAGGAGATGTTGGGTTGGAGGTTTTGTTAATAGGGTGAACTAATTCTCTTTTCCAGCAGGCAGAAAAACTGAATTTTAGAGGAAAAAATTATATATGAACAGAAGAACCGGCAGGATTTCGGGAAGGCATAATTTTATTAATTTAGCGAGTATTCCATCAAACCCTGTAGAATTGGTATGAGATTTTACTAAGGAGGTAATGAGGACAGTGGAGAAATGAACTACCACTACTATGTATATATATATATATATATATATATATATATATATATATATATATATATATATACATTAATTATCCGCTCGTATTCTTTAAATTGTGAAGTTAGATGATTGGACAGTAACACCCGAATTTGAAAGCCTAATAAAGGGAGATAAAATTCTTTTGAAAAATGAAAAGAATTCGTAGCGAGTTAATGTTAGATAACGTGGTAAATCAGTTTGCTCATTTAATAGAACATTGAAAGATAATGGCCAATTTAGCGTCGAGATTTCATTCGTAATAAGGGCAAAGAACTCTAGATTTTAAGCTCAAGAATATCTCATTCAGTAACGGGTTGAATTAATTTTCTCTTTTAATGAATGAGCTCATTTCCTAAGCTTCATTAGAGATAATAAAAAGAATATCATCAATGAATTAATTTTAATTATGTTATTGTTCAACAAGAAAACTCTGAAATAGTTTAAGAGAAAAATTAAACGGTTATATCACAACACTAAGAAGTCATTCAACTGTTAAAGTTGTTAATGGCACTTCAACAAGAATTTTAATTATTCTTCTTAACGAAACTGAACAGTTTTCAAAATTAAATCTAATCATTCATATAACCTATTAGGGATTATAATCCATATCACTATCATTAAATTAAAAAACAATTCAAATTGGTAATTTGGGTTTATATTGTGTTATTAAATTAAATAGATCACATTTTGGGAGGCGATTTTCATATGAAATAAATTTGAAAAGTTGACGTCCGCATGATGGTATAGAAGGATCAATCTAATTAGGGATTGATAAATTATTTGTCTCATCCTCAGACATATAATTCCAACTTTGCTATTCACTTAAATGAAAATAATCATAAATTCATCAAAGACTCAGGAGTTAAATTAATACATCACGTTGAAAACAGCCTCAAATTAAATATATATGAAGCACTTGAAATAATAAAGTCCTTCAAAGCCAATCCTGAATTTTGCTTAAATGGCCAAATAAATATCTCCAAAAGTCCAATCTTAAATTTATACCCATCTATAACAGAAAAAAACAATTACTCACCGGCATTACTGGAAAAACTCTGACCCTTAAACCGTTTACCTAAAAGCATCCTATATTGTTCATTGTTAGTACAATGCGAGAAGAAACCAGTACAAACTTTTCTGTTTGATATAATCCATTTAAACCTTGGTGAGTACCAACATGTATTTGATTTCTTGTCTTAATAAAATTCATAATTCATAAACGTTTTATAATACTGATTTATATTAATCTAATTTAATATGTATAATAATACCAAAGTATATTTTGAATTGCTTATTTTTGATTTTTTTGTGGTTTTTAGAACTGAGGATGAATATATAACATTCGAAACTAGTTTTAATTTGGCTTATTAAATTTATAGAAGTGGCAAATTATTTATCAATCTCTAATTAAATTTGAAAAGGATTACTGTGAATCCGAATTTAAGTGGTCCGAAATAAAACATATTGAATTATTCTTTAATGATTAGGTAATTGAATAGAGATATTATTATTTTATTCCAGCGTTTTAAATATATATTTTCTGAAATAAATGTTTTTAAGAAATGGTTTGCATATCAAGAAATATGTATATAAAAATATTTCATATCTATCATTTATATCCTTAAAAAAAAAAATACAAAGCATAATATTTATTCCAGAAAAAGGAAAAAAGATTGAAACCTAAAATAGTTGCACAAACATAATTAAATATAATGAAAATACATATGATAATGTACCGTATTTATTAAGGTTAATAATCACCTAAAATACAAAATAAACTTTGAAATAATAACCTATAAAATGTTGTTTGGTTTCATTTCTTGAAGACAATTTCATAAAACAGCGTCATAAGATCAGTAAATTTGTTTAACCGGTTATAAAGTCTTACTCAAATAAGTTTCACGTTTTCTCATCTATTTTTTTTTTATATTATCCTCCGAGTTTATTTACAAACCATTGTGTAATTAACTTGTATGAAGTTATCAGGACAACGGCTCGTACTCAATTAGAACACTTTTTATCTTAGTAATTTATTATATTATAGCGATATCTATACAGGAATTCTATTTCTATATCATCTTCTATCTATTTCTATATATCATCTATCACAATCTATACATCTGTGAAAAAGAATTCGACATCTAAACCTAATGATGCATCATTTCCGCCTGAGGAGTAGCAAATGCACACATTACAATAGTAACAAGGATTTAAAATAAAAATAAAAAGGTCGTTTTAAGAAGTATACATATAAAATTTATTTCTAAAAAAATACATTAAAGTAAAATTTCAGGTTGTTGAAGCACAAATGAGAGAAAATGAAAGTAGTCAAGGAAAAATAAGTTTAAAAGCTGACGTTCGAAGCGCGAATGAGGGAGAGAGAGAAAGAGAGAGAGATAGAGAGAGAGTGGCTGAGAGGGAGGGAGGGGAGAGAGAGAGAGAGAGAGAGAGAGAGAGAGAATAGTTGCATAATTGAGTAGGAGATAAAGGACACCTGCCCATTAGGAGTTTCTAAATTGAGTTGAAGCCCAAACCCGTCGCTCTTGCAGAGTCAAAATTGATTCTGAACCTCTTTTACCAAAAATGCTATTTGTTACTTGTCGCTGTAAACAATTTCTTATTACGTTAAAGTAAATTGTGTATTTAAATTTACTAACTAATTAACCTGACCCAAGGAATTGATTGGTGCAATAAAATCTACCTACCACAACTCTAAATGCATAGTTAGAATAAACGGAGCAGAATCCAGGACTTTTAACATGATTAAAGGAGTTAAACAAGGTGACCGCCTTAGTCCTCTCCTTTTCATCATATTCATGGATGAAATTTTAAAAATATGCAAGCGGAGGACTACACGGGCAGTCGTGGGAAAGTGGAATATGAGGACAATACTGGTCCAAGTTCTAGTTTTTTCAGACGATATTGTCCTCATTGCTGATTCTCATGAAAACCTCCAGCAAGCTGTCATTGAGTGGGAAGCCGAGTTGGAAAGAAAGGGTCCATACCATTCAGTACCATTACTGAAGGCAAAGAAAAGTAAGGTAATGCACATTAGTCGCGAGGAAGAAGAACTTATGGAAGGAGTGTGCTCAGCAGAAATGGAAAAATTGACCAAGAGCTTTCAAACAGGATCAAAAAAGCAAATAATATATATCATCAGCTTTGCAGCTCAGTAATGGGAAAAAGGGAGATAGAAAACAGTGTAAAACTACACATATTCAGGGCCCTCTACCTACCTACCCTTCTTTATGGCAGCGAAAGCTGGGTCCCGCTGGACAGGCACTGGAGTAGAGCTACAGCCGCTGAAATGAAGTACCTCCGGAGAGTGGCAGGCAGAAGAAGGGGAAATCAGGGCAGAAATGAGCGGATACGTGGAGACCTTGGAGTACCCGCCTTGAGGGACACTGTCAAAAAGAGGCAGCTAAAGTGGTTCGGTCATCTATGCCCAATGAATGAAGACCGGAATCCAAGAAAGTTTTTTGAAACCAGGCCCACTGGACGTCGCCCTCGAGGAAGACCCAGACTGTTATGGTCCGATCACATCTCCAGGATACCGCAGAAAAAGGGAAAGAGTCTGAACTCCATTAGAGCGCTGGTGGGGACGGGATCGTCATGTCTGGCTGACTTGGACTGGAGTACCTCCACGCTGAGAGGCACGAAGGAGGAAGATAAAGAAGAAGAACTAATTAATTCTATCCATTAGTTAATGGATCCAACTAATTAATAGATCCAATTAAATTAATTACCAATCAATATATAAAATCTATCATTTTATTTATTTATTTTTCAAATTCACTTTATTTTTTGAAGAATATAATTTGTTTCATTTGAAAAAAGGAAACAGAATGAACCTATTGTACCTTGAGAACAACATTTAATTGGATGAAATCTTGGAATTAAAATTCAGGACTCATAAGGCGAGTGCGCGATGTGTCCATCCCTGATTATAATAAAAACAAAATTTTGGGCGATTTTACATTGAAAAAAGTCGACACGTATCCAACCGTTTCGTTCATCAGGTTCTAGGAGCTGAGAAAAATAAAATAAAATACACTGTAACTGCCTTATTTTATATCTCGAGTTGGAAAAATGATATCTACATGGTTTTTCCAACAAAACATTTGTTCTAGGGTCTCAATTTTGTTAATTATATTTTTTTACAAAGACCTAAGATAATTCAATAGTTTTTTATATGCGTGGAAGGAAGAAACTTCCTCCTTTCTAACGAAAGTCCAAGAATTTCGACATCGGATACACTGAAGAGTACCCTCAGAACAAAATAATTTTTTGTTGTTTTTCAACATTAAGGTTGGTATGCTGAATCAAAATCTGCCATTATTTTTGGTTTGAAAAATCTATAAGGCTAGTTTACTTAGTAATTTAAATACTTTTTAAAATTTATATGGCTAAAAATAAAAATTATTATCTTTTAGTGTTCATATTTTTTCTTCATTAAAGAAAAAATGTATGTTGTTCTCTGAAAAACATATGTTTTTTCGAACTCGAAATATAAAATAAAGCAGTTTCAGAGTGTTTTTTAGGCCATCTGGAGGAAACGTTTGGATATATGTCTACCTTTATTCAATAGAGATTCGTCCAAATTTTTTTTATCGAAATCGGCGAGGGACACATCGTGCACTCCTCTTATCAGTCAATATGATTTGTTTTATTTCCAAAACCGATATTTCAATCAAGGACAAGTGAATACTGTGAGAGTGACACTCGAACTGAATGAATTCACTTGCCCTGATGATGATCGACATGTTTGGTTCGAAATGTCCTGTTCGGCAATATAAGATCTAATTCACTGAATATATATATATATATATATATATATATATATATATATATATATATATATATATATATATATCTGTGATATACCACCATTATTTATTATCGGATATGATATATGTACATGCTAACTTTTTCGAATTGACAATTGAGTCAGCAGTAAAGAAAAAAATAAATAATTTTTTCTTATATCGTCGGTTCCATGTTAAACATACGAATGTGAAAAATTCGATTTTTTTTTTTGTTATTTTTCGATAGTATTTCGGTTGATACAGCCCAAGTACGAATCTGTCACGGCATTAGAAAGTGCTTAAATCGCATTTACATTTTTACAAAGACTGTCTTTAAGTCTGAATGTTACGTGTTTAAGTAATGAATATACGTATTATTATAATGGTATAACAATAATTACATATGAAACTATAAGGTAAATGAATGCATTTACAACAATTTTTTTTGGCCCTTATACACACAGAAGAATGTAACAGTTTTTTTGCTCTCCTGAAAAGTCGAGATTTTCCCATTCCTAAGTTTACCATGAGAACGACGGTATAGCTGAATATGGAATAATATAGTTTTAATTTTATACATCTGTGAGCCACAGCATTGATGTAAGGTATGATAAATAGATTATTTAAGGTATAAGAAAAATTGTTCTTTAAATTTCGCGATATTCCTCGGTTTTATCTACCTTATGCAAAACTCTTCTGATCTTGTTCTCTGTTTTAGTTTTCCCGACGCCTCCGGAGGAATTACCTCAGAACCTGGAGTACACTTTGAGTGGCTTAAACTAATTTAAGGGTGCCTCTGAAGTTGAACTATAGAAAGGGGAAAACTTTGCATTACGGGCTCATAATGCATATTTAAGGCTCTTCCTGAGGATGTCTCTGGCAGAGTTTCAAACAATCATAAAGTGTCATTCATGAATAGGACTATTGCGTCTACTGCGTTTAGCATTTATGCTTTCAGACAGGATCGTAAACTTGATAAATAAAACTCATTAATTTACTTCTCATACCATTACATTTTCAAGATAATAAATAAAGAACATCTTAAGTTACAGACAATAAACATCACTTTTATAACAGGAACGTGAACAATTAATAATAAATAGATTTTTGATGGATATGAGATCTGTAAGCTCTGAAAAATCAGTTAAGGTGGCCTCCGACGGTCAATCCAAATGGATCTGTGCAATGACTGGAGTGTTTGGGATGAAGAATATTTCAAAACCCCCCCTGGCAATCATTACGCTCCATCATTCCATTTTTTACCGACAGGTTGTAATTTTACAATCCATAAGCATTACAGTGAATTCATAAAAATTTAAGAGGCATAAATAGTGCCTCTGAAATAGCAAAAGCATTAATTTATTTAATCTTTAACTGTCTCTAGCAAAAAAAAGTAATCATACTATAAATTATAAATACACTAAAAACGTTAATTTTCTCGTAATTAATAGTTATCTTTTCATAATTAATAGTAAAAATAAAAAAATTATTCAAATAATGCTGTTCATATTAATATTTTTATAATATATTTCATAGAATGAATATCGTAAACTTTTGCTACACTGTATTTATCGAACAACAATTTATATGATAATTATGCAATCCATCGTTTCAATTCATCAGTTGTTCACACTCATGGGGTCGGTTGGAGTGATTGGATTTTAGGAGTGGCGTGATAGAGTTTAGGACCGATGGAATTCCAGCCACTCATACCTATCAACAAAGGATTTTAATAGGTCATTTCACATTCAATTTGGCGTGGAGTAATCCTCAGGATACCTTAAAGGAATTTTTTCAACTATGAATTCTTATGACGCTATTTTAAAATAACATGCTGAGCAAAATTCAGTGTCACTCTGCTAAATGGCCGCCATGTTGTTGACAACTCAGAGTTGTCAGACTTAAATTTAATTAAGGATTGATAAATTATTTGCCACTTCTATAAATTTGTTTTATTCACGTATATTAATTTTTTCTTCTCGCATTGCACTAACAATTGTTAGTTCAATGCGAGAAGAAATCAGTACAAACTTTCCTGTTTGATATAATCCATTTAAATCTTGAACTGAGGAAGAATGTATAACATTCGAAACTAGTTTTCAATAAAACAAATTTATAGAAGTGGCAAATAATTTATCAATCCTTAATTAGATTGCTCCTTCTATACCATCATGCGGATGTCAATAGACTTAAATTTAATGAATCCTTTCGAACTTTTCTATAGTTATGAACCGTTAATTTGTTTCTTCATCATCCTCTGTTCAAAGCACGTTAAGGTAAGTTCAAGGTAAGTTAGAGGAGCAAGCTGAGCGTTTTCACTAGGACGTTAAAGTGATGGAAAAACGCTGCCAGGGCCGCTGGAACACCAACATGATGGAGGATTACTGTTGATCACTTCACCGAGAAGTTCAATAAGCGGCTCATCGTATAAAAAGCTACTCAAGAAGCTTCTAAGAAAAAGAGAAAGAAAGTATAGACCAATTCCAGTTGGCAAGTGAAACCTGTATTATCACATTATATCACTGTTTTAAGTAGCAACTGTAAATACAAACCATGCTTATGATGTAACATAGTGTTTCATTAATTCCCCCGTATACCGTATAGGGGTTCCTCGAGGTATTGAGTAATCAATCCAGCACGCTCAAAGATCTATATGTTACTCATTTACTCGAGTAACACTCCAAACTTTTAATTTATTATAAAACTCTTGGGACAGATGAAAGTAAATAATAAAAGTATACATTACATTGCTCACATTATATTATTTAGACATAAAATTAAACTTTCCTTGTAGCGGTAGGAAAGTTAAAACGATGTTAGTAAAATGAAATTAAGTTGCACCGTCTCACCGCACTGGGCCGCTCCTAACCCTGAATTTAGAGTGTTAATAAATTAGCATGCTAAATTAGATTGTGAATACTCCTAGTAAATTGAATTTATTAAAGTATAAATTTCAAAGATAACATAAAATATGCTGTTAAGATATTAAGAGGCATATCCTTGATCCTTACAAGAAAAACAGGAAGAGCCTATATGATTCATATAAGCCGTTTACTGAAGTGATATCTGCTAATATAGTGGCTATATATTTCAAGATAGGCCTCTCAACATTTATTGGTCGTGAAAACCCTCATCTATTCTAATATACGCGCTTTACGAGTTTGCTTTCCCTTATATCTTTCCGAAGGGCGATCTTTGACCTCTGTAATAGCGGTTTTGTGACCTCAAAAAGGTATCTGATTTTCATACATGGTTTCATTTCATACATGATCTAAATGCAGAAATGTAACTTTATTAAATGCGTTTGCAACATAAAATGTAGGATAGCGTTCAATACCTAGACAAAAGCCCTATAAAAGGCTAGAATGTATTTAAAAATAAACCCACGACATTTTCTAATCATTTCTATCGAATCAGGGATTGATAAATTATTTGCCACTTCTATAATTTCGTTTTATTGAAAACTAGTTTCGAATGTTATACATTCATCCCCAGTTCTAAAAACACACAAAAAATTCAAAAATAACCAATTCAAAATAAAATTAGATTTAATATAAATCAGTATTATAAAACATTTATGAATTATGAATTTAATTAAGGCAAGAAATCAAATACATATTGGTACTCACCAAGGTTTAAATGGATTATATCAAACAGAAAAGTTTGTACTGGTTTCTTCTCGCATTGTACTAACAATGAACGAAAGGTAGGTAGGATGTTTTTAGGCAAACGGTTTGAGGGTCGGGTTTTTTTTTTAATTTAAGATTGGACTATTGCAGATATTTATTTGATCATCTAAGCAAGAGCCTGGATTGGATTTGAAGGATTTTATTATTTCAAGCGCTTCATATATATCTAATTTGAGGCTGTTTTCAACTTGATGTATTAATTTAACTTCTGATTCTTTGATGAATCTGAATCTTAATTAAATTCATAAATGTTTTATAATACAAATTTATATTACATTTCATTTAATATGTATAATAATACCAAACTGTATTTTGAATAGCTTATTTTTGAATTTTATGTGTGTTTTTAGAACTGAGGATGAATGTATAACATTCGAAACTAGTTTTCAATAAAACAAATTTATAGAAGTGACAAATAATTTATCAATCCCTAATTAGATTGATCCTTCTATACCATCATGCGGATGTCAACTGAGGTCTAATAATATTTTTACAAAATAATCATAATAAAACCTCCATAAGGTAATGAAATACCTACACCCTCAATAAAATAGAGCTTCCTGTCTTTCAGGAAACAATTTCCTTCGTGTCTAATTCGACTTCTGATCGACATCGATGGCAGATCTTTACCACTTATCGGAAATGCACTGCCTTTCAGTTTACGCTCGACGGCTGAGTTCAGTTCGGGATAGACTTTCCTTGATTGGATGATGCAGAAAGCTTCATTGATAAAAAATAAAATAATTGACTTTCAGATAAAATAAATGAAAAGCGTTTCTTATCTGCTGAAATATATTGTTGGTGAGTTTTAACACTTCAAACACATGAGGAGAAAAAAAAAAGATCGGAAATTATATATTTTTTTTTATTGCTTTTTCTCTGGTACGTACCTGCTTTTTTGCTTCCTTGTATGAAGTAAAGGAAGTATTGTAATCGCGAAAATTATCGGTTTTCAGATTTCAACGGAAATATCCATTTTGATGATCCCTGAATCCATACGTACGTACGTACGTTCGTTCGTATTTCGCATAACTCAAAAACGGTTAGCCGTAGAAAGTTGAAATTTTGTATTTAGGATTGTTGTAAAATCTAGTTGTGAGCCTCTCTTTTTGGTCACTGCTTAATCACCGGAAGTGGTACTTTACTTGAAGGTCATAATTGATTTCCATCAAAAATTATATTAAAATACTTTGCAAAACTTCTCATATTTGGTATTTATAACTTATATATTGATTTAAATAACATACTAGATTTTGGTCTAAATTGGATCACCAGAAGTGGTACTTTACTTGAAGGTCATATTAGACTTTCACCAAAAATTATATTTAAATATAATGTAAAATATCTCAAATTTGGTAAATAGGTCTTTTATATCGATATAAATATATATTTACTATATTTTGGTTAAAATTGGTGAGCCGAAAAGGGTACTTTACTTTACTAAAGGTCATAATAAGCTTACATCAAAAATTATATTTAAACTAGTATACCCAAGCGAGAACTCTCGCATTAGATATCTATCCTTAATGCATTAGAAGTATAAGCGATATTAGGGAAACATATTTATTCGAGTAAACATTATATTGCCAAAAAAGTTTATTTTACACACACATTTGATGAAGCTACATAGTTTGTAATGACTATGTTGAAGTTACAGTTCATACTTAATAAGTAATTAGCTTACACCATTGGAAAACATATCTTCAATTTAGCAGTTAGGCAATTAGATTCAGATATACCATTTTCTATGTAGTATTCATAGATAGCAGTGCCCTTTAGGGTTGGACATGGGAAACAATATATAATTTCCCACTCATTAAAAGTTTTTGTAAACAGACTCAAATTGATATAAAGTTGCCATGACAACGGCACGTACGCAAGATGGCACAGGGCCCATGCGGACATATATCGTGCATTCTCTCAAAAACGGTAGGTTTTTAAGCTTTAAAACGCTGGACCAATACGCTCCAATGGAGCGTATATGGTCTTGATGCACGCGTCAAACTCTTTAAAACCCAACTTATCCCGTCTCGATTCGCCGACTCTCAGTCGTCAAAGTTTTGAAACCTTCCAGTTTTTTCATCACTTTTATTTAAGCCCTTGTAAGATTTTAACAAACAAAATTGGAATTCGTCACTTCTCCGTGAAATTTCCTTTCTTTTGATACCTCACTCGTCAAAATCCATCGTTCCTGAGAGCCGGAAAAGGGATCTATACTACCGTAATAATATATAGTAGTGATTAAATACATAAATCATATGTTTTGGTGATAAAGGTTACAAACGAAATTTGGTTTCCAATCCAACTAAATTTTTATTACTTGTTTTAAGTATTTAAATTGAGTGTAAAATACTGGTTTTCGTCCCCATTTGTGTGTGTGTGTCAATAGATGGATGTCGCGACGCCGAGTGTCGTTTTTGAGATAATGCAATCTTTGAAAACTAGTAACCAAATTAGGATCACTTTTTGAGCCACCGATTTATAGTTTAATAGGCGTACAAGGAAGTCATGTGCTGTCCACATCAGATATTTTTTATTGCTTTTTCTCTGGTACGTATCTGCTTTTTTTTTTTATATAAATCTATTTTCGCTTTTACATTGTATTGATCTGAGCCATATTCTGTTCTATACTCCTGATTACCATAAAACGTTGGTACTTCTGCTGTTGGATAACGCCATAATGGTAGATTCAGGAGTTTTTAGGTCTCTTTTATAAAAGTATTCTGCGATGAATTGGCTCACATTTCTTTCTTAAGTTAGTTTAAATACTATTAGTAACTCCTGAGGCGTTAAGTTTAAGTCGGAAGACTAAATCTCATTTCCTAGAGACCCGGGATAATCCTCGAGTAATATACGGTGCGCGAATTCGGTGCACTTATCCAAAGACAGGAATAATCCGTTGGGCGTTGGGGTGAGAAAATTAAATTCTTCCGTCTCCGTCTCTCAATTAACTGTACAGAGAGAACTCTCTCAGACACATAGGAAATCTATATTCCTCAAGAAGCTTAATTTAAAAGTTTCTTGTTTTAAGTTAGAATTACACAAAGTTAATCTGAAGATTTTACAGGGTTATTTTTTGAATAATCATAAAATATTTATTCTTTTTTTTTTCCAAAATTAAGTGCATTGTTGGCTCATAAGAGCACTGCTTACAGAAAAAATATACTTTTTTTCTACTTCTTCTTTTTCTGAAGCTTCTGAGATTTTTTTTTTTGTAACAATAGAAACAACGATGTCTTGCAATTCATGTCTTGCAGTTCTCATTGAGACAATGCGTGGTCGCTCATATTCACTTCTGGGCCAGAGCGACACACCGGTGAGTCGCTCACGTTTTTCGCTGAAAAAATCTTCATTGTATAATTTTTTTATTGCATAACTTCAACATACCTTCTTGTTCGTATTTTACAAAATTAAAAAATCGATCTGGCCCCAGATATCGATTCTATCAGACCTAGCAGGATGTAGAAAAAGGCAAGAGTTACAGGCTCTGTGTTGAACGCGTTAAAAGGTTCAGAGTCAGTCACATTTTAATTAGTTGACATCCACATGGTTGTATAGAAGGATCAATCTAATTAGGGATTGATAAATTATTTGCCACTTCTATAAATTTGTGAAATCAGAGAGCATGTTACAGAATATTCAAAACAATTCATTTATCTTGGACAGGAAATTTCTTTAGAAAAAACTCAGTAAAGAATTGCATAGAAGACTGAAAATAGGATGGCACAAATACTGGTCCTTAAAGAAAATTTTTAAGGGTAATTTCACAATCGACCTGAAGTGCTTCAGTCTTATATTTACCCCACAATCCTGTACGGCGCTCAAACTTGGGCACGAACCAAGAAGGAACAGGAGAAATTGGATAAAATGCAAATGAAACTTTTGAGGAGTATGGTGGGAATCAGGAGGGATAAGATAAAGACTCAAGAAATTCTTTCTCAGTCAAAAGTTTAAGTAAGGAAGCCCGAAAACTGAAATGGAGGTGGGCTGGTCACCTGGCCAGACTGGAGGACGACAGGTGGTCGGAAAGTGTTACCGAATGGAACCCGATAGACCAACTGAGAAGGAGAGGAAGACCATACATGAGATGGAGAGACAAAATCACCCGCAGAATGGGAACAAACTGGACGAAAGTGGCCAGGGGCAGAGAGTCCTGGTTAAAAATTGTTAATAAACTATAAAGATTGTTTTATCTGAATTTTGAATTTTGTCTTATCGTATTTGAATTTTTAAAGAACTAGTAAATTAATGAACTAGTATATTAATGGATTTTAAGTTTTATCATTATATATTACAATTATATTTTCTCTGTTTTGTTTACAAATTAATAGAAGTGGCAAATAATTTATCAATCCCTAATTACATTTTAATTAATTAATCTTTTTGGGTTGTTTTCAATCCTTACGCTTTTCTCCTGGACTTTATTTTCATTGTTTGCCGAAAATTTGGTCTTTACTCTAATAGCCTAATCAAATAATATACGCATGGTTCAGATCAACTTTTAACGTAATCAAATTCACATCTTTTTAATTTTCAAAAGTAATCTAGTTGTATATATAACGACATTAAAATTGTATAGAAATATTCATATTCAAAAAGTATCTGTTATTCGCCACCAGAAGGAGATAGATACATTCATAGATACATTCATAGATACATACATAGATACATTCACCAGATACATTCTTTATTTTTTTAGTTTTTATTTCTCAAACGAAATCATCTGATCATTATTCGAATGTTGCAGGTACGTTCTGGTTGCCACATTTTTGTAACAAGAGTATATTTTTTGAAACTCAACACAGGTTGGTATCCAAATTTTGTTTATCTAAATATTTAAAAAAAATCTTAAGTATTGATGATGACAGTATAATGATTATTAGTTAAGTATATAAATAGATACAAAAAGGAGACCATTCATTTATATTTTTATGGAGTTCAGTGATATTAAAATATACAATAATCTGCATTTTGACATTACTAAACTAACCATATGATATTCCATATATATTTTCGATTACAGCATTTGAAAATTCACGATGCTGTAAATTGTAATCTTATGATTACGTCGACAGCAATATTATCCGGATGAGACTGTAACTAGGTTCGGAATCACGCTTTGAATAATGGACTTACAGGAACAAACTAATTAAGCTCGCTCAGAGGATTACCTTGTACAATCCAAACATACCAATCCACCTTGTACAATCCAAACATACCAATCCACCTTGTACAATCCAAACATACCAATCCACCTTGTACAATCCAAACATACCAAACATGCATTAACAACCAATAATGTTTAAACACATCATTATTATGTACAACATATTAGAGGTATACACGCAACCTGTGCTAATTTGTGCTGTAGTCGAGAAACGGGCGTAGAATTGGTATGCTAAATATGGCCGCTAGCACGGCCTGGGGTCTAGTAAACCCGTGTTATTTCGTAAAAGCAGAGATAAAGTTATTGTGAGGTTTTCATCTCAGGTGTTTACTTTCGTTTTGCATACTACTTTTATTTCGCTTACTTCTTTTTTTTTTGTTTTGTAAGTAAAATGGAACGTAAAAAAAGAATGCGGAAGGAATCGGCAAATCGTAACGAAAGAGGGCATAAACCTCCTGTTATCCATTATCGCCTTCTTCATCTTCTGAATCTCCTTACGCTTTCTATCGAGTCGTTTAACCATATAACAAGCAACTCTATATTTTTATTTCGCTTTGGTATTTAAAAAAAATAACTGATGTGGACAACACATGACTTCCTTATACGCCTTTTAAACTATAAATCGGTGGCTAAAAAAGTGATCCTGAATTTGGTTACTAGTTTCCGAAGATTGCAGTATCTCAAAAACGACACTCGGCGTCGCGACATCCATTTATTGACACACACACAAATGGGGGAAGAAAATCAGTATTTTACACTAAATTTTAACACTTAAAACAAGTAATAAAAATGTTTAATTGGATTGGAAACCAAATTGCGATTGTAACCTTTATTACCGAAACATATGATTTATGTATTTAACTTAAATATAATTTTTGAAGTAATCTTCTAATGACCTTCATGTAAAGTACCCTTTTCGGCTCACAAATTTTAACCATTTGTGTGTGTGTGTGTCAATAGCGTGGATGTCGCCACGCTGAGTGTCGTTTTTGAGTTACTGCAATCTTCGGAAACTACCAATCATATTCAGGATCACTTTTTGAGCCACCGATTTAAATAGGCGTACAAGGAAGTCATGTGTTGTCCACATCAGATATTTATTTTTTTTAAATAGTAGCCTTTAAGTGTATTATTTAAAGTATAGCAACCTATTGATGATCAGCTTTGAGTGTCTGTGACCTAAATGGTATTGAATAGATGCAGAGCACAAAGTGTTCAGGTGAGCGGCTCAATAAGTTATTAAGGAGAGGCAAATCTATCTGGATTTAGATTGCTCTCTTCAATAATGGATCTTGAGCAATAATACCTAATAGCATGCCCGAGTCCTTTACAGTCTAGATTTTGCTTCTTATTGCATTCAAAGTCCCAGTCTAATAACGTTTCTCTTTGAAATGGGATGAAACAAATATTACAGATCAGTTGTCTTCATTTCAAGTATTTTCATCGTGATTTATTTGTCTATTTTCTTCGATAAAACTTAGTGTCTAAAGGCAACGGCTACAGAATACAATAGTAAAGGAAAAATTTATCAGTAACGAATTCGTGAAAATATCGACGTCGTTTTTTGAAAAAGGCGTAAGCGCCATTTAGCAAACTTTACTGGAAACACATGAAACGATTTTTCCCCAAATAGCAATATATACATTTTTAATTTTATTCTTTATTGTATAAAGTAGGAGTTTATTAACCTGTATAATTACAATATATTTTAAAACATTGTAGCACCGGTTAAGGGCAGAATGACGACTGAGAGTTGTTAATATTTGGTGCTTACGTAATCAATATTCGATTTTAAGACATAACCAGTTTTATTTTCTCGATAATCGTGAGCAGGAATCGATAGAGGTGGTGTTTCCGTCCCAAAATCAATTTCGAATTTTTTGCGCTAAAGCCTTTTTCAAAAAACTACATCGATATAATATCATGAAATGAGAAAGTTTATTAGCCATCTCCAGCTGGTTTAACTATAATATCTTTATTAGCCCACAGATATTTTTTTTAATTTTATTAAAATTTTGAAAAAAACAGGAAAAATTAATAGCTATTATAAAAAAACACTATTTCAAAAACATATCCTGTCGATAAAGATATTGATAGAACACAATTATTTTTTTTCTTAGTTTTTATCGAGCAATAATACGAAGCTGGGATCTTTTCGATTATGTGTCAACAAATTTTAAAAATATTCTATACAGACACAGAACAAATATAAACTACTTACCTTTATTCCAGAGGCTAATAGGCGACTATATATTGTAAAATTTGTTGAAATAGATCCTTTCCTTGGTGACGGCGACGCCATAAAAAAATAAGATAACTCTAGAATTGACTTGTGCGTGCCAGAACGAATTTTATTTCGCGGTTTCGCAAATCTCCAGTGGCTTTATAGTTTGGCTACGCGCAACGGTGTCGGGATCAACGAAATTATGTTTATGAGTCACTGTTTGGTTTAGTCACTGTTATAACCGTCTTCATACAACTCCTTGTAACATTTCCATTCCTTTGATATTGTAGTTGTACCAGTGATTAAAATACCTCTATAGAAAAATATCGTACCTGTATGGATAATTTTGAAAGATTGTTGGCACGTAAATTGTTGAAAAAATCCCAAAGCTGTCATACTCAACAGCAGTGAGTATTAGAGTTGAAGTATCCATTCACATCTATATGCAAACTATTAAAAAAAAAAAAAGAAAATTAGTAATGATAAAAAAATAAGTAAAATAATATATGAACATCACACGCAAAAATAAATATATAGATAAATTAAATAATATTGAAATGAGAAACAAACAATATTTAAAAAAATGGTATGAATGGATATGACAATTCTAATACCTATTGTCCTTGAATGTGAAATCATGTATTATTTTTCAATTAAAACATTTAAAAAATTTCTGTCATTTCTCAGAGTTATAGAAAAAAGGATAAACGACTCTCTCTTGAACTCTTGTTTGCATCATGATATCTTTCCTATGTCCTTCCTTGGTGTTAAGACTTCATTATAACCCCTTACAATATCTGATACTTCATAAAATTTAGGGATATCATAAATCTCGTAAGAAGTAATGAATTCCAGAAGTTGTAAAATTTTATTTTATAAATAATTATTGAGAAAATTTCAGGTCTCTCCTTTTCTCCACCTTTGAAAGCCAATCCGAAAAAAATCTAATAGTCTTTACAACCTCATGGAATGCCAGCATTTCCTATCAAATCGGGTAATTTTTGTTTATTAAGCTTTTTGAAAGGCGACTCTACCGTGCTAGGAATCTGGAGAGATAGCTTGCAATAAGAATATTATTAACAGTTAGTGAACCCTCTTGGAATGTTTTAATTTTATTTATTAACTTTCTTGGAAGGAAATTTTCGTCTTCTCTTTTCCAGTTAATCATTGGGCTAGCAATGGGCCCTTTCAATTTTCCAAATGTCATTTTCTTATTCTCGTTATATATTACTTTATCTGATAGTAGCATTAATCTTCTATATGATAAATCCAAGTTACTATCTATATAGTCATCACCGTGTATCTCAGAAATGACAATACCTATGAAGCTGAAATTTTTAATGGTGGTTCCACTTATGCTCTATATGAGCATTAAGGTTGGGTTTGAATGGGTAATCTAAGATTTTGGAAAAGATTATTTCTAAAGCCTGAAAAAAAATTAATATTTTGAATAACTCGAAAACTACACATCTCCTGGAAAACTATAGGTACTACTTTGAAAGATAATTAAATTCTATACAAGACAAAAATGAAAATCATCTGACCCGGGCCAGTATTAGAAAGCATACTAGACATAAAATATCTGATGTGGACAACACATGATTTCATTGTACGCCTATTAAATTATAAATCCGTGGCTCAAACAGTGATACTAAATTTGGTTACTAGTTTCCGCCTAAGGAAGCTAAAGGAAGTAAAGAAATAATCCAAGAAAGAATAAAACAGAGTGATACGAGGAAATCAGAAGCCCAATAAATAAGTCAGAAAGCAGGATGACTAGCCGCCAGAAGAATCAGTCTCAGAAGTTCCTTACGCAATATCTCAGCTAATAATGGTCCGATTTAAATGATTTTTATTTAGTTTTGTAGGGAATTTCACTGGCTTTCGTTTAAATACAATAAAAGCTCAATAAAATATTTGCTAACGGATTTTATCCGTTGTTGTCATATTGTCATGATATTTCCGTCGAAATCTGTATTTACTTCGAACAAGGAAGTAAAAAAATTTGCGGACGATTTTTTTTTTTTATTCGATATTTGGATTCTACGTATCTTGAAACGTAAAACATCCTCAAATTTTGAGGGGGGAGGGTTCAAAACTTTCTATTGAAAGTCTAATATGACCTTCAAGTAAAGTACCACTTCCGGTTTTCCAATTTAGACCAACATCTAGTATGTTATTTAAATTAATATATAAGTTATAAATACCAAATTTGAGAAGTTTTGCATAGTGTTTTAATATAATTTTTAATGGAAATCAATTATGACCTTCAAGTAAAGTGCCACTTCCGGTGATCAAGCAGTGACCAAAAAGGGAGGTTCACGACTAGATTTTACAACAATTCTAAATACAAAATTTCAATTTTCTACAGCAAACCGTTTTTGAGTTATGCGAAATACGAACGAACGTGCAGACGTCATGACGAAACTAGTCAAAATGGATTCAGGGATGGTCAAAATGGATATTTCCGTCGAAATCTGAAAACCGAAAATTTTCACGATTACAAAAAACAATATATAAAAGTGTTCGGTAAATAACGGGATAATTTTTATTTTATCTCATTTTAAATTTGAACCAACTATTTAAATGTTCCGTGGTCAAGTTTGGTGGGGAGGGGAGAAGACCCCCAGTCAGAGTCTGAGATACGAAATCGTGGAGACCAGTTAGCTCGAGTTAGCCGCTTATTTAATTCAAAATTTGTGCTGTAGTTCGAGTATGTCGATCCCTTATCTCTGTCTTAGTCTTGGAAAAGTTGATTTTCATCTCTTTCTAGGCCTGCTGACACAATTACCGAAATTGAAGGTTTAAAAAAAACTCTCATTTCCTTTGTTACCTAATGGTCCTTTAAGTCCTAGGTTTTTAATCTCCGTATGACTTCATTGAGCGGCCTAACGTACCAGGTGAACCTATATATTATTTTTATATGTTAAAATATAATATTGTACAAATTTTACAGTCCACTTTTAATATCGTGCAGATCCATACCAGTTAGATCGGTTGAATTTTTCATTATTTTTTTTTTCGAACTTACAATTAGTCTCGAATATTTTTGCTATTTTCACTTATTTAGAGTAAATTTTGTTTAGGTTTTAATTTCCGATTTAATTTAATGGCTTTAATTTAATTTCCTGCCTTGTGATCGTTTGGATAATGATTTCCTTTGTATTTAAAATTCGCAATTCATTCCTTACTGGACGGGTTTTCCCTCCACTGTCACGTACCACGGAAATCCGGTGCCACCTGATATACTTTAAATTCAAGTCAACAGTGCATCTAATCATTATCAGTTTCTATTGGTAGGTTACACGTTATCATTGACGAGATATAAGTTTCTAATTTCTTTTTGTTTGAAATTTAAACTCTGCTTACTTCCAGCTTGTGGGTATTTATTGAATTAATGGATATCCTTAATTTTAATTAACAAGTTATAATAAATAATTATTTCATATTTTGTTTACTCACTGTCTGAACAATCGGGTCTCCTGTTTCCAATGCATTTACATATACATTTGCTTTATTTACTACCGTTCAATCATGATATTGTCAATTTTTTTCGATTTTAAATTCATTTTTACTTCCTTTTACGAAGTAAAGGAATTATTGTAATCTCGAAAATTTTCGGTTTTCAGATATCCATTTTGACCATCCCTGAATCCATTTTGACTAGTTTCTTCGTGACGTCTTGTACCTGCGTATCTCTCATAACTCGAAAACGGTTAGCCCTAGAAAGTTGAAACTTTGTATTTATGATTGCTATAAAATCTAGTTGTGAACCTCCCTTTTTGGTCACTCCATTATCACCGGAAGAGGTACTTTACTTGAAGGTCATAATTGATTTGCATGAAAAAGTATATTAAAATATAATGCAAAACTTCTCAAATTTGTATATTGATTTAAATAATATAATAGATTTTGGTTAAAATTGGAGACCAATAAAGCAGTACTTTACTTGAAGGTCATAATAAACTTAAATCAAAAATTATTATAAAATTAAATACAGAAATCATATGGTTTGATAATAAAGGTTACAAACGCGATTTTTTTTTCACTCTAATTGAATATTTTTATTACTTGTTTTAAGTGTTAAAATTGAGTGTAAAATAGTGGATTCTTCCGCTTAAAATGTCGAAACCGTCGATTTCCAATGCTTTATCTAGTGGCATTGACAATTCTAATGTTGTTACGGAACAACAAAGAAATCTTTTGGGAACTTGTTACTTACTGAAAGAAAACTACTTATAATAACGGAATGAGGCCTCCAGAACTTGTGTGTTTGTGTGTGTCAATAGATGGATATCGCGACGCCGAGTGTCGTGTTTACTGCAATGTTCGGAAACTATTAACCAAATTCAGGATCACTTTATGAGCCACCGATTTATAATATAATAGGTAGTCATGTGTTGTCCACATCAGATATTTTTAATTTTATTTTTTAATAACAATGGCTCCATGTCTTTGATTTTATTCTAACGTCTTGTTCCTTTAGCCTCTTCTACTTTAGAGTCAATTGTTGCTGTAATATATTTATTATATAATATAATATATAAGATATTATTTATATTATATAATATGTTTATTATATAAATATAATTTAATATAGGCTCTTGATATTTCAAATCCTAAATCAATGCCGGATGCGACTTTACTTATTGTTCGATTAAGGGCAAAATGTCAACATGCTGAGGAAAATGTTTAATGTTTAATCTTAATTTAGAATCATTGCCTGATGACTGAGATGAAGCTATGTTAGCGAAGCACTTAGCGATGTGCTATGGTGGAGGCAACTGTTTCCAAACTTGTGGGTTTCCTTAATAAGGGCGAATTGTTGTTCAATAGAATAGGTGCTTCTGGAACTGTTACCCCCAGTGCGAATTAAACTCAATTTGATGGAGCCTTTAACCTTTCACGTTCTCCTTTGAACACATCTTCATTAGATAACTCGGAAATGTGTCGATTGCCTTTGTCCTTTAATGGTACTTCTAATTAGAATGAATTTGTTGCCTCAGTTCATGATAATGTTGTGTAAACTCTAAGAAAATGTTATTATATCTCATGTATCATCCTGAAGGTTCAGCATTTGAGAAAATGTCTACTCTTCCAGTTAATGATTTGAGTTATGACACTGCTATTAAAATTTTAATGAATCGATATCACAATAAAAGAGTTAAAACTTATTGTAATCAATTGCGGATCCTGCCAAAGGCTACGCGTAATTCTGCGCCATCTATTCGCGATTTAGTTGGCTGTGGAGTAACTTAATGTAGTTGGCCCTTATCCAGTTGTTTATGCTCATTATCTTTTAACACAACTTGATTTGAGTTTGAGCTCAAATGGCAGTTAACGCACAGGGTTGCGCAACACACAGCTTATGTATTTTGTTTATACACGTCACCAGGTACTAGGTCATCTAAAATAAATAACTTATAATTTTGCAATCAATAGCTATTCGAAACGTTACATAACCAGTTTAATACATCAGCAACGAAGCTTTACAAACAGACCTACACAAACCAAACGTCAACAAACACAAACTGACCACCAGCTACAATTGATTCCAAGAACGTGAATACGAGACGTATCATCGAGATAAAATTTGTTCTATCGACCAACGTTCCTCGGAATCCCCACATCATCGTTCTGTTAATTAGTGCTAATGTATTGTGTCAACATCTAATGGAACATTAGCACCCCCGGTGATGGAGAGTGGTAATTCCAACAAATTAGTGGGACCCCAGAGATAGGCGCAGCTTGCCTTTACACCCGATAGGGGTCGTGTTACGGCTTTTAGGATTAGGCCCCTACTCGAGCCTGTAATATATCGTTATCAATTTGTTGCAGCTTTAATAATAAGCAAATTTTTAAATTTTATTTCTAAAATATTTATCTTAAGGTTTGTTATAAATAAGTGGAAATAAAAAAACACCATGTCTCTCTTTGAAAAGTTGGAATTCGGCAGTTACGCTGTTTTACATTTTTGCCGATAACATTTTTATGAACCTTCGTCGTTTTCTAAAAGCTCTCCCGGACTGGACTTCTTTCCCGAATTCCTCAGGATTATGGACAATATCGAAAATTCCAAAAGGACATATTTGACAATGCTTACAGTTTGGAACTTTCAGAAGACCTTTCAGAAGGTAGTGTGCCATTCTGTTAAGATGTGGTAATTTTCAGCTTGAACCAAATTTAAATTCACTTTAACCACTACAAACTAGTGGTTTTGTGTATGCAAGTAATAGATCGCAATGAGAGATGTCGATAAAAATTTCATTAAGAGCCATAACATTACCGTGTCAAAAATTAAACAACGCTGAAGTTAAAAAATGTTAGCAAAACGAACTCAAAACTGCGCCGTCCCCTTCACTTTAGTCCTGCGTATTCTTTACTCATATTGAGCTATTGAGTGGTGTAATTTAATTTTGGATTTTTTGCTACATCTGCAAACTGTGCCGCCTAATTTTTACCTGATTATGGCAAAGTCACAAGGAGGATAATGCGGTATTTAAGGATTTTTTGAGCGTACGGCTCAACCGATTTTTAAGTTTAATGGCTCAAATTACTCGTAGTGATCCCGTAAATATTTTGAAGAGTTTTGAGCACAAAATATTGAAAAAATATTTCATTGTAAAATATCATTTATGCTTTTGGTTCTAAACGTAAATAAATAGTTTATAATAAACATGCATTTTGATATCTTAAGTGCTCGTGTTTATCGGATGGATATTTTACCACAGAGATAGATATAAATATAAACAATCCGTTCTGTCAGTAAATAATGACAGGGTTGGAATCAAATCTTCCAGAACAAAGCCACCACTTTAAGTAATATTCATAGTATTGAATCAATAATAGGCAAGCATTTAAATCAAAATACAATGCTATTTATGCCCACGAACAGAACAAGTAAAAAACATTTTTTTTAGAAAGAAATTTTTTTTCTAAATTATTATATAAGTGGCTTATATGGAATTTAATAATTTATTTTTTGTAGACTTAATTTATATTTGTAATTTTATCAAGTGTCCTCTAAATTAAAATAATTTGTTAAATGTTACTATTATTAAAAGAAGGAGACGAAGGAAGGGGGTGTAGTCAATAAATTTAACACACTGTAAACTTATTACTGTATTAATTATTAAATTAGAAGAATAAACAATACTTTGGATGTAATGATGATACACAAATTAAAAGTAATATAACAATAACAAAAACGGGCTTAATTTTTAATCGAGCAATTTTAAGAATTAGGCGAAATTCCTATGACCATCAATTCATTATTATCAAACATAATAACTTAAGAGAAAAGTAAGTTAGGTATAAGCAATTGAATATATCTTTTTGGAGAATTTGATGTAGATAAGTACAAATTTTTGCTCGTTACGAGTTGTAATCTATTTCAAAAGCAAATTTCTAAATAATACAGTGGTATTACTGAGAAATATTATAAGTATTCAGTGTAATACTTCTACAATTTTTTTAAAAAATATTTATTACATAATCATTGTAATATATAAATCTGTAACTATCATTTGCTCAATTTTGCTTTCTCAGGCTATATTCATTAAATAATAGCCTCGTTTTCCTTATCAATTGGACTATTACCTGAAGATACTTTAAATGTAGGATACAAGTAAGTCATGAAACATCGAATACATCACACCTATAAATTCTCAAGAGTCGGTTCCATTAGTGATCTACTTTGAATCTTGTTATTAGCATTTGAACAGCTCATATCATCGACACAGCGAACTGTAACAAGCAAACAAATCGAAGCTAATGGAGAGATGAAAAAGTACATTGTAGAGCCAGAGAAATTTTCATTGTCACATAACGCATATTGACCATCTTAGATGAAATCCCTTTCGTATAGAAATATAGAAACTGTAATGAGCAGAATTGAAAATAATTCTGATTCAGTTTAAATAATATTATTGTAAATTGCATAATACCGATGTTAAGTTCAAAATTTAGTATTGATAAATACTTAAAATTTTATGATTTATTTGGTTTTATATATTTATAAATTAAATTGATTTTTTTTTTTAATTGTAATATTGAATTGATTTAGTAAAATAAATAATCGTTTTAAATAATTTGGTTAAAAAAAACAACTGAAATCACTTAGTTTAAATTATTCAAATCATCTCATCAAATTTAAAAATATTTTTTTAACGACTGTTTTTCTGTTGTTTTTTTTTTTGTCTTATATTTGCCAAAGATATTTCCGATCCATGTTATGGAGTATATTCATAATCAGGATGGGATTACCTATAAGAATCCACAATCAATAGATTTTTTTCCAACCGACCTCCAACATTGGAAGGCCCTATAAGGCCCTATGGAAGGCCCCTTCGGAAGGGGCGATGCTAACCTGCATGACGTTGATGTATTGCATAATGGTTGCCCTTAGTCCCTGCCATACCTACCACTATTCCAAGTCCATTTTGAATTTTAATATAAACTTTATTTTTAGTTTTTGTAATCAATGGTTAGAAAATGAGAAATATTTAATAAATAAATTTTGTATATATATTATCTGTATATATTATTATATTTTTAGGGTCTAAATTATTGTAGGATCTGATATAAAACCTTTTATTTAGACTTTCTTTTCGTTACATTGTTCTTAATTAAATTACATTAGGCAACATTTCAGGCCAGTTTTGCCTATCATCTTCATTTTTTGGTATTTATTCATATTCCAGCATATTCATTAATTCAAAAACCATTTGCCATAAAACCATTTAATTTTTGCATAAGAGTTAGTTGCTTAAGAGTTGCATAAGATATTACTTTTCAATTTTCAATCAATTTAGTCTATCTTGGTATTATGATAATAATATTATATAACAACATATGTATAACATATATTACAGCATAAGTCTCTAAATGTAATAATATGCAATTATAAATAAATTTATACATGTTTTCAAAAATTTATAGCCCCAGCGTACCCTTAATAAAATATCTCTGACTATTGCAAGTCAATTTTTATTTTAAAATGAACATTATTATTAGTTTTAGATCATCAATGGAAATATTTTATTAATTAATTTTTCAAAATAAATGTTTGTCAACTTAATAAAAAATTAATTTCTACTTAAGAAAGATAAATAGAGAATTAAGTTTTACTGTTAGAACCTTTTTTTTAGATCCTGTTAAATGTAAAATTACAATCTCTAATTAATATTTTACATGAATTTCCTAATAATTAAAAATAAGCCAATTTAGAATGGCCTTTATTCAGAAATATGTAAATACAATTAAAAATGTATATATATATATATATATATATATATATATATATATATATATATATATATATATATATATATATATATTCACCTTTATTAGGAGTTCAAAAAAGTTATTTCTTTTCTTTTAGCAGAGATGTGCCTTATTGTTCTATTGAGTCCAAAATAAAATGAAGTCACTCTTAGGAAAAAAGTTTCATCGTATTCAATGGATACTTTCTCAGTATCTTTCTGTTGAGATATTATCGCCTGCCTTTCAACCTCCATTTTGAATCTTTTGAAATTCGAACCCCTCATTATTTTCATTATAACACGTGCCCCTAACATACCCTATACGGCTCATACTCCCATTCTTAGGAATGGTTTGATGATGGCTTGGTGTCAACAAGAAAACGTGTTCTTCGCCACGTGTGGCTATTTTAACATGGAATTATGATGTAACTCTAGCGTTGGCACATTCTGCAGCTACATAGCATCAATCTATTTATTTTATTTTTTTTCTCTTAAAATATTAATTTGCTCCTGTCGACAATCAGCAAATGAGATAATAATTTAGGTAGCAAAAACATGTGAGGCATGCAGAAGAATAGTGCCAAGGAGTACCTTAGCTTGAATCTCTCACCTTTGAAAGTAAGGAAAAGAGGAGATCTCTCATCCAGCACCTTTTTAGAGTCCTCCTCGTAGTCATGTTGGCCGTAGCAATATGTCTAATCAGTATGTCGGTATGCTCGTGTAAGTTAAACGTTGACAAAATTTTTCGTCTACGACATTCTATCTCTCAATCCTTTCACTTTTTAAATATTTCAATTTCGTTTCTTTTCCGGCCTCTTAATTAATTATTATCCTTTTCATGGTAGCTACTAATTCATTGGTGTCTCTCGCTTCATGTTTGTTTCCACTCACACATGGCTGTTCCAGGAGGACGAAAACATGGAAATGCTCTTACAACTAAGGTTAACTGATGATGATTTTTTTTTTTTTTAAATTGCTCGTTTTAGACAAAAACTATAGTTGCATAATGCAGTTTTTATTTATTTATTATTTATTTTTTCTCCATACAAAATTTTAATTATGTAAGAAAAGTTTTATTAATTTGGTTTAATGCTTGAATGTATACGTTAGTCAACTGTTTGTAGGTGTAGTAAGTCAGTATGTAGGATTTTGTTAGTAAATAAATAAATAAAATAAATATATTTATTTAAATCTATTATTGCATATTTTATGTACAGTATTCTACACAAGTTCTCAAATAATTATTAAAAAATATTTTATTTTGTAAAAACGTTCATGTACGAACTTTTTCAACTATTTTTACAACCAGTTGGCTCTAATTTAATTATTTTTCTTTGGTTTATTTTAATATACCTGTATGCCCAAGCGAGAATTCTCGCATTAGATATCTATCCTTAATGCATTAGAAGTATAAGCGATATTAGGGAAACATATTTATTTGAGTAAAGATTATATTATCAAAAAAGTTTATTTAACATACAGATTTGGTGAAGCTACATAGTTTGTAATGACTATGTTGAAGTTAAAGTTCATATTTAATAAGTAATTAGCTTACCCACTGGAAAATATCTCTTCAATTTAGCCGTTAGGCAATGAGATCCAGCTATAACATTTTCTATGTATAGTATTCATACATAGCAATGTCCTTTAGGGTTGGACATGGGAAACAGTATATAACTTACCACTCATTAAATGTTTTTGTAAACAGACTCAAATTGTTATAAAGCTGCCATGAAAACGGCACGTACGCAAGATGGCATGAGGCCCGTGCGGACCTATATCGTGCGTTATCTCGAAAACGGTAGGATTTTAAGGTTTAAAACGCTCAACTCTCCAGGAGCGTATATGATCTTGATGCCCGCGTCAAAATTTTTAAAACCCAACTTATCCCACCTCGATCCGCCGACTCTCAGTCGTTAAAGTTTTGAAACCTTCCAGTTTTTTCATCACTTTTATTTAAGCTCTTGTAAGATTTTAAGAAACAAAATTGGATTCGTCACATCTCCGTGAAATTCTCTTTCTTTTGATACCTCACTCGTCAAAATCCGTCGCTCCTGAGAGCCGGAAAAGGGACCTATACTACCGTAATAATATATAGTAGTGATGATTGATAAAATTCACATAAATGAATTTTTTCAAAACGTTAATATAAATTTCCTTGTTATAAACATTAATTACAACCGAAATATCAAAATAATTTAAGATTTTTAGAATAAGAAATATATCAAAGAAAGCATCAAACTGGAAATTAGAAATTCTAAAAATATCTTTGAAGAAATCCTTATCGATTTTCATTTTTTATATTGATAATTGGTGAGGACTGTGTGAGGACAAACCTTTGTGACGTATACCCTTTGATGATGTTAAAAGGTTCTGTCTGGCTTCTGCTACAAGTTGAACATATATTGCAATATTAGAAAAAATAGCCGAATTACAAGAACGCATAATCAGATAACAATTTTTTCAAACGTTGTTTCCTGCAGCAGTTTTACAAAGAATGAGGTGGGGAGGGGGAGGTTAATCAGTAATATTGCCATTGTATAACATTGTATTTTTAAATGTTCTTAACAGTTCATTGTGAAAAGCATCGACCTACAAGCATAGTACCAAATCGAAAACTCACTACTGCAGGTTTAGTAGTGGAGAGATAACTGAATAATGAGTTAATAAAACTTCAAAACCAATTTACTCGAAACGAATGAAGTGTTAGTTGGAACCTTGCCATTCCAAGGGGTTGATCTACGTGAAATCTTTTTATTTTTAACTCATGATGGTAAGTTTAAATAAATTCATAATGATATCCGGAAAACAGAGATGGTAAACTTGCTTAATTTTGGTATTACCGATATTTGGGGATATTACCACAATTAATTTGTATATAGTGGTTACGATGTTTGTTTTTTTTTTTGGAGTGGACTGTATTGAATGCGAAAATAGATTTGTTCTTTAGGTAGTTTAGATAAAACATAGTCATGAATGAAGGATCTAATGAATAGATTCAATTGTTCTGTGCCAAATTAAGGTACATTTTAGATTAATTTTGTTAGTAAATTTGAAAATGAAAGAAAAGAAAATACAGATACAATTCTAAGGATTTTATGACACCGATGGACGGTATATCGGCGATGTTCTCTGCGGTCTGGTTCTACGAATACATTTAGTTTATTGCTTCAGTATTCATCTTGGTTCCTCATCCCAGCTCTCCCCCTCTTCCTCCTGCTTGGCCTTAGTCCTGGCTCACTTCCTCATGCTCCTGATTTTAAAGGGCCTGAAAAAAAAGGGTGTCACTTCAGCTCAGCTCAGACTTCTGTCCCGGTCAGAATTCAGCAGGAATATTCCTCTTGTTCAGACCTCTTGAATCCTGCATAAATCTTCTAGTTCTTTTAGTTCATGCCAGCTGCCCAAAGATGGCAGCAGGGTCAATTCTTTGCTTTAAGAGTTCAATTAAAATAATGATTCTAGCACCGCTTTTAGTTAAATGTGATTTTGGGAATTTGGGTGTGATAGCTATAATTATAGAATATGGTGTAAATATGGATAACCAATTAAAGGGTTATAGCTATGCCAAATTGACGAGGTTGCTCACAATAAAACTCCGCTATGTTCTCCGATAACTAAGAAAAGCAGTTTCTTCTTTCGACATATCTCCTGTCCCTAACATTAAGGGGAGACCCATCCCACGGGAACACAAAGCAGCAATGGCCATCCGTGCCATCAGGATCAGTTGACCATATCGGTTGACAATAGAGCTCTCAAGAAGAGGTCGTTGATTTTGCCCGGGGTAATAGACCGGCCAGGACGGAGGGGTGGTCACTCCCTTTTATATATAAACTTATATAATACACGCCTTTACGTATATTTCTTCAATACCTTAGTGCCTGGCGTAGGCGCGTGATTTTTTTTAACACGTTTAGACGCGTGGAGTACATGTGTCCCTCGTAAAATAAAAATCATTCCTAATAATAATAATCATTTTCTCCTAATAATGACGAATTAACTGTTTATTAGCAATTTCAGCTAACCAAACTTACAGAGAAAAAAAAATACATTTATGCAAATATTGACATATTTCTATTACGTATGAACACTGTATACAGCGCCAGCCGGCTACAAACCAAGGGTTTAAACTACTTTCATATCAACTGCAGTTCCTATCCAGACCAACTCGGAGGTATTATTAAGTTCTATTATAAAGTCTAATATTATTAATAAAAGTTTTTATTTTGCATAAATTATTTAAAAAATAGATATAAAGTAAAATTATTAAAAAAATATGTATATATTTTTTTATTTATTTATTCGGTTTAGTACAATCATTATTGTATCCCGATCTCGTAGACCTCCAGCTGCCATTCCTTCGTTGACATCAGCCTGCCATGTTTCCCTTGGTCGCTCCCTCTTTTTCCTTGACTCTGGCTTATATAAGAAAATCTTCTTTGGCCAAAATTCTCATCAACTGGCCAAACCATTGAAGTCTCCTGGTCTCAATAATGTACCATATATTCAGCTCCTGACCTATTACATTCCTAATAGTATCATTTGATATTTGCTGGAGCCTTGAAATGCCGCAACTTTTTCTCAGGAAGTTCATCTCCAATGCCAGCAATTTTTGGGCCTCATGATGTTTTATGGTCCACGTTTCGGCACAGTACAGTGAGGTACCTAGAATAAAGGAATGGTAAATTCTTTTCTTTTTTTTTTTGTATCAAATGTAACATTTTGATTCCACAATACCGAGTTTAGGATCCCTTTTTACCTCGAGAAATTTTCCTAGTTATATCTTTATCCAGAGATCCTACCTCATTTATCCACACACCTAAATATTTGAATTCACTGCTGCTTGGAAGAATCCAATTCCAAACAGTTAATGATGTGCTCAATGAGTTAAAAAGCATGTATTCGATTTCATGCAAAATTATTTAAAAAAATATATATATTTAAGATGGAAAAAAAAAACATGAATAAAGACAAACAAATTTTAATATTAGTATTCTAGATAAATAGATTTTATATTTCTATTGTAAAGTCCGTTTTCATTAATAACAGTTTTTATTTTTTGTACATTTTTTTTAAACACAAAAAACGTTTTTAAATACCCCTATGGTGATCCAAAGACCAAATAATAAAGAATGATAGGAAAAAAAAAATTATGTATAAGAATCAAAAGTAACAGGAATAATGGAAATGAAAAGGATGCAGTCTCATGAACCCGCAACACGCTCACGCCATTCCATCGCTAAAAGGTTTAAGGAGTTGACAATTAGCTGTCGACTTATCTTTTAATACCTTTTCTTCTTCTAGCTCTGTCAGAAATTAATGTCAGCAATGCATCTAGTATTAGTGTTTGACATTAATAAACACAAATAGCAAAATAAATGATATTTATGACAATACAATATAGTCTGAACTAAAAGAAATAATACAATTAATTATTAGATTTTATTTTATAAGGAATACTTAAAAATGTATGTGAAAAATCATGGTTATTTGAATGGCGAAGTTCTTTATAAATTTTATAAAGTATTTTTTTTATAAATACTAGTATACCCTAGCGAGAACTCTCGCATTAGATTCTTCTCCAAATACCTGATACATTAGAAATATAAGTCATATTAGGGAAACATATTTATTTATTCGTATAATCAATAGAATATTACCAAAAATGTTCATTTAACATATACAATTGGTGAAGCTAGATATTTTATAATGACTATGCTGAAGTTACAGTTCATACTTAAGGTACAGCTTTACAAGAGGGGCGCGTTATTACTGGTACTCTCGATCTTACCCGAAGGTCGCCGAATTAGCATACTCTAGCGCCATTTGTGCTAACTAACTGTTTTGCATTCAACTGTAGCATTCGTGTTCATTGCAATTATTAAAATTATTACTGCCTTAATTACATATTATTTAAAATTGATAGTGATGTCGACTTCCGGTGATCTGGCGAGGTTGTAGTAATAATTTAAAGCAGTAATAATTTAAATTACGGCAAGACCCCGACCTCAACTGAAAAGGATCCGTTGCTGTTTTTTTTTTATTTCTTAGGCAAACGTAATGAGCGGAAGTCGACAGCACTAATAATTTTAAATAATACATAATTAAATCAGTAATAATTTTAATAATTCCAATGGGAAAATCTTCTGAGTTCCCTGGGCAGATTTTAAATATTGTATATAGCTATGAATGTGTTTTCTAATGATCTGTTTTATTTTTATTCAACATAAATGTTCTTATATTGGTTGTTGTTCTGCTATTATTTAATTCTCTATCTATATATTTCCATTTCAATGTACCTAGTGTTTTTAATTATTGTGATTTATTTTTCTGTCATTGTGTTTATTTTAATTTTATTTATTTACTTTTTTCATTTTTTGTTTCACTTTGTATATCTGGCATGAATGGCTTCTTACAGCCATTCCTCTTGAGTGTGGCAGATTGTATTATTTCTCAAAAAAAATAAATAAAACAAATAATTCTAATGAATACGAATTTCGGAATTGAATACAAAGCAGTTAGTTTGCACAAATGGCACTAGTGCGGCGACCTTCGAGTAACTTCGGATGCAATCAGTGATAATGCGACCCGATTGTCCAAAATATCCATAAAAATAATGGATGTATAAATCTAAAGAGCAATCACGGATTTAACAAAGAAATAAATGGAGCGTAGTTAGGCGCTTCGTTTACAACTGTACCCAACTAGAGAGTTCTTGGAGAAAAAGAAAAAAAATAGTAGTACGTGAAAAATTGAACTGGATGGAAATGAGGTGGATGGAACTGAAATGGAAAAGTTGTCAGGTATTCTACTGTGAATTTCAAATGCCCAAAGTAAAAAAAAAATACACAAGATGACGCCTTTTGCATTGTAGATTGCTGGGAGAGTGGAGGGGGTAATTGAAGTTTTTTAACAGGCACGTGGAAAAAAAAAAGAATTAAAGATTGATTATGGTAAATTGGATATGTCGAGTATAGAACGTTCAGTTATATTGGAAACCTTTTTCCCCATTGTAAAGACATTAGTTTGACCCTATTTCAACCTTTGGTTAATCGAAGGGAGAGAAAGGATTTATCAAAAATCAGTGCTGCCCAATTACATTGGGTTGCTATAATACACATACTAATCAATCCATAGTGGATAAAATATTTATATATACACAATTTTACATTTATTTCTTTTTTTTTTTTCTTTCCATTCATACACATATTTCATAGACTTTTCGTCTGTATTCGATTACACACCATTTTCTTTTTCTTTTTCTATCCCTTATTTATTTTCATCCATCCAACTACCTTCTCACCTCTCCATGATTCTCCCTTCCAGTTAACAACCAACCCCTTCTTAATCCAGTATATAAACTCTAGACAATTTGAAAATTTATGAAACTAATCAACCATCGATGTCCGAACGCACACACATATAGATCAACAGTACAGGAAATTAAATAAATAAATAAATATATATACATATACAAACAATCCCAAATGATAAATAGACCCATCTACCTACCATGCAGGTGATGGTAGATAATCCCCAGGGAGTCCAGAATAATGTTTTCGGCCAACACCGCAATATCCCCAGCATTAGCACCTAGGTCTTCCAAAAAGCTCTCCGTTCTATTCGGTATTGATCCGTGAGACCCAAACCAGAGGCCATTCACGGTGAACCCTCTCTCTCCGAAGGTCTCGCGGACTTCAAAGGCCTCGTCAAAGCAGGCGAAGTCCTTTTCTCTGAGGAGCCTTATTAACTCATGCTTGACCCTATGGTGCCGGCGTGTTATGAGGAGGGAGTTGTTGGGGCATTTTCCCAGCACATGGGCTGGTGTTTCAGACCCTCTGCCGCATAATAAAAAAGGGATTCAGCAAGAGCTTGAAATAAAATAACATCGGTAATATTGGTAGCATAGATGGAAAGTCACCATTGTTATTTAATATGCCATTTAACTTGAGGTTAGCCATTTTCCTAATATAAAGTATCTATTCCTAACAGACCGAGAGCCAGTGCTAAAAATATACATTATCTGAAGAAAACTTTGATAGCAAATTTTTTAATCTTATAGTATTAACATTAAAAAACCAGTCAGATCATACTGCCTGAAAAAATGGCGGCTTAAAACGATCGCGATTTTGGGATTATTTTTAATTTTTCAACTATAATTCCTAAACGGTGCATTCTATCGAAAAAGCTATAATATACTAAATTTTAAAAAAATCAAATTTTGCGTTTGATGAGTACCACGACATAATAATTTGGTTAACTGGCGTGGTCAATCATATACGACCATTTTGTTAAATATCTGATGTGGACAACGCATGACTTCCTTGTACGCCTATTAAACTATGAATCGGTGGCTCAAAAAGTGCTCCTGAATTTGGTTACTAGTTTCCGAAGATCGCAGTATCTCAAAAACAAAACTCGGCGTCACGACATCCATCTATTGACACACAAATAGGAAGGAAAACCAGTAATTTACATTCAATTTTAACACTTAAAACAAGTAATAAAAATGTTTAATTGGATTGGAAACCAAATCGCGTTTGTAACCTTTATTACCGAAACATATGATTTATGTATTTAATTTAAATATAATTTTTGATGTAAGCTTATTATGACCTTCAAGTAAAGTACCGTTTTCGGCTCACCAATTTCAACCAAAATATAGTAAATACATTCACATCAATATAAAAGTCCTATTTACCAAATTTGAGATGTTTTACATTATATTTTAATATAATTTTTGATGAAAGTCTAATATGACTTTCAAGTAAAGTACCGCTTCCGGTTTTTCAATTTAGACCAAAATCTAGTATGTTATTTAGATCAATATAAAGGTTATAAATACTAAATTTGAGAAGTTTTGCATAGTGTTTTAATATAATTTTTGATGGAAATCAGTTAAGACCTTCAAGTAAAGTACCACTTCCGTTGATCAAGCAGTAACCAAAAAAGAAGGTTCAGAACTAGATTTTAAAACAATCCTAAATACAAAATTTCAATCTTCTACAGCTAACCGTTTTTGAGTTATGCGAACGTACATACGTAAAGACGCCACGACGAAACTAATCAAAATGGATTCAGGGATGTTCACAATTGATAATTCCGTTGAAATCTGAAAACCGAAAATTTTCGCGATTACTATCTTCCTTTACTTATTACAAGGAAGTAAAAAACAAGAGTCTGCCAGTCGGATCATGTTACCTGAAAAAATGGCTGCTTAAAACATTCGCGATTTTGGGACTATTTTTGGTTTTTCGACTATAATTCCTAAACGGTGCATTCTATCGAAAAAGATATAATCTATTAAATTAAACAAAATCAAATTTTGCGTCTGATGAGTACCACAACATAATAATTTGGTTAACTAGCGTGACCGATCATATATGACGATTTTGTAAAAAAACAAAAAAAAAAACAGAAGCAGAGAACTATATATGATTCTCCAGCTTGGAAATGAGTTATCTAGGCAAAAAACTCATAGAATAAAAGTTGCAGGGCATCAAATTTCGGTCAAGTACATTTCTCGAAATTGACACTCTCCAGATATCCGACAATTGGCATTTAAGCCGTTTGGTTTTCAAAAAATGGAGTAATTTTTATTTTCAGGTATGTTGTACGTATTGCCCCTCTTGTTAAAAATTCAATTCAGTTTTCGACTTCCTCCTGCTCTTGCGGTTTCATCACCTTGAAAAAACGCTAAGACTTTTTTTTTAGTTTCTCCAAAATGACTTTTTCCAGTGCATTTAAGGTAAATATTTGACATTACCAATTTTAAATAACGTTAAATTTTCTGCGTTTGTATATATTATTATTTTAATATTCGGAATAGTATAGTATGATCTGTTTCTATTTTTTACAAAATCGTCGTATATAAAAGTAATTTTCGACCTTACTAGTTAACCAAATTATCATGTTGTTGTACTCATTAGACGAAAAATTTGATGTTATTTAATTCAATATATCACATCTTTTTCGATATAATGCACCGTTTAGGAATTAAAGCGGAAAAACCAAAAGTAATCCCAAAATTGTGAGTTTTTTAAGCCTCCATTTTTTAGAAAACATGATCCGACAGGCAGGCTCGAAAAATTGCCATCAAATTTTTCTTTTAATAATGCCAATTTTTTTTAACGGGTTCTCGGTCAACAACTTGAGACTACAGAAATATAATTAATGAAGGGTGATCTTTCAGCCAACTCTTTTAAGTATTAAAATTAATTTTACAGGACGGAAAGTTTTACAACTCGAGAAAGTTGTAAAGGGACCGGGTCATTAATCTTTAGAATATAAATGGAAGATTTCACGCAAGAAGTCTTAAGTATCTAAAATAACGGTAAAAACTTATCTGACGACGTTTTAGTAATTCGTGCATTATCAGGACAGAAAAAAAAATATCACACTCAAGCTAACCAAAGACAGTACAACTCACACCAGCAGTCTAAAAAGACATCTAAAAACAATTACACATCTATGAGCGTAGATGTAAATGCATCCGTAGCTGGCAGTGTTCTAATACATTATCTTCAAAATGTTGGAATAATAAGATTTCAGGACATCCTAGAGCTCTATTTCAAAAATTCGTGGCTTATGTATATTTCTCTGCTCTGCTTTACCAAATCTCCTTGTAGACGAAAATAGGAGTTGGTGCCTTGGGACCTTAAAGCTGTATTTTCTTCCTTCTCAATTCAATATAAAATTTTAGCAATTTATTTTACACAATTACTTCCTCGTTTACACTCCTGTCAGCCACTTGAGAATTCCAAATCAGTGTCAGCTACGAATGCAATAAAACTATTCTCGAGATTTGCAATTTTTTTTTTTACTTTAGATGGATATTTATTGCATTTTAAATGCTGGAAAGTAGTTCTATAAGCAAAACGCAAGAAACATACAAGAACATATCTATTCAAATTTTTACGCATTAAAATTCAAAAAGATTTCCTTAATAATGTCAGTTGTGTTGGTGCTTTTACACTGCATACTCTTGGAGGTGTCTCAGAACGAGAAAATATCTCTAGTTGATTTTAAGCTGTTGATATGAGGTGTGTGTTGCATTTAAAACACATATGTGTATATATAAAGAGGTTGTTTTTGATCATTTAAATATGAATCATGAATCAAATTGTGGCAGCTTTTTATAAAAAAATAAATAAAATAAATTGTTATTGCGGTAAATGTTGAAACTAAAAATCTGACATTTTTTCTCAAAGTAATACTTATACATGAATGGCAGGTTTTCAAACAAAACAAAAAAAAACATTTTCGTATTGTGGCATTCTTCTTCTAAGCCAAGGATATATTTAAACAAATATATTGTTAAACCTATGTTTTGTTTATCAGTACGAATCCATTATCAGTTATACTCGTAAATTCGATCACTACTGCCACGAAATCCCAGAAAAGTAAGTTAAGATTTAATCGGTATGTTTAAATAAAAATAATGATAATATTATTCATTCCATGATACACCATTTTTTAAGTTCAACATGCGTTTCGATAAATTGTAATTATGGAAAAAATATATCCTTCTAACGAAGAAGAAAACCCAAACAGAGACAGAAATAGACAGACGAAGTTATACGTAAATAGATGACGTTGATGGACCTAAAGGTCACCCGGAGTTACGAGTTGGAAATTGGCTACACAAAATAGCACTCAAGGAATGGAATTGGACCAGGATACACCAAATGTAGTAAAGTAAAATGAATCTGTTATATGAATATTATATATTCACTATTATTCAGATATAATATGTGTATGTGTATATGTGTATACACACACACTCACACATTAAGTTTCTTATTTTATTTTCTGGTTATTTCGCATTAAATGCTAGTTTTGCGAGTGATTAATATAATGATCAAACGGCTAATTTATTTAATTATATAATCGAATAAAAAAAATAAGAAACTTTTTTTTTGTTGTTGCATAGAGCCCTAAGATAATTTTAAGTTATATCAACTTGCCATCCGTCACCTTGAAACAAAATGGCGAAGGATCAAAAACTTAGATGTTTTGTCCGCTAAGAAAATTTAAACCACATTGCCCGAGAATTGAGACCAAAAAGCGTGTCTGATTTCAAGAAAATGTTTGATCGTCTAGGCCTAAAGTACCCTCATAATAGACTGTAAATATGCCTAGAGTTGTAAGTAGCGGGTATCATTAAGAAAAGGAACTTGGCTTGAAGGCTCTGAAATCACAATTACGACAGCACTATGATCTACATATAGTCTGTTCCAAAATTTAACGTCGGCAAATTTAAAGGGCAAAAGAACTATTGGATCAAAATTCAATTTTTTACGCTTCATACTTAGGGTGTTATTCTATTTCTTTTGTGAAAGAAATTGTAGTAAAGAAATGTAATCAAAATTTAATGTTTAATGCCATAACATAAATTCCCGTAAATTGGAAGGAGCTAGGCGTTAACAGTGTGAGGTTATGAGGTAAGAGAGTAGCTAATCTGGGTCCTATTTCAAGTTAAAGCACAAACGTGCAAGTGCAAGCAACCCTATGATTTACTAGACAATTCACAGTGTCATATGCGTAGTAAATCATAGGTCTACTTGCACTAGTACTTTTGTACTTCAGTATGAAATAGGGCCCTAGTCGCCTGGAAAATACATAACTGCCCTCAAAAGTACAGATTTATATTATGGTTCAGGCACTAAAACCGCTTCGTATTTTTTACATGAAAATTAACAATTTTAGTAGTATTTAAAACTTAATTTTTATAAATAAGAAGTAAAACTTGCCTATTATTTTTTAATGAAATTAACTCGACGTTTGAGGAAAATGAATTAGGCACAGATCGTTTATAAATGACTCGAGTCAGATATTGAAGTCACTGAAGGATATCGCGTATTGAAAGTACAAGTTTCTATAAAGGTCAAACTTAAATTAAAATATTAATCAAACTTTTAAACTAATCAACTGAAAAATTAGATCTTACGTCAAAACTGCCCGTCCATTGAGGCCAGAGAAACACGATGCTAAATTAGGGATTAATAAATTATTTGCCACTTCTATAATTTTGTTTTTATTGAAAACTAGTTTAAAATGTTATACACTCATCTTCAGTTCTAAAAACACTCGAAAATTCAAAAATAAGCAATTCAAAATACAGTTTAATATTATTATACATATTAAATTAAATGTATTATAAATTAGTATTATAAAACATTTATGAATTATGAATTTAATTAAGACAAGAAATCTAATACATGTTGGTTCTCACCAAGGCTTAAATAGATTATATCAAACAGAAAAAATTACATTGGTTTGTTTTCGCACTGAACTAGTAATGGAAGAAAAGTGGGTTGTTTATAGCTAAATGGTTTAGGGGTCGGGTTTTTTCAAGCAATTCCGGTGAGTAATTGTTTTTTCAGATATGGAAGGGAATATATTAATATAAAAGAAGATATGGAATAAGTAAAAGAAGATGAAATTATAGAAGTGGCAAATAATTTATATAATCCCTAATTAGATTGATCCTTCTATACCGTCATGCGAATGTCAACTGACGATGGTAAATGTTCGGCCGCTAATTAATTCTTCTTTTTCTTCGGCCAGGTAAAAGTGACTTTCCCCTCTCCCCTCGCTTGGCCTACTAACTTCTGGGCCAATTCTGGGATTTACAAATGTTTTAGTTGCTCTTAGAGCCACCGTATCTCCAGCGCTAGCTACCATCTACGTCTATCTACCAGCTGAAGTCAGAGCTGCCATCTCTTATCTATGTCGTCGCTGTTTAAAAGGTCTCGTGGCGTCTTTTACAATTTTGATTTCTACAAGCTGCAGTCGAAGAAAATGTGATTCCACAGCATCTCAGGTAGGAGATAAATTATTGAATCAGAAAGGTGCTGTGACTCCGTATCAGCTCTACGTACAGTTGTCCTCTTAAGACTTCACCTTTTGTTGAAACATTTTATCGAGACCTGGCAATCTCCTCAGTCACCTGGAGTACAATATCAGGTGACATCACCCTTACCTGGATGGCAGCTCATCTCAAGAGTAATTTTGTTGATAAATTACAGCTCGGCCACTGGAATAGGTTAGGCCCTAGGCCATCCTCTGGGATTCGCATAAGTTTCTGTGATTTCCCAGAGGTATTTCATGCGGTGGTGTTAATTGATAATTAACCAGACAGTGTATATGATTTTCTTTTATAAGGTGCTGTCTATATCAGACTTTGTATAAGTTATGTTATTCTGTAGTAGTAAGTTTAATTAATTTCATCTTTAATTTAGTGTTCAGTATTTCTAAGATTCCTTTTACTTTTTATATTAATTTGTTTCTTTCACTAAATCTGTTAATTTGTTTGTATGTGTATATATATTTGTGCTTTAATACAGACAAATAAGTTTAATTTCTCAAATAAGTTCTTGTACATAATATTTAGTAATTTTCAATTGTGCATTAAATCTAATTCTTTTTGTTCATTCTGCCCTTTGTTTTCCTTTCACCCAATTATCAATAATTCAGCCTAATATTTAAAATGAGCTAAAACACTAACTATGTCACAGAATTTGTATATAAAGCAGCATGTTATCCTAATTGGAATTAAAAAATGATCACAAAATTATTTAGTTCTGAAGCTAATCGGCAAGACAATCTTTAAGTCTCACAATAGTTAGGCCCTGGTGGCACCATAACTAAATGGGAACAGCTGTTTAAAGGAAACTGGAAAATTGAATATAAAATTCCATACAACTCAGATCTCTGGCATATTTTAAAATAAAAAAAGAATTAAAGATTGCTTCAAAATGATTATGGTAAATTGGATGTGTCGAATATAGAACGTTCAGTTATATTGGAAACCTTCTTTCCCCATTGTAAATACATTAGTTTGACCCTATTTCAACCTTCGGTTCATCGAAATTCTACATAATAAAAAAAGGTAGTCAGCAAGACATTAACATAAAATAACATTGGTAGCATAATTGATGTATAGTCACCATTGTTATTAGTTTAAATATGCCATTTAACTTGAGGTTAGCCTTTTTCCTAAAATAAAGTTCTAAGTTCCAAGTTCCAACTAGAGATTTCTTTGTTTTCCGTAAAACATTTGAACTGTCTGTTTCACTAGGCCAAGCATTGAAAATCGACGGTTTCAACATTTTAAACGGAAGAACCCGCTTAACTTATATCTTATTCTCCTGCAGCAGACTTGTTCGGCACACAAGTGTGGAGGTAAAACCATTAGGATTTTACACTCAATTTTAACACTTAAAACAAGTAATTGTTTCAATTAGAATGGAAATTGCTTAATTGACGTGGAAAAAAATTGCGTTTGTAACCTTTATCATCGAGCCATACGATCTCTGTTTTAAACGTTAATATACCTTTTGATGTAAGTTTATTATGACCTTCAAGTAAAGTACCCCTTTCGGCTGATCAATTTCAACCAAAATCTATTGTAAATACATTCATATCGATATAAAAGTCCTATTTACCAAATTTGAGATGTTTTACATTATATTTTAATATATTTTTGATGAAGGTCTAGCATGACCTTCAAGTAAAGTGCCGCTTTCGGTTTGCCAATTTTAACCAAACTTTATTAAGTTGTTTATATTTATATTTTGGTCTTATATACCAAATTTGAGAAGTTTTTCATAATATTTTAATGTAATATTTGATGAGAATCAATAATGGCCTTTAAGTAAAGTACTACTTCCGGTAATCATGTAGTGACTAAAAAGAGTGGTTCACAACTAGATTTTACAATAATTCTAAATACAAAATTTCAACTTTCTACGGCTAACAGTTTTTTTTATGCGAGATACGAACGTGCGAAAGTGCGTATAGACGTCACGACCAAACTCGTCAAAATGGATTCAGGGATGGTCAAAATGGATATTTCCGTTGAAATCTGAAAACCGAAAGTGTTGGCGATTATAATACTTCCTTTACTTCGTATAAGGAAGTAGAAATGAAACAATAATAACGATACGAATATTTCAATTGTGTCATGAGTTATCATTAAAATTTTAAATAGAAATCTTGTAGTACCAAGATATTGTGCATGGATATAAAAAAGATATCAAGACAAGCTCGCCTGTTTTGTGCAACTCTTCTATTTCCATAATCAGAAAAAGATGGCCATTCAGGGCTCACTTACGTGAGATTTTTTCAAAACACGACCTTGAATAAATAGCCAAGCTAAAGTAAAATGCATTCTGAAATTTGTCTTCCTCTTATTCTGTGTCAGAAAACCTTTAATGATAATCTGAATTTAATGATTCGCTATTTCTAAAATAAATAGCATTAATCTGTATATATTAGCAATCTAATGTTCACAAAGACAGATATAAAGGGTAATTTATAAAAATTTCTAAATTAAAAACACCACATTTATAGAATATGTATCAGGTCATCCCTGTAATGTTTTAAAAAATCTGTCTGTTAATGTTGATATTATCATACTAATAGCATTTATTTAGCATATATTCTAGCATTTTTGACGTACTCTTCTATTCATCATGATTTTGTTGGGGAAAATTAGTTAGTCTGTTCTGAAATTTCAATTAAAACTGATCTGATAGCAAATGACAGTGGAGAGTAGATTAACTGTGTAATTAACGCGGTAATTAACTGTGTCGATATAAATTTTTCAGCTAATTCTTCAGCTGTTACAACAGGATTTTCTTCAACAGTGGCCTACAGGAGTTCGTCGTCAAGCTCTATTGGTCGACCTGCCCGAGGCTCGTCTTCAAGTTTGCGGTTTCCCGCTCGAAACTTTTCAAACCACCTCTGGACTTGACGTTCACAATTCGTTCACGTTTTCTCCATATATTTCTACCAATTTCCGATAAGTTGAAGCTGTAATTTCCCCTTTATCGAATTCCCAAAGCATAATTTGGCGTAAGTGGTTTTTGGGGAGATCTATTTTAATTGAAATTTTAGCGCACACTAACTTTCTCCAACAAAACCATTATAAATAGAATTGTACGAAATGCTATAATAAACAAAATATGTAAACACGATCCAATTGTAAAGGCGGGATTAATAATATCAACACGAACAGACAGATTTTTAAAAACCGACATTACTTATCAGATGACCTCAGATTTATTTACTCTCTCAATTAACTAAATTAAAAGAAATATTGTTAAGACATTTTTCCTTCTTTTTTCCACATCTCAATTATACGTTTTCGAGTACCGAAAGTACAAAAACCTTTTCTTTCTTTTTTTCAAATTAAACTTTAGGCCAATGCAATAATCATTCTGAGTCATGTAAAAGGCAAAGAGGTTTGAATAAATTTCTTCCACAGAGTGTACACAGGATAAAAACCAGAAAACTTCAGAGGCTGATTCTTCAACTAAAGAGCAACACAAAAGTTTTTGGTCCGATTCCCCGCAGTAAAGTAGGAAATTTAAGTTTTGTGTTATTTTCGGTAGGAGGCACTTTTTGTTGAATAGCAAGCGGAGCACTCAAAAACTATTTAAGATAAATAAGTTCCAATAGCACCATCGAAAAGTAAAGAAAATTCCCTTCAAGAAATATAGTTTGGCTTAACTAAATCCATCCCGTACTTTCGGAGGACTAATATCGTAAATTTTTATTTTATTTTTTATAATCGTACTTTGAATGTTTTTATGAGCCCCTTGTTGGGCTACAGATGCCCAACTTTTAGAAGAACTTTTCCATTTGTTAATCTTTTATTTTGTTGTAATGGAGTTGAGGTTTCTTTTCGGATTGATCTAGAATTGATACCTGGTTTGCCGAAAAGTGCGGTATAGAATTTAGGTTTTCCCGGCTAAGAAGTGTTTTCATTGTAAAATTTATTAGTTGAAGTACGCATGATGTTATAGAAGGGTCAATCTAATTTAGAATTGATAAATTATTTGCCACTTCTATAAATTTGTTTTTATTGGAAACTAGTTTCAAACGTTAGACATTCATCTATAATTCTAAAAACACACACAAATTCAAAATATAGTTTGTTATTATTATACATTTTAAATTAAATGTAATATAAATTAGTATTATAAAACATCTATGAATTATGAATTTAATTAAGACAGGAGTTCAAATACTCGCCAAGATTTAAGTAGATTATATCAAACAGAATAGATACTAGAATATAGAATACCTTTTCTGTTTGATATAATCTACTTAAACGTTGGTGTGTACCAACATGTATTTGATCTCTTGTCTTAATTAAATGCATAATACATGAATGTTTTATAATACTAATTTATATTACATTTAATTTAATATGTATGAGTATATGTATTTTGACGACATATAATTTAATATCTATAATAATACCATACTGTATTTTGAATTGCTGATTTTTTGAATTTTTGTGTGTTTTTAGAATTGAAGGCAAATTAATAACATTTAAAACTAGTTTTCAATAAAAACAAATTTATGGAAGTGGCAAATAATTTATCAATCCCTAATAAAAATGTATTAAATTCACTTTGTTTCTAGTCAATAAAATAATTCGGAAATACAGAATAAAAAGCATACTTATGAAATCACCCGCGCTGAATGGTGCTTAAATATATTTAGTTTTTTCCTTGCATTGTGTAAATGACAACTTTATTTTCTAAATGAATTATTGTTTATAAATTTGAATGTGATTTTGTAAATGTAGAATAAATAAGTTGGTAGTGCTGGACATTTTTTGAAATTTTCTATATTATTATAAATGTTTTTGGTTTTAATTTTTAATGTACTACTTTGTAAATTAGTAATATTTGATAAATTAAATTCAGTACTGGCGCCATAGCTCAATATTGATTCAAAAAGTGCTTCGTGAGCCATTATTGAGGCACCCCTGATGGGTGAATATTGAAAGTAATAAATTTTTACGAATGTTAAAATTATTTCAAAAAACTTTGTGCTTCCTCTATCTTCATAAATGTCTGATATATAGGCGCGTTCAACATCTGATCGGCAGCCATTTTGGGAAAAACGGCTGACGGTAATTTCGAGTTCCGAGGGTCATCCTGGGGTGACCTGTGACTTTGATGCGTGAAAAAATCTCCGCAGTATTCCTCGAAGAAAACTCCCTAACAGCGAACGGCTGATGGACGAATTTATTTTATTCGATTTTTTTATTTTATGAATCTTGAAATGTAAAATTTTTTTAATTTATTCTTTTCATGGTCGATTACTAAGTTTCATTATTGAAAATGATGAACCAAAATGAAATGTTAATAAAGTAAATTTGAATTAATAATATAACATGGATATTAATTCATAATAATTAGAGTTTAAATTCTGTTGAGAATGCACATATGTAATATGGAGCAATTTTTTTTTGTCTTCATGCTTTCACTGCTTATTAAAAATTTAAAAAACAAAAATGTTAATTTTGGTTGGAAATTTTGGCGATTATACTTCCAAAATTGTAACTTTTATTTTCCAAATTTTATATATTAGTTAATCTTCTAGTCGATTTCTTAGTTTTTGGTGTCATTTATTTAATTAGAAAGAAAAAGGCCATACGGTCACCATGCTTTTTATTTTACATTAGAACAACGTTTCGGCCATCTTGGGCCATTCTCAAGTTTTCTTTAATTGTATATATTTAAAAACAAAACGTCATCAATGTATCAATTCCCTTCATTTTTTTATATTATCTTCCTTCTTGAGTCAATGTATGATTGAAGCATGACAAGTCATGGAGTCATGCTTCAATCAGCACCCTAAATGGATGCATTGACTCAAGAAGGAAGATAATATCAAAAAATGAAGAGAATTGATAAATTGATGATGTTTTGTTTTTAAATATAAACAATTAAAGAAAACTTGAGAATGGCCCAAGGTGGCCGAAACGTTGTTCTAATGTAAAATAAAAAGCATGGTGACCGTATGGCCTTTTTCTTTCTAATAACTAAATATATTAGTTAATGTTTCAGGGCATTGATTCCACCATTTTCAGAAATAAAATCAATATTTTTAAATTACATTAAACAATTTCTTTAAAAACGATTTTTTTGTTATAACCTGAAAATTAAATAATAAAAAAAGATAATAATTTAATTTAATTTACCTTAAATTGATTTATTTACAAGGATATATAATTATTCTTCATGTCACAATATTAAATTTCAATTAAAACTGTTTTAATTTACAATTTTTGTTAAAACTATAACACTCCTATGTCATCTCTGGATTGTTTAAAATTGATTTGATCCTACTTCTAAATTGATTGTTAATGCCACAATTTCCTATTTATTTATAACCTTCATAAATACTTTTTTTTTGTCTTAGTATGTCATAAAGGGCTATAAATTGTTAATTTTATTAAATTAGTCTTTTTTTATTCTGTTTATAACATCTGTTTAACGCGTCTTAACGTTCTTTGTATCAGTTTTGTAATTCACCGTTGTTTTTTTTATATTCATGGTTGTGTATATTAGTTCAAATATTTTCCTACTTTTAGTTATTTTTTGATTATTTAGTATTTAGGCCTTTCAGAATCAAATTCATGCTGTTGCGTTATTGTTTTTTTATGTTTTTGCAATTAGTGGTTAACTTTAGTTTTGAGTTTTATAGAAGTTTCTCCAACATAACGCTCCTCAAAATATAGAGTCTAATCCATAGATTGTATTTTGTCTGTCTAGAATAATAATTTTATTTTTTACATTTGTTTTATGATTATGAAATTGTTTAATGTAATATAAAAATATTGATTAATTTTTATTTAGTTCCAATAAATATTGGAAAATAAAAGTTACTATTTTGTAAATATAACCACCAAAATTACCAACTTATTTAGATGATCTTCCTACAAAATTTGAAAAATATTAAAGATGATTTAATTATTTTAATTAATTAAAAATTGTATAGAATTATTAATCTGGAAATCAATAAAAGATAAATAATCCATGTTATAATAGATTTGATAGAGAGACAAATGAGCAGGAACTGTCTACTATATCATCAGATCGGCAATATACACTAACAGGCGGAAATTAGCCATGTGTGCCGTCTGTTATTCTCCATCCAAAACTAATTGGATTGATACAGATTCCTGTATTGACATAGGCTATACAGAGAACTTTAATTATCCAATCATAGACAAGATAAGTGTAATGAAATTCCTTAAAAAAAAAAAAATACAAATTGTTCCTAGGTACATTAAAATAGTTACAAATCAAATAACACTGGCATTTTTTTTTAAATAGATAAACAATCAAGAGTTGAAAACAATAACAAATTGTTTTTTTTCAATTATATTGAAATCTGGGGTCTTTTCCGTTTCGAGTACCGCAGTTACTAACCGGTGATTTATGTGATCACTAGTTTAACATATGATACTAAAGTTTAAGTTATTAATAATGTATGCAATGACCAACAAAAATAAACATTTATTTAGATTGTTAAACTATAAAATAAATACGGAATATAAAAAGGTTTATAGATCCAAATCTTCAGGTTAAATGCCTCATCCCCTCAATGATTTTCTGAAAACGGTCGATATTCCTGTATCTTTGCCACCACATGGACCTACACCTCCAAAACAGTCCATATTCCTGTATCTGTGCCACCACATGGACCTACACCTCCAAAATAGTCTATATTCCTGTATCTTTGCCACCATATGGACCTCACCTCCAAATTACAGACGAAACTCCCTTAATGGATAGGCTCATATCGTGCCCATTTGGACATAGTTTTCTATGAGGAATGACGCCTTGATCCATGTAATAACGACACACAAACTATCCTCGGTATTAAAATCAGTAACAAGTCTAGAGAAATTCATTTTACCCGAATTTAGAACTTTGGAGTGTAAAACAAAACAGGTAATGAGGTTAGTTGATAATAACATCAGATGTTTAAAACTAAGCATGCAAAATAATCGACATTGTCACATAAATCACCGGTTAGTAACTGCGGTTCTCGAAACGGAAAAGTCCCGAAACCTATTATGACATCACAATAATCAGTAAAAAATCACTTCAGCTGCTAAAATGTGCTCTTCTGTAATATTATTAAATTTGGTATCATTAACAGGATTTTCAAACGCAACTTCGTCTTCCAAGTCCACAATATTCTAACAAGATATTTTGCTCAGCGATAAGAATTATGTATCCATCATCATCATCATCATCATCATCATCAGTATCATCCGAAATTATCTCGTCCACGTTGACTCCAACTTCCTCTACTATTTGATTATATATTTCCCGATATATTTGATTAATTTCCTTCAAAATTGTTTGACTACTGGAAATATTTGTGTAAAAATCCAAATCATTATCGTCTTTCCATGATTCGCCTTTGACGTCATTCAAGGGTTTTAGCTCACTTTTCTGGCTAACTACATTTTTTTCGTGCGCCCACGAGAGACTCAGTTATTTCCAACTGTCTTCCTTCTCTTACATCTGACATAAATAAATTATTTATTTTTTGCCTCCTTACAAAATTAAAAAAAAAAAAAATACACAACACCAAAACGAACACATCCACAATTTCTCTTAGCAATTTATTTAGGGTTACTGCTCCGTTGCTATTTGTCTTAGAGTGATGTTATAAAGCCTAAAGCCTTCCTCGATAAACGGTCTATCTAACACAAAAATAATTTTTCAAATCAGACAAGTAGTTTCTGAAATTAGCGCGTTTAAAAACACAAACTCTGTAGTATTAAAGCACAAGTCAATATGAAAAGAATGACACTATTTTGGGCTTTGTAGAGCTAATGGTTTTGGAGCTATTAGCTTTTAAATGATACAAAAATTGTTGATATTTTTTTTTTTTTTAATTTATTTATCCACATCTACCCTTTCAGGTCATTAGCGGGCTATAATTTTCAGAATTATATGTTGTTCAACACGTTAATATCACCTAAAAATCTTTATGTTTTACTAACTCGTTCTTCATTGTTATTTAACGCTTCTGTCACTGTGGTTGGTATGTCATGTCTTGCTCTAATGTCATTGTATTGTGTTCATCATGTTACAATGTGCATTACTGTTAATGTTGTATTGTATTTGTCACAGTTTGAAGCCTCTCATAAGGTGTCCCATGACTATAGGTAGTATGGCCTCTCCTCCGTTTAGTTAGAATAATTTCTAATTAGGAATTGATAAATTATTTTCCACTTCTATAAATTTCTTTTATTGAAAACTAGTTTCGAATGTTATACATTCTTCCTCAGTTCTAAAAATACACAAAAAATTCAAAAATAAGCAATTTAAAATATAGTTTGGTATTACTATACATATTAAATTAGATTTAATATAAATCAGTATTATAAAATATTTATGAATGTCATCATGAGGATGAATTTTTAACATTCGAAACTAGTTTTCAATAAAACAAATTTATTGAAGTGGCAAATAATTTATCAATCCCTAATTAGATTGATCCTTCTATATCACCATGCGGATGTCAACTGAGAATAATTTCTTCCTTTCTGTGTTTTCTGACGGAAGTTTTCCAAAACAGGATATCTTTTTTTATTTCCTATAATTCTCATAGATAACCATTTTGTTTGCCACTTTTGTTTGTTCATAATTATCTGTTGAGAATTTCGCTTTTTTTTTTTTTTAAATTTATAACTCTAAAAACTAAAAAGGAAAAAAATCTGAAACTTTGAATTTTCGACTGTATTTATGCATTGAACATAGACAAAGTGTTTCACTCATTTTAAAAAACTTCGAGTCTAAATTTTTTTTTGTTAATTTGGTGTGGAATGACACTTGTGCTAAACTGTTTCTGTTTACGAAATTAGTTCCGGGATTTACAAAAGGGCTCAGCAGACGAAACATTTCGGTATCTCGTGCAGATTTATTATGGTTGGATCACCAGAAGCTCTTGATAAATACAGTTCTGAGAAAGCATTTACCATGTACATACCGGAGTACAAAAACAGGCTTACCAATCCATTAAGCTTCAGAGCCGGACTAATAACTCCAAGCCCGCATTATCTCAATCGTTGGATGTAGAGATCATGGTGTCCTGTAAAAGCAGTGGACCCGAGGGATTTTCATTATCACTCTTTCTCGTTTTCAATATGAGATCTCTCTACATCTGGTTTTCCTTTTAATTATTATGTATTATTTAAAAATACAACGTAAATATTACAAAATACAACTTGAAGGATTATATCAACGTCGTTTATTGAAAAAGGTGTAAGCGCCATTTAGCAAACTTTACAGGAAACACATGAAACGATTTTTCTCCAAATAACAATTTTATTTTTTTTCAATTTTATATTATTGTATACTGTAAGAGTTTATTAACTTGGCAAAACCTTTATAATTACATTATATTTTTAAGACTTCTAGCACTGGTTAAGGCCAGAGTGACTGCTGAGAGTCGTTAGTATTTGGTGCTTACGTCATCAATAGTCGATTTTTAGACCATTTCCAATTTTTTTTTTCGATACATCGTAAGCGGTAATCGATAGATGCGGTGTTTAGGTCCCATAATAAGTTGAACCCTAAATTTCGAATTTTTGGCGCTTAAGCCTTTTTAAAAAAAAAATGTCGATTACATCAAAGGCATCATATTTACACAAATAGTTCTCATATTTGACGCTAAACGTATTATTTTGTGCTATTGATATTAATATATAAATCAAAGTCATAGATTATAAAATTTGAATAAGTATAAAAATTCTAGGCTTGAGAACTTTTAATAAAAAATCGAAATTATACTGATTGATCTTTATCTGTGAAATCCTTTAGGGTCTTTGCAAATTAAGATACATTATTAAAAGAAAGTATTTTGGTTCACAGCAATTAAAATGAATTTTAATTGACGTTCAAAAGTATTTGGGGCAATCTGAAAACAATGTTTTTTATCTTCCCTCGATTAATATTCACGTTTTTTTATTGTTTTTTTCCCCATGTCCTGGAGGGTTATATATTCTTCAATCCTCTCAAGTTTATTAAACAATATTTGTTTTTCCAGGATATATTTATGATTTTTTATAAAAAAGTGTACCACAAACCTTTCAATATTTATTAAAATATCTGATGTGGGCAACACATGACTTCCTTGTACACCAATTAAACTATAAATCGGTGGTTCAAAAAATGATCCTGAATTTGTTTACTAGTTTCCGAAGATTGCAGTATCTCAAAAACGACACTCGCCGTCGCGACATCCATCTATTGGCGCACACAGACATACTCTTATTTCTGGAGGTCTCATTCCGTTATTATAAGTCGTTTTTTTTCAGTTGGTAACATGTTCCCAAGAAATTTCTTCGTGTTCCGTGACAACATTAGAACAGTCAAGATCACTAGATAAACCATTGGAAACCGACAGTTTCGACATTTTAAGCGGAAGAACCCACTCAACTTATATGTTATTTTCCTGCTGCAGACTTGTTCAGCTCACAAATAGGGAGGAAACCCAGGATTTTACACTCAAATTTAACACTTAAAACAAGTGATAAAAATGCTTGATTGGATTGGAAATAACAAATTGCGTTTGTAACCTTTATTACCGAAACATAAGATTTCTGTACTTAATTTTAATATAATTTTTGATGGAAGCTTATTATGACCTACAAGTAAAGTACTACTTCCGGTGATCAAGCAGTGACCAAAAAGTGAGGTTCAAAACTAGATTTTACAACAATCCTAAATACGAAATTTCAACTTTCTACGGCTAACGGTTTTAGAGTTATGCGAAATACGAACGAACGAACGTACATACGTACAGACGCCACGACGAAACTAGTCAAAATGGATTCAGGGATGGTCAAAATGGATATTTCCGTTGAAATATAATAACCGAAAATTTTCGCGATTATAATACTTCCTTTACTTCGTACAAGGAAGTAATTAAGCTGTTGACGTCCGCATGATGGTATAGAAAGATCAATCTAATTAGGAGTTGATAAATTATTGGCCACTTCTATAATTTTGTTATTATTGAAAACTAGTTTCGAATGTTATACATTCATCTTCACTTCTAAAAAGACATAAAAATTCAAAAATCAGCAATTCAAAATACAGTTTGGTATTATTATGCATATAAAATTAATTGTAATATAAATTAGTATTATAAAACATTTATGAATTATGTATTTAATCAAGACAAGAAATTAAATACTTGGGTACTCACTAAGGTTTAAGTAGATTATATCAAACAGAAAAAGTTTGTATTTGTTTGTTCTCGCACTGAACTAGCAATGGAAGAAAGTTCGGGTGGTTATAGGTAAACGGTTTAGGGGTCGGGGTTTTCTCAGTAATTGTGGTGAGTAATTGTATTTTCTGTTATTTAATATCAATCTCTACTTAAATTAAACATTAAAAATTATATGTTTTTGTTTTTAGAATGGACTGTTTATAAAAATTAGGGAGCAGGAGTGAATTTGATAAACTTAATTTTTCTGAAGACATTTTTTTTCCCCTTCTGTTGTAACCCTATGAGAGAGTCGTGTATTTATAAAACTAATAGGTTTCATGCTGCAATTGGCATACTAACGGTATAGTAATGTTTTAGTTTATATTATATAGTAACATTGACTGTTGAAGAAATATAAAAGAAAGTAAACATAGCAATACACAAAAGAATAAAGTATAAACAAAAATTAGAAAACAGAAGAAAAATAAATAAAAACTCATAAAACAGACAAAAAAAAAAGTCAAAATATTGAAACTAAGCTAGACATGAAAATATTGACAATTAGACTAAGTTTACAAGTAAATAATATACAAAATACAATAATTACAATTAAACTAAAAAATACAATTAGGTAATATACAGATGCAATAATTTTACAATGAACCAGATAATAAAAATAAATAATATGCAAAATATAAAATTATATAACACACGTACAATAAATTTATAACACAAAACTATGCAACTAAAATACAAAAATAATATACTAAAATATATATACTAAATATATATATATATATATATATATATATATATATATATATATATATATATATATATATATATATATATATATATATATATATATATATACTAAAACCATAACTAAAATAAAAGAAAAATATACATTATTAAAAACGTAACTAAAATAAAGAATAAACAACATACATAATATACAATAATAATATATATTAAAACTAAAATATATAACGCGCAATTGAGTAATAGCGGCAGTTAGATAAATAGTAAATCAAAAGGTACTTAAGTTTTATTTACATTTTTGTAAATATAATAAATGAAGATAGAAAATCAAAACCACCACAAACAAAAGAAGGTGGGAGTTAAGTTTGAGTATATGTTGTTATAGCAGGTTTATTGAAGTGGTTAATTTCAGCAACTTTTCTGAAGACATAAGAGGGGATGAGAATCCAAGGGGTAAAAGTTTTTTTTTTTTTGCGTTTATGGATAGATAATGCTTATAAAATGTTTTTCAGAACAATATTACAGGGGTATATTAAGTATATATATATTATAAGATACGTATATTAAAGGGATATACAGTAGAGTCATAATATACATATGATAACATACTAACATGAACTTTTAGGTTTTATCAAAAGGTTTAAACTTTAAAATGTTTATTCACAAAATTACTAAATTGTCACTTGAATCTTTTGGCTTATCATTTCCTCATAAAATACATTTAAACATTTATAGATTGAAAATAAGTTCAAAGTAATATTAATATTCATGTCCTTCGAAAAGCCGGTGCCTGGTTGTTTCTTTCACTTACATGATGTTAAGGGTGATTTACTAAACTAAATTTTTTTTTTGAGAAAGTTTTATATAAGACATAAATATCCTGTTCTGAGAAAATTTGAAATTATAATCTTCTAGGTAAAAGTTTTACCCGTTCGTTTTACTTAACTGCCAGTTTTTCTCATTAACCTGAAGATAGTTTTCCGAGAAGTTCGTGATTTTTATACATCTATAAAAAGAATAGTTATAAAATCATACTGTGGCGTTCGGAAAAAATGTCTGTAGACCAATTAACTATTTAACTATAATGTAGAGGGTCTGAATATCGCGTGCCATGGTTGCCCCCTTATTAACGCTGCCAGTGACCAACACCGGAACGATGCACAGTCAAACAGCGACTTTAGCAGGAAAAAATTCAATATTTGAATATTTAATATTGAAATTGTTCGTACCCAAACTAGACTAGTTAGTGGCATTGGACCAGAAAGATTAGTCTACATTGCTTACACTGATGATTCAATAAGTCCAAACGATGGAGTCGCGATCTTACGCCGGACGCATTAAACTAAGTTTCTATTCGTAACTTGATTAGCTGGATGTTGTTAAAGGTATTGTAACATTAGTACTCTCTGTAGGATACTCTAATAAGGATAATCAACTACGGAAAAGTAGGTGCGGCTATCTATTGGTGAACATTTTCAACTAAGATCTCCATGCTGGTTCATGGCGCTCCATTATGGCTTACCAGTTTCCTGATTAGCCCCAATAGATGAAATAACAGCTTCCGCTCAACCTACTTTTATTACTAACTATTTGTTCCTATGGTATAAAATATATTTGCATTTAATAATTATAGAAATAATAAACAAATAAATAAAAACTGTAAATTTATATATACTTATAATTTATTTATATATACCCGCTACGAAAAGCGACTGTTTTTAACAATCCCGAGTTCATACCCGTTGAAGCTATTAGGTCCAGAAAGCCTATTAGGAATATGTATATATATTGTAACGCTCTACAAATAATACTATTTTGACGAGGATAGAGGTCCTTCGAGAGGTCCTTATAACAAAAATAGTCGGTTTTTAAACCGACTGCCTTGTTATTAAATCGGAACGGACTATGTTAAGGTGCATTTAAACGACCGGATCGGATCAGACCAGACCGGAGATAACGGGTCGTGTAGACGCTCATATGGGCGTGACTACTTGTATATTCTCCGGTCTGGTCTGGTCTGATCCGATCCGGTCGTTTAAATGCACCTTAACATAGTCCGTTCCGATTTAATAACAAGGCAGTCGGTTTAAAAACCGACTATTTTTGTTATAAGGACCTCTCGAAGGACCTCTATCCTCGTCAGAAATAGTATTATTTGTAGAGCGTTACAATATATGTATATATAAGGAGCTCTATCCTCGTCATATATATAATTTAATATAAACAATATCTTATCATAGAGGGCGCTTTTAAACTTCACATTTCAAGGGGGTTTAATAGAACATAATAGCCCGTTATCCTCAAAACTTTGAGAAAATATAAATTTCACATAAGTTTCGACACATTTCTTAACTCTTTACTAATTTTCAGATGTGGAAACTGGAATTTTGACAATACAACAACAAATGAACAATTGGCAACATATGGCTGTAGTTCGTCGCCGACTTTACTGAACATTCCAAATTAATACCTATGAATATATCTTTTTACGAAAATAAACTAATCATCACATAACGGGCAACATTTTACAACCACAAACTTTTAATGATAGAAATCGACCAGTAAATGAAAATAGATTTGAGGTAGGTTAGAGAGAAAACATGCTATTGCAACTAGAAGATAATAACAGCGGGACACGAAGTTCGTATAAATAATTATCCATTTTAACCGGTCACGAAAGAAAATCTTTAATCCATTTTTTTAATCGTTTAGTGTTCTTGGGCATACAAAAGAAAAAATGGCTTTCAGTTCATAAGGTTCAGAAACCAATTCATTAATACGTCCTTGTAGTTTATTAGAAAGGCGTATTTTAAATACCTATTTAAAAAATAAAATTCTGTTTTGTATGAATCCAATTGTTAGCAATGAACAATAGTGAGTGGATTTTGTTTGTATTTGCTGTGTTATTAATATCCTTAGCCTATGAAAAAAAAAGTGTAATGCTATGGAGATAATATTAGATGAAAATTGCCTTTACAATTTAATATTTGTCGATGACCAGGTCATTATTGCAAATGACGAAGAAGATTCATCTTTTATAATGAGATAGTTGTTGGAAGCCTGTACAGCAGGAGGCCGGTAATCAGTAAAGCTAAAACTGAGTATTTGGCATTTAATAACAGTGGAAACTCCTCACTAAATGTTGGGGAATGGGATTTGATCCCAACTGAACAATTTAAATATTTAGACAGGTGGCTTTGAAAGGGGAGCACCAGCAAAAAAGACTTTGATGAAAAGGTCATCAGAAGTAAAAAGGCCATACGGACTTCAAATTCTATTCTCTGGAATAAGGATGCCAAGATTCAAAGAGACTCTACCATTCGTTTGTTGTAAGTACTGTGTTGTAAGCCTCTGAAACCTGGACTATTACAACAGACTCTGCAGAAAAACTTGTATCAATGGAAATGGATTTCTGGAGACATAGTTGTCGAGTACCTAGATTACAAAAAGTTCAAAATAATGCCATCAGGGAAAAAGTAAAAAAAAACCTTAAAATCCTATACTCCATTGAGAAAAAAAAACTGAGTTAGTTCGGGCACTTCATGAGAATCCCGGACGACTGATGGCCTGAAAGGATACTAAAGCATGGGAAAGGAGGAAGAGAGGTCGACCGGAAAAAAAAGATGAAAGAAAGCTATAATTGAAGCAATGGGAGTCTAGAGGACTCCAAGAGAAAGATTCCTACGACAAAAATAAATGGCGGCAGGGTTTATTAGGCAACGACATATGACCTTATGTTGTAATAAAGTCATATATATATATATATATATATATATATATATATATATATATATATATATATATATATTTATATTTATTTGATGTGAAAAAATGGATAATGGAACTTTCAATAAAAGAAAAAAAAAACACGAAAAAACTGTTGCCTCAATGTCCAATATAACAAAAACTCTTTTAAAAAAGAATTAAGTAAAAAGCTTTTAAGGGCTTTCAGAAGATTTGACAAAGTAGCATAAACTAATGGCTGCCAAACTATTTTCCTTGTAAATACTCCAATGATTTAAAAAAGAAGAATCTTCGCTAGTTAAATGTTCATAACCTGTCTTCTCTTTATAAAGCCTTTTTCTCAAGATATTTTCAAAAGACTTTAAAACTTAACCCTTTTAGAGCCACTTATCTGAAGGCTCACTAAAGTGAATAGTTTTTAATTTGACAGAGACATTTTAATTAAAATTATCAATTTATAATTTTAAATTAACTTTAACTAATATTAAATCATCTTATTAAATATTAAATCGTTAAATTATCAATGTTTTAGATTATCAAGATTAACCTTAACTAATATTAATGAATAATAACAGATTTTTTTTAATTATTATTATTTAATTTATTTTTATGGTCTTGTATCTTTTTGGTTTTTTAGTCAATGATTTTGATGATGTTTATAAAACATTAATGATTAATTTCCCAGCTGCTGTCACGTAACCTCCCCTTTCCTTCAGTGTGTGTGTGTGTGGGTGTGTTGGAGTGAGGTGCTTGCCAGAGGGTTGATGTCTTTTTGGACGGTAAATGTAATTTTAGACAAATTCTCCCGAGTGTGTCGGTGGAAGGACACAGCCGAAATGGCTCCAGAGGGACCGGTTATAGAGCTATGGTTAGCCTGCCGGTGCACCATGAAAACTATGGTTCGTAGCTAGGTGTGGTTGGGTTTGGGTGACCCCCTCCAGGCTGTGCGTGCTCCCGCAAGCAATAAATATTTGTAAGAATACCACATCGCGCGGCCAAAGATCTCCATGGTCTATAGTGCCAAAAAAAAAAATATATATATACATATATATATATATATATATATATATATATATATATATATATATATATATATATATATATATAACACTGTCAGGTGTTAGATTAATGTTTTTGTTTTAACATATGATTTGCTTGGCAGGTTATTCAAAAATTGTAATACGTAGTGTAGGAAAGAAGATTCTTAAAATTCAGTTTATTTCAGGTATTAATATTGTTTTATTTGTATTTCATTATCTTTTAAAACTTCTTGTTGCTATTATTATTATTATTAATGTTGTTTTTGTTTAATAAAAATTTCAGTTGCATGATTTAAACTGGTAAATTCTTCTATTTAAGATAATACGAAAATAGAAATTACATATATATATATATATATATATATATATATATATATATATATATATATATATATATATATATGTGTGTGTATATATGTGTATGTATATGTATGTGTGTGTAAATATATATGTGAGCGTGCGTGTATATATATATATATATATATATATATATATATATATATATATATATATATATATATATATATATACACACACACACACACACATTGTTATCCGGTATTAATGTTAATTATAAAGGTAGGAAAAAAATACAAGCAATATTAATACAATATTTATTAACAAAAACTCTTTATTTCAATCGATTGCAATCTAACACGATATTATTATGTTATTATTGTGAAAAAATTTCCTGCTTATATTTCTACCATATTTAATGTTCGGGATCTTTCATTTTTAATACTTAAAATGCTTAGTTTGCTTAGTCTAGGTGAACCTTAGTTTGCTTAGTCTAGGTGAACCTTAGTTTGCTTAGTCTAGGTGAACCTTAGTTTGCTTAGTCTAGGTGAACCTTAGTTTGCTTAGTCTAGGTGAACCTTAGTTTGCTTAGTCTAGGTGAACCTTAGTTTGCTTAGTCTAGGTGAACCTTAGTTTGCTTAGTCTAGGTGAACCTTAGTTTGCTTAGTCTAGGTGAACCTTAGTTTGCTTAGTCTAGGTGAACCTTAGTTTGCTTAGTCTAGGTGAACCTTAGTTTGCTTAGTCTAGGTGAACCTTAGTTTGCTTAGTCTAGGTGAACCTTAGTTTGCTTAGTCTAGGTGAACCTTAGTTTGCTTAGTCTAGGTGAACCTTAGTTTGCTTAGTCTAGGTGAACCTTAGTTTGCTTAGTCTAGGTGAACCTTAAGTGAAAATGTAAAGAAATTCTAATAAAGGAATACGAAAACTGGAAGGAATTTCTTAATTTCTTCAAAATTATCCATAGCATCGAGTTTATTTTTTTTTTTTTTGGATTTTAAAATAGATTGAATAATTTTTAAAGAATTTTAGTTTTTTTTATTCAATTCAGGTTGTTCTTAAGTAATTAACGTTGGCTTTATCACTTTTTAATGACATAAAAAGTTAATTACTTTTTATCATATTTTAATAACCACAAGAATGACCATATGAATACTCAAGAGCTGTATACTAAAGTTAATTAATATTTTAAAAAACGCAAAGGACACTAAAAGATCCCACGTGGCTTAATAGATAAAATCCTTTTTCCTAGAAAGGATAAAACCAAACAAAGCCCTTGGGAAATTAGGGAGGTGGTCTGAAACGCGCATGCTTCGTTAGAATTTTCTATTTATTCAAATAAAATAAAATAAGTAAGCATTTTTCATTTAATAGAACATAAGAAAATGGTAGAATAATAAATTATCTAGCTTTGATGTTATCTACGCTTTATTAAATATTATTGAATTATTTTCTTTTTTTTAATCGAAAATATAATTGAATGATCGATCAAAGGTACGTGATGTTACACGTTCTACACATAAATTGAAATAATTTATAATATTTCTTCATAATTATTAATTGATTATTTTAAGTATAAATCCATAATATACGTTACATATGCATATATCACATAATCACTGCAATATACCGTCACATATTCGCAAATAAACGAACTCAATAGTTAAGATCTAAAATTTAATTTTTATTATCAAAGAAAATTTTGCTTTGATATTTAAATATACTTCTTACAAGCTAACAATAACTTACAATATATTATCTAATATTACACGACTGTGATTAGATATGGAATGTAAAATTAAAGAGAGCTATATATAAATAAGTAAAAAAAATTTTAAATTTCGAGAAGCGGCTTACCATATTTTTACTGTGATTGTCACAACGTTATGTAACTTTTTATTCATCAACACGACAAGAAGTTGATGGCGTCGTTTGCATTAATTCGACAGTATATTCAATTATATTTGTATACAGTTCGACAGTATATTCAATTATATAATTATATATATTTGGTCAATTTATTTTTTAAGTCGAACCGTTTCACAAACAGATTCAAATATTTTAGTTGACTGAACTCTTGTAAAACATCTGATGTGGACAACACACGACTTCCTTGTACGCCTATTAAACTATAAATCGGTGGCTCAAAAAGTGATCTTGAATTTGGTTACTAGTTTTCGTGGATATTGGCGACGGTTAATTGTGACGGTGCCCTGAGTCGCAATTCTGGATGTATTAGACTCAGAATTTTATTTTCTTCTTCTTCTTTAGCTTCCCTCTTTAGTGCCTTTCAGCGTAGAGGAGCATTCAGCCAAGAATTCCATTCTCCCCTATTTCTAGCTAGGTTCCTAGCCTGTCGGAGGTCCTTCCCCGTTGCCCTACAGAGTCCTTCAATGTAGTCGAGATAAGACATCCTAGGGCGACCCCTAGGTCTTCTGCCATCTGGGACATATTCCATGGTCTTTAGAGGATCTCTGTGGTCGTCCATCCAGATAACATGGCCGAACCACTTTAGCTGACGAGTTTCTAGGAGCTCTTTCAGTGGGGCTATCTGCAGTTCCTGACGAATCCTTTCATTGCAAACTCGGTCTCTTCTTGTTTTAGCAATCGTCCTTCGCAGAAATTTCATTTCGGCAGCGGTGATTCTACTCTCCTGTCGGTCTGTTAATATCCAACTCTCCGCTCCATACAATTTATTTTCTAAGACTTTTATTTCTAAAATTGATAAAGAACCATACAAAAAACTAGTATGAAAATTAAAAAAAGTCTATTGTGAATTTCAAGTAAAGTAACACTTCCGGTTATCAAATTTTAACAAAAATCTAGTATGCTATTTATATTGATATAAAAGTCATTTATACCAAATTCGAGAATTTTAGCATTTAATATAATTTTTGATAAAAGTTTATTATGACCTTCAAGTAAAATACCATTGCGGTTTGCCAATTTTAACCAAAATCTTTTATGTTATTTATATTAATATATAAGTCTTATATGTGTATTTGAAAACTTTTGCATCATATTTTAATATAATTTTTTTATGGAAATCTTTAATCGCCTTCAATTAAACTACCAATTCCTCTGCCATCTAGTCACCAAAAACGGAGGTATACAATTAAATGTTACAGCAATCCCAAATGCAAAATTTCAACTTTTTATGGTCAACCGTTTTTAAGTTAGTAACGTACGTACATATGGATATTTTCATTGAAATCTGAAAACCGAAAAAAATTTCTGTTTACAATACTTCTTGTACTGCGTTCAAGGAAATAAAAAACAACGGGGTGGATGTTTTCGCGGATGATTTTAAAATTAAAACTAGGCAATAGCAAGTAGAACAGAAAAATAACAACCACGAGACAAACAGTCTGGTACAATTACTTCTTAACCTCTTCTTCTTTCTCACCCATAGTAACCCTGTGAGGGGGCCGTTTATTGAATTAACATACATGCTCCCTGCTCTTAGAGCATATGGCCTTGTAAGACCGTATTGATATTTTTACATGATAGTAACATAATTAATATTAAAATATTAATTAATAAAAAACAAATTAAACATAAAATACATTTTTTTAATACAATTAAGACTTAATAATTAATAAATAATTTTAATAATACAATTAATGGTATATATTTATATTATAAATGTATATATATATATATATATATATATATATATATATATATATATATATATATATATATATATATGTATACGGGGTGGCCGAGCGGGTTAACGCACTTACAAACCTAAAGGTTGTGAGTTCGAATCCCGGCACCGGCATGAATTTAATTTAATTAAATTAAATAATTCAAGCAATTTATCCCGCCCCCTCGGGTATGTGAGGCCCGTCAGCCTATTGGAGGTAACTCACAAAAGGCGGGACATAGGAGTGATGACCCTACCCCCTGTGTACCTAAAATTGAGAATCGCGGTGTGGTCTCCTCATCGCGCGGCCAAGGATCTCCATGATCTACAGTGCCAACAGACAAAAAAAAATAATACAAATATATATATATATATATATATATATATATATATATATACACGCACGCACACATACATATTTACACACACATACATATACATACACATATATAAACATACGCACATACATACACTCACACATACAAAATGTAGAACGATAATAATAGACAAAAATACAAAGAAAAAGTAATAAATAAAATAAAATAAGAATTTAGAGGTAATTTCCAATTAATATTTGAAAATAACAATATATATACACACTTTCACGTAAAAAATAAACAAAAACAAATGTGTTGAGACAGAGGCCAGGACAGACCATCTATGGCCATTTGTCTATTTGACCTCTTATGAAATCGATTTAGCGCTATAATTTCACTCAAAATTAGGGTTTTAAAAGTTATATAATTTCAGTAGCTTCCAATATAACAGAAAAAATGCATGTATGAGAAAATTATATATTTTTGTAATATGACTATAAAAGCACCAAGAAACATAAAAAAGAAAGTCATAGTAAAAGTAAAAGTTAGGCTTTTATAAAAAAATTATTATTTGGGAGTTTCCTTAGGGCCATGATTGATGAAGCAGTTTCACTTTCTATGTCCTGATAACAGCACTTTAGCAACTCTCCTTCTTCATCCACCATGTTTCCTCAAGTTGCACACATAATCGCCTAACTCGAAGTGATGAAATAAGTTTATCTCCCTCGGTGAGTTTATGTCCGGGGTCTGTTTTCACAGCCTACTAACTTCGAGATTTTTGAAGTTTCGAGTCGGATCTTATAAAAGATTGCAAACATTTTACTTATACAAATTTAGTAACAAAAAAAATTTTAGTACAATTATATGTTAATTTAATTATTGTCACGTAATTATTTTTCCTCAACACTTTATTTTATCTTAAATCTTATCGAATATCATTTCTTTATAATACTATCCATACTCTACAATATAAATATACATAATCATTTTATATTTGATTTTTGGAAATTAGCCAATACTTAATCCTAATCCGTTAATTTATATTGATTAAAAATTGCCTTTGTCCCCAGCTTAAACAATATTGTAGTTTATTTGTCCGATTCTGTTAATGTCATTTTTTATTTTTGCTATGATCAGGATTCTTCATGCAACTAAGTACATTATTTATTGTTTCACTATTTATATTAAAATCTATATTTTTTATTATAATTACCTATTATTTCTCATGCCTGTGGCTTCCCCTAATATCAGCATGCCCTCATTATGTTAATAATAAAAAATAATAATATAAATCAATAAATTAATTGATAGCTGTTGGAGTGAGATATGCTATCTCTGGTCTGTATTTATGCTTTTTTTTTTTTAATCCTGATGAAAAAACTCGAGGACTTGTGTTTTGAATAATTTAAGGATTATTTCATTATAGATCAAATTGAATAAATTTTCTTCGATAAGTTAATAAAAATAAATAAATTAATCCCACTGTAATAAATAAATAATATCCTGGCTGATTTATGTGTGCCTGATTTATCTCAAAAATATCAAGTTTTATCCATCTATTTTTTTTTTTTTTTTCAAGATGGCAACTGTATTCGACCAAACTGATTTTCTGTCATGATCTTACTGTGGTCCATTCAGGAGATAAAGTTCCTTTGTTCTACGATAAGTCTAATAGTTAATATTTTATTATATATTTCTTATATTCGCACATTTATAATTATTAACTATATTTATAAGTAAGTTAATTTATCATTAATATATAAATTAATTTTTATCTCTGACAGCACACCTCAAGTGTTGCGACAAGTACTTGCATTTTAAATAAATATAGTTTTTTTTTACTTCGTTAGTACCATATTAAATTGGGAATTTTAAAATTTTTAAATCAGATTCAGAATCAGGGCTTTAACAAAAAAATTCCTTAGTCTGAAAAATAATGAATGGTATCCCCAACCGTTTTTAAGTTGTGCTGTACTACGCAATATTTTTAAATTGTGATATGCTTTAATGGTGATATATTATACTTGTAATATTAATAGTGCCAGGTCAAAGAACACTAGATGTTCTCAAACATATTTATTTTCAGTAGGCACTTTCTTAAAAAAGCACAAAAAGACTGGAGGGGTCACCCAACCTCACGGATCCTAAAAAAACAACGCGATTCCCGAATAATGAGCCCTGTCAGTGCATAGTGTCTCCAGTAGGCTGACGGGTCTCACTTGCCCGGGAGGAGGAATTAATTGTCTGAGGAATCTCAGCATCAGTCCTCAGTCTCACAACTTTTGGGTTTGTAATCACAGAAACATGTGAGAGAGAGAGATTTTGTATTGTCTTAGGATCTTAGTTCCTTTCTTACCGATAAAATTACAAATTTTCTTAAATATCAAAAAATCAATTTGAATACAAAATGTACATGACTATTATCATATATACCTACATAAATATAAGAAGCAGAGAAAGGAGGAGAAAATAGGGACAGAGAGCGTACGACTCATAAATATGCAAAGAAAATAAAAAGTAAATAATAAAAAAATCGATTATAAAAAAAGCCGTATTTTCACTTTTAAAAAATAATTTAAAAACTGGGGAGTAAGATAAAGTAAAAAAATAAATAAATAAATATATATATATATATATATATATATATATATATATATATATATATATCAGACATCTCCCAAACTTGCATAATCGTGCTCTAGGGGTTATGAAACGGTCAGAAAACGTAGTCCCGCCGCTCACCGCCGACCTTCGACCCACTGCAATAGTCTATTTATTCGGGGAAAGGCATTGAAACAGTTGAAATATCCATATCTTTGCTAATACAGGTCCGATTTCGATGAAACTTCTTTTTTTTATAGGTAATTTAATTTTCTTTCGAATGGAACAGGTTTTGAGTTCCCTAACTTTTGGAGGGATTTTAAAGGTGCGCAAATCTTTTAAAAAATCGGAAAACCCAGGGGGGTAGGAGAACCAATTCGAGACCCTCAAAGGATACTTCCCCAGCACCCGTTTCTATGGAACAGATAGAAAACGTAGTCTCGCCCCTCACCGCAGACGTTCGACCCACTGCAATAGTCTATTTTTTTTCGGACGACTAATAATTTAAATATACCGCTGTCTTGGAAGAAGATTGCTAAATTACGAAATAGTGGAATTCTACTCAGGAGATGCGTATGGAATTTGTCTATTTAGGTTTATCGGTGTTAAACTCACTGAAAAAACATCAAGTCGCAAATTTCCTTAGCCAATACTACTTACCTTAATATTTTAAAAAAAATTAATCATTATTTTTTGATCATTTAAACACAAATTTTTAATTAAATTGTGACAGCTTTTCAAAGTAATCTAAAATAAATTCTTATTACGTTAAATACTGAAACTAAAAATCTGACTTTTTTTCTATAAAAAAAAAAAAGCAAAAACAAAAATTTTCGTATTGAGGCACTCTTTTTCCAAGCCAAGGATATATAGTTTTTAAAACATCTTAGGAAGATTCCATAATTCAATGGCCCATTGAACTAGCAATTTCATTTTTAGTCTATTGATTTTTCAGATTATAAATGAAATAATTCACAGAAATAATATTTTAAAATTGTTTGAGTTGTTTTTAGAAATTACTATAAGCTAACTGATTCTGAATGAAGTGGACGAATCTGGAAGATTTGGCTAATGTAGTTAGGCTAATCTGATTTTATGATTAAAAAATACACTGCTCTGTGAAAACCTTTCAGATAAATGGTTATTCTCTAAATTGTTTGAAGTGAATAATTGTCCATTAACTGTCATCTAATTGTAGAGAATTATAATGTAATAATTACAAATCTCCATAATAATACGTCATTTTATACTCAAAATAAAACAAATCGACTCAATTAATGTTATTAATTGATGTTATTAACATTAATAAATTAATGTTGATTCAGTTATACAACAATAAAAGTAATCAAAGGAGAATAAAAGTGGCCAATTTCATTAACACATATCATTAATTAAAATAATGTTAATAAATTGTAAATTTTAAGTTTCTGGACAAAATACACGATCTAAGTAATGCTGATATCGAAAAATAACGAGAATTTTTCCTCCTTTAAGCTTTTAATCGCGCCTTCATTTTCTCTTAATTTTCGTTTTTCCTCGTAATCATAGACCCCAAATATTTAAAGTACAGATAGGTTGTGACAGCCGCTAGGGGTAACAGTGACAAGTTGTTCCTGTTCCACAGATGTACTTAATACTTTAAGCTGATACTTCTTGTCACATGTTTCAAACTTTTTTTTTTTTTTGGGGGGGGGGGAGGGGTAGGTGTTTAACGTTATTATTCAGGCAAGCAAGACGGGTTATTCCTACACGTTACGAACTATTTATTTATAACGACACTCTTGTTGTCAGCGTTTCTACAAATGTTTGAAAAATAAATTAAAGATCCCATGTTTTCGCTAATATAGAGTCAACAGTCAACAATTCATTTCCTATTTAAACTATAAACAGCACACATGTTTATCAATTAGGCTACATAATACGTACTTTTATTATCACACATATGGTGCAAGGCTGTGACTGATAGTACCTGCTACTTTTAGGTTCTCACATTTTCGCGTACCTGTTACCTGTCGGTATATGTGACAAAGTAGCAGGTAGTTACAATCCGATCCATCTCTAATTTAAAGTTCTCAACGTGTTCAAGCCCATTCCGTCCTATATCTAAATCAACAAACTCGCGCCATTCCTGGAGCTAACCATATACATCTTCATACCCGTATTTATTTTGAGACATACATCTTTATTGACATTCATCAACATTGTTTTATTCAGTTTTATAGTTTCCGCGCGTCCTCATCAAACAATACCAAATCATCCGCAAACCCAAGCACGGATGTTTTACCATCCAGATTTACACCTTTTTCGGTACGTTTCACCTTTGTAATGGCATAATCTAATGCTAAATTAAAAAGGACAGGTGAAAAGGAATCGCCTCGTTTTAAACCTGAGCGAACCTAAAACTTCTCCGAAAAATAAATACCGATTCTAACTTTATTTGATGTTTCGGTCATGCTTAATCCCTGCTAAATCAAAATAACATATAGCCTCTGAATGTTAATGGAATCGTATGCCTTTTTGAAATCTATAGCATACTGAGAGGAGTGATATCCCGCGATAGCTATTACAATCCGTCCTCGGTTCCTTTTTGTGAATAGGAATAATTATAGATTCTTTCCATTCTTCAGGCTTTTTTTTCATTTTCTCACATTAATGAAATATTTTAAATATGTGCATAACATGAAAAATAAAACGGGATTTTTTTTTATTTTTTTTTGCATAAAAGGTCTAGTTTAAAGTGGTTTTATATGGGTTTTAACCAAAATTTATTTTGATAAATCGAAATAATTTTTTTTTTTTTTTAAACTATTTGTTTTTATTCTAATGAATGAGGAGTAAAGCAACAAAAACCAAATTCCTAAGCTGGACACTGTTATATTAACAAATGACTCAAACTAATCACTTTTTTCTTACTCTTCAAAACTAAAACTTACCTACTAAAATCCGTATAGACCTTTACAATACCTGCAAATTATCTAATCAAAAATATTACATCTGATAATAAAAGCACCTTGATAAGTGACTAACACAACTGTACATATAGAACTGAATAGTCGGCCAATATAGAAGGGCCTCTCTATTTATAATTTTATAATATACTACATGAATTTACTATACACTATTCCAGGAGAAATGGCAACGGAGGATAAAAAAAATGAAGCTGGATAAGAGATCTTCCTTGATCGAAGGTAACTAAATCCAACCGGAGGAACTGGCCAGACAGCTTTACAATTTGCTAATTGTCAATTCTAATCAAGACAGGTGTGAATAAATATTTGCAAGTTCAAAAAAACAACTACAAATATAAGAGCTACAAATATTATGAATTTCATTTATTTAATCATTATATTTTCACTTACCTTATCAATTAACGGAAAGTAGTGTCATCTTGAAAAATTTCAAATCCGAGTTTTCAACGAAAATACACGTTTTAAGGTCTCCTTATTCTATATAATCAACTCTGTGTTAAGTACACCTCAAAAACGAAAAGTTACGTGTTTAAAGTGCCTATGTATGCCTGGGATGTTATCGGTGTCGCTAAAATTTTGCACTGTTTTACAGTTTTCGAAAACTATTTTGATCCAACTCAATATATCAATGCGAAATTAAATGGTCTTTAAGATCAGCTATGTCTTGTCCTGATTGAAATAGTCTGACAGTGCTAAAATGCCGAGTTTTTCAAACAAGCTTCTTCTAAAGTACCTTTAGTTTTGTTTATTTGAAATAATTAACCCTCTCTCATTGTTTGTACTAATCAAAAACGGATAAATAGTAATTATAAAAGATGTTGATAATTAATTAAGGAAAAAAAAAGGAGAAATATTTTTCCAAGTTTAAAAAACAAGTTTCCAGAAATGAAAGTAGTAATAAAGATTTTAATAAACAGTCGGAAAGATAAAGATTTTAGAAAAATTAATATCTAAGATATAATATTGCAGAAGGCAATGAATAATGCATATACTTAAGTGAATAATAATTTAAATAATAATTTCTACTTTTAGATTATTTAATGGAATCTAAATGTCTCCATGGAAACTAAATGGATAAACTTAGTATGGTAAGTGAAAATTATGTGGTGCACACATCGCACCAGATTTTCTGCTTTCTTTCAATGAACATATCAGACTGGGATTAGATAAGTGAAATGAGTAAGGGACTTGGAAATGAGGGTAGGAAAGTGACATATAGATGGTGAGAGAAAGTTGCAGAAGTTAGGAGAGTTCGGTCGAAGTTTGGTAGAGGTCAGTGTGGTGTGTGGTACAGGAGGGACTCACTTCTAACTTTACAATTAATGATTCGATAATGTGTGAAGAAGACTTTAGGAAAGTGGATTGCAATTGGAAATAGAGTGAAAGGCTAATTATTTATTTTTGTCGAAATAGATAATGAACTTTCGATGTAGTAGTGAAATTTCACTTCACGAAAAATATGTTTTATACTTGTTTAGATATTATTTAATCATTTGTTAAGTATTTGTTTAATTTAATGTATTATTAGCACTATTTATTTATTATTTTTATATAACTATTTTGCTTTAGCCTGTAAATATGGTACGAATGGTTACACTTAACACAAATACCTGTAACCATTAAGTGTAGCAGTTTCTATAATTTAAAAAGTTTATCTAAATAAAAGAAATTCAAATTAAAAGTTCATCCTCCACAGAATTACAGTACCTTTATAAGTAGTTGACATCCGCATGATGGCATAGAAGGATCAATCTAATTAGGGATTGATAAATTATTTGCCACTTCTATAAATTTGTTTTTATTGAAAAAGAATTTCGAATGTTATACATTCATCTTCAGTTCTAAAAACACACAAAAATTAAAAAATCAGCAATTCAAAATATAGTTTGGTATTATTATACATATTAAATTAAGTGTAATATAAATTAGTATTATAAAACCTTTATGAATTTAATTAAGACAAGAAATCAAATACATGTTGGTACTCACCCAGATTTAAGTAGATTATATCAAACAGAAAAGTTCGTTTGGTTTGTTCTCGCACTGAACTAGCATTGGAAGAAAAGTTGGGTGTTTATAGGTAAACGGTTTAGGGATCGGGGTTTTTCCAATAATTCCGGTGGATAATTGTTTTTTCTGTTATGGATGGGAATAAATTTAAGATTCAAAAATAAAGAGTACCAATATGTATTTGATTTCTTGTCTTAATTAAATTCATGATTCATAAATGTATTATAATACTAATTTATATTACATTTAATTTAATATGTATAATAATACCAAACTGTATTTTGAATTGCTTATTTTTGAATTTTTGTGTGTTTTTAGAACTGAAGATGAATGTATAACATTCGAAAATAGTTTTGAATAAAAACAAAATTATAGAAGTGGCAAATAATTGATCAATCTCTTTATAAGGAATAGGAAAACCATTTTTTGTTAGCTCAATTATGGATGTGAGAAGTTTTTTTATCTCTAACTCGGACCAAAAAAAAAAAAAAATGAATTAAAAATCAAATTCAATGACTTCGAAATTTTTCAAGCAATGAATTTCAAGCAAGTCGGTTAATTTGAAAATCAGTCACCAAATCGAATATTTACTGTGCATACCAAATTGGATTTTCGAAAAAGTTAAATTTTATAAATTCATAAAGTTTCCAAGGAAACGAATGGTATTTCTGGTTTCCTTCTTTATGTTTCTCAATAAACCAGAGAGTTTTTTAGGTTCCCATACACTCGGTTTTCAAGATCTAATCTCTTTCATCAGGGGTAGAGGACTTGGGTTATATTTTACTAGAAAGAATGATGAACTAATGCATTTCTCAACATGATAATTATAAGTATATAAAAATGCAAGAGCAAAAGCTCAAAATGAGACATAAATAATTATTAGAACATAAATGGAAAAATCACAAAAAATAAGCCTAGAGTCTCAAAAATAACAGAAAGAATAATAAAATCATCTGTCGATATTTCGCCGATTCAGGCATCACCAGGACAGTAGGAGAGAAAGAAAGAAAATAAAACGTCTCACATCCAGAGTCAAAAAAGTCACTAGCCAGAGACAGCACCCCACACCAAGACACCCACGCACATACTGTAATCCACAGTAAATATAATATATCCACGGATGATTTTTTTTATTCTTTCTGTTATTTTTGAGAATCTAGGCTTCATTTTTTGGATTTTTTCAAGTTATGTCCTAATTATAACTATAGTTAGTTAAGACTATCATTGTACAGCAGACGTAGAGAGATCGTACAGTAAATTATAGCCTTTGCTGAACGATCTGTTTAATTTATTGTAAGCATATATAGTATGGCTACGATTGATTTGAGATGTTTTATCTCCGATAAATTCAGATCAATGATAGTACAATTCACCTCAGCAGTAAAAAAGAATAATTAAAAAATAAATTTAATTTTGGGTATATTTTATGAAATCACATTGCCTTCTTTTTTATATTATGTTTTATTGAAAACGATCATTACATTTTTAAACAACATACTTATCGACTAATTAAATAGAGAGAGAAAATCACTACCAAAAAGTTCAACAAATATTTGAGGAAAAGGGAAGCGACATCAGCTCTTTATTTTATACATAATATTTTATATATTTAGAAATGGATAAATTATTTGCCACTTCTATAACTTTGTTTTATTGTAAACTAGTTTCGAATGTTATACATGCATCTTCAGAAAACACCCAAAAATTCAAAATTAAGCAATTCAATTTACAGTTTAGTATTATTATACATATTAAATTAAATATAATATAAATTAGCGTTATTTAACATTTATGGATTATGAATTTAATTAAGACAAGAAATCAATAAATTCCTACTTTGCAAATCATTTATATAAAAAAAAACATAAATTCATCAAATACTCAGGAGTTAAATTAATACATCACGTTGAAAACAGTCTAAAACTCTCTCTCTATATATATGAAGCACTTGAAATAATAAAATCCTTCAAATTCAATACAGATTTTTGCTTAAATAACTAATTAAATATCTCCAATAGTCTTAAATTTATACCCATCTATAACAGAAAAAACAATTACTTTCCGGTATTACTGGAAAAACCCCGACCCCAAAACCGTTTATTTTTTTTGACTCTAGATGAGAGACCTTCTGCATTTTGCACTTTATTAGGGTTTTTTTCTTTATATTTTGTGCATGAACACATCCCTTAATTCCAACTCTCATAATTATCCTATAAGAAGTTTTTGTTTTATATGAATGTTTACTTTGACTAATATTTTAATTCTCTGTTGAGTTGGTTTTATGGGGTCATTTACATGTTGAAAACGCAGGTGCAATGTCACATGAAAAAATCGTGATTCGCGGTCTTTTGAGACATAATTGAAAAAAAAGGTTTAAGCGCAAAGGCAGCCGCCGAAGAAATCAGTGCCATTGAAGGAGAGTCAATTATCCATCGAAATACTACCACACAACAAAGATCAGGCCGCCCATCAGTCGTGCAAAGTACCCCGCTTTGGTCGGATTATCGGAACTGCAAGAAGTAAACGTTTTGCCTTATCCTGCGTATAGCCCAGATATTGCACCATGAGATTATGGTTATTTTAGATCAATGGCTCATTTTTTAAAAGGCAGGATCTTTTATAATTACGAGGCCGTAAAAATTGAATATGAAGAGTTCTTTGCCTCAAAACCAAAGGGGTGGTACCGGTATCAAATCCAATTACTGGCAGAAAGATGGGTGGAAGTAGTTGAAAAAAATATATTTTATTTTGAAGAGTTGTATTCAATAACGTTTAAAATATGGAATCTGAAATAAAGCTATACTAATGCACAAGGACTTTTGTAACAACCTAGTATATTCTAATTAGGGATTGATAAATTATTTGCCAGTTCTATAAATTTGTTTTATTGAAAACTAGTTTCGAATGTTATACATTCATCCTCAGTTCTAAAAACACACAAAAAATTCAAAAATAAGCAATTCAAAATATAGTTTGGTATTATTATACATATTAAATTATATAAATCAGTATTATAAAAGGTTTATGAATTATGAATTTAATTAAGACAAGAAATCAAATACATGTTGCTACTCACGAAGATTTAAATGGATTATATCAAACAGAAAAGTTTGTACTGGTTTCTTCTCGCATTGTACTAACCATGAACGTGAGATAGGCAGGATGTTTTTAGGTAAACGGTTTAAGGGTCGGAGTTTTCCCAGTAATGCCGGTGAGTAATTGTTTTTTCTGTTATAGATGGGAATAAATTTAAGATTGGACTGTTGGAGATATTTATTTGGTCATTTAAGCAAAAATCTGGATTGGATTTGAAGGAATTTGTTATTTCAAGTGCTTCTTATATATTTAATTTGAGACTATTTTCAACGTGATGTATTAATTTAACTCCTGAGTCTTTAATGAATTTATGATTAATGAATAACAAAAATGAATAATGAATAACAAAAATGAATAATGAATAACAAAAATGAATTTTTTGTGTGTTTTTAGAACTGAGGATAAATGTATACCATTTGAAACTAGTTTTCAATAAAAAAAATTTATAGAAGTGACAAATAATTTATCAATTCCTAATTAGATTAATTTTTCTTTACCATCATGCGGATGTCAACTGACTTGTATATTCTAATAGAATATAAAAGGAGAAATTGTGCATTTAATTAAGCCAAAGGTCAATTAAAGATAGAATTTTTGAAAAGATAAAATTAGAGCAACACCCACTTGGGAAAGGCAGCAAAAATAATCAAAGAGGTTTTGACCAGTTTTTAATAAATATAATTAAGTTAAGAAATTAAGAGAATACTATCTCATCTAGTTCTAATAATATATCATTTTTTTTTTGTTGATACTTCTAGTTATTATATATTTTATTTGATTAATGATTGGAATTTTTGTTATTATTGGACTGTTGATCAGTATGTTAGACGTTCCACTAAACCTGATTTGTGTTTCCTGCTAGGCAGCCTCAAAGGACTGTACTTGCATATGACCGCAGGTTGACAAGGCCATCCTTAGTGATCACACGTACTTAGTCTGGCATACGATTAGCAACGGAATGAAATATCTCCATTAGCAATTATAATTTAAATATTATTCCAGACACTAATCATTAATTCGAATACATATGAGAAGTTTTCTATTAAAAGTTAATATATACACTTCTCAAAAACAAAGGTTTTTTTTTTACGAATTAATATTCTATACCCATATATGGATTAATATATATAAATTATATATGGTTCTTTATTTATAAAATTATTATTTATTATTATTATAAGTTATTATTTATTTTACAAAATATTGTTTGTTTCCTCATGCAATAAAGTCTATATTTATTTATTTATTCTATACCTAAAAATTATTCAGTTTATTTCAAATCTTAAATTTTCCCAAATAGCTGTTACAAATCAACATTTTTAATAATATTTTCCTTTATCTCAATGGAATGCGGCATACAAAGCCAAGGTTCAGCGAGAGACGAGGAGGAAAGTTAAAAGAAATACACAGAAGAGGCGAATGGAAAAACATCTCCACCAGTATAAGAAAAGACAATCGGAGAAAAATAAATTGGAAAAGGCTGAACTCTTTTGGGAAAATAAGCAGTATAGAGAATTCTATAGATCAGTTAGTGGAAAAATAAAATATTTTAAAACGAAATTTATCTATAATGAGGACGGAAAGCTGCTAAAAAATATGGTGGATGTATTTGCAGAATGAAAGGGAAACTTAGCTTTATGAAAGGAACATATTTTTTCCATTCATCAATAATTAAAGTTTTTGTACACCAGATACATGAACGGAAATATTTGAAGTAAAAAAAAATTATCTAATGAACTTTTGAACTAAAAATTAATTCAGGACGAGCCAATGCAAAGTATGAACGATTTATTTTACTTTATTAAAATTTTAAAAAGTTCATTAAAAAGTTTTCAGCAGAATTTATTCACAGCTTATTTAATAATAATAATAACCACTATTTATTGGTTTCAGGCTATAATCACAGACCATAGAGTGCCAAACAATAAACCAGATCAGTTGACATCCGCATGATGGTATAGAAGGATCAATCTAATTAGGGATTAATAAATTATTTGTCACTTCTATATATTTGTTTTATTGAAAACTAGTTTCGAATGTTATTTATACATTCATCCTCAGTTCTAAAAACACACAAAAAATTCAAAAATAAGTAATTCAAAATATAGTTTGGTATTATTATACATATTAAATTAGATTTTTATAATAATCAGTATTATAAAACATTTATGAATTCTGGATTTTATTAGGACAAGATATCAAATACATGTTGGTACTCACCAAGGTTTAAATTTAAATTTTATGATTTAAAATTTATGATTACCGGAAGTGGTACTTTACTTGGAAGTCATTATTGATTTTCATCAAAAATACAAATAATATAATAAATTTTGGTTAACGTTGGCAGACCGGAAGTGGTACTTTACTTGAAGGTCATATCAGACTTTCATCAAAAATTATATTAAGATAAAATATAAAGCATCTCAAATTTGGTAAATAGGATTTTTATATCAATACGAATGTATTTGCTATATTTTGGTTAAAATTGGAGAGCCGAAAAGGGTACTTTACTTGAAGGTCATAATAAGATTACATCCAAAATTATATTAAAATTAAATACAGAAATCATATGGTTTGCGACTTTGTTTCCGCTCCAATTAAACATTTTTATTACTTGCATTAAGTGTAAAACCTGAATGTAAAACATTGGTTTTTCTCCCCATTTTTGGCATGAACAAGTCTGCAGCAGGAGAATAAGATATAAGTTAAGTGGGTTCTTCTGCTTAAAATATCGAAACTGCCGATTTCCAATGCTTTATCTAGTTATATTGACAGTTCTGATGTTGTAAGGGGACAGAAAGAAATCTCTTGGAAACTAGTTACCTACTGAAATAAAACGAAATAATTACAGAATGAGACCTTGTTGAGTTTGTGTATGTGTGTGTCAATAGATGTATGTCGCGACGCCGAGTATCGTTTTTGAGATACTACAATCTTCGGAAACTTTTTGAGCCACCGTTTTATCGTTTAATAGGCGTGCAAGGAAGTCATGTGTTGTCCACATCACATATTTTATTGTAGTTGCACTGAACAATATCATACAGGCTGGTCCTTCCTCTTATCCATTTGTTGGTCTCTCCTTGCGATTGCTAACAAATGCCTTCCCATGGATCTTACAGAAGTCCTCTTCTTGTTTATTCCTCTCTTGTTTATAATCCATATTACAGCTTATTTACATGCTCTAATAAAAATCCAACTATCTTCTAATAGCTATCCCTTCTGGTCAAAAACTGATTAACGATATCAAAATATTTGTCGGCAGCTCTTTAATCTCCATTACCTCAGTTGAGACGGAAGAATTATAGGCACACTTTTCCGATGACATCAAGGCCCAGATGTAGCTATTCTTGGAAGTGTTTGGACTTTGTCCCGTAACGAAGGCTGGATCCTCTGTTTCCATTTCAGAATTGTTTTCGATACATTTATCTAAATATCTAAATATTAGCTGTTAGATTAGATACAAATGTCAAGCGTACTAATCCAGATAGTTTGAATAAATAAACGGCTCCGATAAATGGTTAATTTAACTTTAATTACAAAACAATTGAATTGTGTTGCTATAATACGAAACTGATTTGTTTTGAGTCGTCGTACAAATATTTTTGTAGATAATTGTTTCTGATTCCGCATTATATGTGGATTAAAATAATCATCTGTCCCCTTAGGATGAAATTGTCCTTTGAATAAATTTAAAAATATCAATCCCCAGAATTTTATTTTAAATTATAAAGATTTTGATTAAGTCTGAAATAAGTAAAAAGAAAAAAATTACTAATATTTCTCATATCTTATCATTCCTTGAAAAACATCAACGAGTTTCTATCTACATTTTTCTATGAGCCATAAATTTATAAAATTTTTTTTTAATCATTCCTAAGTTTTATCATTCTTGTTCTAGAACATTCCACTTCAAAAAAACTCTTTCTGGTCGTTTGAATGACCCCATTATAAGAGCATAAACTAAATATAATTTTATCAATAATATCCTATAGTAATTAATTACGATAATATACTATGCTTAATAAATATAATTGTAACAGTAAAATTATAACATATATGTATATACTAACATCGCTATCAAGAGGCTATATATAAGCGTCAAATATAAAAGAAAGACATAGGGAATTGAAGAAAATTTATGTTATTTTTAAATGTTTACATATTCTGTATTGCTATTAGTTTTTTTTTCTTTTTTTTTCTGTCTTCAATAAAGGCTTCGGTAAAAGGAAAATAGTTCAAGATTAAATCCCAGTCAGGGTAATATAATTTTAGTTCATAAATTATTTTGTCAGGATTAGTAATAATTGATTTTTTTTAAATTAATATAATTAGTAGTAGAAATAATACATATTTTCTTTGAGAACTCATTTTATATTTTCTTTTAAATAAATCCGTTTATAACACATACATATGCGATTATCCAGGCCCTCTCATGCCTTGAAAATTTGAGTTCCTTTTATATCTATATTTCATTATTATCACTACCTATTTCATTCGTCACATTTTTTTTTTAAACCCATAATTCATTTGTATTCCAAAATTATCCGAAAAGAATATTTTTTTTTTTTTAAATCGTATTTTCTCCGAATAAAATAGTCTATTGAACTGGGTCGAAGGTCGGCGATGAGGGGCAGGACTGCATATTCTATACGTTTCATAACCCCTAGAGCATGATTATAGACGTTTTGGAGGTGTTTTTATATATGTATATATATATATAAAAAATATATATATATTATTTTTTTTTGCACCCAACCCTGCCTAGAAGGCAATACGGGTGTTTGCAGGAGTTATGCATTTCTGCTTAACAACACATTGCTGCAAGTAAATGAAGGTTACAAATCTCAGTATCTAAGTTAATATATATATATATATATATATATATATATATATATATATATATATATATATATATATATATATATATATATATATATATATATATATTCCCCTGCTACATTTGAGCACCTCCAGCGGCTCCCTTTGGGTCAAATGAGCTAAAATTCGGAATGTAGGACTTTCTTCCAGGCAGAACGATACCATTATTACCATTACATATCCATTATATACCATTAGTATGTTTACCTGAAATTTCGGCGTTTTTAAAGTTTTGATCATCTCTATAGCTCCACCAAATTAGTTTATAGGGTTGAAAATTTGTATGTGAATTGAGATGGTATTAGAACACGATAACATTTAAAATGGTTAAATTAAAAAAAGTAAATTAAAAAAAAAATATCTGATGTGGACAACACATGACTTCCTTGTACGCCTATTAAACTATTAATCGGTGGCTCAAAATGTAATCCTGAATTTGGTTACTAGTTTCTTAAGATTGCAGTAACTCAAAAAGAACACTCGGCGTCGCGTCATCCATTGACACACACACACACAAACTCTTGTTTCAGAAGATCTCATTCCATTATTATATGTCGTTTTCTTTCAATAGGTAAAGAATTGGAAATCGACAGTTTCGAAATTTTAAGCGGATAAAACCCACTTAACTTATATCTTATTCTCCTGCTGCAGACTTATTCATCTCAAAAATGGGGTAACCAGTATTTTACAATCAATTTTAACACTTAAAACAAGTAATAAAATTATTTAATTAGAGTGGAAAAAAATTTCGTCTATAACCTTTATCACCGAAACATACGATCTCTGTAATAAATTTCAATATACCTCCAATTACTTATATTGATATAAGACTCTAATTTACCAAATTTGAGATGTTTTACATTATATTTTAATATACTTTTTGATGAAAGTCTAATATGACCTTCAAGTAAAGTACAACTTCCGGTTTGTCAATGTTTACCAAAATTTATGATGTCGTTTATATTAATATTTGAGTCTTAAATACCAAATTTAAGTCAAGTTTCCTTGAAGGTCATAATAAGCTTACATCAAAAATTATATTTAAATTAAATACATAAATCATATGTTTCGGTAATAAAGGTTACAAAAGCAAATTTGGTTTCCGATCTAATAATACATTTTCATTACTTGTTTTAAGTGTTGAAATTGCGTTTAAAATACTGGTTTCCTCCCTATTTGTGTGTGTGTGTGTAGGTGGATGCCGTTTTTGAGACACTGCAATCTTCGGAAACTAGTAACCAAATTCAGGATCACTTTTTGAGCCACCGATTTATAGTTTTATAGGCGTACAAGGAAGCCATGTGTTGTCCACATCAGATATTTATTCTATAGTTAACAAGAAACAATCAACGCGATCAACCTTTATGTTGCTGACAAGAACTTCCAACTCATGAATCAATGAACCTACCAACTTGAGCTCCTGGAGCTAATTGTAAGTTTGACCTAAGATAACCTTCGCAATACAGACGCTAATAATCGGCACTATATTAATATTGTATTAATTCGGTGAACGTCAAAGTGAATGATAATCTGATATATTAAGACATAAAACATGATTTGTTCTGTCACATTGAAATAATTTATTTATTTTCGTTCAATTTCGAAATAACAAATATACGAAATCGTCCAAATATATGATGATGGAACTAAACTGAATTTATAAACTTTTTGGTTTATTATTTTCAATAATAAACCTTTGAAAAATAGACCAAGAAAAAAATTATTTAACCCAAAATTTGACGTTGATTTAGGTTTCAAGATAATAATATCGATTGATAAAAATCCGTAAGTCCGCCGTCCGCGGTTTTTTTGCTGGGCCGATTTTTTTGAGATTTGGCAAAAAAGTCACTGGTCACTCCCGGAATGATCCTCAGAACTCGACATTACCATCCGTAGTTGCGTTTCAAAATGGCGACCGATTTGCTATTTTATAAGCTCATAACCTGGCCATTTATACAGATGAGTTTTCCAAGTGTTTTGGAATCAGCATACCAAGGGATTAAAAAAAAAATATCTATATAAACTTTTGGTTTATTACTTCCAATGATGAACCGTTTCAATCGAGCAAGAAATTGCGTAACCCTCTCAAAATTTGAGGTTTTACGTTTCAAAGTACGAAGAATCGAAATATCGAATAAAAAATATCTGATGTGGACAGCACATGACTTCCTTGTACGCCTATTAAACTATAAATCGGTGGCTCGAAAAGTGATCCTGAATTTAGTTACTAGTTTCCGAAGATTGCAGTATCTCAAAAACGACACTCGGCGTCGCGATATCCATCTATTGACACACACACACACACTCAAATGGGAAGGAAAACCAGTATTTTACACTCAATTTTAACACTTAAAACAAGTAATAAAAATGTTTAATTGGATCGGAAACCAAATTGTGTTTGCAACCTTTATTACTGAAACATATGATTTCTGTATTTAATTTAAATATAATTTTTGATGTAAGCTTATGACCTTCAAGTGAAGTACCCTTTTCGGCTCACAAATTTTAACCAAAATATATTAAATACATTCATATCCATATAAAAGTCCTATTTGCCAAATTTGAGATGTTTTACATTATATTCCAATATAATATTTGATGAAAGTCTAATATGACCTTCAAGTAAAGTACCGCTTCCGGTTTTTCAATTTTGACCAAAATCTAGTATGTTATTTAAATCAATATAGAGGTTATTAATACTAAATTTGAAAAGTTTTACATAGTATTTTAATATATTTTTTGATGGAAATCAATTATGACCTTCAAGTAAAGTACCACTTCCGGTGATTAAGCAGTGACCAAAAAGGGAGGTTCACAATTAGATTTTACGACAATCCTAAATACAAAATTTCAACTTTCTACGGCTAATCGAGATACGAACTGTACGCCAGAACGAAACTAGTCAAATTAGATTCAGGGATGGTCAAAATGGATATTTCCGTTGAAATCTGAAAACCGAAAATTTTCGTGATTACAATACTTTCCTTTACTTCGTACAAGGAAGAAAATATCCTCCACTTCCACCAGATTCTCTGTCTTTCGTTTTTCTTTTCCTACTGAATTGCGCCACCATCATTTTCCACTTTACCGGTTAAGCTTCTTGTCTCACCACATATCCTGGGCCTCTTAACCTACTTTCTATAAGGAAAGTAGTGATAATGGATACGCCAGATATTTCTGAAATATAACAATTTAAAAATAATAAACAATTGTGTAATAATTTGCAACGTTTTAGTATATAATTTATTTCTGCTTGGAGAGTAGATAGATATAAAACTGATTTCTACCAAGCAAAATTCGAAATATTCTGCAAAGGTTTGCTGACATAAACCCTGAGTCTAGGGAAGGCTTAATCAGAGTAAGGCTTCTGTCAAGATCAGCCGGTCCCAATTACAACAAGAAATGAGATTTCCAAGTACCTTCACCTCAAAATAAGTAATAAAACTGAGAGTTTGTACGTTATTTTTCTGGACTTTTCACTCTTTAAAAAAAAAAAAAATGCATAATTTTTTCAGTATTTAAAATAAAAAGAATTTCTGCTTAATAGACTTTCTAAAATGCTTTTTTTGGGTTATAAACGAGAAATAAAAAATCTGTATGTTGTTAATAGTTTCGTACTTGGTTTAAGTTGATTTTTTTTTTCATCAACTTTGAAGGCCATGCGCGAACTAATGACTATGATGAATACGAATAATATTTTAACAGTACTTTTTTTGTGGTTCTAGCACATGACAATTTTTACTATTTCATTCAAGCTAAAATATATCAAAAATTATTGTAAAAATCTTAATATTTCCCATATTCCGTAACCTCCAAAGGTTCATGGGCTCTACGTGCGATCGGAAGATATCCATTGATTCGATTTATTTTTTTATCTCCCTAATCTATAACTTTCCGTAGTATTAAGACCTGAAAAAAAATTGAGTTGTTTTCGATCTTAAAGTGTAGCCGAGTGCAGAGATAGGCGTAATAATCATCATGAATACGATTACGATTACGAATATAATAATATAAATGGCGTGATTACTTGATTGCAGGATCGTAATCGAATTCACGGCCATAATCACGATCGTCTTATGAAGTGAAAAATGTTTTCACCGTAGCGGCCAAACTTCTTGCACTGAACATCCTGGTTTAAAATATTGTCATACTAAAATGGTCACTTACGTTTAACGGTTTTCATATGTATCATACACGGTGGTGGAATTGTGATCTTATTTAATCAACATACATCATTTTTACTGAATCAAAAATAAGAATACGCTCTTTTATTGGTAATAATCGTCATCATAATCGTAAGCGTAATCGTGATTATGATTATATAATCATCCCATCTCTGGCCGAGTGTTGGTGTTATCGGCTTTGAGCCTCCGGGTTCGCTAAGCCTTTGTTTATTTTTCATAAAGTTCTATGTAATAATTTATCCAATTAGTGAACGTAAGTTTATTTTTATTGCTCTAAAATGCTAAAAATGTGACCTTTACTGAGTTCGTATAAAACTAAATTGTAATGATTGTGCAGCCATATACACGGGAAAAACTGGAAGATCGCTAAATCAGAGATTAAAGGAACATATACGTGCATATAATAATAAGACGGATAATTCCAACTTTGCAATTCATTTAAATGAAAATAATCATAAATTCATCAAAGACTCAGGAGTTAAATTAATACATTACGTTGAAAACAATCTCAAATTAAATATATATGAAGCACTTGAAATAATAAAATCCTTCAAATCCAATCCAGATTTTTGCTTAACTGACCTAATAAATATCTCCAACAGTCCAATCTTAAATTTATTCCCATCTATGACAGAAAAAACAATTACTCACCGGGATTACTGGAAAAACTCTGACCCTTAAACCGTTTACTTAAAACATCCTGCCTATTTATCGTTCATTGTTAGTACAATGCGAGAAAAAAACAGTACAAACTTTTCTGTTCGATATAATCCATTTAAACCTTGGTGAGTACCAACATGTATTTGATTTCTTGTCTTAATTAAATTCATAATTCATAAATGTTTTATAATACTGATTTATATAATTTAATATGTATAATAATACCAACTATATTTTGAATTGCTTATTTTTGAATTTTTTGTGTGTTTTTAGAACTGAGGATGAATGTATAACATTCGAAACTAGTTTTCAATAAAACAAATTTATAGAAGTGGCAAATAATTTATCAATCCCTAATTAGATTGATCCTTCTATACCATCATGCGGATGTCAACTGATATTGCTATGGCCTTTAAAATGAGCTTCGACATAATGAACAGAGATCCTGTAATGGGGAAATACCTATTGAGACATGACTAGTATTTCCGACCAATAACGTGGGAGTCGGGCTTGGATATGGATGTGAGGTATCAAGTGCTGGCGCCCACACAAAAGGAATGAAATAATCTTCTCATGATCCTAGAGCTTCTATTCCGTTCCTCAGGGATAATTTTTCCCATTGAATTCATTCAAGTATCGCGAGGTTATCTTAAGAGTTATTAAATCATTTCAGTATCAATATCAAAGATGAATATCTGAGTTAAATTTTATAAGTCTCATTATTTAAAAGTTTTAAAAACTTCTATAATTATTGGTCTGTAATTTTTCCTAATAATATATTAAGCCAGGGGTATCCAAACTACTGCCAGAGGGTACTACCAGTGCCATCTTTGATCATTTTGAGTTCGTTGTGCAATTTACCATGTTAGCAAATTATACAAATAATAATCAGGTGATATATTAGACGGCCAATTAAGAAACACAATTATATATATATATATATATATATATATATATATATATATATATATTATTATTTTTTTTTTTTAAAAAAGGCTTAAGCTCCAAAAATTTTAAATTTAGGTTTCAACTTATTATGGGGCCTAAACACCGCCTCTATCGATTTCTGCTTACGATGTATATAAAAAAAATATTGGAAATCGTCTAAAAATCGAATATTGATGACGAAAGCTCTACTGAATACTAACGACTCTCAGTAGTCACTCTGGCCTTAACCAGTGCCTAGAATCCTTTAAAATATATTGCAATTTTAAAGGTTTTGCCACCTTGATAAACTCCTACAGTATACAATAAAGAATAAAATTGAAAAAAAATATATTGTTATTTGGAGTAAAATCGTTTCATGTCTTTCCTGTTAAGTTTGCTAAATGGCGCTTACGCCTTTTTTTTAAAAAATCAGAGAATCCGTTTCCTAAGAAAGTTTGGGTTATTAACAGAAATGAACAATATCGCCGTCTCACTATAAAACCTCTGAAGTCTAATTTTTCTACTTTAGGGGTTTTGATTTAGATTTAATGTTTCTTCACACTTCGTATATCTTGGCAGAACCACTTATGTCTATGTCGCAGCTAGCTCTTAAACATAACATAAGCATAAGTGAATTTGTTAGGAGTCACCAAAGGTGAAAAAATAGTAAACCAAAATCCTTAAAGTAGAAAATATAGACTTAAGTGGTTTTGACATCCGCATGATAGTATAGAAGGGTCAATCTAATTAGGGATTGATAAATTATTTGTCACTTATATAAATTTTTTTATTTTGTTATTGTTACCTTGTTGTTACTTAATTTTGAACGTGAATCATGGAACCGAACTAGAAAAGGGTGTTTTCAAAGTCAACCTGTCTCGTAGAAATTAATTTCAGTGGTTGGAATATTTCACGCTGTTCTCTCGGACAAACAATGCCTTGTTTTTCAACGTGATTGAGTGAGGGAAAATATTTTAAAATATTCGAAAATCCGAATAAACGTGAAATTAAATGATGAATTTTACACCTTATCCTTCTATAAATTCCTACCATTATATAATAAAGGATAAATTAATTTTCTGGCGTACTATCTGTGACAGAAAAATAAACTTTTTTTTTCAATCTACTAGTAAAATTGAAAAAAAAAAAAAAAAAAATACCATCCAATCTTCCAGTAGCTGTAACAAAGAAAGTGCTGAACAAGCAACAGATTTTATATCCAATAGTGAAACAGAAGCTTTAATCATTTGATTAAATTTCCGATTTCTTTGCTAAATTATAACATTATTATATTTAGTAGTAGTTAATTATTTATTAGTATATTTTTATAGCAAATAAAATGACTAAAAAGTATTATCTTAGACCTTAAAGTTCATTTCCGACTTTGTAACACTTCCCATTGCTTATTTACCCTGCACAGGAATGAATAAATATTCAAAATAATTTTTAAAATCATTATAAAACAGAGTTTAAAATTTATATTTGCTTCTGAGAATTCAGAAATAATTCTTAGAGACTGTAACATATAAAAAAAAAAACCAAGCTATGCATATTCATATCGAAGTCGTTTTTTGAAAAAGGCGTAAGCGTCATTTAGCAAACTTTGCAGGAATCACACGAAACGTTTTTTACCCAATAACAAGATATTTTTTAATTTTAATTTTATTCTTTATCGTTTACAGTAGAAGTTTATTATGATGGTAAAACTTTTATAATTACAATATATTTTTATGACTTCTAGCACTCGTCAAGCCCAGAGAGTCGTCAATATTTGGTGCTTACGTCATCGATAGTCCATTTTTAGACCCTTTCGAATTTTTTCTTGATATATCCTGAGCGAGAATAGATAGAGGTGGTGTTTAAGTTCCATGATAATTTGAAACGCAAATTTGGAATTTTTGGCGCTTAAGCCTTTATCAAAACACAAAGTCGGTATAAACAAAATATAATAATTATAATAGTGTAAATTTTTGTCAATATGATAATTGAGGAAGTATGTATATAAACATCTTTATTCAACATCTTTATATCAGCTTTATTCAAATATCCTGCTCCTAAAATGTTTCAAACCGCTTGCCTATTTTTTAATTGTTATTTTCCTTAAAGCAATTCAAATTGCATTTATATACATTATACTAATTTAAAATATAATTTTATAATACATATATATATATATATATATATATATATATATATATATATATATATATATATATATATATATATATATAAATAATTATCTATTGAAAATAATTTCAAATATATTTCGATTTGATAACAAGCCAATAACATTAATAATTATTATAGAAAATTTAAAGTTGACTTTTATAGGTCAGACTTATAAGTTAATAACCGTGTCTTATGATTAAACATTTATTTAATATTCCTTTCTAGCATAAGTGTGTTTATTTATCAAATTTATTTTTTATTTTAGTCACTGTTCTATTTTATATATATATATATATATTTTTTTTAATTTGTGATTAAATTTATAAAAGAGTAAACATTAAATTAGGGATTGATCCTTCTATACCATCACGGGGACGCCAACTGAGTAAACATTTAATTAGGGATTGATCCTTCTATACCAGCATGGGGACGCCAACTGAGTAAACATTTAATTAGGGATTGATCCTTCTATACCATCATGGGGACGCCAACTGAGTAAACATTTAATTAGGGATTGATCCTTCTATACCAGCATGGGGACGCCAACTGAGTAAACATTTAATTAGGGATTGATCCTTCTATACCATCATGGGGACGCCAACTGAGTAAACATTTAATTAGGGATTGATCCTTCTATACCAGCATGGGGACGCCAACTGAGTAAACATTTAATTAGGGATTGATCCTTCTATACCAGCATGGGGACGCCAACTGAGTAAACATTTAATTAGGGATTGATCCTTCTATACCATCATGGGGACGCCAACTGAGTAAACATTTAATTAGGGATTGATCCTTCTATACCAGCATGGGGACGCCAACTGAGTAAACATTTAATTAGGGATTGATCCTTCTATACCATCATGGGGACGCCAACTGAGTAAACATTTAATTAGGGATTGATCCTTCTATACCATCACGGGGACGCCAACTGAGTAAACATTTAATTAGGGATTGATCCTTCTATACCAGCATGGGGACGCCAACTGAGTAAACATTTAATTAGGGATTGATCCTTCTATACCAGCATGGGGACGCCAACTGAGTAAACATTTAATTAGGGATTGATCCTTCTATACCATCATGGGGACGCCAACTGAGTAAACATTTAATTAGGGATTGATCCTTCTATACCATCATGGGGACGCCAACTGAGTAAACATTTAATTAGGGATTGAGCCTTCTATACCATCATGGGGACGCCAACTGAGTAAACATTTAATTAGGGATTGATCCTTCTATACCATCATGGGGACGCCAACTGAGTAAACATTTAATTAGGGATTGATCCTTCTATACCATCATGGGGACGCCAACTGAGTAAACATTTAATTAGGGATTGAGCCTTCTATACCATCATGGGGACGCCAACTGAGTAAACATTTAATTAGGGATTGATCCTTCTATACCATCAGGGGGACGCCAACTGAGTAAACATTTAATTAAGGATTGATCCTTCTATACCATCATGGGGACGCCAACTGAGTAAACATTTAATTAGGGATTGATCCTTCTATACCATCATGGGGACGCCAACTGAGTAAACATTTAATTAGGGATTGATCCTTCTATACCATCACGGGGACGCCAACTGAGTAAACATTTAATTAGGGATTGATCCTTCTATACCATCACGGGGACGCCAACTGAGTAAACATTTAATTAGGGATTGATCCTTCTATACCATCATGGGGACGCCAACTGAGTAAACATTTAATTAGGGATTGATCCTTCTATACCATCAAGGGGACGCCAACTGAGTAAACATTTAATTAGGGATTGATCCTTCTATACCATCAAGGGGACGCCAACTGAGTAAACATTTAATTAGGGATTGATCCTTCTATACCATCACGGGGACGCCAACTGAGTAAACATTTAATTAGGGATTGATCCTTCTATACCATCACGGGGACGTCAACTGAGTAAACATTTAATTAGGGATTGATCCTTCTATACCAGCATGGGGACGCCAACTGAGTAAACATTTAATTAGGGATTGATCCTTCTATACCAGCATGGGGACGCCAACTGAGTAAACATTTAATTAGGGATTGATCCTTCTATACCATCATGGGGACGCCAACTGAGTAAACATTTAATTAGGGATTGATCCTTCTATACCATCAAGGGGACGCCAACTGAGTAAACATTTAATTAGGGATTGATCCTTCTATACCATCACGGGGACGCCAACTGAGTAAACATTTAATTAGGGATTGATCCTTCTATACCAGCATGGGGACGCCAACTGAGTAAACATTTAATTAGGGATTGATCCTTCTATACCATCAAGGGGACGCCAACTGAGTAAACATTTAATTAGGGATTGATCCTTCTATACCATCACGGGGACGCCAACTGAGTAAACATTTAATTAGGGATTGATCCTTCTATACCATCATGGGGACGCCAACTGAGTAAACATTTAATTAGGGATTGATCCTTCTATACCATCACGGGGACGCCAACTGAGTGAACATTTAATTAGGGATTGATCCTTCTTTACCATCACGGGGACGCCAACTTAGTAAACATTTAATTAGGGATTGATCCTTCTTTACCATCACGGGAACGCCAACTGAGTAAACATTTAATTAGGGATTGATCCTTCTATACCATCATGGGGACGCCAACTGAGTAAACATTTAATTAGGGATTGATCCTTCTATACCATCACGGGGACGCCAACTGAGTAAACATTTAATTAGGGATTGATCCTTCTATACCATCACGGGGACGTCAACTGAGTAAACATTTAATTAGGGATTGATCCTTCTATACCATCACGGGGACGCCAACTGAGTAAACATTTAATTAGGGATTGATCCTTCTATACCAGCATGGGGACGCCAACTGAGTAAACATTTAATTAGGGATTGATCCTTCTATACCATCACGGGGACGTCAACTGAGTAAACATTTAATTAGGGATTGATCCTTCTATACCATCACGGGGACGCCAACTGAGTAAACATTTAATTAGGGATTGATCCTTCTATACCAGCATGGGGACGCCAACTGAGTAAACATTTAATTAGGGATTGATCCTTCTATACCATCAAGGGGACGCCAACTGAGTAAACATTTAATTAGGGATTGATCCTTCTATACCATCAAGGGGACGCCAACTGAGTAAACATTTAATTAGGGATTGATCCTTCTATACCATCACGGGGACGCCAACTGAGTAAACATTTAATTAGGGATTGATCCTTCTATACCATCATGGGGACGCCAACTGAGTAAACATTTAATTAGGGATTGATCCTTCTATACCATCACGGGGACGCCAACTGAGTGAACATTTAATTAGGGATTGATCCTTCTTTACCATCACGGGGACGCCAACTGAGTAAACATTTAATTAGGGATTGATCCTTCTTTACCATCACGGGAACGCCAACTGAGTAAACATTTAATTAGGGATTGATCCTTCTATACCATCATGGGGACGCCAACTGAGTAAACATTTAATTAGGGATTGATCCTTCTATACCATCACGGGGACGCCAACTGAGTAAACATTTAATTAGGGATTGATCCTTCTATACCATCACGGGGACGCCAACTGAGTAAACATTTAATTAGGGATTGATCCTTCTATACCATCACGGGGACGTCAACTGAGTAAACATTTAATTAGGGATTGATCCTTCTATACCAGCATGGGGACGCCAACTGAGTAAACATTTAATTAGGGATTGATCCTTCTATACCAGCATGGGGACGCCAACTGAGTAAACATTTAATTAGGGATTGATCCTTCTATACCATCACGGGGACGCCAACTGAGTAAACATTTAATTAGGGATTGATCCTTCTATACCATCACGGGGACGTCAACTGAGTAAACATTTAATTAGGGATTGATCCTTCTATACCAGCATGGGGACGCCAACTGAGTAAACATTTAATTAGGGATTGATCCTTCTATACCATCACGGGGACGTCAACTGAGTAAACATTTAATTAGGGATTGATCCTTCTATACCATCACGGGGACGCCAACTGAGTAAACATTTAATTAGGGATTGATCCTTCTATACCATCACGGGGACGCCAACTGAGTAAACATTTAATTAGGGATTGATCCTTCTATACCATCACGGGGACGTCAACTGAGTAAACATTTAATTAGGGATTGATCCTTCTATACCATCACGGGGACGCCAACTGAATAAACATTTATTACCTGATTCCACATATGCTCCTTTGTTCTCTTAGTATTTGATTTACAATACCCATTTCAGTTTATATTATTGTTACAATCAAAACAATACTAATGGAGATCAGATTAATGCCAACATATAAAATAAACTAAAATTTGTATTATATAATGTATTATATAAAAATGTATGATGCACTGTTTATGGGAAACAACAATTTGAAAATAGGCAAACGATCCTAAAAGTTGCTTTAGCAGAATATTTGAATAAATGTAATTTTTAATGGATGTTTATATGCATACTTTCTGAAATAAGAAGCAGAAATATTCATATGAATTTTATCAGGCAATTAAAAAAAATAGTTGTAGAAATATAATATGTCCTTTCGACAAGGCCATAAAATGTAGGGACAAATAAAAATAAAATAAAAACGTGAGCAGCAGAGCTCCTTCACTAAGATCTTATTTTCACAAAATATCGGGTGGGAAGAAAATATTGAGAGACTCAAAAGGCACTTCACTAACACCAACTTAATTTACATACAAATTTTAATTATATATATTTAATTTTATTTATTCTGTTGGTCTCAAAATTTAACCTCGATCAAATGGGCCAAAGAATAATTGGATCAAAAGTCAATTTTGTACGCTTCAAAGTTTTTGCATAATTCCATTAATTTTTGTAAAAGAAATTTCAGTAATGAAATGTAATTAAAATTAAATTTTTTTTTTATGCTCAACATAAATCGGAAGAAGAAGCTAAATAAATAAATAAATAGGAATAAGAATAAATAAATAGGAAGAAGAAGCTAGGTGTTATCAGTGTCAGGTTATGAGGGACGGTAACAGCTAATAGCTAACCTGTTCGACCATAAAATAACATCCACTAGGTTTCTAACGAAATAATATTAACATTTTAATGACTATATACACCAGCCGATAAGGAAACATTATTAACATTCGGTGTAAGCGAAATCAAATGTTAATAGCAAAGAATGCTATTAGAAAATGTTAATAACACGTGTTATTAGCGAAGTTATCTCCGGTGGAAGCTCACACCTTGATGCTCGAGTATCATTAGAGAGTTTGAGGGAGAGATGGTCGAGTTGACCACTCAAAGAGTCCTTGGCAGTGTCAGACGCCACGACGAAACTAGTCAAAATGGATTCAGGGATGGTCAAAATGGATATTTCCGTTGAAATCTGAAAACCGAAAATTTTCGCGATTACAATACTTCCTTTACTTCGTACAAGGATGTAATAATATTTAGAACCAAAATACAAGTGATAATAAAGTAGCATGGTAAGTTATAATAGAATGTCGGTCGACCACGAAATACCGAAATACGTATATACCCATTTTTAATATTAACTTTTGAAAGTCTACCATTTACACCGGTCAACGAAATATTATTAGCGTTATAACATAAATTTTCCGATCGCTCACGGATAAGTTCGGATTTAACAATTCTAATAATATTTATGTATGTGTATGCAAATGTATACAATTGGCATCGAAATGTTAACAACAAAAACATAATTAATATTTTTGCTAATAATATTTCGGTGTAAAACCACCTTCAAACTGAATAGACACTTCAAGCTTTCGACCAACGTCTACCGCATAATAAGGATAAGATTTTACCATATATGCCACCTTCTTACGTCGCTGGCTCCTAAACCTCAGGTGGAAAATAAAAATATGTAAGTGCATCACACGGCCAGGACTTCTGTTTATAGCTCCGTTGTTTTTACGTCTTACGGCGACGGAGAAAACGCCATGTCTTGACGCCCTCCTAAAACTCCCAATTGTACCGGTTTATCAAACGGAGTTATATCAAATTCCCGGACTCATTAAAACCTGCCACAAAACCCTTAGTTCACATGTAAACACCAGCATGGCACGCGGTTATCACTACTATATATTATTACGGTAGTAATAGCGCTCAGGAGCGATGGATTTTGATGAATGAGGTATCAAAAGAAAACGAATTTCACGGAGAAGTGACGAATCCTAATTTCAATTCTTAAATTCTTCCTAGGGCTTAAATAAAAGTGATGAAAAAACTGGGAGGTTTCAAAGATTCGACGACTGAGAGTCGGCGGATCGAGACGGGATAAGTTGGGTTTTAATGATTTTGACGCGGGCATTAAGATCAAATTCTTGATGACAAATAAGACCATATTGGTCCTGCCTTTTAAAGCCTTAAAGCCTACCGTTTTCGAGATAACGCAGGATATAGGTCCGCACGGGCCTCATGCCATCTTGCGTACGTGTCGTTGTCATGGCAACTCTATGTCAATTTGAGTCTGTTTGCAAACACTTTTAATGAGTGGGAAATTAATATATTGTTTCCCATGTCCAACCCTAAAGGGCACTGTTAAATATGAATACTATTCATAGAAATTGGTATAGCTGGATCTAATTGCCTAACTGCTAAATTAAAGAGATGTTTTCCAGTGGGGTAAGCTAATTACTTATTAAGTATGAGCTGTAACTTCAACATAGTCATTACAAATTATGTAGCTTCCCCAAATTCGTGTGTTAAATAAACATTTTTTTGGTAATATTATATTGTTTACAAGAATAAATATGTTTTCCTAAGTTATGCTTCTAATGTATTAGGATCTAATGCGTGAGTTCTCGCTCGGGTATACTAGTATACTATAACGCGGTAATATAATTCTTAGCTATTTAAATAATTTAGTTTTAAGTTAGTTATAGTTTAGTGCCATCTATAACAAAAACATCACCTTTACCGACTAAAATAAAGAAGATTTCACATTATTATTTCCCGTTGACGACCTTGAAATGTAACAATGTTAGAATACGAGGGTTATTTTAAAAAATATATCAATCTACATATACACTCGTGACAGAAAAAACCCGGCGCCCTTTGAATTTCACTTAAAAAATACAGATTAATGAAATATTGTTGGGTTTGAACCAGCTGATATATAAGCCAGTCTAGTGAGGTTCATAATACAATCGTCCTTGGTAATAATCCATAATAATAATCTAGGATTAGTGACTAATATACAAAGATTGCAAATAAAGTTAAAGTGCGCCGGTTTTTTTGGTCTGGAGTGTATATGTAGGTTTATCCGTTTTTTTAAATACTCCTCGTACTCTAACATATTATCGTACACTAACATAGTCTCCTATATGAATCTTTATTCACAAAGGAGACAATAAAAAAAAAAATATTGTACAGTTTTGTTCTCTCTGCACATCATTTTTTTACTGTTCCTATTTTAAGTGGACTTACGTCCATATATCAAATGTATCTCTGTATGAGGATCCTATTTTTAAATATTATGATAAAATATAAATTTGTTCGACTTATTATCATAAATTAGTGAGTCCTAAGTATTCACCTTTTAAACGAGACTATTTTCATGAAGAAAAAAAAATTTCTTTTTAGTCCAGTCAATTTATGCTCAAAAGGAGGAGGAGGGTGTAGATGGAAACGAAGAGACCGCCTGAATTTACTTAAGGGATTTGCTTGGACTAGTTAAGAGATAAACAGATTAAAAGTTTTAGTAGAGGCAAAAAGTGCATAGAGGTAGGAAGGTAATGATTTTCGGGTTTTCGTTTATATCTCGAAAACGGTTGGTCGTAACTTAAAACATTTTATTTGAAACATTAAAGAGCATTAAATTTTCTACTCGGTAAGCTCTTCACCTTTTTACATATAATGTTTTAAACCAGGACCAACCGTTTTCGAGATATTAACGAAAAACATGACATTCACCCCTCTCCCCTCTTTGCCTGTGCTCCTAGATCCAGAGACAAAGTCAATTTAGGACCTCCCGTCATTTCCGTCTGCAACCTCCTCCCCCTCATTTACTGGTCTATTAGTTTATTCAGTATTTTTATAAATTTAAATCGCTCAGGTTATAGAAGTAAATTAAACTGGTAAAAATGTTGTAAAAAAATATTTTACTTTTTATTTCCCTAAATGATGATAAAATATTAAAATAACGAGGAAAATATTAAAGTGAGGGCGAAAATATAAAATTGATGATCATTGATGATCAGAATATATGATTATAAATAGAAGATTCCACACTCGAAGGCTGGAGTATCTAAAATACCTCTTGTTTCATTTGTTGAGGTGTTAGCAGATCTGCAATGTTTTTTATTATTGTATAATCTCATTTTGCTGTGTAATTTACTCCCTATTTCTGTTGTATTAATTATTTTTGTTTTCTTTTTATTATTCAAATTATTTGTATGGCCTTTTAGAATATTTTCGGTTGTTTACTATATGTAATTTCTATTTTCTCCTTATCAGCTGTTTTAATTAGTATAACCTTTTCCACCTAATGTTATGTTACCTTCCGTTTCCTTCATTATGTAGATTACATTGTCGAGGTATATTGGAGGGCAGGTTTCTTGGCGGAGAGTAGAAGTGATATGCTGAGATTTTTCTTGATCAAGTCGAATTTTCCAAAGTTTGCACCAATCATGAAGTTTTGTTAGCTGATGTTGTAAAGTCTGTGAGGCGTGTGCTGGATTTTGATGTTTTGTTAGAATTTTTGTATCGTCTGCATACGTCTCTATCAGAGTTTTAAATAGCATGTGTATATATGATGTAGAGCAGCGGAGCTAGTACTGATCCCTGAGGTACTCCTGCTAAGGCTAAAAAATAATATTTTTCGTAGACATGAGGACCTCTCGAAGGACATCTATCCTCGCCAAAAATAGTATTATTTGTAGAGCGTTACAATATATGTATACATTTAACCCTGTTATCTCGCTACGAAAAGCCACTGTTTTTAACAATTTCCGAGTTCATACACGTTGAAGCTATTAGGCCCAGAAAGCCTATTATGAATGTCGTGAGGAAGGGTGGGTCGGGTAAGTGGGAGGAGGAGGAGGGGTAAATTTATACATATATTGTAACGCTCTACAAATAATACTATTTTTGGCGAGGATAGAGGTCCTTCGAGAGGTCCTTATAACAAAAATAGTCGGTTTTTTACATTGATACAGATTTTATAGAAGATGTCTTAGTTAATGTGTCTCTTTAGAGTCTTGATGTGGGATGTGCTGAATTATATATGCAAATATGTGATTTTATTATTTCTTTTCTGAAGATGCCTGAATTGATGAAACGTTGACTGGTTAGTTGTTTTCCTATATTATAGAGACTCTAGGCTTCATATGTGGAATATTCCATTTACATTAATAGCATTAATTCATGTTTCTTATTGCGTTTTGCTCTTATATACCTCTAAATAATTCTCTGATAGTTCTGGAATATTGAGATGGAAGGATATTTTTCTTGCAAGCATTATTGATAAAAACTACGAAGTAGCTCATAAAATGTGACGAACATAAATACTGAAATGGCAGATAACCGTCTGAATTTTATGGTGGAACTGAAAATGATGTTATCGATAAATATTCATACCTAGTATAGAGAAATAAGTATTTATTGAACTAAAATTCATATTACTTCATAATAATATCATTACTTGTTATAAGATACAATTTCTGTTTAGCTGGAAGGTAATATAAAAGACCTTTCATTGTTACGAAATATCTGTTAAAGTAACAAGAGTAATCAATATGACGATGATACCAATAACAACCTAAACATGACTGTAGGGCGGATAAAGGTTGTTTTAAAAAAAATTTCCAAAGAAAGGATCTTATAATCTGTTTTAATATAAGAGATAAATTTATCTGATAGATCGATAAAAATAGGAATTTTAACAAAAGAAGAGGTTTGGTATTTTTTTTTATTTTATTTAAATAAATCAACTTCTGTATTCTTCAATAAACTCGTCATAAGTTCATTTTTACTGAACTGCCCATCTTCGTGAATATTTAACTATTCATACATTTTTTTTTTCTCCGAACTTTAATACATAAAATAATATATAATCAGGAATAAACTATAATATTTTTTAAAGGACACGCTGAATATAGATACAAGAGGCTCTAGGTTATTACATAACATTAAAAAAAACTTTCATTGTTTACAATAAATTACAAAAACCTAACGAAGAGAAGTAATAAACATATAATTACATGAATAAAATTTTATGTTCATAATGCTGTTTTAACAAAACATTATGAAATAACAATTCTGTTAGTATAAAAAAGGTGCAATAAAGATTGTTTTTTTTTTTTTCAAAATTGAACAATAAGATTTCGATTTAATAAAGCTATATGTGAGACATCATTAATGCAAATACTCATCAAAATAATAATTTCAGTTTTATGATAAAATACTTCTATTATTCGTTTTCTTTAAAATTTGAAAATTGCTTTATAATTAGTATCTTTTGGCCAAGAAATAAAATAAAATCCATTTATTAAATCAATGATAAGCTTATAGAACATACCCATTAAAAAGTTTCGGATAAGGTTATATAAGGATAAGGTTATATGTGCCCATAATTATGAAAGTGGTCTAAGTCATATATTTCTTGTTTCGAGATATTTAATGAATCGCATTTGAATAAATTAAAAAATATTTTTATATTATGCGACATTTCAATTTAATCTTTCAATTTCAATTAGTCTTGATTAATGGAAATTTATTATAGATATGAAATTTTGTGTGAATTTCATAGGAAAATGTTATTTTTAAAGCTTGAATTGACTTAGACCATTTTCAAAATTAACTGAATGTCCTATAGTTGACTTAAAGTAATAAAAAATTGTGATTTTTATTTGAAACAACAACTTTAACGAAATAATTCATAAACATTTATTAATCATTTTTAACAAGTAATCCATTTTTATCATAATTTCGAGTTTTTAAGATTTTTTAAATGTTCCTGAAAAAATGGAGGAACTGGTCTTCCGTTACTGGTCTAGTGGTGTTGTATAATGGAAGTAATTAAATATTTTCGTATATTTTTGGTCTTCCTCTTTTAGGTTTATACAATAGTTTAAGTTATCTTTATATAATTTCTTTAAACTGTTGACTTAGACCACTTTCATAATTAACACTAAATGAATTCCGTATAACGTTGTAATTACAACTACTATCTAAAGGTTCATTTTTGACGATATCGTAAAAATTACATTGAATAAATTTAGTTTAAAATCATGTCGTGTGAAATAAGTGATAAATTCATTTTTTTTTTAATTTTGACTTAGACCACTTTCATAATTATGGGCACATATATCATAATAACAAGTTTATGCATGTAGTTTCAAACTAATTTTTATGTGTAATACACTTATGCTCAACAAATCTGTCTCAAGTATTAAAAATTATAATATTTTTAATCCTACAATGTATTTATATTATTTTTTTTTTAATACGAAACAAACATTCTATTCAAGAAAGAATGTATAAGCACATTCGTTTTTCTATTTAATTCAAATTCTTCTTCCTATTTTTTTTTTTAGTGAGAACAGAAGTGTTAATTTGTATTTTTTCATTTATATTAAGGACCTATCCCATTTTTTTAACTTTTTAAAACTATTGTAAAATAAATTATCAGAACTTCACTTTTCATAACGTAAAAATGCTTTCATTTTAAATTCTACAGCTGTCTCGGAATAACATTTCCTTAATCTTCCGAAAGTTCATCGCTATCCTTAAACAGTTCCTATAAATTACTAGGTTATTACAAACGTCCTAGTACATTAGTATACCTTTATTCCAGATTAAATATTTTAAACACTATTGAATACTATTCTTCAAAATAAAGTCCACTTTCAACTACTTTTACCCATCATTCTGCTAGTAATTGGATTTGATGCCGGTACCACTACTGTGAAGAACTCTTCACATCAAATTTTTACGACGTCGTAATTATCGATTATCCGATCTTTTAAGAAATGAGGCATTGATCTAAGCATACCATAATCTAATGGTGCAGTTCCGATAATTTTTCCTTGGGAGCATAGTCGTATTGCTAATTGGCTTAGTTTCCGTTGATCTAAGCCGGGTATTTTGCACTCAGAACTGCATAAACTCTATCTAGCTGTTCACAGTAAAGGTTTGAGTCCCTACTACGGCCGATAAGTCACAAGTCATTGCATGTGGGTCCTGGTTCGCACATTCATCAACGAGCGATGGGCGATCTGATCTGGGTTGAGAGAGAGGTATTTCGATGGATAATTGACTCTGCTTCAATGGCACAAATTTCTCCGGCTGTTGCCTTTACGCAGAAATCATTTTTCCAATAATATTTCAAAACACCGCGAATCACGGAACTACACCAACTCAAGTCACACGGAGTTAAAGGATTAGTCAAGATAAACATAGTAGGAACAAAAACATTCTTATAGGATAATTATGAGAATTGGAATTAAGAATTGTGTTCATGCACAAGGACCTACTAAATGATTCTGCATCTCCTATCATATTTTCCCTTACTTTATTTATGTTATTATGGATGTCTTGTACACCGTGGACTACTTAGTAAGCTTGAAGTAAACTGCAGAGACTAATGAATCGTTTCATTAGAACAACGTTTATGGTTCTCTGGCAATCCCATGTCTTCACTTGGTGTGCCGAGTTAAGGTTGCTTTCCACGTATTTTCGCATTCTTTTCTATTTCTTTCAGAAGTAAAAATCCTTGCTCTATTCTTAATTTTCTCACCGCGCCTTCCTCAGTCCTCCCTATGCATACAAAATACCGATCTAACAACTTGTAAAGCCCCTCTCGTAGAATTGCTTCCTTGAGTAAATCTTCCATAATTCATGCCACCTTCTTTTGAAACTCCGAACCGATTTCTATCAACATTTCCAGCGCTCTATAACTTTTTTTTTTTTTTTGAAACAATCATACCTTCTATAACTTCATCCCCAAATCTATCGCATCAATGAAAATGTTTGTATCTATTGTATGTATTTATTGAATCATGTAATTCGAAGGGTGAGTGTTACACGAAATAAAAGTTGTTTTGTTTTCATTCATTCTATCAATACTGACTGCATCCGCCTCGCTTCTTGTAATTTGCCTATCACTGCTAGAAAAATAAACATTGAACTGTAAATAGTGTTTCAAAATAAATACATTCATCTAATGGACGCGTATAGATAGAGTATTCGAGCCTTAAAACCGGACAATATTATTCGAAGGTTTATTTTTTTTTTTTCTTTAAATATATTTATTACATTGTTTTTTATCCGTATCTTTTTATTTAGTTACTATTTATTCTACTGTTTTTGATGCTTAGGTATGCGTTTCTAAAATGTAAACATTTGATTAGTTTTCGAATTTTTGTTTTGCATGTGTAAAAAAGAGAAAAAGTTATTTTAAATTATAAAATGGTTGAGAATCACCGGAAAAGAGAAAGAAGTGGTGGATTAAAGATTAATAGAAGGTCTATAGCAAATAAAGGGGGGGGGTGTAACAGATGTAATATGGGTAATGTAGTGATAATTATAATGTGTATAGAGCTAACGTAAAAAAAAAAATATCTGATGTGGACAACACATGACTTCCTTGTACGCATATTAAACTATAAATCGCTGGCTCAAAAAGTAATCCTGAATTTGGTTACTAGTTTCCGAAGATTGCAGACACTCGGCGTCGCGACAACCATTTATTGGGGAGGAAAACCAGTATTTTACACTCGATTTAAACACTTAAAAGAAGTAATAAAAATGTTTGATTAGATTGGAAACCAAATTGCGTTTGTAACCTTTATTATCGAAACATATGATTTATGTATTTAATTTAAATATAATTTTGGATGTAATCTTATTATGACCTTCAAGTAAAGTACACTTTTCGGCTCACCAATTTTAACCAAAATATATTAAATACATTGATATCGATATAAAAGTCCTATTTACCAAATTTGAGATGTTTTAAATTATATATATACTAATATGACTTTCAAGTAAAGTACCGCTTCCGGTTTTTCAATTTAAACCCAAATCTAGTATGTTATTTAAATCAATATATACATTATAAATACTAAATGCGAGAAGTTTTGCATAGTATTTTAATATAATTTTTGATAAAAATCAATTATGACCTTCAAGTAAAGTACCACTTCCGGTGATCAAGCAGTGACTAAAAAGGGAGGTTCACAATTAGATTTTACAACAACCCTAAATACGAAACTTCAACTTTCTACAGCTAACGGTTTTTGAGTTGTGCGAAATACGAACGAACGTACGTACGTACGTACAGACGCCACGACTTAACTTGTCAAAATGGATTCAGGAATGGTCAAAATGGATATTTCCGTTGAAATCTGAAAATTTTCGTGATTACAATACTTACTTTACTTTATTGAAAGAAGTAAAAATTTTATGAATATTATGTATAATATAGTTGTCTTTAGATTATTAGTGTGCTGTATATGTAGCAACCCAAGGTATTTGGGCAACATTGCTGTAAATAAAGCATTTCTCTCTCATACAGCTGCACATAGAAGCATTTGAACCTTAATCCTGGAAAAAGTCCGAATCCAAGAGATTGTTTATTCTTTCAGGATGCTATATAATTTTCTCCTGCAATATTCTGGACAGTTTCAATAGAATCTAGAAGAAAAACCAAAAAAAAAAAAAAAAATGACTATGTAGTAATAATTATATTTTTTTATTCATTATATTCGAAGTAATTAAATCAAAACGGCGGAAGAATGCGAAAGATTTTTTTGTATAATACAGCTAATATTGGCGTAAGTTTCATGTTTATAATCAATAGTTTACCCGATAAGACCCAACACACAAACAAAAGCGCCATTATCCGATAACGAAGTAAAAAAAATTGAATTATCCAAACATTCTTCATAAAATAGGTCCAATGTAAACAGTAGATCAATAAAATGATAATTTTAAAATAAAGTACGTAAATAATAACATTATTCAATAAGAGAAACGATTGCCACGGATGAAACCATTGATAACTATATAACTTGAAAGTCTCACAGTTTCTGAGTTCCGATTGACTTTACAAGAAGTCGCAAGAGTGGGGGAAATTTATTCGATTACAGTTTGATGAGCAAGTTTTCAAGCTTGAACAATGATGGGTTTGGAGGATATTTATTTTTTTTAAACTTTCTACTTCGGAATTATGGCCGGTTTTAAGGCTCAAATATTCCTGTGTGGGGCGTGCCTTTATATTGGCACATACTCTACAGTTTGAATGTAAGCTATTTGCTCAAAGATTCGCTACATTCTGTAAATGGAAGTTAATCAATCCACTATTTAGCGATACACCCACACACCCAGATAAATGCTCGCCCACAAGGACATGGCAGAGCGATTGCGAACACCCACGGCGCTTAGATGAAACTAGCGCCTCCCTAGTGCTAATAAATAATAAAATAAATCTGCCTAAATTATCTTATGTATTATTTTCAAGAATAAATTTATGAATTCCTATCTTGTTTTCATTTAAATTGTTTCCAACAAATTGTCACATTTACGGCGAAATTAAAACAAACATGTCAATTATATGTCAAATGTTCGTCAGTTCATTTGGCTGTGTGGAGGGCGAGAGAACTCTTTCCCCTCATGAGCGGGCTATAGTTGGGCGTTTAATTTAAATTAAAACTCAGGAAAATAACAACAGAGTAAAAATTATCAAGTTTTTTAAATTAATATGCAAGAGCAAAAGCTCAAAATGAGACATAAATAATTGTTAGGACATAAATTGAAAGATCAAAAAAAAAAGAAGCCAACAGTCTCAAAAATAACAGAAATAAATAAATTAAAAAAAATTATCTGTCGATATTTCACCAATTCAGGCATCACCAGGACAGTTGGAGGGAAATAAATCAAATATGAACAAAAAAATAACCTAATAAATAACAAAAAGCAGCACATCTCACATCCAGAGTCAAAAATGTCACTAAATGTACTAAAAAAGTACAGGTGCATTTTTGTTTTTATTTCTGTCATTTTTGAGACTCTTGGATTCTTTTTTGTTTTGTTTTTAATGATAAACAAAAAATATATATTCCTTTTATAGTAAGAATATAAGCCTTATAATGTATACTGATGTGTTATTTAAATATTAACCCTCACTGAGCCTACATTTTTTTCTCGCAATTGGGGTCTATGGAATCTACCTACCAAAAAAGCCTAAAAAAAAAAAAAAAACCTAAAAAATATTATTTTGGCTTCATTTGTTTTTTTCACAAATATATTTTATATATAGCCGTATATTTGTAACGGGTAGCTGTAGAAAGTTAAAATTTTGTATTTAGGATTATTGTAAAATGTAGTCGTGAAACTGAATTTTTGATCACTACATAATAATCTACCTAGATTCCATAAGCCTAAAAAAAGCCTAAAAGTACTCCAAAAAAAAAAATTTATTGCCTAATTTTTTTTTTTAAATTTAACATTACATAAAACGTTTAGAAACATAATTGTGAAATGGGGAGCATATTCTAAATTCCCATATTACCTAAATTTCTTCTCGCATATAATACTGAGAGTTCTTGTCAAATACCCTTTTATATTAGGTATTCCATCCTCTTTAATTCCCATCCATCTTAGAGACTCTCTAGGCACTGTAAGGGTTATACGTTATTTCGTTGAAAACAAAAAACAAGCAGGCATTTTAGCAAAGACAAACTTGGAGCTTTTCGTCATTTCAGCTTATTATTCTTCCACAGCTAAGAAATACATAAAAAGAACTTTCTTATTTCTCTTCTGAAAACCCCGAATAAAAAATTACATTAAAAATGGGTATCATTTCAAGTCAATTAGCGGGTCCATAAATGAAGACATTTTATTTTTGATGAAAATTCGTCCACTTTCTTTATAACAATTCAAAATCGTACCGGAAAATTAATTACAACATTTATTCAATAAAATAGAAAATTAGTAAGAAATTCAAAATATAATTCTAATTTCAGACTTGAAGATATCCATAGGATGAGAGAAAACGATTTAAAGTTTAATAAGAAAAATATAAATGGAAATTAAATTAAAAGTTTGGATTTTATTTTTATCTTTATTAAAAATAAAATTCAAATTTAAAAAAATAATAAAAATGAAATGTAGAATCATTTTCTTTTCTTATCGATTAAAAACGAGAACTTAGGCAACACAGTTCTTTCTAACATATTTAGTTCCAATATCCATCATCCGTAGAGAGCTCGTTACTGTCAATGATTTTTTTATGTAATTGGTGTTCGGGGTACGATGTACACTAAATAATTGATAATAATTCAAAGCCGTGCTTTTATTTTCCAAAACAATTGGTACATAAAAGGTATACTGGAACAAAATGAGAAAATAGCAGAATAAGAATTATTGGACAACAATACACACATGAGAGAGCTCTCAACAGAACAACTTTTTCAGGGAGGTAATTAATAGGCTTGCCAATGAACACGCAAGAAAATTTGACTATTGAAATTTGCAATAAGAAAATTAGTTAATTGAAAATGTTTAGCGGAAAAACGAAAAAATGAAATAATTAATTTTATATACATTGGCAAACCCATTTTACAACCATAACCTCCCTGGCACTGATATCACTATCACTGCCCAGTCGCCACAATTTCATCGCAATTGATCTAAAATTCTTACTTATCGCTATGTTTTTTATTATTTTTATCTTCTTCCTTGCCGAAATTCTCTTTCATTTTTTATAGTGTTGCTATCATTATTTATTTGTCCTTATATATGATCATCCTTATTATTTGCTCTTTTCTAAATATTTTGGCGTAATTTGTTTTGTTTTTTTCAAAACAAATACATTTTAGGTATTATGTTATATCTCTCATATATTCCTTCATTAATTTCTCATAATTCAAATAAACAAATTTTCATATATTGCAATTATTACTTCCTTGTACGAAGTAAAGGAAGTATTTTAATCGCGCAAATTTTCGATTTTCAGATTTCAACGGAAATATCCATTTTGACTAGTTTCGTCGTGACGTCTGTACGTACGTACGTTCGTTCTTATTTCGCATAACTCAAAACCGGTTAGCCGTAGAAAGTTGAAATTTCGTATTTAGGATTGTTGTAAAATCTAGTTGTAAACCTCTCTTTATGGTTACTGCTTGATCACCGGAAGTGGTACTTTACTTCAAGGTAAAAATTGATTTCCATCAAAAATTATATTAAAATACTTTGCAAAACTTCTCAAATTTTTGGTATTTATTACTTATATATTGATTTAAATAACATACTAGATTTTGGTAAAAATTGGAAAACTGGAAGCGGTACTTTACTTGAAGGAGATAATAGATTTTCACCAAAAATTATATAGAAATATAATGTAAAACATCTCAAATTTGGTAAATAGGTCTTTTATATCGATATGAATGTATTTACTATATTTTGGTTCAAATTGGTGAGCCGAAAAGGGTACTTTACTTGAAGGTCATAATAAGCTTACATCAAAAATTATATTTAAATTAAATACATAAATCATATGTTTCGGTAATAAAGGTTACAAACGCAATTTGGTTTCCAATCCAATTAAACATTCTTATTACTTGTTTTAAGTGTTAAATTTGAGTGTAAAATACTGGTTTTTCTCCCTATTTGTGTGTGTGTGTATGTCAATAGATGGATGTCGCGACGCCGAGTGTTGTTTTTGAGATACTGCGATCTTCGGAAACTAGTAACCAAATTGAGGATCACTTTTTGAGCCACCGATTTATAGTTTAATAGGCGTACAAGGAAGTCATTTGTTGTCCACATCAGATATTTTTATAATTATTTTTTTATTGAGTAATATTGCATGCTGTCTCAATAAAGGACAATAGTAATTATTGATATCTTAGTTTATTAATACTATTTTATTAATATTATTATTAATATTTCTCGCATATTTAGTCCATTATAGACATGATAAGACTATCTGTGGAGGAAGGAATCCCATGAACAGATATTAATAAATTAATAGAAATAATTGAACCAATTTGTTCAATTAACCCTCCAATAATTTACTATGGCAAGATTTTATAATTCAAAACTGATAAATTGATATAATTTTATTGATAATTAGTTAACTTTTAAGTGATTCTTGTTGTAATATTTCAATTAATTGTCTCGCTATATATATATATATATATATATATATATATATATATATATATATATATATATATATATATATATATATATATATATACATATACATATACATATATACACACACACACATTTTTTTTCTTATTACAAATTTTAGTTCATAAGAATTTGAATGTACAAAGTAAATAGCGGTAATATAAATTAATAAAATGAATATTCATTTACATTATATTACCATTTGTTATAAAGAGATTATTATTTGATACTATTTTTACTTATTTGTATGCGGTTAAGGAAGTATTGTAATCGCGAAAATTTTCGGTTTTCTGATTTAATCAGAAATATCCTTTCTGACCATCCCTGAATCCATTTTGACTAGTTTCGTTGTGACGTCTTTACATACTTTCCTACGTTCGTTCGTTCGTTCGTACAGTTATCACATGGCCTTGACCCAGGAAGTATTAGTTATTAAATAGTGTTTATAAGCCAAGAAGTTATTGTTTTGCTTCCTTCTTGTCAGCACCTAACAAATGTTATATCCCTAAACATTCCCTCCCCTGTTGTATGTATAAAACCTATCTGAAATGAACAGATCAAGTAGAGTGTAGAAGAGAATGTAAGAAAGAGTGTGAGAGGCATGTTAGCTTTAAGTCTAGTGGTAATATCTTTAGTAGAGTCTGTCTGTAAGTTAACACTGTCAGTAGCTCACTATTTTATATCACGTAATTCTTTACTCTGTTTAATAAAGTATTTTTTAAGACTTGCACGGATTGAGTTTGTTAATTGTACATATCTATTGTACCTAACTCAAAAACGGTCAGACGTAGAAAGTTAAAATGTTATATTTAGGATTATTGTAAAATCTAGTTGTGAACATCCCTTTTGGTCACTGCATTATTACCGGAAGTGCTACTTTACTTGAAGGTCAGTATTGATTAACATCAAAAATTATATTATAATATAATGCAAACTTCTCAAATTTGGTAAATTTGACTTATATATAAATATAAATAATTGGTTGAAATTGAAGAGCCGAACTACTTTACTTGAAGGCCATAATAAACTTACATTAAAAGATATATCGGCATTTAATACAGTGATCATATGGTTCGGTGATAAAGATTATAAACGCGATTCTTTTTCCATTCTAATTAAATATTTTTATTACGTGTTTTAAGCGTTAAAATTGGGTATAAAATATTTTTTTTCCTCCACATTCGTGAGCTGAACAAGTCTGCAGCAGGAGAATAAGATATATGTTAAGCTGATCTAGTGACATAGACAGTTCTAAAATTGCTACCAACTGAAAGAAAACGACTTATAATAACGGAATGAGACCTCCAGAAACAAGAGCTTGTGTGTGTGTACTTGTTTCTGTCAATAGATGGATGTCGTGACGGTCGTTTTTGAGATACTGCTATCTTCGGAAACTAATAACCAAATCCAGGGTCACTTTTTGAACCACAAATTTATAGTTTAATAGGCGTGCAAGGAAGTCATGGGGTGCCCCCATAAGATATTTTTTATAGGGATAAATTAATTTCTGAACACCCAACTGAACATGAATATTTATTTCGATCCGATTTTTCTGTAATTAACTATTATTTGTGTTGTGTACTTAATAATAGAAGATTTCATAAATTACTATTAAAATTTAGTCCCCATAACTGTTAATAATTAATTTAAAAAATGAGATGGTAAGATCCGATCCCCACCTTACCATCCCTCTGAAATCCATCTTACCCAGGAAAGGTGAAGATAATAAATAAAGTAAATTGAACAAAATGTGTTCAGAGAAGTTAACAGAGAAAAGGACGAAACGTGAGAAGAATCGGCGATATTTGTAGCCCTTGCTGACTCAGTGAATCAAGACTATTGTTGCCATAGTTAAGGTTTGTATTTATTGTAGGAAAACATAAATATAGTTACAGGCACAATTGGATCCTCTAAAATTGAAGTTTTTTACTTGTGACAGAGTCTGAACGTGTTTCTAATCGTTAATAAAAGTTTTTACTAGACGCAGCAAGAGTGGTACGGCCACGTTTAAAATCCTATCTTGTTTTACTAATTTTTTACTATAATTAGTAATCTGTCAAAATAACATACAAAATATTTATGACACAATTTACACATTCATTAATTAAACCTGGAGCTTTTAGGTCTCAAGAAGAACATTCTTACAATTAGGTCTTAAAATGCAGAAAGGATTTTTTGTGTTACACCTCAATATTAATAAAAATATTGATTTATTTTTTTGTATTAAATGAATTTAAATATTTAAAAAATTACAAAAACAAAAAGGCGCTTCGAGTAAAGTAGGCCAAAAAGAATATTTTTTGAATAAAAAAATCAGTTTTGTTTTTAGCATCCTTTAAAACACTTTAAAAAAAAATGTTCATGTCTGGCGTGCACTTAATCATTCATAATTCTTTAGGATTTTATCCAAATTCAACGTTACTACAACAGTTGGAGTACTGGTTGTGAGTTAATGATATCCAGCCCATGCCGATAATTATTAGATTTTATGCCTTTATAAGGGAGTGAAAGTAATGTGAAATAAAAAAAAATATATCCTCTAACGTTTTATTTTATATCTCAGTTTTTAAAAAATAATAGTGACTAGTACAAGACGAAACACATTTTATGGAAGAAATGACAAAAAGGAAAAAAAAAAAAAAAAGAGTAGATAAATGAAAATTATAATATTAATGAATAGTGCATAAGATAAATAAACAAATTGATTGCTAGTTGTTAAAGATGTTTTAAAAAATTAATATGTGAATAATTATTTACGTACAGTATTTTTTTATGTTACTGTGTTTTTCTGATCAGAATTTTACAATGTTGTTCTGTAATTTTAGAGTGTTGTCCTTAAGATTGGAAAATCCGCGAAACATCGAAAAAAAATGTGATGAACGTTTTTAAATAAATAAAACAGAAAATTAGAGGAAGAAAATTACTTCATGGAACACTACCCTATTTTCTACATGGATTTTCTTATTTTGCACAAAAAAAAAAAATTCCATTGGTATATGAGAACTTTGAAATCAATTCAGAACAAAGGCAGAAAACAATAATATAAAAAATTGTTGTTATTATAAAGAATATTTTTTTTTATAGACTCCTATGGGGCATTGGCGAGAACCCTTGGATAAATCTCTAATATTTTTCGGCCTATTTTCACCAAAAAATGTTAGATTGAATTCAGTGATCCCACGTTCTTAAGACTTCCTTGTAAGATATATTTAGAAAAATAAACCAATAATAGGATGTATTTCATCGCTTATTAAACGATCATCACATTGAATAAATTTGTGGTAAGAAAGGATAATACTTTATCAGCCCGACCACAATCATTCTCTACGAATATTGAGATGTTTAGCGGCAACCCTAGTTCGTTTAATTTACTACTGTAGAACAGATATTGCTAAAATATGTGGATTATTGTTAGGGTACTCGTCATCTTGGTGGTATGTCTTTAGTGATTTAGTGGAGGTGAGTCACTCTTGAATGCATAATTCTGAATCGGGTGTTTAGGATGGCTTCCTCTCTGCGGATGCTGCGACTAGAGAAGTTCCAAGGATTTACCTTCTTTAAGTCCTTTAACTACTTACTTACTTTTACTTTTATAGGCGTTCCAATTAGGGTTGCCTTTTCACGTCAGGGCTGAGCTCCAGAGATCACGGTCAAGGCAATCTTCCTCCCGAAGACCCCGGCTCGCCATCTTCTCTTCTACTCCGCATATCTATCTACTTTTGGGTCTTTCTCGCCTCCGTCTTTCCGGCGGCTGCCAACCCATAACTCGGTTCGGCCATCTCTCGGCAGACATTCGCCTGTCATGGCCATATACTTTCCTATTTTCATCATTATGTATGGTAGGTTATTGTTTATATGGTGGTTATTTGAATAGAATAGTGGGCTTATCTGGAGTTCATAGTCTATTGAAATCAGTTCATAACTTTTAGCAAATATGAGCTAATATCTTTTTGGACATATACAGTATTCCTGTACACATTGTAATGAAGATTAAGAAGTAAAATAATTATTGATGTGATATGAAGTATAGTGTGCTTTAGGTAAAAATGTAAATGTTAGTGTTGATATAATATGTTTTTTGTTTGGTTAAATTTATAGAAATTTATCCTGAAGATGGAAAAAAAAAACCCGAAACGTAGATACGGTTAGAATGAAGTGGATGTAAGAAAAGAAAGAAAAAAATGTAAGGAATGTCATCATCGCTATGAGTTAATAAATAATTGTTTTAGTCTTCCTAATATACTTTAATACAAAAATAATTGATTATTATACTGAAATCTCTCAGAATAGTATATTCATAATATCTTTATCAAAGTTAAATTTGTTCAAAACATTCATTCGTGAGTTCAAATTGGCTTTTTTTTTTTTTAGACAAAACTTAATTTTAAAGTGTTTTTTTTTTTCACTATACATATTTTAACATTATTAATTGCATTTTTACCTTTCAGAAATAAATAAGTTTACTTTATAATTTATTTTCTACTTCATAATATAACGTGTAAGAGATAAATTGCCATTTCGCAGGATTGCCGAAATTCTTTTTGTAGAAGTTTAGCTTTGTAAGCAATCTTTCAAATAAGCATCTGACATTTTTCCGAAGACGTATAGTTTTCAAATTACTCAAAAAAGTAAACAATTGTAAACAGTTCAATGAGCCGGAGCTTTAGATGAATTTACACGTCCGATTTAGATGAAATTTTTTTTTTGGAATTTTTAATCAAATTTCGAGTTCTATTACACCTCAGAAAATATTGATAAAAATATGACGAAGATATTAATACCAAATACTCCAAGATTAGTATTGGTTTGAGCATTAAGACTGAGGCAAATTGGTATCTAAAAACAGCTACGTATATAATCCGTATATTTATCGATTTAGGATAATCGAGCGATATCAAGCATAGCCTATCTTGAATTGCGAAATTAGGCAAAGAACTTAGAGAATAATGAGAGAGGAGAGAATTGGGTGAAAGCTCACGAACAGGAAGGCTAACGGGTTCGTTCTGAAAATCGGAAATGCTTGAAAGAGATTTGGCCCGATTTCTTTTCAATGGTGCTGAATTTAATATTCTTTTTCTGATCTGGGTTTGAACATGAAAGATTACTTCCTGGAGCGATGGCCTTTTTCGTAACGATGTGAATTCGCAGAATTAATAATCTGCTTTTTTTTTTTTTTTTTAGAAGAGCGCAGTCCAAACGTGCCCTAAATATATTTTTTTATTATGAATATGCACTTGTCAACAGTTTGTTAACTATCAGCAGATGGTCTGCAAATTACAGGAAATAATGAAATTATAGACATGGGGAAAGTTAGTGCCTAGCAGTAGTTCTCTGACTTGATTCGTTAGCTCAGGTAGGAGATCTCTCATCCACCGCCTTTTCAGACTCCTAGCATTCAGGGGAATGTCACCTGCAGACACATCTATTATCTAATTAGGGATTGATAAATTATTTGCCACTTCTATAAATTTGTTTTTATTGAAAACTAGTTTCGAATGTTATACATTCATCCTCAGTTCTAAAAACACACAAAAAATTCAAAAATAAGCAATTCAAAATATAGTTTGGTATTATTATACTAATTAAATTAGATTAATATAAATCAGTATTATAAAACATTTATGAATTATGAATTTAATTAAGACAAGAAATCAAATACATGTTGGTACTCACCAAGGTTTAAATGGATTATATCAAACCGAAAAGTTTGTACTGGTTTCTTCTCGCATTGAACTAACAATGAAAGAAAGGTAGGTAGGATGTTTATAGATAAACGGTTTAAGGATTCGGGTTTTTCCAGTGATCAACTGCTTTTTCTGTAATAGATGGGAATAAATTTAAGATTGAACTATTGGAGATATTTATTTGGTAGTTAACCAAAAATCCTTCAAATCCAATCCAGATTTTTTCATAAATGACCAAATAGATATCTCCAATAGTCCAATCTTAAATTTATTCCCATCTATAACAGAACAACCAATTACTCAGCGGCATTACTGGAAAAAACCGGACCCTAAAGTTTAGGTTATTAATAATGTATGCAGTGACCAACAAAAATAAACATTTATTTACATTGTTAAGCCATAAAACAAATATGCAATATAAAAAGATTTATGGAACCAAATCGGGTCTTTTCCGTTTCGAGTACCCAGTTACTAACCGGTGATTTATGTGATCACTAGTTCAACATATGATGCTAAAGTTTAGGTTATTAATAACGTATGCAGTGACCAACAAAAATAAACATTTATTTACATTGTTAAGCCATAAAACAAATATGCAATATAAAAAGATTTATGGAACCAAATCGGGTCTTTTCCGTTTCGAGTACCCAGTTACTAACCGGTGATTTATGTGATCACTAGTTCAACATATGATGCTAAAGTTTAGGTTATTAATAACGTATGCAGTGACCAACAAAAATAAACATTTATTTACATTGTTAAGCCATAAAACAAATATGCAATATAAAAAGATTTATGGAACCAAATCGGGTCTTTTCCGTTTCGAGTACCCAGTTACTAACCGGTGATTTATGTGATCACTAGTTCAACATATGATGCTAAAGTTTAGGTTATTAATAATGTATGCAGTGACCAACAAAAATAAACATTTATTTACATTGTTAAACTATAAAATAAATACGAAATATAAAAAGCTTTATAGATCCAAATCTTCAGGTTTAAAATGTCTCATCTCCTCAATGATTTTCTGAAAACGGTCCACATTCTTGTATCGTTGCCTCCACATTAATTCAAGACATGCAGGAGTCGAGTAGTTTTCTTGAGGTAGCAGACATTAACTTGTTTTTTATTTTGGCAAGCATCCACAATTCCTCAAAACGATTAGTATGTGCGCCATATAACATATATGTGATCCATATAATAACGAACACAACTATCCTCGGTATTAAAATTAGTAACAAGTATAGAGAAATTCATTTTACCCGAATTTAGAACTCTGGAGTGTAACGAGGTTAGTTGATAATAACAACAGATGTTTAAAATTAAGCATGCAAAATAATAGACATTATCACAGAAATCACCGGTTAGTAACTGCGGTACTCGAAACGGAAAAGACCCACAAAATCTAAAAAATTATTACGAAACATGAGATTTCAATAATTTTTTACGAAAACAATACTACAAGCAAGAGTGGTTTCCTATTTCAAATTAAGAGTTTATTCCACGTCGAATATGTCTCTGATAATTTATTTCAAGTGGGTTTTAAAGTGGCATTTATCGCAAAAAAAAAAAGATAGGTACTGCTAAAAAAATATTAAGTTTACTCTACTTACCGGATAAAATGATTCCCAAACATTTTATATTTTTCCTCTATCCTCATAAATGGCTGAGCTATTTGTGTATGAAACTTCTGATCTGCCGCCATTTCTAAACAAGCATGTCGGAGGATAATGACGCGATCCCAGGATTATCCTGAGATAACCTGTGACTTAGGTGCCGTTTCTGAAAAAAATGGACCAGTAGTCTCGAAGAAAAGCCAGGATCGGACGGTTTTTTTTTATGTGATTTTTGGATTTTATGTATTTTGAAGGGGGGTTTTATATATATATACATATATATATATATATATATATATTTTTTTTTTTTTGTCAATAACAAAATTTCATTTTTAAAATAAGAAACCAAAAGGAATTGCGTTGTTACAAAGAAAAGTGCCGAGCAAAAAGTTATAAAGCCGCAGAGAGGAAGGAGTTTTAGTGAATAGAAATCTACCCAGAAGTAACAATTCATCAACAGCTAGGTAGAATCTTTCAACGTCTCTTTAAAAAAAAAAGTTTGCTCCTGTAACAAAGGAGTTTCCACAGTTCACCACGAACAATATTTATTTCATTTATACAGTCTATTTTAAAATTTATTTAACTTCTTAATAAGATATATTAATTTTCTCAGAGTTATTTTTCACGTTTTTTTTTTGTTGTTTTTTTTTAATTGGAGAATTATCAAATTAATTTTTTTTCTTCCTCGATGTATTGCTATGCAATTTCCCAAAATGAGAATATTATGCTCCATTCCGAATATTCATCCGTCTAATCTCTTACCATTTATCCTTATTATTCTTTACGAAGGCCTAGTTTAAAAAGGATAACTGATGAAGTTTATAAATATGAAATGTTATATCAGTTCATTTTTTCATACATAAATCCTATAAAGTTTCCTTCTTTTTTTTCTGTATATTTTTTAATAAAAAGTAATATAAAACAATGGTCCATCTTTTAGAGGTAGATTTGAGCATATCAAGGCATTCGCAAGCATATTTTTATACTGAAGTTTTATATATGTATAAATAAATAATTCAAGCTAGTCATGAAGTTCCGTTATTCGTTTTTGAATGTTTCGCAAAGAGTCTGCCTGATTGCTATTCAAATATTTAGACATTTGAAAACAATGAAACATTTTATTTATTAAATATATATTCATTATATTGTTGAATCATGATCATAGTATCGACACACTCAAAACGAAATTAGAATATTTATTCAATATTCACATCGAAATTAAATATAGTTAATTAGCGAATTTCATTGTCAATCCATGGCTAAGTAATTTCCTTATCAGGAAAATACTTAACGTATGGTGGTCAATAACAAAAAAAAAAAAAAGTAATTCTTGATCTATGTTCTATCCCACTGTGGAATTTTGGGAATTCAAGAGAGACCATTCCTTGACACAAATATTCCTTTGTGACAAAGGAGAAAACAAATAGGATAAATGAAATTTAGCAAATTCTCTGCCATGGATTGCCCTTAAGGGTAACACAGGCCAACGATGAAAAAACTTTTGTGCTGAAAATACCTTATTCCTATTGTTTTTAGGGTGCTGAATCCAAATATGATATTAAAAAAGCTGTATCACCCAAAATTTCTTTACGTTTTATAGTTATATTGACGTCAAATTATTCAACAAAAAAGGAGTCAATATTAAATAAAGCACGAAACATAAATTTTTTAATTTTCTGGAATCGGACCATGAGTCATTATAAACTCTTGCGTTGCTCTTGATGCCAGTTATCACCACTATAAATATTTCTGTTGGCTTACGGGACACACTGTAAATTGTTCGGCCGCAAAATATGTTTTTTTAGTATTTTTTACTTAAAATTAGTAATAACTTCTAAACTATTGACCGTGCCGTCATGGTCAATTCAATTTAAACTTAAAAAAAAAACATATATGCAACGATATATTTAATCGACTTTATTTGTGCAAGTTATTTTGTGAATATCCCGCTCTCAATTTAACCCACTTAGAGAGGGTTGTCTTAAAGAAATTCGGGTGGCATCTGCAGATTTCGATTCTTACTACTAAAAACTTTAAAAAATGTACAAATTTTGATGTTTATTTGGTGGATTTGATCTGATTTTTCCTGTACTATTAGATACAACGTCGTTAGAGGGGCGTGATGCTAAACTGCACGACCTTCCTGTATTGCGTAATGGTTGATCTAAGCACCATTTTTTTTAGTTTTTACTTTCCCTTGCCTATGTATGAAATATATATATTAAAGTGAAGTACTGCGATCGTGAAAATTTTAGAATTCGAATTTTCAACTGAAATACACGTTTAATGGTCACCTAAGTCGAAATAACCATGTCAGGCAAAATGATCTGTGTGTATACGAAGAGCCTAGCTCAAAACCGAAAAGTTGTACTAAGCTGAGATCATTTATTTAAGGTGTGTTGAAGCAACTTTTTCGTCAAAATCGACTAACCAGAATTTTATCGATTTTACACTTTTTTACAATTTTATCGAAAACCTCTCTAAAGATTTTGATGAAACATACCCATATTATTCACTGTAAAGCCCTTAAACTTTTCATATATATATATATATATATATATATATATATATATATATATATATATATATATATATATATATATATATATATATATAGTACATCACCGAGGAATTGCAGAAAAAATTATAAAATAAAAAATGATTAATCGAAATCAAATCACTTTTAGCAAAGATACTGTGTATCTTATTTGCAATGATTCAAAGGCCCTATTCTGGACTAAATGATAGAAAGCCGAGCGGGCCCGAAAGGAGACCGATGTGAACCTCCTTCCACGAGCAATATACTCTTTAATAATGTAATGTAAGATTATAAGAGTAGAAATTAACTTAATAATTTTATATTTTTTTAATGGAAACAAAATTTTTCGATGGAAACTGATTGAAATTTCCATGAAAACTAAACCGAAACTTTTAAAATATATTTTTAGCTTTACACGCCTAAAGTTTATAGTTTACAGAATTGTCGTACTAAAATTGTGTAAAAACTATTTTATTGTAATTTTGTGAGAGAAGACGCGAAAATGCGAATGCTGCTGAGTTTATTTTAAGTAGGATTAATGTGAACTCTTTATAATTATGTTTAAAATAATATTATTATTATAAAGCGGTAAGAAAAAGTTTTGCGATGTGCGCACCGCACCAGATTTTTTTCCATTTTGGAATGTTCTCAAATACTCCTCAAAAAAAAAAAATATTAAAACATCTGTGACGGAATTAAAGATCAAATATTGGCCAGTCGATAGCTGACGTGTTGGTGGTTGGCCTTGGCTGGCATGTTGGCTTTGGTGCTCGATTCGGAATTCCACACAGCCTTTGTTTCAGAATTCTATGCCGACTCTGTATCTGTTTGTTCAAGTAATTCAAAGTCCCGACCCAATTCCAGGCATATTTTATCCGCATTAACTTCTCTTTAGAATAGCGATAAATATTAATTTTTTGGATAACTTTTTAATTAAACAAGGTTTTGGTATGTTGTGGCCTAAAATAAAATGGAGACTTTTTTTTTATAAAACTTTCTTTCATAACCTTTCAGAAAATTAAATCTAAATTTCAAACGAAAAATATCTGATATGGATGACCATATCATCCCATGACTTCCTTATATGCCTGTTATACTATAAATCGGTGGCTCAAAAAGTGACCCTGAATTTGGTTACTAGTTTCAGAAGATAGCAGAATCTCAAAAACGACACTCGGCGTCGCGACGTCCATCTATTGATACACACATATAAGCTTTTGTTTTATGAGGTTTTATTCCGCTTATTATGCTGGAAAACAATCGCGTTTATAACGTTTATCACCGAACCATACGATCTCTGTATTATATTATAAATATTCTGTCAATATACGTTGTGATGTAAGTTTATAATGACCTTCTAGTAAAGTACCCCTCTCGGCTCTTCAATTTCAACCAAAATCTATTATATTATTTATATTGATATAAAAGTCTAATTTACCAAATTTGAGATGTTTTTCATTATATTTTAATATAATTTTTGATAAAAGTCTAATATGACCTACAAGTAAAGTACCACATCCAGTAATTATGGAGTGATCAAAAAGTTCACAACTAGATTTTATAATAATCCTAAATACAAAATTGTAACTTTCTACAGCTAACCGTTTTTGAGTTATGCGAAATACGAACGTACGAACGAACGTACTTACAGATGTCTCGATGAAACTAGTCAAAATGGATTCGGGAATGGTCAAAATGGATATTTCCGTTGAAATCAGGAAACTGTAAAGTTTCGCGAATACAATACTTCCTTTACTAGAAGTAAAAAAAAATTAAGTTTAGTATTTTTCGAGACTTTTAAAATAATTTGAAAACTTATTTATATTTCTTAATACGGAAATTTCAGATCCGTCTTAATTATCAATAATAAACTTCAAAAATGATACAAAATTCATGGCAAGTAAATGCTCTGATAAATTATAATGATTATATCTAAAATATAATGATTATGTTCCTTCTTCAAGTGCCTAAACAACGAGTCTACTTTAAGATAAAAATATAAGAAAGTCAACTTTAAAATATAAAAATAAATAAATGCATAATATATTCATTCTGCACTGATTTGCGAGCAAAATACTCGTAAATTGAAAACTTGAGAAACAAAGTCTGAAGTAGTTGCTCAGGAGCCAGGTTGTTCGTTGAAAAAGAACTGTCCCAGATATCGGGTTTTACTGCGAGGATAAAATGGTAGGCATCATAAACAGGGTTTCCAATGCTTACTGCTATTGTAAGCATTTACTCGAACCCCTTTCCCGTATTATTGCCCATTACCTTTCCATCGTAACGCTAAAAATTCTCCCGACCAAGAATAGTAAGTCTGAAAGTGGCACCATTTCGGATAAAAGTACAATAACAACACCTGGCAATCCTTTCACATGAACGTCAAAAAACAATTGAATTGCGATATTTGAATATAACTTTATTTTATTATTCTATAGTATACCCGTATACTAACGTTCCATAAAAAACTTATCTTTGAAAATCTACTTGGGCTATTATAATGGTATATATAATGATTGTATATTCAAGATATTATATTCTTAAAGCAATAGTTATGGTAAGCTCAAGATATTAAATTGTTAAAACAATAATAATTACACTGGTCTACAAACAAGGACTATTTTTCTTTCACAAGAATAAAATAAAAGATTCTAGAAATATTTATCATGTTGAATTCAATTATCATTTCAGTTTTTCCCAGGTCTACAAAATAACTCTGCACTTTTATTTTGAAAAAGTACTTGTTCTAAATCAAGCTTTTTCTCAAGAACTTTTTTGAAAGAGTTCATGCATGAAATTTTATGTTAAAACTTTTATTATAAGTTTATTTAAGATCTTTTGGGTCAGAACTTATATAGTAAAAATTCTTTGAGAACTATCGTAAAATATTTTATATATAAGTCCTATGTTAAAAAAGTTCTCGTTAGAACTTTTTAGTGAAATTGTAATAAAAGTTCTCATTTTTAAAGTTACCAATTATATGCCTAAAATACTTATGGAATTGTTTCTTGAAAGGTTTTTCTTATCTTAAAATGTTGTTTCTTTAAATAAACATGCTGTAGATGATTTAATTAAAATTAAAGCAATTTTTCTGTTGAAATTAAAAATTAAATATTAAATAAAATAAATAAAAAGGTAATTGTCTTTCTATTTGTTCTTTTATTTCGCATTTTATTTATTATCTATGTTTTTGTTAAAAGAGTTTGTAATTTTTTCAACTTTTTCAACAATAGTTCTGTCTCCCAAGATACTCCCCTCCTTTCCGAAGATCCCTCTCAAACATTACACTATAAGTATGTGAAAATTTATATTTAAAATGTTCCATTAGGAACTTCTTTTAACAGCACTTATATAAAAATCTTTGGCAAGAACTTATATTAATAGACTTCTATTAAAAAACTTTTAACGATATAAGTTTTTAAGGAACTTTTTATCAGAAGGTTCTTTTGTGTAGAACTTTTATCTTAATACTTTAATTTTAAAACTTCTTGTATCATAAAACAGTTAAACTGAAACATTTTTAAAAGTCCAATAACTGTTATGAGCCGTGGTTTTTCCCATAGAGCAGGAGTTTGGTATGGTATGATATTCATTTGAATTTTTCTCAAACTACTCATTCTGACTTACCTAGGTAGTGGTAAATAGTGATTTTCGGGCATATTTTGCATCCAACGGGCACATCTCACTTCTTGACCCAATAGTAATCAGCCAGCATATTAGGACTCCACTTGCCTTGGTATCCCTTTTCCTTTGTATAAATTGGCAGATGAAAACGCTCATTCATCGCTGACAGCCCCAACATTTTCCGGAAAGAAGTCTAAATGAAAGTACAAGAAGTAAATTTTTAAATACATCAGTTGACATCCGCATGATGGTATAGAAGGATCAATCTAATTAGGGATTGATAAATTATTTGACACTTCTATAAATTTGTTTTATTGAAAACTAGTTTCGAATGTTATACATTCATCTTCAGTTCTAAAAACACACAAAAATTCAAAAATAAGGAATTCAAAATACAGTTTAGTATTATTATACATATTAAATTAGATGTATTCGTTTTCTTGTCTTAATTAAATTCATAATTCATAAATGTTTTATAATACTGATTTATGTTACATCTATATAATAATATATATAGTATATTGCTTATTTTTGAATTTTTGTGTGTTATTTCGAACTGAAGATGAATGTATAACATTCGAAACTAGTTTTCAACAAAACAAAATTATAGAAGTGGCAAATAATTTATCAATCCCTAATTTTAAAGACATGTTTCTTCCCACAGCTTTATAAGAATTCAGATCAGCCATTATGTCACGGTAGTTTTCTGCTTTATGGTTTCTAAGAAAATTGAAACATACATTTTTGAAATACTACCAGCTGCTTTTTCCACTGGATTTAACGGTCCTTCAAAATGTTCACCATCCATTAATGACCGTATTTATGATATTTATGTATAAGAACTATAATAAAATAAAAGCACAACAATAGACACACCATATTAGCAATATTTTCACTCGGCGCAGCAACTCCTGATTTATCCTTCCTCATGTGATAAGTGAAGCTGGAATCCTAGTCCTTGTAACAGAAACTGCAGGCGACCGGGGGGACTCAGTATTTAGATTCTTAAGTAAAATAATAATTTTCTTCTCAGGTAGTATGATTCAGTTATTCATCCAAAAAACTTTGAAATAATTCTTCTCTCCGCCTATATTAGCTTATACTTAGACGTTATTTTTAAAATTGCCTCCGAGCTTACGCCACAACTGTTCTTGATAATTGTTTGACAACAATTAAACATCGTTAAACTAAAAAATAAAAATAACAATTTTTTTGCGAAAACTTGGAATACCGAATGTTATTTGAATTAATCTAAACTCAATAAATAAAAAATTTAAATATGACATGCAATACAAAGAAATTTATACAGAATACACACATAAAGATATATATATATATATATATATATATATATATATATATATATATATACGTTGAGGTCGTCCAAGACGTTAAATAGGCGCCTGGAGGTTTGATTCATGGACTGCACTAGATTCAGGGAAAGAAATATAAGTCATCGTGCGCCTGCTGACACCGAACAGCCATAATCCGTGGGTCTAGACCCGATTTCGCACTGTCCTTGAACCCGAGTGAGTCGGTGGGAAGGACACTGCCTAGTTATCCACAAAGGGACTGGTTTTGGAGCTATGGGCAGCCTGCAGAATATAAAACATGGATCGCAGCAACGTGAAGTTGGGTGACCCCCTCCAGGCTGTCTGTGGTCCCGTAAGCGATAAAATGTCTGCAAGAAAACCACACCACGCGGCCAAAAATTTTTATGGTCTATAGTGCCAACAGTTAAAAAAATATAAATATATATTAGTGGCCTATAGGGTATATTTTACAGTAAATGTGTATAATCTTAGTTTATTCTATCCATTTGCATTTAGTTCTCAATTTTGTTACTATTTTAACTAATCTAAAAACGACTGTAGCATATATTGTTGAGTTGAGAAGCAGCATATAGAGCTTTCAACTAAAGGCCCATGCGTTTCTTAACCGCCTGGCAATACGAGATATTTCCTTTAAGCACTCCGGAATAGGATCCTAGGACGTACTGAAATGCTATGACGATATCGTAAGATACTAGGACGTAATGATATGTAATGATATTGGACAATATTGTCCTTATATTATATAACAAGCAAGATAATAAGGGACGAGCAGGTAGATAGATAAGTAACTGACGGGCGATGACAGATGTAACCACAGCTTTTACCCTCTGATATAAGAAATAAGTTAATTTAAAAACCTACCGAGAAGTGGGCAGTGTAGCAAAGCCAAGAGATGGTTTGTCTCAGAAGACTTAATCAATTTTAAGAAAACAGTCCCTTTAGGTTCCGGCTGGCCTCCATGAAAAAGTGGAGGCGGCCTGAGAAGGGTGCGATCCGATTAGAGCTATCTTAATGCATTCGCGGAGACCGGACCACCCAGGGAATGTCAGGACAAGGGGTGGAGCCATCCGATGAAATCCCAGAATTTCCTCCCTCTATAAAACTAGTTGGCCAATGATGACCAGAATGCCGGGGATCTAACCAATGAACAACATCTTCGACGCCCTCTTAGGAAGAACAAGAGAAAAAGGGGACTTCCTCTCTGATCTCGCTTGCCGCAGGACTTCTCCGCTGATCTCGCTTGAGGGCGGAACAACTTAGTAGTTACCTAGTATTAGTACCTAGTGGTTTTCCTCTGAAGATGAGAGATGCGCTCTGCCACCATGACTGAAGATATGCAGGGGAACCCGATGGAGAGAGATGCTGAGGAACCATCAACACCAATCATTGCAGATAAGAGATGCAGATGCCCATTATTAATTTCAATATATTTCATTAAGTATGATAGCAATAAATTTGATTAGCATTATGGTTATTAGCATTATTATTAAACTTAAACGTAGGAACATTATCTTGGTTAATTATTAAATAATGGCAACCACAAATCAGGCCTTTGGAAAGGTATCCAATTTAGAGGACAAGGTAAGTAATTCCTAATTATTCATAATCTTACATAACTTTGGGATAATCATCCTCAATGATTGCCCAATGGCATCCCTATATATATATATATATATATATATATATATATATATATATATATATATATATATATATATATATATATATATAGACTAATATATTATAATATATATATATATATATATATATATATATATATATAGACATATATATATATATATATATATATATATATATATATATATATATATATATATAGACTATATATATAATATATATATATATATATATATATATATATTATAATATATATATATATATATATATATATAGACTAATATATTAGGAGCTAAATAGATATCAAGCTCAACTCAACCTAGATAAAACATAGCAGTAGTCAACTGTAAAGTCTGCATTCTCTTCCTTTCTTCTTCACTTTGCTGAAACATCTACCTTATACCTTCACATTTCCTCAACAAGGAATCATTATTCATTTTTACATTCTCAACCTCAGATACTTAACATTTGTTAATAATTAATTTTAAATGATTAGCTTAACTGGTCTCAATTCCACACACGATTACCACCAGAAAGCACTTCAATAACTTATTCCAGAGAAGAAAATATTGCTCGTACTTTGGTTGGTCGTCCACTTATCATGACATTTTAAATTGATGTGTAGATTCAAGGTTTGCCCTCGACTGAGTTCATTCACTACTGAGCGTTCCATTGTTTGGAGTAGACAAAGGGATCCCCTTTCAATTCTTTTTTATCCTTCGCATAACATTTTTCTCAACGTTTTATTTAATTCATTTTTTATGTTATCTTCCAAGTCTTAATAAGTCACAATTCTATAAATAATAATCCATCAAAATTTTTTTAATAATTTATAAGTGGTTGGTGCTAGAGAGACTTAAATGTCTAAGTTTCAGCCTAGGGGGTGAAGTTGTAGTCTGGTATAAAATATCTGATGTGGACTTCCTTGTACGCCTGTTAAACTATAAATCGGTGGCTCAAAAATTGTTCCTGAATTTGTTTACTAGTTTCCGAAGATTGCAGTATCTCAAAAACGACACCCGGCGTCGCGACATCCATCTATTGACAAATACAGACACACCCACAAGCTCTTGTTTCTGGAGGTCTAATTACGTTATTATATGTCGTTTTCTTTCAGTTGGTAAGTTCCCAAAATATTTCTTCGTGTTCCTTGACATTAGAACCGTCTATATCACTTGATAAAGCATTGGAAATCGACAGTTTCGACATTTTAAGCGGAAAAACCCACTCTACTTATATCTTATTCTATTGCTGCAGACTTGTTCAGCTCACAAATGAGGAGGACAACCAGTATTTTACACTCAAATTTAACCCTTAAAAGAAGTAATAAAAATGTTTAATTGGATTGGAAACCAAATTGCGTTTGTAACCTTTATTACCGAAACATATGATTTCTGTTTTTAATTTTAATATAATTTTTTATGTAAGTTTATTATGACCTTCAAGTAAAGTACCCTTTTCGGCTCACCAATTTTAACCAAAATCTAGTAACTGCATTCACTGCATTGAGAATTAATATACTTAATTTGAGAAGTTTTGCAATATATTTTAATATAATTTTGATGAAAATCATTTTAATATAACTTTTATTATTAAAGATTATCACAACCTTGGAGTAAAGTATCGCTTCCGATTTGCCAATTTAAATCAACATCTAGTATGTTATTTAGATCAATATACAAGTTATAAATACTAAATTTGAGAAGTTTTACATTATATTTTAATATAATTTTTGATGGAAATTAATTATGGCTTTGAAGTAAAGTACCACTTCTGGTGATCATGCAGTGACCAAGAAGAGAGATTTACAACTAGACTTTACAGGAATATTAAATACAAAATTTTAACTTTCTACGTCAAACCGTTTTTAGGTTATGAGTGATACGCACGTACGAACGCACGTACAGTCGTCACGACGAAACTAGTCAAAAAGGATTCAGGGATGGTCAAAATGGATATTTCCGTTGAAATCTGAAAACCGGAAATTTTTCGCGATTACAATACTTCCTTTACTGCGTACAAGGAAGTAATAATCTTTTCAATATTGTTTGAGATTGAGAGACGAACTGCTCAAAGGTTAATCTCTCGCGATAATTACTTACAATAGCTTAATTTACAGGTACATTTCTAAATCTATTTGTTTCTTTTCTCTGCAAATAAATAATTATTTTCCCAACAGTGGAATACACAATGAGCAATTTATATACGTAAGTAGGCACTTAAAAAGTAGGCAGAAAAAAAAGGCGAATCCAACAGTTTTTACTGTATACTAAATAAATAAGCTAATCTTTGCTGTCTCAAAGAAGCAGCGCGTTTAGTAGGCCCTACTAATGCTTCTTGTATTTTAAGTTTACCCGCTGAGGAATGTGAAAGAAGATATAAAAGGTAAACAAGAACCACTAAAAACATTTTAGAAAAAACCCGACTTCAAAACTTTACACAAGAACCAATAAATAGGTAGAAATAATTTTTCTTACAACCAACGATAATTAAGTAACATTAGTAACTATTCCAAATCAGTACAGTACAATAAGTTAATATTTTTTTTATGATGTTGCGTGCCAGGTCGCTCTACAACTTGAGAATTTTGAAGAGAACGATTAAAACTGCTAATAATTAAAACGAACGAGTTGTGTTCCATTCTTTGTGGCTTGGCACTGCTTCAAAAAATATTAAGTTATTGTACTATTGAGGTTGATTTGGAACAGTTACTAATGTTACTTAATAATTTATTTTTGTAAGAAAAATTATTTCTATCTCTTAAGTAGTTCTGTGTATAGTTTTGAAGTCAGTTTTTTTTTTTTTTTTTCTAAAACGTTTTTATTTATTTATTTTTAATCGTTCTTGTGTACCTTTTCTTTTTTCACATTCCTCAGTGGGTAAACTTAAAATACGAAATTAATGGATAAGGCCTTCTATGAGACAGCAATGATTAGCTTAATTATTTAGTATAATATATAAACTGTTGGATTTATTTATGAAGTCGATATTTTTTTTTTTGTTGGTCTTTTTTTTGCTACAAATTATAGCAATAATTATCAACAACAACAAGCATGTGGGTACGTTGAACGAGGTGGACACTACGGTATAAAGCATATCTCAGGTGTTAGAAATTCAAATGTTTAATCTCCGTTTTGGATTTTGGCCAATTTGTTCTCATGTTAGTTTCTCATGAATCATCTGGTGAGCCTTTCTTTTTTTTTTCGTGTATTTTATTTTAATTTCATAATATATTTTCACTCCCTCATACAGTCCACTGCATTAAATACATAGTATCGGTGTGGGCATTTTTCATGTATCAATTCAAAGGCTTATCTACGTGCCTTTTCACTTCTGGCAGTAATCACCATGTCATCAGGCACAAACTTGCCATGCTTTATCACCAGTTGTACCATTTTCAGCTCCATCTTTCACAGTAACATGCCGAGCTATCTTGGTTAGAGTTGTCGGGAAGCCGTCCTCTAGATAAACGCTAGATTGAATCTAAAGGATTCGCCAACTTAATTCCAATTATAACTTTTGATGAAGCATTTTCCATAGTCATGAGTATTAAATTCATTCATATTCACTAATTCATGCAATTCTCCATTCTTCAATAGAACTTTTAATAAGATGACCTCTTGATACTGTTGGGATTATCTTTATTTTTCTAATTGATCCCAAATTAACAAAATTATAAACTGAAACTTAAAAAATAGAATTTATTGATTTTTTATAAAAATATAAAAGGTTATAACAAAATTATTTTAAAAGTCTAAAGTTCATTCGCTAGACTCACGTTATAAAAACAGCTTGATGAAGCAGACAATCTTTACCTGGTGAATATTCGTCAGAGAGCCGCTTTTAGTGATTTCATATCTTCCGTCTATAGATCAAAAGAAACATTATTAATAATTTTCTTAAAACATCTCCAGCTGTTTTCTATATATACATAATTTACCACCATAATTAATAATACCACCCCTAACATAAATCTCTTATCTGTAATAATTGGGGTTGATGTTTCCTCATATATATATATATATATATATATATATATATATATATATATATATATATATATATATCATAACATCATAAGAAGGAATGATTCAGACAAGACCTACCCATTAACTAACATAAATCTCTTATCTGTAATAATTGGGGTTGATGGTTCCTCATATATATATATATATATATGAGGAACCATCAACCCCAATATATATATATATATATATATATATATATATATATATATATATATATATATATATATATATATATATATATATAGCAAAACGATACCAATAACGAATGAGTAAATTCCAAACAAAAGTTAGGTATGTTTACCTGAAATTTCGCCGTTTTTAAAGTTTTGCGCATCTCTACAGCTCCACCATATTATTTTATAGAGCTGAAACCTTGTATGCGTATTGGGTTGGTGTTAGGGAAGTATCTTTTGGGGGTCTCAACTTGTTTCCCCCACCCATCCGGATTTTTGGATTTTTTTAAATCTTCGCGCACCTCTAAAACCCCTCCAAATTGAGTTAGGGGTATCAAAACCTGTTGCATTCGAATGGAAATTAAATTACCTATTAAGGAAAAAAATACGCTATTGCAGCGGGTTGGCGGTGAGCGACGGGACTCTGTTACCTATAAAACAAAAGAAGTTTCATCGGAATCGGACCAGTATTAGCAAAGATATGGCTATTTCAACTCCAGCGGCCCCCGTTGGATCAATTGAACTGGAATTCGGTATGAAGGGTTTTCTGTATCGAAGGTCAGCGGAGAGGCAGAACAATATAAAACTACGGGTAAATTTCGGTATGTTAGGGAACGGTCTTTTGTCGGTCTCAACTTTTTTCTCACTTCTCCCTTTTTATTATATTTTTATTTTAGTGAAAATACAACTTTAGTGACGGAGTTCTGTTGCTCACGGATTTTGTTTTATCTTTCAACTATATATTCGCACGTGCCTAATAAAAGAGTGACAATAAGCAAATGTTATGGATACGATAGATATAAGTGGCACGATAGGCATAAGGAAGGATAGTACCCAGCAGCACTTATTGTCGTTCTTGGATTAGTACTTTAATACAGGAAAGGAGATCTCTCATCCAGCTTCGTTTTAGCCTTCTCCTAATTGTCATGTCAGCCGTAGCCATATCGTCTATCAGCCTGTTGTGATGTCCGTGAAGGCTATAATTAATAAAATAATACAAATATTACCTAGTTGACATCCGCATGATGATATAGAAGGATCAATCTGATTAGGGATTGATAAATTATTAATTGTTAGTTCAATGCGAGAAGAAATCAGTACAAACTTTTCTGTTTGATATAATCCATTGATATAACTGAAAATGAATGTATAACATTCGAAACTAGTTTTCAATAAACCAAATTATAGATGTGAGAAATAATTTATCAATCCCTAATCAAATATTACAGAATGTATGGCTTGAATAAATTAACTTTCTTAATGAAGTAAACACGTGAAATTTCTAATGATCTGCAGCTTTTAAGGGTTTATAAGAAACATTCCAACCAAAGGATTTCTGCAAGTCAAAGGCAAGAGTTCCTAAGGGCCTGAGTCTAGGTCAAGTTGATTAAAGGTGGTTACACCACTAAAGGGCCGTCTCAGGCGCTGGATGTAGCAATCAACCCGCAACCAATCGACCTGAAATGAATAGTCATCAATCCCGACACAAGTCTCATTTATGAGCAGAAAAAAAATTAACATTTTATAATTGTTTTTTATTATAAGTGTTATGAATATGATATTGATTTACACGTATTATTCCTTGATTACAAGCAGACATTCGATAGTATTGTAGCGGACACTGTTATCCATACATAATATATATAATATATTATATATATATATATATATATATATATATATATATATATATATATATATATATATATATATATTATATATATATATATATATATATATATATATATATATATATATATATATATATATATATATTCAGCATTATCACCCTTACTATGGAACATTTTAATAAATACAGTTTTCGAGACGGACTTAAAAAATACTACATTATTAGCATACGCTGATGATTTGTTATTACTTATAAAACGACGAGATTTTGACGAATTACAGACAATAGCAAACCTGACACTATCAAGGCTTAGACATTGGACTCGACGCAACAAACTTAAATTTAATTCAGAGAAGACTAAATACATAATTTTTACCTAAAAACATAGAGTACCGGAACTAGATATACGACTCAATTCAGTAAGACTAACTCAATGTGACACATTACAATATTTAGGTCTACTCTTTGACAGAAAACTAAATTGGAACAGACATTTGGACAATCTTTATAACGACACATTACGAATTATAAATGGACTGTCAATAGCTGCTAGAGCAACATGGGGCCTCAAATCGGAAGTATTGAAAGTGATTTATGAAGGCGCTGTAATTCCTAAGATGCTCTACGCTGTACATGTTTGGCATCCAGCTGTACAACGTAAGAAAAATTTGTTGAAGTTGCAGAGGCTTATAGGGATGCGAATGGAGAGGGGATGAAGTTGCAAGGAAAAGAAAGAGGGGGATAATTTCCTCTACACCTAAATTCTGGGTGGCCTATTTGGGAACAATTCTTGGAAGCTCATGTGAACTTCTTGTGAGGGCTGTCCTGAGGGTTCAGTTAAAGTATACAATTGAAATCTGACCAAGAATATGGTAGTAATAAACTGTTGAATATAAGAGGTAGCTTGACAAGGTTTCCGGTAGGAGACAAAAGATCTTTGGGCAATAGTCAGCCGACCTGGACATTGACAAGGTGTTAACACATGTTGGGATCCCACATGTATGGTCTAAGACCTTAGAGAGCCCTGGGAAAGACAGTTTACTGATATTAAACTAATGTTTAAAATTATAGTTATAAAAATTGTCAAATATAATAGTCATCTGATAACTTGCGAGATACGAACGACGCACATTTCGGTAGCCTATGGACAAAAGTCGAAAATGCGAATATATTTTCCAACTTGTTTTGCTTTGGTAATGCTTTCATAGTGACCTCTGTGGTATGAAATAGGAGCTTTTAATCCAATATTATAAAAACGAAGGATAGAAATCATGTTTGAACAAGTGGCAGATCGTATATCTGTCTCAACGAAACAATTTCAATTTAGTTGATCCTTCTTTCATGTTAAGGGCACATCAACTTCAAATGAATTTTTAGTATGGAAGGCATCGAGGAAGGTAAGTAATATCCATTTTTTTGTTAATACATTTGAATAACATTTTTTGCTTAATATCTTTAAATAACATTTTTAAAAAAACTTCAAATAAACATTTTTCAATTTCGATCCAAAACATTCTTAGTTTCTGAAATATTTTGATTTAATAACAATTAAACATCATAAATATACAAATATTTCCTGCTTTGGATGGTTCTGTGTTTGTTTGTTTCAGAAAACTATGATTGGTATTATATGCCGTCTAGTGTACATAATGTTTTATTTCATTAGAAAGCTTCCCATAAAGTCATCAGAAAAAATAGATTGAATCACACGTGGAAGAACAGTAGTGTCAGTTTCAATGCTGATCTTTTAAATCAACTTTTAATATCGTCGGACCCTCCTGCAAGCAGGAAAGCGAGCAACTCAAATTCGAAGCTTTATTTAGAAGACATTAAAAAAAATATCTTTTGGACGATGACGACTCTTCTGTGAATTCACTCCAATTTGAACTGGAGAACTTATCCCCATCTACGTCATCCGAAGAGAGTACTTCAATGAGCAGCGACTCATTATAATTTTCTGATATAATTTAATCAATTCATGTATTGTAAAAAAATTGTTTGTGATATTAATTATTAGTTTGTTAACTCTAAAAAAAACTTAATTTTTTTTCAGAGACCCTTAATAGATGGTATTTTAGTGATCAGCTCGAAGTTTTCTTTAAAAACTCGTCAAGAACGACTTTTGTCCACTTCGACCATAAGAGCGCCGCACTGTGAGACGTCACGATGAAACTAGTCAAAATGGATTCAGGGATGGTCAAATTGGATATTTCCGTTGAAATCTGAAAACCGAAAATTTTTTCGAATGCAATACTGCCTTTAGCTAGTACAAGGAAGTAAAAATCTTCACGCATAAGACACAAACTAGAGATAATCATTGTAAAAAGGCAATAAATGGTAGAGAAACCGCTGTGTCTGCCGATAGTTCAAAGTGACAGTAAAAACTTACTTCGGCTCTAGTGGAATTCATTTAACGACGACGGAAGATTTATCCATCGTTTCTTTTTCCGCCTAATGTGTAAGCTCAGTTTAGTCGACTAAGCTACTGTCGGAACTGCAATGAAAAAACTGGCGTGTGTGCAACCGGTCTTAAACTTTCTTCTAATCCTTACTATCTTACTACTTCGCCTCTCTTTACTATATTTAGGTATTATTAAATTAATTACTTTTTTATTTATATCCTATTTTTTTATATAATTAGTTTTATGTTTAATTTAAAAAAGAAAACAAATTGTATATTTTTATGCATAATGGTTAGAATAAATTATTTTTAATACAAATACATTGGATGAGATAGAGTTTAAAAGTGATGAAAATGATAAAAACTGGAATAGCTTTGTTTGTTATTGTAGTAGAGTAGCCTGTAACTATAAATATATATATATATATATATATATATATATATATATATATATATATATATATATATATATATATATATATATATGAATTAGTTAAAGAATTTAATTATTAATAGTAATATAGAATATTGATTTAAATATATTTTTTTGACTTTTGCATAACGTTTGTAAATCAGTTGACATCCGCATGATGGTATAGAAGGATCAATCCCTAATTACGTTTGTAAATAATTGCAGAAGCATTTATTCTTTAAAATAATATGTAATTTTATTTTTCTAGCTTGTATTTGTGTAGACTACTCCCAGACGGTTATTAAAATAAGGTGCTTATAAATTTGGTTGTTATTTGTTATATGCATGTGTGAACTAATTAGAAATAAAGATATTTTTTTGTTATAATTATTCTTGTAGTTATGCATAATGGAATATAATTATAAAAATTGTGATTATCACATGTTATTTAAAATAAAGTTTGAATAGTGATTATTATACTCAACAAACTCGTGAAAATGTTCCAATTTCCAGCGTTGCGGGATAATAATCACCCAATGGAAGTTGTTCAAACTCATTTACTTGGTTGGAGAAGTTTGGTAATGAGTTGGACACTTTCCGTTCATTGTGTTATCGTTACATCATGTTATCTTTATCATTGTTACAATTCATTTCAGGATATACTAGTTTGTTACAAAAGTCCTTGTGCATCAGTCTAGCTTTATTTCAGATTACATATTTTAAACATTATCGAATACTACTCTTCAAAGTAAAGTCCATTGTTTTCAACTACATTCACCCATCTTTCTGCCAGTAATTGGATTTGATGCAGGTATCAATCCTTTCGTTTTGAGGCAAAGAACTCTTTACATCCAATATGATCGTAATTATCAAGAATCCGACCTTTTAAAAAATGAGCCATTGATCTAAACAAGCCATAATATGATGGTGCAATATCTAAAAATCAATAATGACCTTCAAGTAAAGTACCACTTCCGGTAATCAAGCGGTAACCAAAAAGGGAGGTTCACAACTAGATTTTAGAACAATCCTAAATTTAAAATTTCAACTTTCTACGGCTAATCGTTTTTGAATTATGCGAAATACGAACGAACGTACATTCGTACAGATAACGTACAGACGAAACTAGTCAAAATCGATTCAGGGATGGTCAAAATGGATATTTCCGTTGAAATCTGAAAACCGAAAATTTTCGTGATTACAATACTTCCTTTAATTCTTACAAGGAATGAAAAAGAGGAAAAAATCTAGCTTCAAAAATAAATATTTCCAGTCTCGTAAAATTTAGAGCGCACTTGCCCCAAATTAACCTACATTTTTCTCACGAACGATAAGAGATAAAGACATACTGTCTCATTCCTCATTTATCGAAGAATATTTTAAAGGTTTCCCAATAAAAATAGTCAATGGGAAATATCTGACGGTATCGACGTAGCAACATGTTTTTTAAGATTTAGAAGTTGTTTTCTTCTGTCCTAATGCTCCTTAAGTTTTACAATATGGTTTATATAATGAGAGAGATGTTCTAAAAAGATTAAGAACAAACTTGAATTAAAATTTCAGAAAAGATTCAAGATTTTTTCAAGATAAAAAAAAAGTTGATTTTTTGAGCCTAGGAATCTCTTTAGTCTCCTTTTATCAAATACTTTCACATTATGTCTTTTAATATTAAATTTATATATTAACACTTAGCTATGGTTGCATTACATACATTTTTTTCTCTTCTTTTCTTACATACACTTCACTTTTCTAACTGTATCCACGTTTCGGGATTCTTTCCCCATCTTCAGGATTAATTTTTACAAATTTAATAAAACAAAAAACCATATCAACATTTATAATCACATTTTTACCTACAGCATACTGTACTTCGCATTACATAATAATTATTTAACTTTTAGTCTTCATTGTCATGTGTTCATGTATAATGTATATGTCCAAGAGCTAGTAAAAGTATAATTAGCTCATATTTGTTAAAATAGTTATGGACTGATCTTAACATACTATGAGCTCATGATATAATAGAAAAATAATTAAATTTATAATAAATGAAAAGAAGCCAATTCCTGTTGCCATTTCGTTATTTTACAAATTTTCCACGGAAAACTCCGAAATACCATATTGTTTCAATCGATTTAAAAATATTTTCCACCCAGCATTGATTTTTCTTTATCAGATTAATGTCTGAACTTATCCTAAGCTTAGTCAGTTAAATTTATATTGGTCATGGAGACTAATAACTACAAATATCATACTTTGTTATTGTGCCATTCGTTGAGTTAACAAATGCCATTGACCCAGGAAATATTTGTTGTTAAATAATGTTTACAACCCAGGAAGTCACCGTTGTCCTTCCTGGTTGTCAGCATTAAAACAAGTTCTATTTCCTTGATCATCCCTTCTCTTATTGTATGTATAAAAGCCTATCTGAAAAGGACAAACATAGCAGTAGCTATAGCAGTAGCAGTAGCAATAGCAATGTAGTAGCCAGTATCTAGAATGTAATATTAGAATAAGTATTAGAATGTAAGGTAGAATAAGGTAATGTGAGACACTCTCACTATGTTTAGTATTAAGTCTAGTATATAATATCTTTAGAGTCTATCTGTCACTCAGTAGCCTCATTATGTATATATATATATATATATATATATATATATATATATATATATATATATATATATATCATGTAAGTTGTAAACGGTTTAATAAAGTTATTTTTAAAGCTTACATCCATCGACTTTGTTAACTGTTGAAATGGAAGTCAAATTCAATGTTTTATAGGATCGTTTATGGAATTTTGTTTTTTTAAACAATCCTTTAAAACCACTAGCGAAGTATTGATGAAATTCTTTCACTTCCTGGGAATAAACCCTCCACGGGTCAGAAGCCCGCCTACGTAAACGTATTTAAATAATGAAAAGTTTATTTTTACAGAATCTTAATTTATTGATCATTCAATTTCTAACATGTTCCATTTTAAAAGAAGCGATCATTTTTTTTTTACATAACAATAACATATTTTAATAGTGAAAAAATAGTATACTAAAAAAAAAGTAAAATAAAAATAATAATTATGAAATAAATGGAAAGTTCCACACATGAAGCCTAGAGTATCTAAAATAACGGTAAAAACTATGCAAACGTTTGAAAATGGCCAAAATCAAATAATAGCCGAAACGTCACAACGTTCATTATATATTTTTAATAAAATTTGTTTGCAATCTTATCTATTTAATTGTTTTTCTTGTGATTAATAGAGGTCATTTTTTCATCCATAATTAGTTAATTATTATAAATATTTTAAAATCCAAATTTTTTACTAAATTTTATTTTTTTAAAATATGAATAATCTAATAAAAGATGTAAATTAAAAATGATGTTATGTTTGGTCAGAATACCGTAAAAAAAAAATTATATATATATATATATATATATATATATATATATCTTAATAATAATTATTTTTATAGATATATATATTTACACAATTTAGGTTGATTTTTTCGGTACTCTTCGATGAGAGAGGCTACCAATAATCTCATATAAAGCATCCCACCGAAAAAGTAGGTCATATAAAAAAATAAATAAACCTACAAGGGCTCTTAGCGGCTCAGGTATCCCTGAAGATATCGGTAAATGCGTAACCAACTGGGAAAACAATATTTAAAATTTATATTGATATTGGTGAGTATTTTTATACTTTTGACGTGAGCTGTACGATACCTTGTTTGCATTTATGCGATCTTATCTTTTTCCGTCCTGATGATGCCTGAATTGACAAAACGTTGACTGGTTAATTATTTACTGATATTTGAGTTATTTAAGGCTTAGTTTTTTTTAAGTTCTTAATAATTCAATACCAATAATATTAATCACAATTTAATTACAATAATTTTTTGTATAGGAAACAATGACAGTAAAGCTTGGAATGACGTGAGATTTTTCATTATTACTTGTTTAGAACGCATTAGGCTGTTGATGTGAGATGTGTTGTATCTATTTTAGAGTTACTTTAGAGTTACTCATTTCAATATTAGATTAAAGATTTAAGAGCCACTCTAGAATTATTTCTTCCGTCTTAAAATCATAATTTTTTTATTTATAAATGTGACGATCATACAGAAATACGTGTTTGTTAGTTATATGCTATTACACAATTCATCAAGAATTAATTAACTTCTTTAATTTGTTCCTGGATATCACATAAGGGATGCTTATTGACGCTTTTCGTGTTACTTTTTGTTCATAACTGATTTTCGACAACCTTAATTTTGTTTCGTATTTTACCAATATTTTATATTTATTTGATATTATTTTTATACTTATTTTTTATTTACTTAATATTATTAATATACTTACAAATACAAGGATAAAATTAAAATAATGGAAACACAAAGCCTTAAATCTCTAAAATACCGGCAAGCAATTAATAAGTTCACGTTTCACCAATTCAGTCATCATCAGGAAAGAAACAACTAGATCACATGTCTGCAGTCCAAATCCAGGACATCTCACATCATCAGCCTAAAAAAGACGCATCAACCAATCACATACTCCTATTGCCAATTATGATCTTGTCGTTTCTGTCCCGGTGATAGCTGATTCGTTTTATTTTTATTTTTAAAACTTCTTTATAGGCAAATATTACAATCTGCCACAATCTTGGACAATAACTATAGTAATCGTAATGACTATGATACATTCATACAAAAAAATAAATAAATAATTATTTTTTTAAAATACACAAGAAAAATACATAAATAAAAATTATGAAGAATAAGAAAATAAAAGTAAAATAGTAGCAAGTGAAAATAAAATATAACAATAAAATAAGAAGACTAATCATTTCAATAATAATTATTTTTTCCAATTATTTCTTAAAAATTAATTGATGTCTCTTTTGAGCTTTTATATTAATTTATACAAATCTATATAATTACACAAAGAAATCTCTAAACTGTTTTTGAAAAATCCCTAGGAATATGCCTTCGGTTATGTCCGAAGTCCCAAAGAATGCAAAAAGTGTCTAGAAATAAACTTCAAAGAATCTATGCCGACGTTTAGTTCGATATCAAACGCTAACAGGTTAAATCTATTATTAAAGTTTTTAGCCTTAAGTATAAAAGCTTGTATACATTTAAATTGTCATGAAAACATTGGGCTCCTTATAACAGGGTCTTTGCCATTTACGAGGCAGTCATGACGTTTTCAATAAGGTGGCTACAGTGTTGTCTGTAAGATCTTGTGTTCAATGGACCGTATAACAGTGATCCCGATTACCCAGAAGCAATCTGGGAGACAGTGAAATCTGAGAGGGAATCGATATTCAATTCTTGCTACTCGAGTGGTTAGGGACCCATTACCGAAATTTCCAATCTACCCTTTCCATTCTGGGTATAGTTAATTCCAATTCAAACCGGATAACCCACCCGTAAATATGGACAGGTTGATAGAAAAGTTGATTTATTCTGGAACAAGGTCTCTTCAGAATAACAAAAAATCCGTGAGCAGCAGAACTCCGTCCCTAAAGTCGTATTTTCACTAAAATACAAAATATTAAAAAAACGGGGGAGTGAGAAAAAAGTTGAGACCCGCAAAAGACAGTTCCCTAACTTACCGAAATTTACCCATACTTTTATTGAGTTTATTGGAGTTGAAATAGCCATATCCTTAGTGTATAAATAATAGTCAAATACCGCCGACCTTCGAACCTTTGCAATAGTCTATTTTTTTCGGTGATAATACGACTGAAAAGGTATGGAAACAGTTAAAATCTTTACCATACCATATCTTTACTAATACTGGTCTGATTCTTTAATGGTATCGTTATGCCTGTAGGAAAGTCCTACAAACCGAATTTCAGCTCATTTGGCCCAAAGTGGGCCGCTGGAGGCGATCAAATGTAGCGGGACAAAAAAATAATATATATATATATATATATATATATATATATATATATATATATATATATATATATATATATATATATCTCCAAAACTGCCATAATCGTGCTACAGGGGTTATGAAACAGATAGAAAACACAGTCCTGTCGCTCATCGCCGACCTTCTACCCAGTATAATTATCTGCTTTTTCGGGGAAAATACGACTAAAAATGAACAATAACATAAAAAATAACATAACCACATCTGGCCAAAAAACTACAATAGTAAAAGTACATAAGTTTTACTTCAATAATAATAAACATAAATAAATAAAAAAAGGAATTCTTCCCTTAACAAAAATATACATGCATTGAACTAAAAAAAAACAAGAAAAAACGGAGAGAAAATAAAAATTATAAATAAATTGATACTTAAACATCATAAGCTTTTGATCAATTAAAATTTTTTATTTAATCTTTTCGGGAAGTGAGGAGATGTTGGAAAGGGTGAAATTTGAATAAGGACAGAGAAGAAGCATGGTGGATATTAGAAGGAAAGGAATTCCAGAGGATAGTGGGCAAGAAAGGAACGTTCGATTGTTTTGGTTCTGTGGGAGGGAGTATGGTGGTCAGAAAGGTGTGATCTTGTTTCCTCTGAGTGGACCGAGGATTTGAATTGTAGGAGGTTATAGATGTAGGAAGGGTGCTTGATGGTGATAGTTAGGTATAGCAATTCATGATTAGCTTCAATCTGTCGAGTACAATCCACACATTCAGAGTCAAAATAGGACAAAATAAGAGAGGATATGAGGATCTTACGGGTTGATTGTGAAAGAAGTTGTCGGGAACAATGAAATAACTTGAGGGGGATATGGGGTTTCCAGGACAAGGGTTAATCAATAGTAATACCCAAGATTTTAGCAGAGGAGCTGAAGGTGATGGATACATTTAGGATTAACGTAGGGAAGGTGACGTTGAATCTGTGGAGGGAGTTGAAACGTAAAACAATGGTCCGAGTTTTTATAGCATTTAATCAATTCCCACGCTCTGATCCTATCAGGTCTTCCTGCATATTGGCAAACGCAACTAATAATTCGAAAGGAGGAAAGGAATTATAATATAGTTTAAAAATATTACAAATTGAAAGCTACGAGAAAATGAAAAATAGATATATGTAGCAAGTATTATGTAGTAGTATGGTAAGTAATATAGATATAATCAGTTGACATCCGCATGATGGTATAGAAGGATCAATCTAGTTAGGGATTGATAAATTATTTGCCACTTCTCTGAATTTGTTGGAGAGAGTTTTTGTTGACCGTAGATATATGTGTTAAGGGAGAAGTTGGCTAGGGGGTGTGGTCAAAGAGATACACATTTTTACCAGTTTTTAAATCAGTTGGTATGCCTTTGGATCAGAGAATATTTAAATATAGTGTTAGTTTCTGTCAAATCAGAGGAGTTGGTCATTGTTTAACGGTTTTTTTTTCTAATTCCCGGTAATCTGTTATTACGATTCAGTTGGCGCTCGACCACACGCCTCTCTGGTATGTAATTATTACGTTTTAGATTATGCAACGTATTTTACGTTAAAGATTATGAAACATCATAATTAGATTACCAATTTTTAATTTTAATGTACGTGTTGGTAAGCCGGAGAATATTAAGAAACTCGTGCGTATAACATAAAGAACATGGTAGAAACAAAACCATAAAAGTGACGCAAAGTGGTTTTTCCCGTTTAAGATGTGAAAATTTTGAAATAAAAAAAAATAATAGTAAGTAATAGTGTTTAAAAATACAGAAAAAGTGAGTTTCAAACAATTGAAGTTGGCCAAGAACTTTTTGCAAAAAAAATTAAAAACCGCGAAATAGGGTCATTGCTGGGCATTGTATTATAGGACTTGTAGTTATCGCAGGCACTTACATTGTGGCTTTTGTTAATGCCTCTCTATAATAAAAATTGTATTTAAAAAAATAATAACTTTTCCCGGAAATTGGGAAAATGTAAAAATAGGTGATCTCGAAAAAAAGTTTGGAAAAGGGCCAAAATGGCCCTCGAGCCATTTTTCAAAGCCCTGTTTGTTCCCGAGGAGTTTCTCTACAACTCTATTTTCATGAAAAAAAGTTGAAATTGACAATATGGTGAAGAGAGGGAGAGGGCACTCTGATGGCCGGGCATTGAGCACTGAAAAGTGATGGAGAAATTCTTCCCCCTATCTTCGTCATTTCCCCTCCGCTACCTCGACATTTGCGGCCGGAGCGAGAAATAGCTCTATGTTTAAACGCTTTTTTTAGGTAATTAATCAAACCTCATATATATTTCATGAAAATAGAGCTGTAGAGAAACTCCTTGGGAACAAATAGCGCTTTGAAAAATGGCTATAGGACTATTTTGCTGCTTGTTAAAATTTTGTTTCTCAATTTTCTCAATTTCCAGGAAAAATTATTATTTTTTTAAATAAAATTTTTATTATAGAGAGGCATTAACAAAAGCCACAATGTAAGTGTCTGCGATAACTACAAGTCCTATAATAAAATGGATTTACCATTTCAATTCAAACGTTTAAAATTTCCAATTATAGTTTATTTTGTTATTGAAATTAACAAATCGCAAGACGAAACATATAAATACGTTGGATCAGATCTTCTTAAGGAATGTTTCTCCCATGCTCAATGATAAGAAGGATTTTCTAGATGTGGAAATCCTAACAATAAATATAAATATGTCTAGGATTGTTAGGATATATCTTTTACATAAAGAACGAAAAATGTAAAGTGCTTCAAATCGTTTTGTGATCCCTTTCAGACCAACTTTACTTTAATGTCATTAGAAGATGAATTTAGGATAAAATGATAAATATATTTAATTATATTAAATATAAATATAATTTTATCAGAAGATTTAGATATTTTATGCTCAAAATTTCAAAAAAATTAGATGGAAATTGCCTTGTTAATATTCAATTTATTTTCAGTTTCCTGTTATATATTTTTCCTTAAAGAGGAACTGTGGAATTTAATAATAAGTTTGTTCCGTTTTATCACATAACTAAGAAAAAACCGGAAACTAGTTTCCCAAATATTCGCTTTCCGGCGTTCCCAATATTCGCTAAGGAAAGAAGAGTTTTTATTTAATTATTTACATTTATATCTCAAATAAAAGTAAGCACCAAACTAGTCAACGTTTAACTTAGAAATAAGATCATATGAATGCAGGTCAGTAATAAATAATAATTTTTGGATGCTCTTATGAGTAATACATGGTAAATTGTTGTTAAAAAAATACAGAAGGATTTTAATTGAAACTAAAATTAATGCAAAAAATAATTCGTAAAAAGTAAAATTTAACAAATTTTAATTGAGAGTAATTCAAGAAAGTTATTCTTTAATCCTTCCTTTCTGAAAGATTAAAGAAGCCAAAGCTCAGAACTTTCTAGCATTAGACTAACCTTTTGATTTAATCTTACCAAGGCTTTTTGATTTAGAAATATTATATCATGCCTTTGATATCTCCTGGAAAAACCACTCAGGTATGTCTAGCTCATCCATTGGCTGCGAAATAGACATAGCTGGTTAGATTTGCCGGCCGGAGATACCAAAGGTGGAGAAATAATAAATCTAAATGAAAATTTCTCTGAAGTTAAAAAAATTCGGACTAAAGAGGTTTTGATAGAAAGCTGGGAACATACTGAAAGAAAAGGGAGGTGACATTAGAATAGCATAGAACGCCCAGTAATAGCCTAGTTATAACTTTATCAATAAAGTTTACTTGAAAATAATATCTTTCTTAAATACTCTACCTTGAATAAAACGAGACTGGAAACTAGACTTTCAAAATAATTGGCTCCGTTCGAGTTAGCGAAGACTTTATTGCCCAATTTTAGAGACTAGTCGAATAGATCCAATGCTAAGAGTAACGGAGTCACGCAACTCGTTATCAACAGCCAATCAGACCATCCCGATCCCCTATCAGCTCTACCTCCATGTCTCAATCAGATCGTATCTATGGTAACCGTTTATTTATCGAAAAGATTTTTTGCGATAATGTCTGTTAACACTAGAACGACGGACCGGATCAAATAACTCGTTTTGAGACTTCAAACTGATTTTTTCAGTGCATTTAAATTATGATTTTTATTTATAACTTCCTGAATTTGTGTTTTTTTTTTTGTTTTTTCAGATATGAAAGTTATGAAAAATTAAAAAAAAAATTTATTAGGGTTCACCATTAGCCGTTATTATATCTAGAAGGACGGGAAAAGGTCCATTGACCCTCTTGATAACAAATATTTGTATTTATTTCTTAACTAGTTAAATAAATATTTCTTATAAAATTAGAATTGACCCTTTTATTATGGATTCCGGGAATACGGACAGTACAAATGTGATTTATGGCCTGCGATGTCTGAAGTTATTCCAAAAAGGGTCGAAAATGGCGGATCAACGAGAATTTGAGAATAAATCATCAAGCATTTGTTAGAACTGCAAAAACATTTATCGCATAAGTCAACAAATAATTTATTAAATGATTGTCAGTATGATCATATAGTATAACTGAGGAGCTTACTTAAAAAGGGACATATATCCTTTATGGAAATACTTTCATTAAGCTGAAAAAAAATTAATAAGAGTACGAGTTAAATTATTTTCCTGACTTACAAGAGAAATTATTGGAGTATCCGATTCAGATAACCCAAATAAAATTATAAATATGAAAAAATACTTTATTTATTTTATAAAAATGTGTCCTTTTGAAAGTACTTTCCTCAATTATAAGTCTATATAATTAGTATAATTATAATATAATTAGTATAATTATATTTATAATCGCTCGATTTGATATTTTGCTATCTAATACAAATATATATTATTCTGCAGATTTCTTAAAATTATTTCATTACTTCTTTCCAAATTTAGTTAGTTGTTAATTAAAAGAATATTGACTTTCCAGCATTGTTTATTTTATTCATATAACAATATTACGATAATATCGACGTTTTGGGAATGTGCCCTCATCATCAGGACATATTTCTCATAGAATATTGCTTGGACATAAAGGTGCGGCTAAACCAAAACCGGACTTGACTCGACTGCAGTCCTGTATTTGAGGCGGGATTCAAGTCCATTCAAGTCGAGTCATTCCGGTTTTGGTGTAGCCGCATCTTAACTGTCAATAGATTACTATTTTGCCCAATGTTACTACAAACAAGTCAGTTGCTCATTGATAGATAGATGAATACGTTTATTTACAAATATGCTTTTTATGTACAACATATTTTAGACAATGACGAGGTTTCTTTTTTCTTTGTCAATATAATAATCTGTGAATACAAAAATAAAATAATATAGCACTTTATAGGATTTTTTTTATAAATAAATTTCTTCGATATAAATAATTAATTAATAACAAAATTCTTTAACTAATTAATTTCGGTATGAAGATATAAAAATATTTTTTCATAATCCAGACTATTGAGTAATTGCAACGTTTCATTTGGATTAAATATATTTTTCCTAAGAAAATCATCCTAAATTGAGTGAGCACCGGGAAGAGGTAGATGAAATTTAAATTTTCCCTTGTAAATTTAAATTTACTCACTGTGCAATTATTTATTCTATTCGTCCATGGTTGGTAGTTTAGAATAAATAATTTTCCCATACCTTTGAAAATAAGCCTAATGTAGTATATGTCTTTTCCTGACTCGAAATAGGTGGCATCATAATTTAATTTACTGTGCATTATACGATGCTCACCACTCCTAGCTAAATCTATCTCTTACTTGTTCATTTAATATGTATATGGAGTTAATTTTATATGTTACTAGCTGGCTTAGAAACCCCTCGGCTGAAAATTCTTACCAACAACACTCCTGCCTAGTCTTCTCAAGGCACCCAAGTTAAATTTTTTTTCGATAATTTTAAAGGCTATTATTTTTGGTAATCGAATATTTTCCAGACTTAATACGTTTATAAGATAATTTATATGTATCGATATGGTTAAACTATGAAGAGGATCTAATTTTGTCTCCAGATAGAGCATATAGTTTGGTGTAGTAATCAGCTCATTCTGTTTTGCCTAAGCGTATAAATAATTGTTTTAATATATAATTATTATTGTATAATCAATACAATTACAATTTTATATTATCGTTCGATTTGATGTGTTATTATCTAGTACAAATACATTTTATTCTACAGACTTTTATATAATTATTTCAATTTTAATTATTAAAACTCCTCGTTTATTATATTTTGGAATGTGTATAAATAGTAATAAAAACATATTAAATTGAAATTGATATTATTAAAAAGAATATAAAATAAGGCAGAAGATTAAATGACGGGGAACTTTCCTTCTGGATAGGTAATTTCTCCCGTCTTCATAGCATCAATGGGCTTATAATGAAAAAAAAAAATTATATCATTAAAAGTTTGTCATCAATAACAGAGGCGTAAACTAGATGCCTTCACAAATATTCTGTATCTTGATCTTTCTACTATCAATGTGAATCTCATTTCCAGCTTCAAATTGCTTTTCTTATCGCAAATTACATGTTATTACATTACAGATAAATTATAAAAGATAACAAGCGGATCTCATCTCATTAAACAGATCTTCTTGCGATTTCAATGGTTAAAAAAACAAAATCGGATTAGTGAAAAGTGTTTTATTAAGATATAAAATATTTTAGAAAAACATCAAGAGAAATAAAAAATAAATCACGGTATATGTCCGAAAAAAATCATCTGAAATATCCGCGAAAGTAGAAGCAAAAATATCAAAATGTTTGGTTCTTGCTACGAAAAATGGCTTTAAGTCTGTGCTTACCACTTCTCCTTTTTAGATAACTTGGTGTATCACACTATCTGACCTTATGATATTAGTATTAAAGATTCGTCTTAGTAAAAAAAATACAAACTAATTTATAAAAGTTTATTTAACAAAGAAAACAATACATATGTATTACGGTAAATTTGCTTTAGAAAATAATGAATGAAAAATGAATTTCAAAAATCCCAAAACTAAACTTTATCAACTTCGCATAACAACAGCAACAGTAAGATTCACATAAGCCCCAAAATTATGCAACTAACAATGTATCAATCGAAAATTAGAAATTTGGACTTTGAGAAGAAAAGCATCAACATACATATTTCAGTTTGAAGTATGTTGTTGATTATTTCCAATTAGAACATCAGCGTTAGGCTTGATGGAGTTCAACTTGATTATTAAGTCCTCTTCAATACTGAGTGCTTTCCTCTTCACTTCGAACAATCCTCAATTATTTTTATTTATTTTAGATCTTATCTATTCATCTTATAATCGATACAGTCAATATTTGTCACTTCCTTGTACGAAGGTAAAGGAAGTATGGTAATCGCGAAAATATTCGGTTTTCAGATTTCAACGGAAATATCCATTTTGATTATCTATGAATCCATTTTGACTAGTTTCGCCGTGACGTCTGTTCGAACGTTAGTTCGAACGTTAGTTCGTACGTGCGTATCTCGCATAAATCAAAAACGGTTAGACGTAGAAAGTTGAAGTTTTGTATTTAGGATTGCTGTAAAATTTAGTTGTGAACCTCCCGTTTTGGTCACCGCATGATTACCGGAAGTGGTACTTTACTTGAAGGTCATTGATTTTCATCAATAATTATATTAAAGTAATTCTCAAATTTGGTATTTAAGATTCAAATACTGATATAAATAACATTATAAATTTTGGTTGAAATTGGAAAACCGGAAATGGTACTTTACTTCAAGTTCATATTAGATTTTCATCAAAAATTATATTAAAATATAATGTAAAACATATCAAATTTGGTAAATTAGACTTTGGATTTTGGTTAAAATTCGTGAGCCGAAAAGGTCATAATAAACTTACATCAAAAATTATATTACAATTAAATACAGAGATCATCTAGTTCGATAATAAAGGTTACAAACGTGTTATTTTTTTTCCACTCTAATTTAACATTTTTATTACTTGTTTTAAGTGTTAAAATTGAGTGTAAAATACTTGTTTTCCCCCCCATTTGTGAGCTGAACAAGTCTGCAGCAGCAGAATAAGATATAAGTTAAGTGGGTTCTTCTGCTTAAAATGTCGAATCGTCGATTTCCAATGCTTTATCTAGTGAAGTTGACAGTTCTAATGTTGACACGAAACGCGAAGAAATCTCTAGGGAACTACTGAAAGAAAACGACATTTAATAACGGAATAAGACCTCCAGAGCTTGCAGAGTACTGCAATCTTCGGAAAACTAGTAACCAAATTTAGGATCACCTTTTCAGCCACCGATTTATAGTTTAATAGGTGTATAAGGAAGTAATGTGTTGTCCATATCAGATATTTTTTTTAAATATTGCCCCTTATTGAATGTGTTAAAAAGATGACCTTATCCCCTCAAATTTTGTTTGCTAGTTCGCGTTCCACCTCGAACATACTTACAAATCGTACCGCGCTTTGGGAACCCCTGGTCTAGGTATATTAAGGCCCGCTGACGATCACTACAGGTTCATGTTGATGATTCTCATTTTACGAGCAAATTTTAGTTATAAAACTTTAAAAATGAAAACATTTATAATAATCTCATTAAGAAGCTCTAACGAGAATTTTTTTAATATAGAACTTTTAATATGAAAGTTCTTATAATAAAATTCATAAATAATTTTTATTATAAAAGTTCTTACGATAAAGTTCTCAAAGAACTTTTACTATATAATTTCTGACCAAAAAGATCTTGTAAGAACTTATAATAAAAGTTTTAACATAAAAGGGACTTCATATCCTCAGGCAAGGCGCATTTTAATTAATTAATTAATTAATTAATATAATAATGAGACAGGCGAGGAGGGGTGACGTAGCAATATATATACATATACAGCTGTGGTAATTTTCACCGTAATAATCGTTATTTGATCTCAATATACACATAAAAGTCTTAACTGATACCTTTGATTGAAAGTTTTGCAGTCGTTAATGGTGAGTATGTTTTACGATAACGTACGTTTGTAATGCATATGTCCAGAAAGGTTTTAACATTTCATTTAATACTTTGTTCCTGAGGAATAAAACATGTTTTTTAGGCTCGAGTGTATTATTTAGTACAAGAGAACAAATCCATATGCTTCCATTCCCTTTTTTGTTACATTTATTTGGAAGTGAGATCATCTTTTTATTCTGACAAAAACACACAAACGACGAGTTGAAACCTTTGAGGAAGGTTGACACAGATGAGCCTTTGTCATTACAGGTGTGGGCACATCAGACAATACTAATTTCTGGAAATACAGCGTCCAGTCCAGTCCACTGGAATAGTTTCAGTGAAACAGACAATTCAAAATGAACCTTCTAGCTTTCTCTTTGAATCAAAATATCTCTAATTGCGAGGTGGGCTACAAATTTAGCTATCCTCAGCTGAAATTCAATTAGTGTTTTATTCAAATGCCCACCTTAAAATAAATAATTTAAAAAATACATAATATATTTTAAAAATATAAAACAAATTCTCTGATCCTTTAGCTAACGACCTACAACGCCTAACTATATCCACGATGCTTATGGAATATTTAAAACAAAATTGAAATGTATAAATAAGATACTCAATTAGTCCTTTTTCCATATTGCTGCTTTGGAAAATAATAGACTGTTTTACTGGATTTTTAACAGTAAAATAATCCTAACCACGTTGAAAACAGTCTCAAATTAAATATATATGAATCACTTGAAATAATAAAATACTTTTTATAATATTTATAAAATTTATTATATTATTTATATTGATATGTTAGTCTTTTATACTTAATTTGAAAAGTGTCGCATTATATTTTAATATAACTTCAGATGAAAATCAATAATGACTTTCAGTTGACATCCGCATGATGGTATAGAAGGATCAATCTAATTAAGGATTGATAAATTATTTGCCACTTCTATAAATTTGTTTTATCTAAAACTAGTTTTGAATGTTATACATTCATCCTCAGTTCTAAAAACACACAAAAAATTCAAAAATAAGCAATTCAAAATATAGTTGGTATTATTATACATATTAAATTATATAAATCAGTATTATAAAAGATCTATGAATTTAATTAAGACAAGAAATCAAATACATGTTGGTATTCACCAAGGCTTAAATGGATTATATCAAACAGAAAAGTTTGTACTGGTTTCTTCTCGCATTGTACTGGCAATGAACGAGAGATAGACATACATAACGAGATATATATGAAGCACTTGAAATAATAAAATCCTTCAAATCCAATCCTGATTTTTGCTTAAATGACCAAATAAATATCTCCAACACTCCAATCTTAAATTTATTCCCATCTATAACAGAAAAACAATAACTCACCGGCATTACTGGGACAACCCTGACCCTTAAACCGTTTACCTAAAAACATCCTGCCTATTTCTCGTTCATTGTTAGTACAAACTTTTCTGTTTGATATAATCCATTTAAACCTTGGTGAATACCAACATGTATTTGATTTCTTGTCTTAATTAAATTCATAATTCATAAATGTTTTATAATACTGATTTATATAATTTAATATGTATAATAATAATACCAACTATATTTTGAATTGCTTATTTTTGAATTTTTTGTGTGTTTTTAGAATTGAGAATGAATGTATAACATTCGAAACTAGTTTTCAATAAAACAAATTTATAGAAGTGGCAAATAATTTATCAATCCCTAATAAAATAATCCAATGTCTGCTAGGATTGCATTTAAAAAAAAATTACCACAAAAAAAAAATCAACGAAGAAATGCTAGATTTTTCGGAAATCAACTTATTCAAAGGGACTTAAAAGGGTTACTGGACCGTAGATAATCTGTTCGTTGGCTTTGATTGGCCTTTCGTGCACACTAACCGAATATTGGTCAACGAAGCGCTTGGTTATCCTTCGTTGGCAGAGATTTGCTTACAGTGTACGTGCCATTAGAACCTAACCATTTTCCCATAGAAATTTCCCATCAATTTTGACCGGATTTCCCAACTAAATTAAATATTGTAATTTTCCCCAATTCTTTTGGATTTGAACTTTTCACTTACCTGTAGCAAATGTTGATACTAAACAACAATTTTTTTTTTTCTATTCAAACACAACATTGTATCAATAAAACCCGCATTTGTTAACAAAAAAATATTGTTGTTGGAGTAAGTTTTGTTGACCGTAGATGTAGTTAAAGATGAATTTGGTGGGGGGATGCGGTCAATGAAAAACACACTAATAAGTGCAACTTATTTATTGTGTGCCAACGTTTCGGCCTAAGTTTTAGCCCATACATTGAAAACAACAGAGGCAGTACTGATAACAGTAACAAAAGACGGTAATAAACAGAAATGACAAGTATGATAAAAATATATATGAACCATAAAGAAAAAAAGGAAACAAAAAGAAGTTAAAAGAAGTTAGGGATTGATAAATTATTTGCCACTTCTATAAATTTGTTTATTTGAAAACTAGTTTCGAATGTTATACATTCATCTTCAGTTCTAAAAACACACAGAACATTAAATATATATGAAACACTTGAAATGATAAAATCCTTCAAATCAAATCCAGATTCTTGCTTAAATGACCAAATAAATATCTCCAATAGTCCAATCTTAAATTTATTCCCATCTATGATATTCTCATCTATCGTATAACAGAAAAACCAATTACTCACCGTAATTACTGGAAAAATCCTGACCATTAAACCGTTTACCTATACAAACCCCACATTTCTTCCATTACTAGTTCAGTGCGAGAACAAACCAATACAAACTTATCTGTTTGATATAATCTACTTACACCTTGGTGAGTACCAACATATATTTGATTTCTTGTCTTAATTAAATTCATAATTCATAAATGTTTTATAATTCTAATTAATATAACTATGATTCCCTAAAGCCTCCCTAAGTAGTCTTTTCTGCATTTTTAGTCGTATTTTCTCAAAAAAAAATAAGCTATTTCAGTAGGTCGAAAGTCGGCGGTGAGCGGCGGGATTGCATTTTCTATGGGCTTCATAACCCCTAGAGCACGATTATGGAAGTTTTGGAGATGTTTGATATATATATATATATATATATATATATATATATATATATATATATATATATATATATATATATATATATATATATTTCCCCCACTACATTTAAGCACCTCCATCGACCTCCTTTAGGTCAAATGACCTGAAATTCGGTATGTAGAACTTTTTTCCAGGCAGAACGATACCGTTAAATAATGGATAAATTCCAGTCAAAGTTTCGGTATGTTTACCTGAAATTGCGGGGTTTTCAAAGTTTTGCGCATCTCTACAGCTCCACCATATTAGTTTATAGGGCTGAAAATTTGTGTGTGAATTGATATGGCGTTAGGCAAGTATCTTTTGGGGATCTTAATTTGTTTCCTCCACCCCCCGGGTTTTTCTATTTTTTAAAATAATTGCGCATCTTTAAAACCCCTCTAAATTTAGTTAGGGAAGTAAAGTACCTATAAAATAAAACAAATTTCGTCGAAATCGGACCAGTATTAGCAAAGATAATGGCTATTTCAACTACAGTTGTATCAAATGAGCTGAAATTCGGTATGAAGGGTTTTCTGTATCGAAGATCAGCGGAGAGGTAGAGACCATATAATAAAAGTATGGGTAAATTTCGGTATGTCAGAGAACTGTCTTTTATGGGTCTCATTTTTTTTCTCACTCCCCCGCTTTTATAATATTATTATTTTAGTGGATATATGACTTTAGTGACGGTGTTCTGCTGCTCACGGATTTTTTTTTTACTTATTTAAATCATTTAAAATTATTATTTTTTTTTTTTTACAGAGTATGGTGTTCCATGTGTCAGAACACCCAAACTACCCCGGCTTCAAGCAATGCGTGAGCTTCAACGTCTTCGAGCCAGCTCTTGAGACAGCTTACAACCTGTTCTGTGTCTCTGCGATGTATTTCATCCCACTGATAGTCATCATCTTCGCATACACCTGCATCATGTGGGAGATATCCAAGAAGAGCAGGGAAACGAGGGGTGAGTTTTTCTATATATAGTAAAATTAAAAACGAAAAAAGAGTTTAATATAAAAGATCTAAAACACAAAAAGATACAATAATTAATTTTTAGATTTTAATTGAAAAATTCAGGTAAACAACTAACCAATCAGCGCTTCGCCAATTCAGGTATTCTCAGAACAAAAGAAAACAAGATCTGGTTTGCTGGCATTTTAGGGACTCAAAGCTTTATATTCGGAATTTTCCAATTATAGCATAGCAATTATTCTTAGGTTGTTGGCATCGGTAATGGTTATTTTGTATTGTTTTACATTTTTTACATTTTTAAAAACTAATTGTGGATTTCATAAATAATTAAAACATTTAGAAAAAATAATATTAAAGAAACACGTTTTTTTTACAAGTATACCAATTAATTCTTGATTCGTTTATGTCTTTTCAGAGAAAAAAATCTGGTACGGTCATAGAACAATATCACACAACTTTCACTTAATCTTAACTTAAAGTTTGTATAGAAATTAATTTCTGCTCAAGTAGGGCTAGTGAAATTTTAAATATTTCCGTTTAGCTTCCATGGAAATTCAATTTAGCTTCCATTATATAATATAAATGTAGAAATTATTAACTAAAACAATCACTCTTCAATTCCTCTTTTGTATTTTGGATATTATTTTTTCTAAAATATTTAGCTTTCCAATGGCATATCATACATCTATATTACTATTCATATATCCGAGAAAAAAATTTTAGCTGGGAAAATATTTTTCCTTTTTATCCTTTAGTTAATTCTCAAGTTCTTTCATAGTTTATGAGGAGAGCGGAGTAGCTCAGTGGTAAGGCACTGTGTTAACATGCTCCCGGTCCCGGGTTCGAGACCGGCTCTATCAGATAAGTATTGATTCTCTTATCAGCCGAGGATCGATCCTGTGAGATCGGGAGACCTCCTGGGGACCACCCAGCCTCTATAAAGTGGGTACCCTTAATTGGGGGAAAACCATTGAGCGTGATCTCGGCCAAATCACCTCCTTGCACAACCGTTGGACTAGAAACCGTACGGTCCTTACTAAGTACTGAACCCAAGAGCCTTTCATGGGTTGTAGTGGTATAGGTTTTTTTTTTTTTTTTTTTTAGAGGTGTTTTCATTACTAACAATACGAGATGGTTAATTATTTCAATAAACAAAATTAATGAGACTTTAAAGGAAGCCATTTTGAAAATTCGGCATTTAAGCCCTTTCACCTCTTAATCAACATCGTTAGAGTCGTTTTCGAGAAAATGTGTAAAATTTACGATTTTGCGATACTTGGTTATTGTGAATCATATTCGAATTTTTTCATGATCGTAACACTTTCTCTTACTATATATAGGTAAGTGAAAGTAATAAGTTACTTTGGCCCAATTTACCTTTGTAAAAAAAGCATTTATTTGTGTGTGTTGGTTGGTATCAAGGATTAGTATTATTTTAGAGAGTGGGTATTTCTCGTCGTGTCCTGAGATAAGGACCGTCGCTTGGGAAACATAATGCCGTACAACTCCTAAACAACATCAAAACTTCCTAATTAGAACCGTAACAATAAGATTGAGCGTGACGTGAGTTTCGATATTAAAACAACATTCGTCGCCATGATACGTACATACAATAAATCTCTAAATTCTCCCATATACGTCTTGGAATACCTATGGCAAGTCGACCTGTCACTTCTTTATATATGTATATAATACGAATGGAAATTATTTCCTATAGTAGACAGATCCAGTTACTTCAGCTACTCCATTAATGGCCAACTAACAAAGATGGTCTAGTGTATAGCTTGTGCAAGCATAACTTTTTTCTTTCTTTGAAGAGTGCTAAAATCACTAACAATCTCTATAAATCTCAAATTAAGGGTTTACAATGCCTCGTAGTGGCTGAAAGGCGGAAAAAAACATCTTTTTTTTTCACCATTAGTAAATGAAATATTTTACCAATTTAATCGTAAATTTCAAATTCCAAATCAAGCCAGTGAATAATGTTTGATTTTTAGAAAAGTAATTTTCAACACTATAATTTTTATAGCATCACATTTTTTTTTCGTGGTGCGATTTTTCTTTGTAATCAACATGAACTATATCAGACAATATAGTAAGAGAAAAAAAAACATATATTTTATTTATTACTGGTACTGCCTCTGTCGTTTTCAATGTTGTTATTTTGTCAGTTGACGTCTGCATGATGGTATAGAAGGATCAATCTAATCAAGGATTGATAAATTATTTGCCACTTCTATAATTTTGTGACTAGGAGATTATTTTCATGTATTGTTGCTGACAATATACGCGCTGTTTTATGTTCTGTTTTTGTTTTTTTTAATGGACCTATTGATTTTTTCTATTTCGGTTTTTAGTACATTGGCATATACGGATTTGGAAATAGAGTCGTTATTATATTTTACTAGACTGTTTCGATATGAACCGCAAGATTTTCAAACAAAACTATAGAAATGGCAAATCATTTATCAATCCCTAATTACTATTTTGTTTTTTCTTTTATGATGGCCTAAAACTTAGGTCGAAACGTTGGCACCAAATAAATAATTCATACTTATTAGTTTTTTAGTCTTTGAACGCCCTCCTCCCCCCGACCAAGTTTTTCCTACTTCTTCCTAACAAAAATTTTGACTTTCTACGGCTAACCGTTTTTCAGTTATGCGGGATACGAACGAACAGAAGTCACGACGAAACTAAACAAAATGGATTCATGGATGGTCAAAATTGATATTTCCGTTAATTACTGAAACCCTACCCAGGAAATTATTTATTCAATTATTAATTTCTTTCTTCAATCCATAGAAATTAGTAAGTAGAACAGCTCACCTGCGACCAAGCAGAGGAATGGAGGAGGAGCTGTGAGCTGCCAAGATATAATTTTATTTTATTCTTTTCGTTATAAAGTTAGCCAGAGGTATATATTTTTTATATTACTTTTTCTTTGTATAATTACTGTAATTTCTCAAATATAATTAAAAGTTTAACTTTTTGTTCGAAATTACCTGTCATACAGTCCAATATTCAGTCCCTCCTAAATAACCGAGATGTGCAGAACAAAAAAAAAAAAGTTGAACATATATAATATGTGCATACACCAAAAACCCCATGTATATACCTAAACATAAGTATATTTATTTTAATTGATAAGTAGCATATAAAAATATTCTTTTTTGCAGGATATTACTTTTACCTCTACCAACTTCAAAGACCAAACCTTCTTGGATTTGGGTCACGTTTGTTGAGTGCAAATTTCATTGTTCTTCTTAATGAAATCCCTTATTACTGCCTCAGCAGTGGTAATAAGAGGAGCAAATCTCAGCTTTATTTCTTTACTTAACTTAGAAATTGACAAATTTACCATTTCTTAAGTAGTGTTAATTTATAATAAAACCAAGATTTATTACGCTTTTAATTAAAAAAAAATAATCCAGAATAATATTACGTTTTTCACAGTATAATATTTTACACTTTATACCGAGTCGAGAAAGGAAAGGTTGTCAATAAAAAAAACGTATTAAAAAAACGAAGGCGGAAATAAAAAGAAATGAAGACAGAAGTAATTATTTCCTGCTGCGAGCCAGATGAAAAAACTCTAAGAATGAAATGGGTCAAATTTATAAATAGTTTACATTATTATACAATTTTACATTTGCGATACATTTTAGTCAATATATATATATATATATTTTTTAAATTACTGTGGATAATACCTATAGTATTCATTCAAGTATCTATCATTAATAAATTTACTTTATAATTATTTTATATTTTCTGGAAATAGTACAAAATTTTATAAACAGGGAAAAATACAAAACATAATATTTATTAACTAAGTCTTAATTAAGGAAGTGACTGGAAAACAGCCCCGTGGATCTATAAGCTCTTTTCCGGGAAAATTCTCTTCTAGTGTTTTTAAAGATGATTATTTAATGATGTTGATAAGTAGGAGCGCAGGTTTAAGAGACAATATTGAAGATGGAGCAAAGCGGAAAGTTCAAGAAATTGACAGCGGGAAAGAAAATGTTCTGTGACCTACAAAATAGAATACAAACATTTTCTGTCTTATGACACAACATGACTTGTATAACTTGACCTTGTACGCCAATTAAATTTTCGGGGGGCGAATTTTAACCAAAATCTTGTATGTTATTTATATTGACATAAAAATCTTATATACCAAATTTGAGATGTTTTTTATTATATTTTTTTATGAAAGTTTATTATGACCTTCATGTTCACATGAACTTCAGTACCACAATACCGGCAAGCAAATTTTAACCAAAATCTATCTTATTATTTTATTGATATATAATCTTCTAAACTAAATTTGAGATGTTTTGCATTATATTTAATATTATTTAATATTGATGAAAAGCTATTATGACGTCAAGTAAAGTATCCCTTCCGGTTTTTCAATTATTACCGAAATCTATCATTTTATTTACATTGACGCGAAATTTTTGTATACCAAATTTGAGATGTATTGCATTATATTGTAATATAATTTTTGATGAAAATCTATTATTACCTTCAAGTAAAGTACCACTTTCGGTGATCCTGTAGTGACCAAAATGAGATGTTCACAGCTAGATGTTACAATAATCCAAATTACAAAATTAAAACTTGCTACGACTAACTGTTGTTGACTTATGATACATACGAATGAACGTACGTACAGACGTGATGACGAAACTAGTCAAAATGGATACTACCGGTGAAATCTGAAAACCCGATTGCAATACTTAAGTAATAAAAATAAGAATTCGGAGGAAACTAACTATAAATTAGGAGGGGTCTTGTTCAATGTGACCGAAACTTCGGAACCAAAAAAAAAGGAGAGAATCCAAAGAAATGTGAAGAATCAACTTCGATTTCAGAAGAGTTCGCAATCGTTAAAGGAGCTCTATTTCATATCCAAAAAGTTTTTTTCTGAAGTACTAATCAGATTTATTTTTTCAAGCTCTGAAGTCTATATATATATATATATATAAGTTATGCGACGGCGAACAAATTGAATTAAAAAAAAGGAAAAGGACTGAGAAACAACTATCACGACTTCTGAAACAAGACTGTTTATTCATAGAAGTAATCCTCCTTATATACAATCGGAATGTTGTTTACATTCCAGGATGGTATTAAGGTTGATACTGCCACGCTCCGGTCTTTAACTCCCCCCCACCAGTTTACGGGGATCTCCGTAAACTTTATATTCAACCCTAACTTGTTAATCTCCTCACCTCACAGAGCGGAGCGGCCAGTCAATCTTAATACCTTACATCTGATCTTTTAATAAAACAAACAACAAAAAGAAAACAACTCAAACGTCTTTCTGCAGCATATACAATAAACAAAAAGAAAATCACTATCACTGTTATCAATTATCACTATCTTATACGTAAGGCTCACAATTCTTCCTATTTATTATTACAAAAACAAAACAACAAAAACAAAAAAAAAACAACTTCTTGTATTTACACACTACTATTCACAGAAATTAAAACAAAGGGTTCTTACAGCTACACTTGCACTAAAAAAAAACTTTCTTATGCTCTGGTGCAATTACAATTGTGTTATGGTTACAAAAAAAAATCCGTGTGCAGAGACGGGGGTACTCCCGTTCACACTGGTTTTTCGGGTTCTACCAAAGGGAGTTTCAATTGTTCAATGTGAACCGTTCGTCTCTTTCTGGGTTCTTTGACGCTCTCAATGGTTACTATGTTGTGTTCCCTTATAACTATAACCCTAAACGGGCCCTCGTACCGCGTCAATTCTTTCAGGGTCACTCAGGGTACTATGCAATCGCTCGATATTTCCCCTGCTCTTGGGATGGCCCGGAGTGTTGAGATGCCACGCTATATCCAATCTTTTCGCTTCCTCTCTAATAGCGACGCTATCAAATTCCCTACCTCCGTCGGATGAAATTCTGTCGGGCACCCCGTAAAACTGAACCCATGTTTGTAGGGCCTCCAACACTGCTTCCGAAGATCTGTCGCATACCTTATACGCCATTGCTACTTTGCTGAAGAGATCTATCATGGTGACCCATTTGAATCCCCTCCACGTGAACGTGTCGACCTGCAGCTCTTTTAATGGCGTGTATCCTGTGGGTGTCTCTTCTTGTCTCCCTCTTGGAGGATGCCGATCGTACTTCGTGCGCATACAAACTTCACACGCCCCTATAGTTTCCTTGATGGTCTTCTTCATTCCATGCCAAAAATATTTCCTCCGCAATGCTTGTAGCGTCTCGTGCACCCCCCGATGGTTTGCTTTTCCCTGATGATACGCTAGCGTCACTTCCTTTTGTTGCTCTACGTCCATTATCGTTTCTACCATGTATTTGCATCGGATAAACGTTCTATCCACGCCAATTCGTTCAGCTCTCCAAATTCTTTTAATTTTTTCCCATATAGTGGCATTTCCTACATAGAAATGATGGGTTTTTCCCGGTTCTGACGCGTCCCTTAGTGCCCTACAAATTTCGTCTTCTCGCGCCCCTGGTTGTGACCAGATCGTGTTAATTTTATTCCTCCCATATTTGCTATATGCTATTTTCATCATACCCGAGGTCCTCGTCTTCCAGATCACCTGACGCCGTTTGTCATTAATGATTTCCTCGACTTCTTCCATTTCTACCGGCCTCTCTTCCGCAGGGCTCTCTTCTTCTGGGGACTCCTCTCCTCCCTCCGTCTCTGCCGTGCCGTGGTCTCCCTCTTCGCCTGGCGTCCATTCTCTCAGAAATTGCCGTACGTTTCTTGATGTTTCGCCGCTATCTTCTTCGATGGCGTTGACCATGATGGCTCTTGACAACCAGTCTGCCACTATATTTTCCTTCCCCGGCTTATAACTAATTTCCATGTTGTATTGTCCCAGGAACTCCTTCCATCTCGCGACTCTGGCCGAGGATCCCTTTAGCCTTCCTACCCATTGAAGCGGTCTGTGGTCGGGACGCGGAACTTTCTTCCGAAAACGTATGGTCTAAAATGGTCAATAGCCCATACTATCCCTAGTAGCTCTCTCTCCAAGGCGCTATACCTTGTTTCCGCGTCGGTTAGACGCCTGCTAGCGTATGCTATGGGACGCTCTCCTCCCACACCCTCCTGAGATAAAACGGCTCCTAGCGCATATTCGCTGGCGTCCGTGGTAACGGTGAATTGTTTGGTGAAATCCGGAAACGCCAATACCGGCTCCTCTTGCAATCTCTCCATGCATTTTCGGATATTATCCTCCATCACCGGTGTCACGGTTAGTTTGGCCCCTTTCTTTAGTAAATTATTAAGCGGCACCAAATATTCCGCCATTTCGGGTGCAAATCTCCTATAGTAATTTAGCGTTCCCAGGAGTCTGCGGATCCCTTTTACATCTCGCGGCACCGTCATCCTCCTAATCGCTTCTACCTTCGCCGCGTCGGGCTTTACCCCTTCCCCGGAAATGGTATGGCCTAAAAAATTAATCTGTCCCTGTCCCGTTTTTCTCTGGACAGTTTTAACCCGAATTGCCGCACCCTCTCGAATACACTTCTCAAATGTTGTATGTGCTCGGCCTCGGTTTTGCTGAAAACCAGTAAATCGTCCATATAGACTTGACACACCCCCTCATCTATGCCTCTCAAGAATTCATCCATCAATCTCTGGAAGGTGATTGGGGCGTTTTTTAATCCGAACGGCATTCGGGTAAATTCGTAATGCCCCCTTTCAAAAGTAAACGCCGTTTTGTGTTGGTCCTGTGGGTGCATCCTTATTTGGTGATATCCCGCTTTGAGATCTAGAGTGCTAAAAATCATCGCCTCACTAAGCCTGTCCAAAATGTCCTTAAACCTGGGGATAGGGTATTTTTCGTCCACTGTATTTTCGTTTAATCGTCTATAGTCTATGGCTACCCTATATTTCTCTTTATTTTCTCCTGGCGCGCTCTTTTTCCTTACTGCCCACAGTTGACTATTGTACGGTGACGTGCTATTAACGATAATCCCCTGTTTCTTCAGGCTCTCTAGTTCTTCTCTAATATGCTGTCTCAGAGCCTGCGGATACCTCCTTTCTTTCACATAAGACACTCTGTCTTGCTTTAACGGGATCTCATGGACCGTCCTCCCTGTCACTCCTAACGTACTGCCCTCCTTAAAGAATATATCCCCAAACTCTTTCTGTACCGTTTCTCTCCAGTCTTCGACCCTATTAACCGCTCCTATTCGTGCTTTCTTATCCCTTGCAATCCCCTGGCATTTATATGTCGTTTCTCCTAACCTAATACTCCACTTCCCTTTACTATTCTTTACTCGTGCGCCTGCCTGCCCCAATAGATCGCACCCCGCTATTGCCTGGTACTCCCGAGTCATTTCCCCCACTATGTGCACTTTTATCTTTCCCTTTTTTGCCACCCACCGGTTTAGACCGATTACCGCCTCCCCTTCTACCTTGCACGGCCCTCCCAGTGTGATTAATTTACACCCGCATTTCTGAACACGGAGTGCCCCTTCTCTGCCACACAGTTTTTCCAGTGCATCTCGGGTCATAACAGTGTTTGAGCCCCCTGTGTCCACCAGGCATCTCACTTCCCTTTCAACTTAATAATTGGCAACCAGCATGACTTACCTCTGATGTTGTTGCATGTCGCTGTGCGGTCGCCTCTCTGCGGGCACTCCCCTCAGATTCCTGCTGGCTTCCTCCTCTCCGCTACCGCTCGTCGTCGCTCACCCCATTGACGGCTCCTGCCTCCGCTGCTCCCTGGTTCCTCGTCATCTGTCTCCGAAGTTCCCGACGTCTCCGTCGCCTCTTCCGAAGTTCCACTCCTCGGGAATGGACCCGCCTTCCTCCGCACCTTCTGGGTGTTGACCTCCATCGGCTCTGCCCGTGGTGTTTCCCTCCTCCGGTAAATGTATGGGCATTGCCTCGCAACGTGCCCCTCTGTGCCGCACTCGAAGCATCTAGTGCGCGGGCACTGGGCCACTAGATGTCCGGGCCTCCCACAGCCATGGCACTTCCTCTCTTCTTTTCGAGGACCATTCCTCGCTTTCGGTTGTCCCGACCTTCTCTCGCCTACCGAGGGTCTCTCTCTGCTCGTATACGCGGGTTCTTTCCTCCTCCAGCCCATTGGTGTGGTTCTGGGGCGTCTATCGGTCACTCTGCTCTACCCCGTTTCTTCCACCTCCATCCTGGTTTCTTCTTCCCTTGCGCTCGAGTCGATCATCTCCTGGGCGCATTCGATGAATGAGCGATCTCTCGGCAAGCCTTCCCTCTTTCCCGTCTCTTTCGCCAATTGGACCTTGAGGATGGTCGCCAAGAATGCCATCCTGCCTTGTACCTCACCTATGCTCAAGGTTTCACGCATTTTTTCCGTGATCTGATTGAATCTTGCTAGCAGCGCTCCTGCGTACTGTCCGCTCGTCTGTCGAGGAGAACGCCTCTCTCTAAACATTTGATAGATGTCCTCTTCCGGGGTCCACCTGCCACCACCGAAAGCTTTCTTCAGCCTCTCCTTAATTACCGGCCACGGTGTCTCCTCATCTGCTTGGATTAGATTTAGCACGTTCCTTTTTACTCTGCACACCAGAGCTGCCTTCAGTGCTTCGGCATCCCCAGCGTTAACCAGATTCTCCGATGTCTTGGCTTGTTTCCTCTCCATAAGGCGATCACCACTCTTCAAAAAATGGTTTAACTCGCCAATTTCGCCGCCGAAGCGCTCCAGATCAGAAATCGCCCTCCGGAGCGATGTCGCTGTCCTTAGCTTCATTCACTCCAGAGCGTTGGCATGAGCTTCCGCCATGGTTTCTCGTGGTAGTGAAGGTAAGTTAGGTACATTAAGCACTGCCGGTCTTACTATGCCTTCTGATGCCATCTCGATTTTTCTTCGTCTTCGCCTGGTTCGAAAAGTAGCAGAAGAAAAACGAGGACGGGATATAAAATTTTTTCCAAAAAAGCAAAAAAAAAGAAAAGAAAAAGGTCTCGCGTTACGGTTCCCGGGTTTCGGCACCAGTTATGCGACGGCGAACAAATTGAATTAAAAAAAAGGAAAAGGACTGAGAAACAACTATCACGACTTCTGAAACAAGACTGTTTATTCATAAAAGTAATCCTCCTTATATACAATCGGAATGTTGTTTACATTCCAGGATGGTATTAAGGTTGATACTGCCACGCTCCGGTCTTTAACTTATATATATATATATATATATATTGATATTTTTGGACACACAAATTATATATAACATGCAACAGGTGCGAACAAAACATGATAAGGGACGAGCAGATAGGTAGAAAGGAAACTGACAGGCGACGGCAGATGTCACCACAACTTTTACCCTCAGATATAAGGAATAAGTACATTTAAAAACCTACCGAGAAGTGGGCAGTGTGACAAAGGCTAGAGGTGGTCCGTCTTGGAAGACTTAATCAATTTTAAGAAAACAGTCCCCCTTGGGTTCCGGCTGGTCTCCAGAAAAAGTGGAGAAGGCCATCATTCGATGAGAGCTATATCGACTAATATATACTAATGGATTCGAGGAAGACCGGGCCACCCCTGACAAGGGGTGGAGCCATCCGTTGATATCCCGGAATTTTCTCCTTCTGTAAAACTGGATGGCCAATCATGGAAAATATGCCGCCCGGTGCCGGGAATCTAACCAACCAACAATGTCTTGCACCCTCTCTTAGGAGAATAAGGAAGAAAGGGGGACCGAAGTGGAGGAGGCAACAAAAGAGAACTTCTTGGCGGATCTCGCTTAAGGGCTGAACTTGTAGGACAACTACTAGTCTTCCTTCCTGAAGATGACAGATGCTCTGGCTCTGGCTCTGGCTCCATGACTTAAGATATGCAGGAGAACCCGATGGAGAGATGCTGAACACCAATTATTACAGATAAGATATTTATGTTAGAACAGTTAATGGCTAGGTCTAGTCTGAATCATTCCATGGTTAACAGTTTATTGTAACAGTTATTATTTTCTCTTGTAACAGTTTATTATTTTAATTTTGAGGATTACGGATAAATGTTAGGAAGGAGGTTGTTCATTAGTAACCATGGCTATTATTAATTTGAATATATTTTATTAAATATGATAGAAATAAATTTGATTAGGATTATGGTTATTAGAATTATTATTAAACTTAGGAGTAGGAATATTATCGTGGTTAATTATTAAATAACGGTAATCACAAACCAGGCCCTTGGAAAGGTATCCAATTTAAATGACAAAGTAAGTAATTCCTATTTATTCATAATCTTACATAATTTTGGGATAATCATCCTCAATGATTATTTCTCAGACTGAATGAAAAACTGAAGTGATCATGTATAATTAAAGATAGATACTTCCTTAAATTTAAATATAAACTATTGTCACACTACAATCTATTTATAAGGGTTCTCACAATCTCTCTTTCAGAATACTAAATCGTGTTATTTGTGTTATTCATCGAGTTTCACGCCAAATAACACTATAGAAAACAGTCAAATAACAGAATCAGTTTAACAGACCTGAGTGTGCAAAATGCAGTGTCACTCTGCTAGATGGCCGACCTACTGTTTTGTCAACCCACAGGTGTCTGCATGAGGTACCGGGATTTCGTGTGATTATTTTTACTTTCTTATCGCTACTAGGTAAGGAAAGTATTGTAACCGCATCGAAATTTCGATGTGCAGTTTTCAACGGATCTATGCGTTTCAGTGTCCTGAGAGTCCAAAAAAGCATTTTCGATCATTGGTCTGCCTGTGTGTTTGTTTGGCACGATTATCTCTTGAAACCGATTTTGTTGCTTATTTTTTGTTATGTAGGGTTTTATCCCCCAATGCCTGTCCACGAAATCGGATACCCTAAACGCAATATCCGAAACAGCTCTAACGATTTTGATAAAACCTTTCTAAAGTAATAAAGCTTTCTAACTATTTTAACTTTCTAACACGAAAAAACATGAAAAAAAGTTATGACTAAAAGAGGAATATTTTATTTGGCTATAGCTCGAAAAGTATGTATTTTTATGGTAAATTTTATATTTGAATTATTTGAAACATAATTGAATCCTATAAAAAACATTAATAGCATAGATATGAGGTATTAGGCATTACCGGTTTTACTGTTAGTACTGGTTTTACTTCCTTGCCGCTACTAGGAAACGAAAGTATTGAAACGGAATTATCGAAAGCTAATTAAATTCCCTAAAAAACAGGAAATGAAATATCTGACAAAATCGGACCAATATTAGAAAAAATATAGCGTATTGAACGTTACACACAGGTTTAATAACGTATTTTGTACTTGCTCCTATGGAAATGGATTCATCTTTGTTTAGTTTTTAATTCCTTGTACGAAATAAAGGAAATATTTTAATCACGAAAATTTTCGGTTTTGAGATTTTAACTGAAATTTCCATTTTTACTAGTTTCGTCGTGACGTTTGTACGTACGTTCGTTCGTTTGAAGGATTGTAAAAGCAAACCAATGACTACAAAAAAAAAAAAATGGTATTTTTAAAAAGTACATTAAAAAGAGTTTTAATTCAGTGGGTTTTCACAACCTCATTGACAACGCACTGCCAAATTACTCCTTAAAGAATTCAATCTCTCAGGAAAGATTTCCCATAAAACTCCACGTTACAATGCAATGCGTTACAATATATGTATAAATTCAACCCTCCTACTCCCCCTTACGACATTCCTAATAGACTTTATGGGCCTAATAGCTTCAACGGGTATAAACTCGGAGATTGTTAAAAACAGTGGTTTTTCGGAGCTGATATGGCAACGTTGGAAGTGAAAGAAGAAGCAAAAAAAAAAAAAAGAGTTTAAATGTTTGTTATTGCTTTTGATGTAAAACTCTCAAGAACAATTCTTTATCTTGAAATTTTTAGCCTTGAAAACGTAGATATTAAGTGAATAAAAGCGTTAGAAAAAAATTAAAAATATAAAACTGAATAAGGAAAAATTACTTTTCTATCTATTAATTATCCATATCGGTTGTGAAAATGTTTACAATTCTAAAAAACATAATTCAAACAACAAAAAAAATAATTTCAATTTGAGAGTAATTCAATTATAGTCTACAACCCCTCCGTAGTTAATTAATGGGAAAGCATTAATCTCTTTGATGAGTGTCGTCAAGTATCTGTTTAATCCAATTATCTTTCGTTTCAATTAAGTTATTTTATCTCATTTCTTAATTAAACAATATATTCAAATAGTCAAAAAATGATATGAAGTTTACTGAAGATGTTTTATAAGATATTCTAAAATTATGAAACATTATTATTATAGCATAGAAAGGTCTTGATATGTGCTTATACCTTAGTCATGATTTTATATCATTGTTCCTTATCACAACTTCAAACATATCCATAATGTTTTATCATGAGAGAACCTGTGGTGCTTACGTAGGACATCAGGACGAGAGGAAGCCAATGATAGAAACACTTTTTCTCATGAATTAATTTTTATAGACACTTGGCACTCCAAAACTTGTGAAAGTAGTGGGATATGCTCAATATAATCTTGGGAAATATTTACCTGAACAAATTTCAAAACAAACTCCAACTCCTCCTTCGCTCAACAATGATTAAATAGAAACTTGTTTGACTTCCACGTGGAAACAAAGTAGGATACTATCAACATTTTTTCCTCAGTACTTAATTAAGAAGCAACGGGAGGAATAATTAATATCCTTCGAGCTATAGGAAACTAAAATCAAGCAGGTCTTTCTGAAAAATCGTTCAGCCCCAAAGGGCTTACGAAAATACGTAAACTCAAATTTACAATTTAAAATAGTCTTACACGCACCAAAGATTTAGTAAAACTTCGTTATAACACCCCCATTTATAACGATTTTCCGGGTATCACGCTCTTTTCCTTGGAATAATTTCTTCCTTATATCTCAATATTCCTTTATATATATATATATATATATATATATATATATATATATATATATATATATATATATATATATATATATATATATATATATATATATATATATATAAAGGAAGTATTTTAATCGCGAAAATTTTCGGTTTTTAGATTTCAACAGAAATATCCATTTCGACCATCCCTGAATCCATTTTGACTAGTTTCGTCGTGACGTCTGTACGTATGTTCGTATGTTCATTTGTGCGTTCTCGCATATCTCAAAAACGGTTAGCAGTAGAAAGTTAAAATTTTGTATTTAGGATTGCTTTAAAATCTAGTTGTGAAACTCTCTCTTTGGTTACTGCATGATCATCAAAAGTAGTACTTTACTTGAAGGTCATAATTGATTTCCATAAAAAAGTATATTAAAATACTATGCAAAACTTCTCAAATTTAGTATTTATAACTCATATATATTTATTTAAATAGCATACTATACTTTGGTCTTAATTGGGAAACCGGAAGCGGTACTTTACTCGAAGGTCATAATAGATTTTCATCAAGAATGATATTAAAATAAATTGAAAAACTTTTAAAATTTGATATATGAGTCTTCTATATCAGTATAAATAATATAACAGATTTTGGTTGAAATTGAAGAGCTGTAAGGGGTACTTTACTTGAAGGTCATAATAAACTTACATCATAAGTTATATTGAGATTTAATAAAGAGATCATATGGTTCGGTGTTAAAGATTATACTCGTATACGCGATTTTTTTTCCACTCTAATTAAACAATTTTATTACTTTTTTTAAGTGAGTGTAAAATACTTTTTTTTTCCTCCCCATTTCTGAGCTGAACAATTCTGCAGCAGGAGAATAAGATATAAGTTAAGCGGGTTCTTCTGCTTAAAATATTGAAACTGTCGATTTCCAATGCTTTATCTAGTGACGTAGACAGCTCTAATGTTGTCAAGGAAACCGAAAAAATCTCTTGGGAGCTTGTTACCAACTGCGAGAAAATGACTTATAAAAGCGAAATGAGACCTCCAGAAACAAGAGCTTATATGTTTTTGTCTGTGCCAATAGATAGGCGTCGCGACGCCGAATGTCGTTTTTGAGAGACTGCTATCTTCGGAAACTAGCAAATTCAGAGTCACTTTTTGAACCAGCGATTTATAGTTTAATAGGCGTACAAGGAAGTCATGTGGTGTCCATATCAGATATTTTATTTTAGTTAAAATACAACCTTTGTGACGATGCTCTGCTGCTGTTTTTTATGATTTCCCAGTTATAGCTCTCTTTTTCGCTGGGCCCAAGGAGAGCGTTATAAAGAAGTTTTACTGTGCATATATAATATAGTAGATATAGATGACTTTCATGTATCCTCTTGGTATCCCGAGCCCAAAATGTATCAACTCTCTTCCGACGGCAATATTTGAAACCACAGTATTCTTAATTTGCCCTCTCTGCGTTCTCCTATGCCTACTCTTTGTATACTCAAAGGTAGCTTTCATTAGAAAATCATTTATTATTCTACCTCTTTTAGATTTTACAAATTTTTATCAAAGTGCTTAGCACCAGATTTTAAAGTGAATCCTTACATTTCTATCATTTGAGGTCCAATAAGGGACAGATTTTAAAGGTGCATTAATTTTATTACTTTTAAACTTAGCTTTAACTCTTCAAACTCAACTTTCACGAAAATGTGGGGTGAAGAGTTTTTCACGAAACTCTGGTTCTCACTTTCTCGTATACAAGCGACAAATATTAAAATAGTGTAGTATTATTCTTAGGAGGTATTTGTTCTATAATTAAAGTTATTTTTCATCTATTCATTCATTTCACAATAACACGATCTGGCAAGGTACCTTTTTTTTGGATTACTATTTTCAATAGTAGACCATTGTAATCGACCAAGAAAAAATATTTTGTAACCCTCCCTCACAATTTGAGGTTTTACGTTTCAAGATACGTAGAATTCAAATACTGATTAGAAAAAAATCCATCCGTCCGCCGCCCACGGCTTTTCTCCGAGACTATTTGTCTGATTTTCTTGAGATTCGGCACCAATGTCACAGGTCACCCCAGGATGATCCTAGGAACTCTACATTACCATCCGTCTATTTTTTTTTCAAAATGGCGACTGATTAGGTGTCTTATAAGCCCATACCTCGGCTATATATAAGGAGTGTGAGGAAATTTAAGGTGTGTTAAAAATAGCATACCAAGACATTTACAAAAAAAAAAAATTAAAAAAAATTCTTCATAAATGTTTTTGGTTTATTATTATTTGGTTTTACATTTCAAGATACGTGGAATCTAAATATCGAATTAATAAAATCCGGCAACGTAATTTTTTTGGAGGGTTATAACTACTTTATCCTTCCTTTGATTATTTCCGCACTTCCTTTAGCTTCTTGGTCCTTCCTTTTTTTTTTCCCCACTGAATGCTCATCCAATATTTTCTACTGTACCATTTTACCCTTTGATTACATGCCCTAATCATCTCAGCTTATTTGCGTTGACACAGTTTCTTCTTAACACTTCCAGTTCGGCACTCTCACGGCGATCATCTTGGGACAAGCTCCAAATTTCTGTTCCATAGGTGCCTACTGCTTAACTTCTTTGCTGAACTTGGTAGTTACGTTTTATAAAGTGTTCTGCACATGTTCCTTTTCCGAAACACTCCAAATGCTCATTTCAAAGATAATCTAATTATCTGAACTGTAAACCAAAGCAATACGGAAAGTCCTGTGAATAGACAGACCGGATATTGTTGAAGTATTACTATCTGGAAAAAATAAAGCATTGTGTAATAATTTGCAGCGTTTTTTTACTATTTTATTTACGATTTATAATTATTGATGAGCAATATGTTTTTTTAATAAAGTATCTTTAATTACATACTGATTTTTCTGCTCCCGCTATATCGCGGGTATCCTTATAACGGGGAGGATTTAATTTTTCCTTGACCCGTGTTACAGCGAGGGTCCACTGTATGGTACACAAAATCTATCTATAAAATTTATCGAAAAAAAAATATTTAAAAAATCCACATAAACTGAAATTTTCATTTTCACAAATCTTTATTTCAACATTTAAACATAGGCCTTATGTATGACCATTGTTTTTTATTTTATTTTTCCTGTTGGGCATTTTAACATTCTCTTGTAGTCTTTTAAGGGACAGAGATTTTAGTAAACAAAATATCAAGTTTTTAAACATCAAAGTTTTAATATCAATAAAATCTCATAAATGATATTCCTCTTTTAAAAACAAATTTGAAATAGAATGTTTTAGTTCTTTCACCATAACAAATATACGTTATATTAAAATGAGAAGAAAAGGAACTGGAAGCATGATCGGCTTTTGGTGAGTTACATAATAGGCTGAAGAAGTTGCGGTGGTGGACGGAAACTTACAAGACGACTGAAGGAACTTTGCTAATCCTAAGGAAATTAACGTTGAAGGGTGGAAAACATTCGGAACATCTGAACAAGGCTTGACTAAGCCACATCAATTTCCTTCAGGATGGGATATATGATTTTATGTATATAAAAATTTAATAAGAGCAAATAATAAAAAAAAATATTGCAGACCAGAGAAAAGACTAATTTAATAAAAAAATATAATATATCTTGAACTATCTTGGAGTCATGCACTATTTCTATATGGCTAGTCTTTCTGAGCTGTTGAAATGAGATGTGCTACCTCTGATCGGCATTATTCAAGCTCACCGTTTTCTATATTGAAGATACAGTAAAACATCATTTATTCGTACTAACTGGGACTATCGATTCATCGATATTTTTTCGATATATCATAATATCGATATAATTTTAAAATTTGAGTATCGAAAAAACGATATTTTTTCACAAAAATAAAAAAATTCTACAAGAATGGCAGGTTCGACAAACAAAGAACCATAAAAAGGTGTGGTGTGTTCATGTTACTATCTACAGTGGCTGTGTTGTAGGAATGGGATGTCGAAAGCGAAATATCGATGTTGATATGGATATCGATATCGTTTAAAAATATCGTTTATATTTTTATAAAATTAAAAGATAAGAATCTAAATGATTTGGAGGCAGATTAGGAGATAATTGTTTCTTGATATTTAAATCTCGCTGGAAATGAACTTAATAATAAGAATATCTAAATTACTTATAGATTTTACATCAATAAGAATATTGAAACAGAAATATCGATGTCTCAAAATACTCTTAGTGCTTCTGTCAAATTAATAAAAACCTAAACGAATCGGAAGGAGATGAAAATATAACCAGCTTTTAATAATTCAAATATCGCTGTAAATTAATAAAATAAAAACAATAACATAATGATATCGGCAGAGTTATATCAATATTATAAAAACAATATCTTAATTATATCGATACAAAAATATCGATATTGTAAAAACAATATCTAAATGATATTGTTCTGGATATATTGATATTCTGAATTTACTAGTTTCCGAAGATACCAGTATCTCAAAAATGACAATCGGCGTCGTGACACACACATACACACACTCACACAGTTGCTTACAGAAAATGGCTGCTTTCGAACCTACCAGTATAGATCTAAGATAGACAATAAAGCAGAATGCCCCGTGTGCCCAGCAGTAGAAGAGAGTGTGGAACACGCATTCTTCCGCTGTTCCCGCTTTCAGGAAGAGAGATACGAATTAAAAAAAAAAAATAGTTTCAGAGAAAGTACTACTTCCGGCAATTCAATCTTAACCAAAATCGTATATTATTTATATTGATACAAATGGCTTATATATCAAATTCGATATGTTTTGCATTATATTTCAATATAATTTTTGATAAATGTTTCTTACGATCTCCAAGAAAGTACCGCTATCGGCTTACCAATTTCAACCAAAATCTATTATATTATTTATATTGATATAAAAGTCTAATTAACCAAATTTGAGATGTTTTGCATTACATTACAGCAAAATTTTTAATGAAAGTTTATTATGGCCTTCAAGTAAAGTATCACTTGTGGCTAGCTAATTTTAACCAAAACTGGTTTATTATTTATATTGATACAGAAGTCTCATATACCAAATTTCAAATGTTTTACATTATATTTTAATATAATTTTTGATGAAAGTCTAATATGACCTTCATGTAAAGTACCATTTCCGGTTTGCCAATTTTGACCAAAATTTATTGTTATGTATATTAATATATAAGTTTTACCTAACAAATTTGAGAAGTTTTCAGTTATGCTATAATATAATTTTGGATGAAAATCGTTTATGACCTCCTAGTAAAGTACCACTTCCGATGATCATGTAGTGATCAAAAACAGGTTCACAACTAGATGCTACAACAATCCCAATTACAAAATTTTAACTTTCTGCGGTCAACTTTTTTTGAGTAATTCGAAATACGAACGAACGTACTAACGTACGTACAGACGTCACGGCGAAACTAGTATATATACCTATATTTTGTTGGCTACGATTTAGTATATTTATTATTTTAGAGTTCCAATATGAGGCTATTCTAATTCCTACCAGACAGTCTTGCTACGAGTAGAGATTTTTAATTTTTTCTAAAATCCCCTCCTGCCTCTATCGCCTCAGTTTACATTTTCCTCTTGTAATTATTGCAATTGTTAAAGCCAAAAAATTGCCAGGACTCTGTAAGATTCAACCTCGAGATGTCAAAAACCATTCACAAATTATCACAGACCCCATTATATAATTGATCAATTTATTTCGATAAAAAAAAAAAAAATAAAATAATTCAATCTTCCAACAATTATAATAATTATCTCATTTTATTTTCCTTTCACCATCCATGTCAATGCTTATAAATTTTTTTTTTTATTATCAAATGCCTTCAAGAAATTAGGGATTGATAAACAGAGGATCCAAGAAATATTCATGTCAAATCGGGTCAAAATTACATCATGACATCACAGCTAATAAAACAATCGCCATCTAGGATCGAAATTAAAATATCTGATGTGGACAACACATGACTTCCTTGTACACCTATTAAACTGTAAATCGGTGGCTCAAAAAGCGATCCTGGATTCCCAGTAGGTAACCAGTTCCATAGAGATTTCTTCGTGTTCCGTGACAACTTAAGAACTGTCAATGTCACTAGATGAAGCATTAGAAATCGATGGTTTCGACATTTTAAGCGGAAGAATCAACTTAACTTATATCTTATTCTCCTGCTGCAGACTTGTTCAGCTCACAAACGGGGAGGAAAACAATTATTTTACACACAGTTTCAACACTTAAAACAAGTAATAAATATGCTTAATTAGAGTGAAAAAACATCGCGTTTGTACCCTTTATTACCGAACCATATGACCTCATTATTTAATTTTAATGCGTAAGTTTACTATGACGTTCAAGTAAAGTACCCCTTTCGGACCACAAATTTTAACCAAAATCTAGTATATTATTAATATTGATACAAAAATGCTATTTACCAAATTTGAAATGTTTTTCATTATATTTTAGTATGCATTTTGATGAAAGTTTATTATGACCTTCAAGTAAAGTGCCGCTTCCGGTTTCCCAATTTTGACCAAAATATAATATGTTATTTAAATCAATATATAAGTTATAAGCATCAAATTTGAGAAGTTTTGCATTATATTTTAATATAATGTTTGATGGAAATCAATTATGACCTTCCAGTAACATACCACTTCCAGTGATCTTAGATTTAGATTACAGCAATCCTAAATAAAAAATTTTTACGGCTAACCGTTTTTGAGATATGCGAGATGCGCATGTACAGACGTCACTACAAAACTTGTCAAAATGGATTCAGGGATGGTCAACAAACATGGATACGGGAATATTCAAATTAATAAAATAGAAAATGAAACATCAGCTCAGCATTGGATGCCTCCATACCATCATTACAACATTGTAGAATGTATAAATAAAGACAATACAGATGACATTAAAATATACAATGACCGTAGCAAAAGCGACACAAAAATTGGGTGTTCCTTTATTGTACCACTTTATAAATTCATACCGGACCTATCTCCGACAAATTACTATTAGGTTAAGAGAACCCTTTACCAACTGGAACAGCTAGTGAAAGAATATGGCCCTAGCGGAAACTACCTCAAAAGATTTGTACTGAGGACTGATGACAAATGTAAATGTGACCAACAGACAGGACTTCAAACACCTGCTCTACCACTGTATGCTGCTAGAACCAGACAGAGCGAAGCTGATTAGGCAAACGGCCATAGATGGTCTGTCCTGGCCCTGTACCTCAACAAATCCTGTACAGCAAGTACAAACATCTGCTTGTACTTTTGGCTAAAAGAGTGACATTAGTTTTATCCTTGTGATCACTAATCATTGTTTGGTCCTATTTATACCATACTTATGTTATTTCTAATTATTTAATCATTTTTTGTCATTATTTTTTTCGTTTATTTTTTACTTGAATGTGTGTGTATATATATATATATGTGTATATATATATTGTTGTTTTCAAATATTAATTGGAAATTACCTCTAAATTCTTATTTTATTTTATTTATTTTCTTCTTTGTATTTTTGTCTATTATTATCGTTCTACATTTTGTATGTGTGAGTGTATGTGCGTATATGTATGTTTATGTAGGCGTATGTACATGTGTGTATATATGTATGTGTGTGTGTATTATACATATACATACACACACTTAATAATACAATTAATGATATTTATATATTTTATAATACCATTAATTGTATTATTTATTAATTATTAAGTCTTAATTGTATTAAAAAAAATTGTATTTTTTGTTTAATTTTTTTAAATTAATTAATATTTTACCATAAATATCAATATTTTAATATTAATTATGTTACTACCATGTAAAAATATCAATACGGTCTTGCAAGGCCATATGCTCAAAGAATATGGAGCATGTATGTTAAATCAATAAACGGCTCTCTCATAGGGTTACTGTGGGTGAGAAAGAAAGGGATGGTCAAAATGGATATTTCCGTTTAAATCTGAAAACTGAAGAATTTCGCGATTACAATACTTCATTTACTGAGTAAAAGGGAGTACAAAATTTTACAAGATCTTATGTCTATCAAAAATAAATTATTGAACATATTTTTGTCCGAAAAACTGTGTGTATGCATAATTATTTTGCCAACTATAGACTGAGTGTAGCACTGTAGGATATAAAAGGAATTGATTGGATTAGCTGGCTTTCCACGAATCTAAAAAGAGCAAAACAAACTTCAATTTTCAGTTTCAATTCCAGAATTTTGTAGAAAACAGAATTGTATTTGATGTGTTAGAAAAAGGTAACGTATTACCTCGAAAGAACGTTCCCGTAATGAACTTGTCCCCGATCGATTTCAAGCAACCTAAAAAAAAGAGCAATTGCACGGGAATCCGGGATCAGCCTGGTTGAGCTTCAACTATTACAACACCCATTATGCCTTATTTCCTGATCTATTCCAGACTCAATAGGCAGCACTTAGTGTCCCAGAGTCCATCTCAATTAATTTTATTATTCAATTAAGTACAAAAAAAAATTAAATAAACCAAAATAATTATAAAGTAAAAAATGTTGTTTGATTGGTTTCAGTCATTATTAATTCAAATTTGCTTTTCATCCTTTTTTATTTTTTAATTTTTTTTATTTTAAGCAATTTAATTTATTTTTTTCTAGTTCTTTTTTTTTGAATGGGTAAATATTAATAAATTTGTACTTATTTTTTTTGTGTGAGTGTGTTTGTATGTGATAAGCAATATATGATATATTAAAAACATCGAGACCCGATATATCGAAATATCCATATTTTTTATTGATATATAGAACAACTAGTTAACTATCGATACGATATATATATATATATATATATATATATATATATATATATATATATATATATATATCGATTTTTATTTTCTCCATATTTACATCTCCAGATGAAGGATGAGGCTAAGTAACTGACGGTTGGTTTAATGATTTTTGGCTTATTAATATCTGATGCCGACCAAGCCCGTTGTCAGTCAACACTTCGTAGGTATGTACAATATCTTTATATGAGTTAGTCAAAACAAATTCCATTGGGAGATGTAACAGGGTGTTATATTTTGTTTCCAGAGAATGGGATTCTGCTACTGTTTGTCGACTTTTTTATTTCCAGGAATCCCGGACTTTTCGGGATTCTGTTTAATGGTTTAGTGAATGAATTTTCTAAACAAAGTGAATTGTCCTAAAAAACAAACAAAGATGGAACGCCATTGAGGGCATTCACTGAGTGCTTTTATTTCTTGTTCAAAGTTTTTATTTTTACAATAGTTTTATATATAAATAACTCAATAAACAATTCATTTTTTTTTTCTTGAGTACAATTCTTTCATGAGTCAGCGAATATGAAATGTTAACCTAACATGTTGCGATTATAATGCAAAAGTGAAGGATTATGGATTAATATTTAAAAATATCTGATGTGGACAAAACATGACTTCCTTCTACGCCTATTAAACTTTAAATCGGTGGCTCAAAATTTTGGCAACTAGTTTTCGATTATTGCGAAATCCCAAAACGACACTCGGCGTCGCGACATTCATCAATTGACACACACACACACACACATTAACTCTTGTTTCTGGAGGTCTCATTCCATTATTATACGTCGTTTTGTTTCGGTAGGTAACAAGTTCCCTAGAGATTTCTTCGTGTTCCGTGACAACTTTAGAACTGTCAATGTCACTAGATAAAGCATTGGAGACAGTTTCGACATTTTAAGCGGAAAAATCAACTTAACCTATACCTTATTCTTCTGCTGCAGACTTGTTCAGCTCACAAATAGGAAGGAAAACAATTATTTTACACTCAATTTCAACACTTAAAATATATATTTAAAAAAATGTTTAATTTTAGTTGAAAAAAAATCGCGTCTGTAACCTTTATTACCCAGCCATATGATCTCTGTATTTAATTTTAACATAATGTTCTATGTAAGTTAAGTTTTTTATGTAAAGTGTCCCTTTCGGCTCACCAATTTAGGCCAAAATCTAGGATGTTATTGAAATAAATATATAAATTGTAAATACTAAATTTAAAAAGTTTTGGGTTTTATTTTAATATAATTTTTTATGGAAATCTTATGACCTTCAAGTAAAGTACCACTTCCGGTGACCTTGCAGTAACCAAAAAGGAAGGTTCACAACTAGATTTTACAACAATCCTAAATACAAAACTCCAACTTTCTACGACTGACTGTTTTTTTCACTTAGGAACGAACGTAAGTATAGACGTCACGGCGAAAGTAGTCAAAATGGATTCAGGGATGGTAAAAATTGATATTTCCGATGAAATTTGAACACCGAAAATTTTCGCGATTACATTTCCTTTACTTCTTACAAGGAAGTAAAAAAACAAAACAGATTTACATAGGCGTATAATGTATAGTTAGTTAAAGGTTTCATTCGTTACCAAAATAAAGCTTGTTGCACAAAGTGGTCCAAATTGGACAATGTCACATGGAATATTATTATTATTATTTTTTTTTTTTTTATTTACTTCATGTTTATAAATATCTGTGGAAGGTAATCGATTTCCAGTAGAAGTATTATATAAATTGGACAATCGGAGGTGGCAGAATGGAATTCCAGGATAATTGTAAATGTTCCGTGCACGTTTAATTTTGGATGCATGACTCTGAAGAATAATAATTATCCAATAAATATTTCTGTTTTCTTATTTATTATTGCTAATCAAATAATTTCAAATAAAGCGTTCTGGAAGGAAAGTAGATTCATTTCAAAGTTATTTTAATTGACTGCAACGTTTACTTGAATAGTTTTCTTTAAAAAAAATACTTTCCTTCTGAGAAATTTGGAACGTTTTTTATAAAAATGGCTTTGTTTGTTTTTCGATTAGCACCATAAGAGCACATCGGTTCAAAGAAGTGACCAATATGAATTGTTCTTATAATTTTATTTCCTAACGGAATCCATCAAAATAATTACACCATCCAATTGAAAATTCTCGAGTAGAGGTCCCTGGAGAAATTCTCCGGTAGATTACGAAGTCAGGAATACGCCTCAAACTAATGTTCATTTACCCAATTAAAATTTCATTATGATACTCTAAACATTCTACATTATATAATTTCTAATTATTAGGGAAGTTAATATATTACGATAATTTAATTTGTGAACGACTTCCCATTGATCTTTAACTTTATATTTAAAAAAAACATTTTTATATTATTGCCTTTGAAGTTTCGAAAGTACTTCTTCGTCATCAGGATCTTTATTTTCTACAATACAACATCAAACTATTAAATTAATAAATATTCACACCTTAATTTACAATATATCTTGTTACTATTTAAAAAAAAAATTATATTACCTTTAAATTATACAATTAAAAAATTATATTAAATACAATTAAAATACAATTTAATACAATTAAAAAATTATATTAGCTTTAAATTATACAATTCCCTTCCCTTGTCCCGACATCTGTTCATTTTTACTTCGTTAATCATTTATCGTTTCATTATAAAAATTATCTGGGGAGTGAATTTTCTTTTAACTCCTTGTCACAGACACTGTACTATAATTGGTAATGAACTTTGTACCAATCCCTGTTACCATATACCTCCCCACCCATTCTCTTCACACTTACTATTATTATGTTTGTTTCACAATTTTTGTTACTATTCTATTCTATATATTTAAATCAATGTAACTTTTGTTAAATTTTAAATCATAAAATTATTTTATATTTAGTTTATTATGTCCGCGTAACGGCTTTTAAAATTAGCTGCATCTGTTTTGAAATTAACTACCTTATTTATGTTTTTCGCAATGTTTATCGCTTCCAATGTTTTTTTTTTGTTTTTTGTATTTTTTTCGATTTCTATTATTTCGGAATTATCAAAATTAAATTTATAAAATAGATTGTGGCAACTTTGAGATGACCTATATAGGAGAAACCTCGAAAAAGTTACAGATCAGAATTAAGCAGCATATCAGTAATTTTAAAAACAGTAAAAATAAAATTATCACAGCTTTGGCCCATCATAATAAGTAACTACAAATTTAATTTTGATAATCCTGAAATATTTGAAACCGAAAAAAATACAAAAAATAGAAAAACATTGTAAGCAGTACACATTGCGAAAAATATAAATAAGGTAGTTAATTTCAAAACAGATGTTATATTGTAATATATTGTAAATTAAGGTGTGAATATTTATTAGTTTAATAGTTTGATGTTGTATTGTAGAAAACTAAGATCCTGATGACGAAGAAGTACTTCGAAACGTCGAAAACAATAATATAAAAATATTTTTTTAAAATGTAAAGTTAAAGATGAATGGGAAGTTGTCCTTCACAACTTAATTTATCTAAACATTCTATAATTTGATTGAAAACAACTTCAAAATATGAAATTCAGACCAAAGGTTTGAACACTGTTTGACTATTGCTTGTCTACACACCTTTAAGCGTTCCCTATTTCACTAATCGAAAAAAACCTTGGGTACAACTTTACAATCGGGACGCCTTATCACTGGCTCGGGCCGAACTTACCCGAAGGTCACCTTACTACCGCTCTCCAGCGCCATTTGTTCTAACTACATTGTATTCAATTCTAAAATTCGTATTCATCGGAATTATTAATAATAAATTAAATAATATCTAATTAAAGCAGTAATAATTTTAATAATTCCGATGAATACGAATTTTAGAATCGAATAGAAAGCAGTTAGTTAGAGCAAATGGCGCTGGAGAGCGGTAGTGTGGCGACCTTCGGGTAAGTTCGGCCCGATCCAGTGATAAGGCGTTCTGATTGTAAAGTTGTTCCAAACCTTCCGTTAGAGAATAAATAATCTATTAAAACATAATTTCAATTTCAACAAAAATCGGACCTAAGAAACATGTTCCTAAATATTGCTAGGTTATATTCAGGAGGGAGATCAAGGCAGTAGCTTAACCGTACCCCTTAAAAATGTTCAAGTGTTTGTTATTCGACTATATTAATTTCAGTTATTCCTAAAAATACAGTTTAATATTTTATCAATAGTATTTAGGGTAGTACCTAAGTAGAACCTGGCTCAAGGATAATTTTATTACTAATGCAGGATCGATTCTATCCGGCGAATCCCTAATTTAATATTATTATAAGTAACGGGGCAAAGTGCATTAAGTTCCGAAAGCCCGCTCCAAAGCTAAGTATACAGCCCGGGTAACCAAATTTCCAACTAAATTATGCACCCTTATCTTGAGCAATACCTTAGCGTAGCCAATCAGCCTTCCTTACATTTTCCGATGAATATTTTAATCTAAAATCATGGACCCCAAATTAAATCTTTGAAAAACATTTTAAATGAAACTCTTTGAGGTTGAATACTTTTTTTTTTAATTTATTTTTCTCGACGAGCGCTAAAGAGAAACATATTCATCCCAGTTGAGATTAAAAATTCTTTCAAAGCTTCTCTAATTTATTAAAACCCCCAAAAATGTTTAGCCTATCCGATACCCGTAAATTCTTATTTCACATTTATGTTTGAATATATTTTCTGCTATCTCTTCTATATTAATAATATTCCTCTTACAGGAATTTAATCAGGTAATTTATATTGAAGCTAAGGATGTACATTTTGAAGGTATGTCGGAATAATAAATTAGGGACAGTACACTCTCTGGCAAAAAATAAAAAATTGTATGGGACTTTCAAGAATGTGATAAAATGGACGCATGGCTGAGTGAGAATGAATAAATAAATAGCAAGGCCTAAAACCTCGTTTTCACCGTGACCTCGTTTACTACCTCGACAGGAATTCCACAACGACTGAACTCAGTTGATGACAGTTTTCGCGTTAACTGTAACACGTGTATCTCTTGATTGGGACTGTCTTACCTTATCTACCTTATCAATCAACTATAATGGTGATGGTGCGGGAAAATATTGTTCTCATAATGACGAAATTATCTTCGTCCCCATGGTAAACATACGAATGCGAAAATCACAACTTTTCGGGAGAGCAAAAATACTGTTATCTTTTGTTTTCCAAAAGTATATTATAAATATATATATATATATATATATATATATATATATATATATATATATATATATATATAATAAAAGGCTTAGCGAACCCGGAGGTTCGATGCCGATACCACTAATCGCTGTCTACAAATCTCGGTCCACCGACTACCTTCCAAACCCAAATTCATTAGATCACTCTTAATACTATCCTCCCACCTACGTTTCGGTCTACCCCTCGGACGTTTACCAGTCAGCTCAGCGTTTATTAACTTTTTAGGAATTCGTTCGTTACTGAGCCCAACAACTTTGCAAGCCCATTTCAACCGTCGCGATGATATCACTTCGATTATATTAACAGGGTGCATGCTCCGCAATTCCGCGTTGTGTAATCTCCTAAACTCTCCAGTTGACTCATCCTTTTTCGGACCAAATATTTTACGCAGTACCTTATTCTCGAATACCTTAAGGCGTTGTTCGTTCTTCAAGGTTAGGGGCCACGTTTCACACCCATACAGAACTGTAGGCCAGATAATAGTTTTGTATATTCTAAGTTTTAAGTTTTTGGACAAAATGCGCGACCTAAGTAATGTTGACACCGAAAAATAACAAGCATTTCCCGCCTTCACAATGTCCCCCGGATCGGCCAAGATATTGTTATTTTGATCTCTCATCCCATTCATTGCTGGTTCAAACTGTTTACGCGATCTGTTTATACCCTTGTACAAGTCTCTTACGTTGTTTTCAATTCTATTAGTTTCTATCTCTATTATTTTGTTTTTAAGATATTCTCGTTTTTTATTTTTGAGGAATTTGGACGTTTCATTCATCAAGGCCCGGAAATTAGCAACATTGTTATCGCTTGGATTATTCAAAGCTTTTAGTTTCGCGGCTCTTCTTTTTTCGCACAAGTTTAGACAATCATTATCGAACCACGGTTTATTCTTTTTATTGTCCCTTTTTCCAAGACACAGATTACTCACCTCTTTAATATTATCCCTAATTCCGATCCATAGCTTGTCTACATCTTCGCGATCCTCATCTAAAGATTCTAAGGCTTCAAACCTATTCTTGATTTCTACCGCGAATTGGTTTCTAATTGAAGGGTTTTTCAATTTATCTAGATCAAAATTTTCGGAACAAATACGGCTTTCTTTCCTTTTTTTTATATTAAGTTTTTGTCGAAGTTTCACGATTACTAATTCATGATCTGACCCACATTCTGCCCCACGATAAGACCTCACGTGAATTATACTATTTTGCCATCTTTGTTGTATCAAAACATGATCAATTTGATTGCGTGTTTGTGAATCCGGCGATGTCCACGTATACTTATGAATATCCCTATGTTTAAACGTAGTACTTTTGATTGTTAGGTTTTTCGAGATAGCAAAGTTTATTAGACGGATCCCATTATCATTGCTATGTTCGTGCAAACTTTCTTTACCGATCGTCGGATAGTATACTTCTTCCCTTCCCACCTTTGCGTTTGCGTCCCCTAATATTATTTTCATGCAGTTTCGAGGTAGTTTATCATATACCTACTCTAGTTTATCATAAAATTCGCATTTAACTTCATCATCACTGTCTTCGGTAGGGGAATGTATGTTTTATCAGCGCGATTTTAAACCACCGCCCCTGAAATATGGCCACAGATATCCTATCACTAAAAAATTTTACGTCCCTCAATGCGGAGAGCAATCTATTCCTTATTAGAAATCCAGTACCTAAACAATAATTACCGCTCCCACCGTACCAAATAGTTCCCTTCTGTTAACGAACCCTCCCCTGGCCACTGAATCTCTTGCAGTGCCACGATATCTACATTGTATCTCTTAACCTCGTTTGCCACCGATTTTAATCCACCCGCTGTATTCAAACTTCTTACGTTCCACGTCCCTATACCTAAATCTCTAAATTTCAACTTGCGCCATGAATCCCCTGAAGCAGTCCCCACCCGGAGACCCGAACAGGGGACTAGTTTACTTCCGGATAATGAGCGTTTTACCTCAGAGAGATCCATGACTTTTGTGGTATTTTGTGAACTAAAAATATGTGAGTAGGGCGTTCAAACCTACGTCATACCCTCCAGCAAGCCTGGCGCTCTCATTGTTGGTCAGCGAGTCCATCAGACTTAGCCGGGAGGAACTTCCAAGGAATTTCCACCGACCATCCCCACATCCGCCACCCGTGGGACGCTCCCCTACGCGGTATTGAGATCCCGGAGGATATATATATATATATATATATATATATATATATATATATATATATATATATATATATATATATATATATATATGTAAATTTGTTTTTAACGTTGAAAAATATTTCTCCTTTTTTTTCCAGAACTTAATCATCAAATTCCTTTATATTTTATATTTATTCATTTTTTATTACTAACACTGAGAGACGGTTAATTATTTCAAATAAACAAAAGTAAAGGTACTTTAGAGGAAATCATTAAAAAATTGAATGAATAAATGAATGAAAATAAATTTTATTCTTGGACTTTTAGTCCCCTTAGAATAACAGAAATGTTCAGTACTAGTATTATTTGTCTAGCTTACATACAGTAAATAATTAAATATACAGTAAATTTATTTAAGCACTGTTAAACTATTTCAATGAGGTAAGATCTATCTGACATTAAAGAGAATTTAATCTTACGTTGATATAACGAGTTTGATCAAAATCATTAGAATAATTTTTTTTTTTTTTTGAGAAAATTGTAAAAATTTGTAAAATCGAATATTTTTTCTGGTGAGTCGATTTTGGCTAAAATGTTGCTGTAACATGAGAGGCTTATATATATCTTAAGCACACAATTTAAGTTTTGTAGAACTTTTCGTTTTTGAGCTAGAGTTACCCACCCACACACACAAACAGACCATATTGTGAGACTTGGTTATTTGGACTCAGAAGACTTTAAAACGTGTATTTCCACAAAAAAACACTTAAATATTTACTTAAAATTTTAACGATCACATTACTTTCCCCCACCATATATTTCATATTTAGGTAAGTCAAAGTTTACAGATAAACTTTTAGTCAATCGGTAAGACGAACTTCTTCGTATTAAACGAAATTTTGTTTAACATGTAGTTTTTTTAGCACGAACTAGAGAATTCGGTCCTCCATTGAGTTCGTTTTAACGAGAGAGCACTTTATATATATTTTTTTAATATATTTTATTTGGAAACTAATTCCTTTCCGGCTTTTGTACCAACAAGATTAACTAATAATTATTAGTTAAATTAGTAAGGATATTTTTTTTTACATAAAACGGTAGATGTCTTAAATTAAGTGAGTGAACATCTTATTATAAATAAATTGTCCGCTAACTTTAACTGCTCCATAAAAAGCCTTTAGCCAACAGAAGACCCATAAAAGTAATCCAATCTCAAGGAAATTCTATAGCAAGTGTTCGTTACTAGAGATAAACAGTATCAATTGCCGCACTATTGCTGCAAATTGGAAACAAGACAGACTGTTAATTGCCCTTAAACAGCAAACACCGCCATAAATTATGCTAATCCCATCTAATTAAAATGTCATAGCTATCATAAATTATTTTCAAGGTAACTGTGATTAACATTATTTTAGTAATACTCGATTTTTTTTTTTTTAATGAATTCTGATTAAGGTTTTTGAACTTCACAGCCCTTAGAAAATTGGTCAACAAAGCTTTTACTTTCCCATACCTAAATACGAAGTATATAGTAAGGGGAAGTATTTCGATCGTGAAAATTTTCGAATTCGAGTTTTCGACGGAAATACACGTTTTAAGGTCCCCTTAGTCCAAATGACCAAGTCTCGCAAAATGGTCTGTGTGTGTATGTGAACAGTCTAGCTCAAAAACGAAAAGTCGTACGATAATCAAATTACATATTTAAGGTTTGCACATGCATGTGATGTTACAGCAACATTTTCGTCAAAATCGACTAACCGGAAGTGCCACTTTATATAATCGATTTTACACTTTTTTACAATTTTCTCGAAAACGGCTCGAACGATTTTGATGAAACTTGCCTAAATTGTTCTTCATAAAGGCTTTTTAAACTAAACTTTTCATCTATGTAGTAAAATACCGAGGAATTTCAGGGGAAAAAGTTATGATAAAAAGAATACTTTATTTGCGTATAGCTTAAAAAGTATACATTCTACGGTAAATTATTTGTAGTATTGTATGAAAGTTAATTAAATTATCTAAAAAATAATAAAAGAATCATCAAAATCGGACCAGTATTAGCAAAGATACAGTGTATTTTATGAGGAGCACAAGGCCCTAGATGGGTAACCAAGCGCATCTGAAAGGAGACGGATGCGAACCTCCTACCACCAATTCGCCAATCTGTTGTGAACAATACGCTCTGTAATAAAGTAATTTAAGAATACAAATGTGGAAATTAACTTAATAATTTCTACTTTCACATTATGTAATGGAAAGAAAATGTTTCCATGGAAACTAAACCAAAACTTTTTAAATATATTTGCAATTTGACAAAGTTAAAATATATAGGTAGTGTACAGGATTGTTGTACTAAAATTGTTTAAAATACTTTTTTATTGTACTTAAGTGGGAGAAGATGTGTATGCTGCTAAATTTATTAGAAGCAGTGTTTATGTGAACTCTTTAAAATTGTATTAAAAAGATAATTATTATAGGGCGGTAAGGGAAAATTGTGTGATGCGCGCACCGCACCAGATTTTTTTAATTTAAATTTTTTAATTGTCTTTTTCTGAACCTTCCTTCTTTTACTTAGAGTGGGGCAGAAATACAATGCATATTGAAGGATTGTAAGAAAAAACAAAAACCCAATGTCTTTACAAAATATCTGATGTGGACAACACATGACTTCCTTGTACGCCTATTAAACTATAAATCGGTGGCTCAAAAAGTGATCCTCAATTTAGTTACTAGTTTCCAAAGATCACAGTATCTCAAAAACGACACTCGGCGTCGCGACACCCATTTATTGACACACACACACAAATGGGGAGGAAAACCAGTATTTTACACTCAATTTTAACACTTAAAAGAAGTAATAAAAATGTTTAATTAGATTGGAAACCAAATTGCGTTTGTAACCTTTATTACCGAAACATATGATTTATGTATTTAATTTAAATATAATTTTGGATGTAATCTTATTATGACCTTCAAGTAAAGTACCCTTTTCGGCTCACCAATTTTAACCAAAATATATTAAATACATTCCTATCGATATAAAAGTCCTATTTACCAAATTTGAGATGTTTAACATTATATTTTAATGTAGTTTTTGATGAAAGTCTAATATGACCTTTAAGTAAAGTACCGCTTCCGGTTTTTCAATTTAAACCATAATCTAGTATGTTATTTAAATTAATATATAAGTTACAAATACTAAATTTGAGAAGTTTTGCAAAGTATTTTAATATAATTTTTGATGGAAATCAATTATGAACTTCAAGTAAAGTACCACTTCCGGTGATTAAGCAGTGACCAAAAAGTAAGGTACACAACTAGATTTTACAACAATCCTAAATACAAAATTTCAACTTTCTACGGCTAACCGTTTTTGAGTTATGCGAAATACGAACGAAGGTACGTACGTTCGTTCGTATTTTGCATAACTCAAAAACGGTTAGCCGTACAGACGCCACGACGAAACTAGTCAAAATGGATTCAGGGATGATCATAATGGATATTTCCGTTGAAATCTGAAAACCGAAAATTTTCGCGATTACAATACAAGGATTATTTTCTAATGACGATAAATAACTTGTAACCTCTCAACTCGAGTCTTTCCACTTGTACTTTTCTCACATGTACTTGTACTTTTATACTTTATTATGAAATAGGGCACAGGACTCAATAACGAAATATCCGATAAAAACAGACAGCGATAGCACTACTCACATCAACAATCTAAAAAAAATTAACAAAATCGGGATGTGGCATCTCTCGTCTGCATTTATGTGAATTTATCTTTTTAATTCATAAAATGAATACGTATTTGCGCCTAACTGAATGATGTACTGCCTTTGTTCTGCATTTAAATGATATTTTATTTTCCTATTATATCTTAATGTCTGAATTGACGGAATCTTGGAATCTTCGAATTTTATCTTAACTGTCATAATATTTTAATAAAGAAGTATAGAATTCTGAAGGAATATCATTAATCTTTAGTATATTTATTTAAATAATTTATTTTAAGCCTTCATTGAGGAAAGGAATTCTAACTGTATGCATTTCGTTAAATCTTATTTGGTACTGTTGTAATATTTTTATATACAATTCTATTTAGCTAAAAACGGTAGGTCACCCTCCAAGCCAAAAGTTGATCCAAATAATAATTAGAATATATAAAATAACTATTTGCCTATTACTAACATTAAAGTAATTTATTTTTTTCAAAAGGAATTAATTTATTTCTTCAAAAGAAAATTTAAATTATGATTATTTTTGGTGAAGATCGTTGCGAAAAGCAATTTCTAAGCTTTATAGAGTTCTCCAAATTTATTTTCTTAAGGGCAATTATTTAAACATAAAAAAATGAAATTACCAAAATGAAAATGGTTATAATAATAATTTTTTTTTCTGTAAACAGGAATAATTATTTTTTTTAAAAAATTAAGTTAATATTCTAAAAAAAAAAACTTTCTTGAACCTAACACTTTCTCCCCTACAGTATCTTTTAATAATGTTCTAATCGCCCTTGCAGAACAAATTCGCAACCTAGAACTTTATCTCGAGAAGTAACTAATGTGGAATACTCATACAAGATAAACCAGAAACTATCCAACGATTCCAACTCTTAACATTTACAAGACAAACAATCCATTATAGAAAGCTATCCTACAAGGATATAGACAGACTTATTTAAACATAAGGAACTCTATTGCTAGAGTTCTTAATAGTCTTTATTTAGCCACGAATGGTCTGATTCTTTATAAACCTTTGTAGAACACGAAAATCTCCTAAAATGGAATGGTCATTGTAATCTCATAAATATGATAACATGTGTAAATTTGTTTTCAATATTATAAAATATTTTTTCAAGGAAAACATATAACAAAGAATATAAAGAATGTACTCAATTTTAAAGCTGACACAAAAAAAAACTGAATTGCCATTATGCGGATGCAATAAATAGGCTTAGTATAATACAAATAATACAATGATACAAGAAATTACTTCAATTAATACAAATATTTATAGGAGTTGAAATTTTGTATTTGGGATTCTTGAAACATTTAGTTATGAACCTCTCTCTTTGGTCGCTACATGACCACCGGAAGTGGTACTTTACTTGAATGTCGTAATAGACTATCATAAACAAATATTTTAAATGTAAAAATTTTCAAAATTGGTATATAACACCTTTCTGCCAATATAAATAACATACTAGATTTTTGTTAAATTGGATAACCGGAAGTGGTACTTTACCTGAAGTTTATAATAGACTTTTTTAAATATTCGTAATTGATTATTAATAGTATTTTCTCCTAAAAAAAAAATAGACTATTGCAGTGGGCCGAAGGTCGGCGGTGAGCGGCGGGATTGCGTTTTCTATCCGTTTCATAACCCCTAGAGCACGATTATCGAAGTTTTGGAGATGTTTGATTTTTTTTTTTTTTCTCGCTACATTTGAATACCTCCAGCGGACCCCTTTGGGTCAAATGCGCTCAAATTCGGTACTTAGGACTTTCTTCCAGGCAGAACGATTCCATTAAGAATGGGTAAATTCGAAACTGAAATTTCGGCGTTTTTAAAGTTTTGCGCATCTCCACCATATTAGTTTGTAGAGCTAAAAATTTGAGTTGGTGTTGGTGTTAGTGATTGAGTTAGTATTAGGGAAGTATCTTTTGGAGGTCTCAAATTGGTTCCTCCACTCCCCTCCCCCCGGATTTTTCGATTTTTTTAAATATTTGCACACCTTTAAAACCTCTCCAAATTTCGGTATGTTTACCTGAAATTTCGGAGTTTTTAAAGTTTTGCGCATCTCTACAGTTCATCATATTAGTTTATAGGACTGAACATTTGTTTGTCTCGTTATATTCCAGTTACTCCCGTTGGGTCAAATGAGCTGAAAGTTTTCTGTGTCGAAGGTCAGAGGAGAGGCAGAACATTATAATAAAATATGTTAGGGAACTATCTTTTGTGGGTCTTAACTTTCTTCTTACTCTTACTTTCTTGCTAACGTTTTTATAATATTTTTATTTTAGTGAAATAAGACTTTAGTGACGGAGTTCTGCTGCTCCCATTTTTTTTTAAATTGTATCATTTTTAGATATAAAAGCGACAAATAAAAGTTTTATGAAATGAAATTCTGGGTCTAACTCATCCAGAATTACGCCGTGGCGCCGAGTGTCATTTTTGATGAAAAGGAGCTGGGTGAGGGATATCCTTAATCAAATATTGAGGCAGAAGGTCGTGCTATCCAGGACTCCATTTATTAGACCCCTGTAATCCACGGCCAACGGTAGAGGGTCCTAAATATCCTTTAATATCACTACCGTAGTCAAGCCAGTGTCAAAGTTTTCTATGGCATTTTCATCTCGATCTTTATTCTAATAAGTCGTCTGGAGATGACAGGAATTTCTGAAAAGAATGTTTTCGACATCAGTCTGCGTTTTTTCATCATCGGCTTACGCTCAGTTGAAAATACCAGCTTTAATAAATGCACAATGCTAAATTCAGACTGCTAAGGTTATTTTGAAATGAAAGAATAAATAAAAAAAAATACAGTCAAAATGTACCGAGATTTTCCATAAACCCAGAGAGAAAAAAATTATTTTTTTCCCGAAAAGTAAGCAAGAAGAAATTCATAGAACGCAACTCTTCACATATTCAAAAATGTGGTGCGTACACCACACAACTCTCACTTGCCACCTTTCTTAGATAAATTTTGAGAGTTTCCAGTTAGTTTCCATGGGAATTTCATTTTGTCTTCACAGAAATCTTTTATTTCCAAAAACAAAAACATTTTTGTGTCATCAATATAACTAGTAAGCATCAAGGATGGTGCTTACTAATTATCCTAGAAGTTTTACGTTAAGTTGTCCAAGATCAACGGATTCTGCATATCCAGCAGGAGCCACTCCCCTCCCCTCACCAATATCATTGTTTACTGCATTGAATTAGATAAGGCTAAAACTAAAATGTATTAATTTTTTACAGCCACTGCTCGTTGAGATTTTAAGCCAACGCAACCAAGAGTCCAAGATTTAGACATCCGCGCCCTTCACTAATTCTTTCCAAGACATATAAGCACTAAACATCTATTATGGAGCTTTGCCATTGTTAAATTAGGGCCTTCTTATCCCTTGGTTCCCGCAGAGCCTCGACTTGCCCTAAAGACAATCGCCTTGACGTGGCGCGCAAGCTTGCTCGTACGAAGGTTATCTGAACTTTTTTTTTTTTTATTATTTTTAAAAATGCCATTCTTAAACGTCAAAAATTAACATCGATATATAGGAACTTAACCTATTAAACATGTTTTTCTTTTTGAAATTTCATAGCAATATACAAACAGGATTAAAATAGTGTTTATCCCAAAATACTGGTCCTAATCTATTATCAATTTCCAAATCGTGTGTTAATTTCTCCTTTAAAATAAACAGTCACTTAAGTTTTACGTAACTCTCTATCATCAACTACGATTGTTTATGTTATATAACATTTTTTCTAACAATTTTAGCTTTCAACGATATATTATACATCTATATTACTACTCTTATTTCCGAAACTTTCTGTTCTTTAGTAAGTAATAAAATTCTTTCACAGTTTACATTTAACCATTTTTTATTATTATTAACAACGAGAGACCGTTAGTTATTTCAAATAAATAAAATTAAAGATACTTCAGAGAAAATCGTTCTAAAAATTCGGCAATTTTGCGAGAATTTGTTCTATTTGGATTCCTAAAGAATTGAATTAGTCTTATATTTAAAAAGATTTCATGCATTAAATTAAATAGATTGATTTTTCAAAAAAACATGGCGAAACAAAACATCAGATCCACCAGATGCGCTTCTCCGCATTTGTGGTTTTCATTTAAGTAAATAAATTTTAAAAAAGGCAAATAATTTCGCCAATTATCGCCAGAAAATGGTCCCTGACTAACCAAATGACTCTTAATGAATCTGTTATGGCTTTGACATAAACAACAAGTCAATCAATATAATGAAGGCCGAGTTCCCTGAATCTTTGTGTTGTTTATTCTTCTCTTAAGCAAAAAATTAAAAGGATACAAACAAATTCCGTGACTGTCAAGTATATGCTGAAATAATACAAAATATGACGGGGTAACTTGTTAAATAATATAAATATTATTTTTCCACCTAATCCTATTAATAATAATAATAATAATAATAATAACAGAATCATTAGTTGCTCATTTTAATTTAAAATCAGATTAATTTTTATAAAAATAATTGTATTTTTTTACTTTCTTTATTATTAAAAGAGAAAAGAGAGATTGATAGTAAAATTAAGGGAACTTAAGGTTTACGGAAAAAAGCAGGATGAGTCAGATTACAAATGAGTTCAACTTAAACAATTTGAAAAAAAAAATTTATCAACAAGAAAAAAAAATCTGTACTGATGAAAATCCGGAAGGGTTCAGTACTTGGTATGGACCGTACTGTTTCTAAGCCAACGGTTGTGCAAGGTGATTCGGCCGAGATCACGCTCAACCAACAATTTTTTCCCCCCAAATTAAGGGAAGTCATTTTATAGATGCTGGGTGAGCCTCGACTGGTCCGATCCACGGCTGAAAAAAGAGTAAATAATTATCTGCCACAGCCGGTCTCGAACCCGGGACCTTGAGATGAGTACCACAGTGCCCTATCCACTGAGCTACCTCTCCCCTTCCATTGACTATAAGAGTTAATAGAAAAAGGTTTTTCAATACCGTTAAATAAAAAATTCTAGCTTAAAAAAGTTTTACTTTTTTAATTTATATATACTGAAGAAATATTCTTACAAAGTAAGAAAAGATAGGGATTCATTGGAATAAAATTTTTGGAAATATTAATAAAATTAGCGGAATATCGACTCATATAGGATGCGACTGTTTCCGGAAAAGTACTAATTGAATTCATGTCTGTTTCGAACTATCGATCACATAGCTTAATTTTTCATTAAAATCGATTTTTAACGGCTTCGTTCGATAAATAAAATTCAATTATTTTTTTAAGCGAAATAACATTGAATTCGCTTTGACGTAAAACGATTCCTTGCAGAAATTTATTAACGACGTAACTTCGAAACGGAGACCGCTTGTGTCCGTAAAGCTTGAAAATAGTTACAGACAAAAAAAATTAAATATTAAGTTTTTGAATTATTGTAAATCTTGATAACGGTGATATAAGCAACGAATCTGATGGTATTTTTTGCCTCCTTTTTTTTTACCAATTACATTTCCCAATACTTAGAAATGTTGTTAACAAACCTCTTTGATGCAAAATATTTAGTTTTGAGAAAAATCTTTTCGGCAAGAAACGAAAATCATGGACCAAAATTTGACTTGGTAATACCTATGTAGATGCTTATCCAGCCGAGGATGAAGGACATCTTCATCCATTCAAGACCGAAATAGGAACAGGGTTGGAATAATCGGGATAGTATCCCGAGATACAGGATACAAAAGCGAGATAGGATATCAAATCGCCCCCTTCCAAATTGCTTCTCGGTTTTGGTACTGATGTAGTCGATATGCGGTACACTAGGATACCATACATTCACTAACTGACAGAATCCATAATAGAAATTTCTAGCATATTTGAAAATTGAATTTAAGTAAATAGTAATTTGAAAATTGAATTTTAGTAAATAGTAATTTGAAAATTGAATTTTAGTAAATAGTAATTTGAAAATTGAATTTTAGTAAATAGTAATTTGAAAATTGAATTTTAGTAAATAGTAATTTCATTCGTAAATATATTGTTATTTTTTCAATAGCTTGGTAATCAGCGATTTTTAGACAGTTGACATCCGCATGACGGTATAGAAGGATCAATCTAATTAGGGATTGATAAATTATTTGCCACTTCTATAATTTTGTTTTTATTGAAAACTTTTTTGAATTGTATACATTTATCTTCATTTCTGAAAACACACAAAAATTCAACAATAAGCAATTAAAAATGCAGTTTGGTATTATTATACATACTAAATTTAAATATGTATTCATCAAAGACTCAGGAGTTAAATTAATACATCACTTTGAAAAAAGCCTCAAATTAAATATATATGAAGAACTTGAAATAATAAAATCCTTCAAATCCAATCCAGATTTTTGCTTGAATGAACAAATAAATATCTCAAATAATCTAATCTTAAATTTATTCCCATCCCTAACAGAAAAACCAATTACTCACCGGCATTACTGGGAAAACCCTGACCCTTAAACCGTTTACTTATAAACACCCCACCTTTCTTCCATTGCTAGTTCAGTGCGAGAACAAACCAATACAAACTTTTCTGTTTGATATAATCTATATAATCTAAACCTTGGTTAGTACGAGCATGTATTTGATTTATTGTGTTAATTAAATTTATAATTCATAAATGTTTTATAATACTAATATATATTACATTTATACATAATACCAAACTGTATTTTGAATTGCTTATTTTTGAAGTTTTGTGTGTTTTGGGAACTGAAGGTGAATGTATAAATAACATCCGAAACTATTTTCCAGTAAAAAAAAAATTATAGAAGTAGCAAATAATTTATCAAATCCTAATTAGCTATTTTTAGCTAATAATTTTATTATTAATTTCTCTTTTCTACTTTAATAATAAAGAATGTAAATAAATGTCAAAAATGTTAATCCGATTTTTAAATTAAAAATAGCAACTTATGATTTTGTTATACTTATTTTTTTTTTTACAATTAATAAATTGTTAGGGAGAAAAATAATATTGTTTCAAACTTATCCCGTCATATTTTGTATTATTTCAGGATATACTAGACTGTCGTATAATGTGTTTGTATCCTTTTAATTTTATGTTGTTTAACTGAGACATATACAACCTAAATATTAAGGAAACTTGATCTTCATTATATTAATTGATTTGTTTTTTATCTCAAAGCTATAACAGATTCATTAAGAGTCAGTTGATTAATCAAGGACTATTTTCTGGCGATAATTTCCGAAATATTTGCCTTTTAAAATTTATTTACTTAAATAAAAGCCACAAATGCGATGAAGAGCATCTGATGAGTCTAATTTTTTGTTTCTTAAAGGTTTTTTTGAAAAATCAGTTAATTTAATTTAATGTAGGAGAATCTTGGTTGGGAGTGCGGTCAATAAATAAACACACAAATAAGAAAACTTATTGTAATGTGTGCCGATGTTTCGGCCTAAGTTTTAGGCTATCATCAGGGCTAAGAAAAAACAAGATAACAATAGATATAACTGCAGTATATATATGTATAATATGCAGTATATAATAGTAGTGGCAGTACCAGTAATAATAGGAAAGTTAACAAAAACGTAGTCTATATCTACCGTTCCTTTCTTATTCAAAATTTTACTTATTAATAACTTAATAAATATTTGGATATTATTGATTAATAATATCTGTTATAAATAGAAAAAAAATATATTTATTAGATATTATTAAATAGTATAATGAATAGTATAATAATGGTTGGATATAAGTGGTTACTATTATTTGAGATATAATTAAGATATTATTATAGGATATAATGAGGATATTATTTTATAAGGCATAATTAATAATTAATAATGGATTAGATAAGATGTGGTTAGATATTATTGTATTGTATTGTTTGTGAATAAATTAGTTAATAACTTAATAAGTATTTAGATATTTAAAAATAAATAAACAATAATTAAATAAATCATTTTCAAATTAAAAGCGCTCCTGACAGACAGCCGTAGCTATGTAAGTAATAATACTTAGCACACTTTCGTAAATAACATCAAATTCTTTAATTATTATTAATAAAAGTATTTTCTATCTATCTATCTAACTAGAGCATAGGTATTACACCGCAGTGTTATTTGATTAGATTTTTTTTAGGTTTGATTTTCAATTTTTCGAATCATTTATCTGAGATATATAGTAAAGGCAGCCCTAAAATAAAAAAATAAAAATAATCTCTTTATTTTTAATTTCATTAATTCATATATGAAATATTCATTAAGAGGAAGTATTGCGATCGTGAAAATTTCGAATCCGATTTTTCAACAGGAAATACACGTTTTTAAGGTCCTTCAGTCCAAATAACTAAGGTTCGAAAAATGGTCCTGTGCGTATATATGAATAGTCTAGCTTAAAACGAAAAGTTGTACGAATCTAGAAATTACGTTTTTGATCTATGGTATGTCTGGAATGTTCCAGCAACTTAATTTAGCAACTTTTTTACAAATGTATCAAAAACGGATCTAACGATTTTAATCAAATTCGTTATATCAATGTTTAATAAAATGGTCTCTAATATCAGCTATTTTCGAAAAACATTTGATGTTGAAACTTCAAAATTAGTAGGCAGCGACACTTAGTATTTAAGTAAGTAAATACTTCACTCAATAAATTATTCTAACAGTCAAAAAGATAAGTAATTTGAAGAAACTTAAATTCTAAACGAAAGATAGTTTCGTATTTCGAAAGTAATTAAAAGATAGGAGCGGATACATTATAATATATTAACGACTCCGTAAACTTCAGAAAAATTTACTGATTCTCCAAGGAAGGAAGTAGAGTTAATGAAAGAACACCACAGAATTTATCACTCCATTAAATACTCAAAAAGAAACAATAAAGAATAATTATCATTTAGCGAGATAATTCTAATTGTTTCAAATTCCAAAGATTGGAGCGACATTCATTATAAAGTTTATATTGGTAGAATAAGAAAGTTTCGTAACTTAAGGGACTCTTCCATTAAAAGTTATTTAAGATCTTACTTGTATTCTAATAGGTAATTAATCTACTTATGGTATTTGTCAGTTTGGATGGTAAAACATTTACAACTTTATTTAATATTCCTATAATTGTGTATATGATCATTATCTCGGCTCTGAGACTTCACTCGAAATAATTAGTCAGCCAGCTAAAATTGAAAATTATTTTGTTTTTTAATATTCCATTTTACTACATTTCATTTATTTTTTATTTATTTTAATTTAAGACAGAAATGAAATATTCCACACACAAAGCCTTTAATTTACAAAATACTGGTAAACAACTAGACAACGTTTCGCCAATTCAAGCATAATCAAAGAAACTATGCAGACAAAATACAAAACTCAAACAACTCACAACAACAGTCTAAAAAGACACATCGACTAAAGGCATTACCCCACTCCAAGACATCTATACACATACTGAAAGAAAAGGGAGGTAACAGCTGGGGAAGGTAATATTAAAATCAGCTGATTAGTATTAAACAGAAAATACATATATTAAACAGCCAGAAATGTACTAAATCCCCTAAAAATAAATTAAATAATAGAGAAAAAATAAATACAAAAGAAATAGCAAGTAAATATGCACAGTAGAGGTTATAATCAAAAGCAGCTTATAAGCTAATACCAACAAACAAATTAAAAACAAAAGGCATATTAGTTAAATATTAAATATTAGTAAGTATAATAAACAATATAATAAATAGTCTTCCGTAATAAATAAAGTTCCGTCAATTCAAGATCACAGTATAAAGAGATTTTGACAATGTATTGTACTATAATACAAATCAATAATTTAAAATTACAATTATGTGTACAACAAGAAAGTAAAGCAAATTAGAGAGCAAAATGGAGAATACTCATTGTACAGTGGTGAAACTGAAAAAACAGAAAAGAAAATCGTAAATTTAATCCAAAACTAGAAATTTGTCTATTAATTAATTAATTAATGAGAGCGAAAACGAAAAAAAAAGACAAAAACTATTATTAAGGTATTTTCGGACAAAACCTTAAGCATCTCAAATATTAATCAATAACTAACCAGTCAACGTTTCGCCAGTAAAGGCATAAGCAAGAATGAAAAACAAAAATCGTGTCCCTCGTAGATTATATTCAGATCATGATATTCAAGTTTTCTTTTTATTATTATTAATCCATGATGTTCATTCCTTTGCCCGGCTCATTGACAAAAACAAAAACGTTGAGTTTTCACTAAATTATCAACTTTTTTGTTGAATCAAACATCTCAATTCTCATTACCGCAAATTGTCCTTGAACACTTCTTTTGAGCTCAATTACTCCTACATTTTTTCCCGAAAATGAGTTCCATCACCAAAAGCTGATTGTACAACAGTATGTACATTCCAAAACTGAAGTTTTTTGAGTTTTACTTGAATTTTGTAGTTTCTAAAATAATCTGGCGTCTGTTATCATTATCGTCACACTATTGATGAAATAAGATATGTCAAAGATTTGAATAACATTAAAAAATAAAAATAAAAATAAAAAATTAACTAAAAAATATTAATTTTAAATATAATAAATGTTCGTAACTAGTAAAAATCATTAGTTTATTTCCTAAGCTTCAATAAAATAATGATTAATTTTATAACAATAGATAATACATAACAAATAATCGACATAATCGATCTATTTGGTCTTATAGCGAAATTTTATACAGAGAAGGTCTCTCTCTGTGTTATTCTGTACTCTATAGCCCCGCCCATCGAAGACGTCCCACTTATAGCACTATTACAACAATTGGATGGCTATAAAGTCCTGTTATTTCAGTATAAGTATCCTCTAGGTTCCATTGGCGTAAACTGAACCGTAAGTTTTCCTTAGCATTTGTCTATCAAACCTTAGAAAAAGAGCCTCCAGTGGACCGGACAATGTCAAGCATTCAGAGATATAAATAAGAACTGGAGTTATCAGAGTCTTATATATTTGACTTTAGTCGTACGAGAGCCTGCTCCTAAAATACTTATGTAGCCCAAAATAACATATATTTAATGAATGAATGAAGGAATGTTTGAAAATAAATTTTCATTTATTTACAGACATGATTCTCTGTTGGATCTCGACTTGTATCTCATTACTGTTGAGTTTATTTATATTTTAAACCACGATAAATAAACTCAACAATTTATTCATTATAAAACTAAACTTTAGTTTCAATGTTAAGGCTGGTATACCCGAATATGTTTATTATCAAAGCTTTGATAAAAAAACTTACTCGTGTAAGCCAGCCTTTATACTCAAATGTATATAAGTGAAAAGCAACACTTTTCAAACTACTTCATTACAATTCTCTCGCACTTTTTCAAACTCTTAGCTTCTGTAATAACCCTTTGAAGTTAAATGAAAGGGAAAAAAAATAGGTAGAAGCCATCTTGTCCACAGCACGTTTAACTTTTTGCCTGTTAATCATGCTCTATATTCAACATAAAAGTAGCGGACCTTTTATTTTAGAATACAACACGTGCCAACAGATGCTCAAAGAAATTAATTATTTGTACTTTATATTTTTCTGAAACAACTTTTAGATTAGCGAAAGGATTTCCAGATGTAGAAATACATTTTTATTAAGTAGTACCTGTATTTGTTGATGAGACAGTAACTATTAGGTTCTGTGAACATTAGACCTCGCAAAAAAATACATTTAATCTTCATTGCAGCTTTGAAAGTTTAGCCAATGCTGCCATACATTAAGACTGATGTATGAGTGACACTAAATAAAATAAGGAATATCCTATGTTTCATATCATTCGAAATACTATATAGGGTCAATTAAGTGGTTTGGCGTTACTTAACTTACACAAATCCCTTTTTCGATATCACAATTCAAAAAGGACCAAAACAAAAGGCTCATAAACGACAAAAATCAATTTTCAATACACTAAAAAAAAAATCCATTTACAAGACAACTCGAATACCTGATGATTTAAAAAAACGTTGCCAATTATTACAAAATGGTTTATTATTTCCAAAAAGTTATATTTCAAAAATATCTGGTCTGTCCATTCACAGGACTTTACATATTCCTTTGGTTTTGGTTCAGATAATTAGATTATCTCTCAAATGAGCATTTGGGATGTTTCGGGAAAGAGACATGTATAGAATATTTGATAAAAGAAGCTGTTATTAAGCTGACCAAGTTCAGCAAAAAAATTAAGCAGCAGAAGCCTATGGAGCAGAAAATTTAAGCTTGACCCAAAATGATCGCCGTGAGTGTGCGGAACTGAGTTAAGAAGAAACTGTGTCAAAGCAAGTAAGCTGAAATGTTAGGACATGTAATGAGTGGGTGAAATGGTACCGAGGAAAATTTTGGAAGTGCACTTCCAGAAAAGAAAAAGGAAAGAACAAGAAGCTGAAGGAAGTGGAGAAATAATCCAAGAAGGATGAAGTAGAGAGATCAGGAGGCCAATAGCCACGCTGTCCTAAAGCGCTGGGAAATTAGTCTACAAAGTTCATTACGTTATATCTCAGCTAATAATGGTCTGATTAAAATTTTTTTTTTTTTTTTTTAAAGAAATTTAAAACGGACGGATTTTTTTTTTATTCGGTGTTTGGATTCTACTTATTTTGAAACGTAAAACCTCAAATTTTGAGTGGAGATTAATTTTTTTTTTCCTTGGTCCATTACAAAGGTCTATTATTGAAAATAATAGAGCAAAAATATTTACAGTAGAACGTCGATTATCCGAACTAATGTTGTCAGTGGTGGTTCGGATAATCAAAAGTTCGGAGAATCGAAATTCACGTACTCGCACACTATATATAAATTTATTTATTTTTTTATATATAATAAGGAAAAGGAAGATCTAAAACAACAACTTTGTAAAAAAAAAAAGTTTGTTTATTTATATAAATATAGTATGTATGTGCATTGTGAAAAAAACAGTGTCATAAAGTACATATAAATTGTTTAACTTAGTCACATGTACATAATGAAATGAACAAAAATATGTATTTACGTGTTTGCAAAAAAATAACAAAGTGTATCTAACCAAAGATTTATCAAAATTAATACTGTGGCATATAAAATGTCATGATCAAATTAATTAAAATCACACATATAAAAAAAAAAAAAGAAAAAAAAAAAAAAGAAAAAGATAGACCGTTCCTATATTCGAACGTTCGGATAACTGACGTTCGAATAATCGACGCCCCACTGTACATTGATTTTTTGTTTTAATTTTTTTTTTTTTTTTTTTTGTAAATTCTGTTTTTAAAACAACTTACATTTCTCCCTCTGTATTTATAAATGGCCGAGTTATGGGTTTATAAAATTTCTAATTGGCCGCTATTTTGAAACAAAAAGACGGATGGTAATGTCGAGTTCCTGGGGTGACCTGTGGCATTGGTGCCAAATCTAAATAAATTCGATCCAGTAGTCTCGGAGAAAAGCCGCGGACGGATCTTTTTATTCGATATTTGGATTCAACGTATCTTGAAACGCAAAACATCAAATTTTGAGGGGGAATTAAAAAAAAAATTCTTAATCAATTACAAAGGTCTATTATTGAAAATACCCAGCGTGTTAATTGAAAATAGTAATGAAATTACTAGTTTTAAAAACCAATTAATTTTAATACTGAATCTAGTCCTAGGACGTATTATCTAAGCAAAGACATTTCATTTTGTTTATTTAGCCAAATAATCTTTCCAAAAATATTGGTCCTACGTCACGATAAAAATAACATGAAACAAAAACTTCGCAGTCGTACGAATAAAACAATCCAAGCGATTACGAACAGCTTAGGAGAAAATTAATTTATTAAATTTTCAATGTACAATGTCGATCAGAAAGTTCGTTCAAACTTTTTGTTGGTGTTTTCTGAAGCGCCTAATTACTGTTTATTTAAAAGCACTTCAGCTTAGCACTCTTCACGAATTGAAAGTTTTAAGTGAAACTTTTATAACTGAAAATTCCTCTGTTGTTGCCAAACAAACAAAACAAGGAAATTTCTTGATTTCAAAATTACTTTTTTAATTACTCCGAACAGAACAAAATTAATAAATTATAATACAAATAAAACGTGTCCTTAATATTAGTTCATTATTCCCTCAATTACAGATCTTATTTCCATTGACGAACCGTTTATTACTTTCGTAAAAGTTTTAATAAAATTGATACAACGAATTTTTATCGAATTCATCTCAGTTGTTTACGAACAAAAAGGACAAATAATTTGAGACGATTTTCAAATAATGCCGAACTTCTGTATACCGAACATGAAAATTCCTTGAAAAAATAATCTATACATGGAAATTTCGATATAGAGAAAGATCACAATTTTTCAGACTAAAAACAATTACTGCTATTCTTAGGACTAAATAAAAGAAAAACAAAATTGAACGATCAATAGCACTTAAATATTTGAAAAATTGTACAAATAGCATCTGTGATTGAAGATTTTTTACAAATGTATACTTACAATTTAATGAGGACATTATTTATTTATGCATATTAAAAATATGCAAACATGCATACAAATTAATTAATTTTTGTTTTCTTCCAAAATAGCTTCTAATATCTGTTTGTGTATAATTCATCACCGAAGTCATTTTTAGGATCCATTTTTATGTTCACCACAAGTGAAAAAAATCACAAAAAATGAAAATTTTATTCTATGTTAGCAAAGAGAAGAGATTCAAGGAATTTAGGTACTCCAGTGCTTCTGAAACACATCTTCCCCGAATTTCCATTGCTTTGCAAACCAGTGAAACATTTTTTTTCTTATTTAATTATTGCCAATTCTTTTGTACGTAAACTAAGGGCTCTTTTTAATGACAATTACATTTTATATTTTTTGTTCGATATATAGAAATTTTATTTGATAAACTGAATATTTTTTTTCTAATAAAAAATCAAGATTCCTAAAAAAGCTTCGATATATAGACATTTTCAAAATATAGAAATTCGATATACGGAGGTTCGACTGTACTTTTAACGCTGGAGCTTTAGTTTAACATAGATGAAATAATGGAGATGGTTATTTTAATCGCTAATGCGATAGTTACGCCAATGGTAGCCTTTATGAAAACATTTAGCTACTATTGGCGTAATACTGTCGTACTATCACGTTGTCAGTAGCTATCGCGACAGAGACAGCTTAACTACCAACTTTATACGTCTTGTCAGTGAACTGCCCAACCTTATCTACCTTAACTGTAATGATAATTCGGCGGGAAAATATTGTTCTTATATAGTGTTTCGATAATTTCTGAATTTGAAATAGATTCTATATAACTTTCTGGCGTTATTCAATTCTTGGAGAAAAAAAAAAAATTATATAAATATGTTATTAGCATTTATTATAACACTGTAGTTTTGCATTTAAATTTATTTTTATTTTTATTAATTTAGTTTACATTAAATTAGTTTTTTATTGATTTGTTTGTAAATTAGCTGACTTTGTTAGAAAAATGGTTACATCAGCTGTTCTTATAATGTTCAGTCAGCTGTTGTACATCCGTCATTTTTCCTAATGACTGTCACCAGATTTACTGTTAGCGAGCAGACGACAATGTCTTACTGTCGTGATAGTAGCACTACGACAGAAAACTTTCACCGTGTAAATGAGTTTTTATAGTGTATGCCATTTCTGACCATGACCCCTAGCCATCACCTTGAAAACTTGTAAATTATAGAAAAGATAAGTTTTCTTATTTTTTAATTGAACACAAATACGAATGGTACAATATTTCATATTAATCCAAAGGTATATTCAAGTTGTGAATGATCTTCAGAATTAGCCTGGGCTGAGCGTTCTCTGAAAGAGTTTGCTACAAGACTCAGAAAAAAAAAATCTGATGTGGACACCGCATGACTTCCTTGTACGCCTATTAAACTATAAATCGGTGGTTCAAAAAGTGATCCTGAATTTGGTTACTAGTTTCCGAAGATTGCAGTATCTCAAAAAAGACACTCGGCGTCGCGACACCCATTTATTGACACACACACACACAAATGAGGAGGAAAACCAGTATTTTACACTCAATTTTAACACTTAAAAGAAGTAATAAAAATGTTTAATTAGATTGGAAACCAAATTGCGTTTGTAACCTTTATTACCGAAACATATGATTTATGTATTTAATTTAAATATAATTTTGGATGTAATCTTATTATGACCTTCAAGTAAAGTACCCTTTTCGGCTCACCAATTTTAACCAAAATATATTAAATACATTCCTATCGATATAAAAGTCCTATTTACCAAATTTGCGATGTTTTGCATTATATTTTAATGTAGTTTTTGATGAAAGTCTAATAGGACCTTCAAGTAAAGTACCACTTCCGGCCTGCCAATGCTAACCAAAATCTATTAAATGCATTCATATTGATATAAAAGTCCTATTTACCAATTTTAAGATGTTTAACATTATATTTTAATGTAGTTTTTGATGAAAGTCTAATATGACCTTTAAGTAAAGTACCGCTTCCGGTTTTTCAATTTAAACCATAATCTAGTATGTTATTTAAATTAATATATAAGTTATTGACAACCATCCGTTATTGTATGTCGTTTTCTTTCAGTAGATGACAAGTTACCACAGTATTTCTTCGTATTCCGTGACAGCATTGGAACTGCCAATATCACTGGATAAAGCATTGGAAATCGACAGTTTCGGCATTTTAAGCGGAAGAGCCCCCTTAACTTATTCTTATTCTCCTGCTGCAGACTTGTTCATCTCACAAATGGGGAAGAAAACCAGTATTTTACACTCAATTTTAAAACTTAAAACAAGTTTTTGAGTTATAAGAGATACGTATGTATGATCGTACAAACGTATGTACAGACATCACGATAAAACTAATCAAAAGGGATTGGTCAAAATAGATATTTCCGTTGTAAATTGAAAACCGTACTTTTCGGGATTACAATACAAGGATGTATAAAATAATAAATAAAATCAGGTGGATTTTATTATTTTTTTGTTGTTATGTTTAGTTTTTATGAATGAAATAAAAACCACTAAAAATTAATTATTTCAAGTCGCTACAGATCGGTTTTCCTCAATTCTAGTTATTGTTTCGCCTTCATGATTTTCTCTCGAAGCAAATTGAATGAGAAACCAAAGGGTACAAGGGACAAATTAATTTTGTGAAAATCAATCTTTTTAAAATTAAAACATTTTGATAAAACCTAAAATGTTTAAGTTTTTATCATATTTATATTATGGTTCTACTATATATTCCTTGAATATTGAGCAGTATTAATTTTTAAAAAAAATTTATATTTAATAACTACCCAGAAACAGACTAAACTCTATCTTTGAAAAAAAAGTCACTTGTACAGTTGGCTTCTCACCTCCTCTTATATAAAATAAATATCGGTAAAACCTTACAACAAATTCAGTATGTTTTTATACAGCGATTTGTTATATTGCGTTGTTGTGTATGAAAATTCTAGACCATTATAGCATCGATTGAAGTTGAGTATAAAGGGTTTGAACATTGATCTGTCAGAAATCCTACTTTAATTGGTAGGGGCCTTGGGAGTTGTGAAAAAATACCATATATTGTATAGGTGCGAGTATATTTTTTAAGAATATTTAAAAAAAAAGATAATAATTCTTAAAGCTTAAGAAAGATATCGTCAAAGACCTTTCAATCCCACTTCTATTTCTTCGGTCATGGTTTAGTGAAGGTCTCAACGTCTTATCAAGCCTTTGGAATAGTTGAGGAAGCCACTTACTAACTTCTACACGGAATCGATCCTTAAAATCCTGACAGCTGTTTGATCCTGAACGCTGAATCCTGTACGCATTTCCTTCGCATATTTTTTGCATTTACTGCCAACAATGTTGGTAATGAGTTTATTATTAAAAAACTAGGATATGTTTAAATTCACCTTTATCTAATTCTATGAATATGTTTCTTGGTATTATTGGTTTATTATTTTCAATAATGAAACTTTGTAATCGACCAAGAAAAAAAAATTGTACCCCTCCCCCTCAAAATTTGAATTTTTATGTTTCAAGATACGCAGAATCCAAATATCGAATAAATAAAAAAAATCCGTCCATCCGCCGTCCGCCGTTTTTTTTCGAGATCATTGGACCGATTTTCTTGAGGTCTGGCAACAATGTCACTCTGTGGCTTTTGACATGATTAATCGAAAGGGACTAACATTCTCTACAAAATAAAAATAAAATTATCGAAATCGGAGCAGTATTAGCAGAGATATAGCGTATTGAACTTGGTATACTAATTCCCCGCCGCTCGTGATCCTTGGCCTGCTGAGTTATCCTTTTCCATTTCTTCCTGTCCTGCGCTCTATCTTCCAATCGCCTACTCCCAGCTTCCTCGTATCGCTCTCCAGTTCAGTTTTCCTTGGGCCAGCTTCTTTATCTTTCCTTTTTTCCTTTTTCCACTGAAGTGCGCCTCCAGCATTTTTCTCTTTGCCATTTCATCTCCTACTCTGACCAAATATCCTGGGCATCTTAGCCTACTTGCTGGAAAATAGTGTGAACGGCTAGATATTTTTAAAATACAACTATATAATTTTCATCGTTGTATTCTGGTGTATCCATTCAAACATCTATCCTTATAGCTTTTGGTTAATGCCCAATTTAAAACATAGTTCCTTTATCTTGGCTAATATTAGTCCGATTCATGTTTGCTTTTTTTTCAATTTTTAGCTTTTTAAACAATTACATTATCTTTAAAAAGTTCCTTAACATGCATAGTTTTCGATCTATCAAATAACTAATCAAACGTGAACAGAGTTTTTAGATAAATTATCACTATTAACAGTGATGAAGAGTCCTATTTCAGTTAATGGACGACTACCCGCGACTCTCAGTTTCCTGGCTAGTGTCCATATTTTTCAATCTCGCCATAAAGCAGTATCAAGTAAGAACATGTAAAATTTAAAAATACCCCTCCACTTTTGATTATCAGGAACATACGTATGATAATGTAAAAATAAAAATAAAGAAACAAAATTTAAATATATATTAATATAAATAAAAATATTAACTCCATCTTGATAAACGATCCAGAACCGGTTTTCATTTAGGTTGGCCAACATTGCCACAGGCATTTCAACATGGTTGGATGAATAGTCCTCGCCCACCGGATATTAAACCTTGTTTGATTTTACTTCAACCGTTGGTTCAATACGGGGCGTAATCACCAACCTGTTTACAGACGTTCAACATCATCTTCAACATGAAGCAAAGAGCACCCAATAGTACATAGTCCGTGGCTCGATAAAAGTAAAAAAGAAAACCTCAACATTATTTATACACTTAGTTACAATGTGATCATCAATTTATAATGCAAAATATTTATTACTTATTTTATAATTATATATAGAAAAAATATAATTTAATAAATATTTAAGGCATATAATTTGCTTTCTTTCACACATAGGCACAAGAGGCAACGAACGAGCCAATAAAGGAGCAAAAGCAGCATCAAAATTTTTTAATGAGGGCTTTTTAAGGCCCACTTTTTTTCCTAAATAAACAAATGAGATCCCAAATCAACAGAACACCCAAGCGCAGGTATTTTACCATTCGAGTTACACATTTCTCGGTCCTAATTAACTTCCTAATGACCTACATCAGTGCTAAAGAAATACAATATTATAACTTTAAGATTATAATACAGTCAAACCTCATATATCGAATTTTTTTTAAGAACCTTGAATTTTTATTAGAAAAAAATATTCTGTATATCGAATAAAATTTCTATATATCGAAAAAACATTCCCATTTAATAAAATGTGGTTGTTATCAAAAAGAGCCCTTGGTTTACGTTCATAAGAATGGATAATAATTAAATAAGAAACTCTCACTGGTTTGCAAAGCAATGGAAATTCTGGGATGATCTTGTTTCAGAAGAAGCACAGAAGTAACTAAATTCTCTGAATCTCTTATCTTAACATAGATTGAAATTTTCATTTTAAATTCGGTTTAAGTATGCCTTTCTTCTTGTGAACATTGTTCCTAAACATGACTTCGGTGAAAACAAACATATGTATGTTTGCATATTTTTAAAATACGTTCTTATTAAATTATAAATGTATATTTGTAAAAAAACTGCAATCACAGATGTAATTTGTATAATTTTTCAAATAATTGCTATTGATCGTTCAGTTTTGTTTTTCTTAAATCCTAAAAATTACCGTTGTTCTATATTAACTCCAAAAATAGCCTTTGATACTCCTTTAGCCATAAAAAATAGCTGTAATTGTTTTCATCTTGAAAAGGGTGAATCTTCCTAAATATCGGAATTTTCATATATCAATTTTTTTTCAAGGAACCTTCATGCTCGATGTACAGAGGTTCGACTGATTCTTCTCATTGGTTCAGGATTAGGAGAAGTGCTTATTCTGAATTTTTTTTATTTTAAGTCTCAAGTTGGAATAATGATATCGGGTATGGTTTTCCAACAAAACAAAAGGAAAAATATAAACATTAAAAAATAATTGATTTTTGGTCAAATAAATTTTGAAAGTGTTTAAATAAACTAGCCTTATAAATTTTACGACAAAAATTATGGCAGGGTTTGATACAGCGCAAAAAAAAAAGCTTGATGTTGAAAATATCATCAAAAATCGAAATTCAGTTCCGACAGTGCTCAAAATTATTAAAAGCCATGAAATTACGATTCGATGTGAAGTTTTGTATCTCTACTTCAGTGTATAAGCGTTCTTGGGTTCGTTAGAAAAAAGGAATTTTCTTCTTTTCATTTAGATAAACAACTATTGCTTTATATCTGTCATAAGATTTGTGTAAAAAAATATAATAACAAAATTGACGTTTTTTGCGGATAACGTTGGTTCTAAAACAACACGGTTAAAGCAAATCGCGTAGTTTCAGAACCTTTACCGACAATCCAAAATTCAAAAGATCGTGAAGATTATATACATTCATCATACTTGAGATAGAAAGCCTTATTGAATAGAAGAAGTCCTATACGTATGCATGTATGTGTGTATATATATATACATATATATATATATATATATATATATATATATATATATATATATATATATATATACATATATTATTTTTACCTTTAAATACCTTTGAGGTAATATATATCTCCAATTAATTAAGGCTGCAGCCTAGCGATACATACTAGCTCAAGAATTTCATAGCAGGTATTTCAGAGATATTGGTTCCTAGAAAATCCGATAAGCTCAAGAGAAAATGTATGCAAGGATAATAGGAGAATTATGCAACCTTTTTTAAACTGTTTTGACCTTCGTATATTAGTTTTGGGAGGAAAATTACATCATTAGTGACAAAGATATTGAAAACAAGTTATAAAACAAGCCGGAATATCTGTGAAGAAAATCACATTTTTGTACATACGCAAAAGGTCATACACTTAACTAAGTGTTGAAAAATATATATATATATATATATATATATATATATATACAATATTGTTTTTGCCTGTGATTTTTAAAACTTAAGGAGAACAGAAGATAACCTTAATAACCTCTTAATAGTCGAAGAGCAAACTACACCTTTCGTGAGATTTTTCATGAAGGGAAGGTGTGCCTACGTGGAATCTCTTTATTGTATGCTAAATAATGGTGTAGTACCGGAGTTTTACCTTCAAAGGGTCCTGTTTGGTTTTTATGACGTCATAAATCCAAGATGGCCTCCACATTAAAATCTACTCATTACATTAAGAATAACACCTTCCAGAGTGCCCATAAGCATAAAATGCAAAGCAAGTTTTTTTTGTTTTGCATGAACTGAAGAACAAATTTAGTCCTTATCTTTATTTTTCGTATCATCTACTGTTTGTAAGTGTCATTTCGAAACTATGTTACCATTAAGGAATTAAAAAATAATTATTGTGCCGTTTTTTATTCACAATATTTTTAATAATATAATGATATGGATCAGGGACGTCGCCATAGGAAAGGTAGGAGAGGGTGTCTTCCCTCCCCTCCTCATTCCTCCTCCAAATAATTTGAAAGGTCAAAATGTTGGGAGATTTCAGATTTGAGAATTTACTTCGAATTCCGAAAATTATGGAAAAATTTTTTACTCAAAGAGTTACTAAAAACCAATGCCAATACTTTAAGTTAAAAAATTAAAATTTAATCGATACAATGTTGTGTTTGAATAGAAAAGAAAATTATTTTTGGAAAATCCAGTCAAAATTGTTGGAAAATTTTATATTTTGCCTCTATGCTCCTCATAAATCGTTAAGTACAGTCATATAACATATAATGGTATGATATATTCGTTACTATTACACGTAAAATGATAAAAGCGTAGTTCTCTTCAACATAAAAAAATAATCATCTCGTTAATTATAATTATGATTCCAATAAAAAAATTGTAAAATCGTTAATGTTTGAATTGTGCCGGTTTAAAAACAAGAAATATTTGTAAAAAGCAATATTAAAGGGGAGTTGCTCTGGAGACCAAAATTCCAACGTGTCCTGAAATATTCTTTCAAAAAGATCGCTCATTAGAATTTTCTTGAGACTTTTCTACGATTTCTTTTAGAACACCTTCATTTGTCGATTGTATCACAAAATATTGTTATGTGCCCTTCATTATAGCATACTTGGATACCTTTCGACATGAAACCTAACTATACTAAGCTTAAAATATAATAACATAACCGGCGATTTGGACAATTATATAGACTGCTAAATAAAAAATCTCAGCTTTCGGTTGACAACAAATCATTAACTTACAAAACATTTCTAAAATCTTTCTGGACATAAGGGCTCTAACTCTAGGGGACAGCTAACCTTTCTAACATCAAACACATCCTATCCTTTCAGTCTAAAGTCCTTCGAACAATAGTCAATGCACCATACTATGTAACCAACTATACCCTACATCATGACTTTTTTCCTATTAACGAATATCCTATTTGTTTTAGACCTTATTCCATCCAAATTCTCCAAATTTCACCAGAACATTGCTCATCAACCTAATCTCTTTGCACAATCCCTATCTAGCTCCAGCCATCCCTACAATCCTCCTCGAAGGTTGAAAATACAGTGGCCCCGAGACGTACTTAGTCTGCGGCTATAGTGTCCTCGCTCAGAATCCACTGATTGTCAGACGCGATAGAGCGCTGCGATATCCTGGAGTCATTGTTTTCTCCCTTTATGTAGGGGTACAAGCCTCGGGATTTCCCAGGCCGATTAATTAATATATAATTAATTAATATTGTTAAGTTAAAGATGTCATGTTCGTTTTATTTCATATTAGTTTATTTTTTTTCCTATTATTTATATTATCATACTATTATTTCATTTTATTAATTATCTGTAAATGTGGTGTGAATGAACTCTTTGAACACTATTATCGTAATCCTTGCTAAGAAATAATGTAATATTAATCAATAGAAATAATTACTTCTAAAAAAAAAAAAAAAAAGATTGGGCACTTTTTTTTATCCTTTATTTTGCCATATAGCTCGATCAACTCCATTTTTCTGACTTAGGGTTATATTTATGTATATGCACAAATGATCACTAAATATAACATTAATAATTACTAACAATCACTAGTATCTGACAATCAGTAGTGACTGAAAAGTAAACTGGTGTACTGTAACGTACTACTTTTTGGTTAGATACATGATTTGTTGCGCTAGCCCAGTGGAGGGGGAGCAGGTTCAACCAGACTTGTCTAAATAACTGTAAAACATTCTTAAAATTTTATTTAGTAATAATTCACCAATTAAAAAAAAACATTTAGTCTAACTTTATACAATTTAATAAATACAGAATTTAATGCTGTAATATTTACACAATCTGCAAATAAGTCAATATATGAGAAAATTCCTTTAAAATAAGCTATAACAAACAACCATAACTAAACTCACATTTTATCATTTAGTCTTGAAATAGTCCTCTTTCACTGTTCAACTGGAATTAATTCTCATAGTCTTAATCAGTTTTCAGTTCTTTAATATCCCACCCCAATGGGTTCAATGTACAGAATAAGGATGCACAAAACTAGGCCAACAGTTAAGCCAACGTATTCTCACCCTTTGTTAATCCTTTTTTTCAAAACTTTTTAAACTCCCCACTGTAACTTCCCTATTTCTCTCTCGTGTGTTTTTTTAATTGTTTACCGTGACAGTACCTGTTCCATAAAAGACCTTAATTAAGTATGGTTGGTAAAATCTATCGTTATTGATCTGACACCTATGAGATCCTAAAAGCATAATTTGGACTGTTTGCCACCAACCTGAGATTTGGTAAACAAGACCTCATTATGTATCAATATTGGAGCTATCCGCTTGATTAAAGCCAAACTTTCCTGATGAAGCGCGCTCAATTTGCTTGTCAGTTCTGTCAGCTTCATTATTGCAATCAATACAAACAATATCTAATATTAATAAAGAGTAGTTCTTTGAACAGTAGGCCTAGCGAGCCAATTAAGGTATTTTTATTTAAAATTTCATCTGTCTATACCAATCGCAAACCAAATCTGCTAAATATAAATGGGACTTTAATAAACCTCTTTGGCCTCAGTCCACATTTCCCTCTTGTAATATCGACATCAGTAATACAATTTCAATTCTCAATATCGAAAAATCGTCACGTTTCAACAAGATTCAGAACTAGGGAAATCAATGACAATTCACAAATAATTTCAGAACCCTTTACAGAATTGATAATTTTTTTTTCATTAAAGAATGATTAAATCTCCTCGCAATTATTTTATTTTTTCTTCATTGCCTGTGTCATCAATACTTAAAATATTTAAGTGCACGAGTTATATGTATATATATATATATATATATATATATATATATATATATATATATATATATATATATAGATATATATATAAATAATCAAATGCCTTTAAGGAATATTCATGTTCCCCCTCAAGTCAATCGCTACACTTACGTCGGTATTCCTTTCTGACTTCAATTGGCCAAATTTGAACCGAAAAACACGGAACAAACACACAGACAGACAAAATGCAAACGGTCTAGTTCAATCAGGACCACGTTTACAGTTAGTCAATACATTTTAGGAAAAACGATTCCTCTCAACTAATCAACTGTTATCGAAAAGCATTTCTGGTTTTAAAAAAATAAATAAATAAATAAATAATTGAAATATCTTAAAGGAATATTCATGCCAAATTCGAAGAATATCGAACAACGCATTGATCGTGACTGCAAAGCATATTTTTGATGACACGAGGCCAATAAAACGACCGCCATCTTGAATCGAAATTAAAAAATAAAAATACCTACATATATGTCGTTTTTCCTTACTTCAAGGAACATTGGGGTCATATTTTAAAAAACCGAACGATGCGTTTGGTCGTAAAAGATAGACGAAACTCCAAACGATAGAGTTGAAACAGGACCTGATTTAGGATCGACCAATAATACATTGAATAGTGATGAGTTTAATGTATTCATTTAAATTTTTTTATGGAGGGAGTTATTGTTGACCGTATATTTATATTTAAAGGGAGAAGTTGGTCGGGGGGTGCGGTCAAAGAATTACACTACCAGAAGCGAACTTATATATTTTGTGCCGACGTTTCGGCCTAAGTTTTAGGCCATCTTCAGGGAGAGATAGTTGTGATGTGACAAGTTATGCCTATATCGGCGAAACCAAAAACCTCCCCAAAGATCGCACCTCCCAGCACAAACACTCCATCTCTTCCCGTAACCAGACTCTCTTTCAGACTCGTAACCAGAATTTTTTTTTTAAAGACTCGAGGCTTAGTTTTTGATATAGTTCAAGAATGGCTGAACAAATATTATAAATTTTTAAAATTATGTATTTCTATAAAAATACAGAAATGATTACTAAAGTTAAATCCTTATATATCTGTGTGATTATGAACCGATGAGCAACGTAACGACTAATTACTTATATAGACTTGCGCTGGAGGAGTGGGAGCGGTTCTACAAGTACGCTGGAGGAGTGGGAGCGGTTCTACAAGTACGCTGGAGGAGTGGGAGCGGTTCTACAAGTACGCTGGAGGAGTGGGAGCGGTTCTACAAGTACGCAGGCACCTGCTAATAAACCAGTCTTATTTTTTAATTTTTTTTATAGCCTAAGAGTGTTAAAATTCTGGTTAAATTTTCGCATAAAAATTGTTTTAAATACGTTTTAGACATCGCATTCTTTAAACAATTTTCCAGAAGAGTAAATAATATCCCCGGACTGTGGAGGATCCCCCCAATACTAAAGCTCGTGCACTCCCTAATAGCCTGAGAGTCAAGACGAAATTTGGCTGATATATTTGAAGAAACTTTTAGTCATATATTCATGTAATGTCACCATCAAATTGAACTAATCTGTCAGGCCAAAACGGTCGGGTATTAAAATCGCTGCCAAAAATACTCGAAATTTTAGGACTTTTTTTTTTAGTTTTTGGTATGTAGGGTTTTCTTCCAGGTACACCGGATTTTATCGGGTTTCTTTCTATAAAACAAAAGAAGTTTCATCGAAATCGGACCATTATTAACAAATATATATAAATATACTCCAGCGGCGCCCGTTGGGTCAATTGAGCTGGAATTCGGTATGAAGTGTTTTCTGTATTGAAGGTCAGCGGAGAGGAAGAAGAATATAATAAATGTACTTTTATTAAATAATCTTAAATAAACTTTTTTCTCACTCCCCCGTTCTTTAAATATTTTTATTTTAGTGAAAATACGACTTTAGTGACGGAGTTCTGCTGCTCACGGATTTTTTTTTTTCAAATTACTTTCAGGTCATTGGTATAAATCAGTCAAAGCATTTACTTGTATTTTTTAATTGATTTGTAAATCATGGTGAAGATTTTTTTTTTTTTTTTTAATATTCGTGCAAATGCCTTTTAAATGTTATCATAATTTATTTAATTACTTCAATTTCACCCTCCCTCCCTAAAAAAAAAAACATAGTACTTTATTAAAATGCATTCGATATATATATAAAAATTAAAACTATATTAAAATAATTTTTTCAACCCACTTTATTATGGAGCTCTAAAAATTGGTATTCACACATATGTACATAAAAACAGATAAAAGAATATAATAAAATAAAACTGCTTTGCCATAATCAATGTCCCTCACCAAAAAAGTAACAAATTAAGAACGCAATGACACGTGGCACATGACACATGAGATTTATGCGTTGAACAACCTTTCTATCGAAGATGATAAATCAAGGCAACAGGGGCGCAGTGGAAACAAGATTACCTTTTGACATATTGCATGTCAATATCCTGTACCTGGATTTCAAATTAAACTTCAAACTGAAACGCCAGTACACTCTCAAATAATATCCCTAGTAAAACTTAATTATACTTTATTACTTACCATATTTCTACAAAAAAAGAATAATAAAAAAATAAAAGGCTCACGTGATTATTTATAAAATAAAAATGTTAAATAATTTTTGCGAAATTTCGATTACCATTACATCCGTTAATTACTTCCTCAACTACTTTAAATAAAGAAATTAGTGTATTAATTACGCAATAATAATATTATAATAATTAGTACAAAAGAATAAATAATAATATAAAATAGTAAAACCATAAAAAAAGAGACAAAATAATTGTTAGAATATAAATTTCAGTTGAAAACACGGATTCGAAATCTTTCCCGATCGCAATACTCTCTCCCTTACTATTTCTTATATAGCTTCTGGTACTGGTATTGATGGGGAAACTACTCCGGCGATTGGGCCTTGTGATCCATTTTGCCAACCCCTGACGGCTGCCTTTATGTCACCGCCGCGTATTAACCAGAGTGAGAGTGTCAAGATTCATTTCGCGGGATCGTCGCGAAATAAATATTAAATGACCCAAGGGGGAATGGAACCCACAACATTCTGAACCGGACACTGTGGGATCGCCGTCACGTCCTCTCTTATATAGGTAAGAAAAAGAAAGAAAAAAAAAGTTAATACAGTCGTATTCTTATCTTAAAATTTCAGTTTCAAAAGCTGTTTGGGAGCTTATATCAGAAGTACTTACCTGCATATTATATTTCACCTATAGTCTACTCTTGTGTAGAAATTGCTATTATAAGGTTCAATAAAGATTTTTGTCATCAAATTAATTTTACACGCCTGTAAAGAATAATTTCAAAATAAAATTAGAGAGGGGAGTTACAGACACAACACAATCGATTGGATAAAGAAAAATTGGGGTAAATTAAAACATATCTCAAGCTAACATTCCAGTTTTATTACGCTATGTGGTCAATTGATTTTTTTTTTTTTTATTACTAACCAGAATTGGAGGGTCTGAAATTTGTTGACAGTACATAATTGGGGCCCGAGCAACCAACAATTGATTTAACTATGTGCTATCGCCCATTGCTGTCACGACGTAAAGTTTTAGATATTTACTGCACTGTGTTAATCCGTAGCTCTGGCCCACAAAGTCCACTTCACACGTCCAAATATACTTCAATTGTATAAACCATCGTTTGTTTGTATTTTTATATAAATTGAATTGGAGAAGTTTTCAATGAAAGGTTCCATTAAGAAATTTATTTATAACATTCAATATATTGTATTTCCAATTATTTTAATGGTGGTGTTTTGTAGTAGACACTTCATATGACAGGTCCGTTAGAGTCTAATTAAAATCCAATTAACAGAGTAGGCTTTCATTCATTAAAAAATTACCAAACTCGACTCACTAACTGAACAGGACAAAGGTAAGCGAAAATCTACCAAAGGACGACTCTTGCACTAGGGAAAAAAAATTTCGGTAGTCAGAATTGCTACTTCTTATGATTCATTATAAGACTTCCTATAGTGTTTTAAAAAAAAAAAGAAAAATAATTAATTAAAATATATTCACGAATACTAAAAGAATTGAATAAAAAAAAAAAAAGATAACCCATTATAAATATAGCGTTGCTGAGATGTAGAAAACAAATTATTTCTGTAATCAGTAGGCATCCGCATGATGGTATAGAAGGATCAATCTAATTTGGGATTGATAAATTATTATGATAAAATGAAAAAAATTATTTTTTATTTAAATGAAATTATTTAAATGAAAAAAATCATAAATTCATCAAAGACTCAGGAGTTAAATTAATACATCACATTGAAAACAGCCTCAAATTAAATATATATGAAGCATTTGAAATAATAAAATCCTTCAAATCCAATCCAGATTTTTGCTTAAATGACCAAATAAATATCTCAAACGGTCCAATCTTAAATTTATTCCCATCTCTAACAGAGAAACCAATTACTCACCGGTATTACTGGAAAAACCCTGACCCTTAAACCGTTTACCTAAAACATCCTACCTATCCCTCGTTCATTGTTAGTATAATGCGAGAAGAAATCAGTACAAACTTTTCTGTTTGATATAATCCATTTAAACCTTGCTGAGTACCAACATGTATTTGATTTCTTGTCTTAATTAAATTCATAATTCATAAATGTTTTAAAATACTGATTTATATAATTTAATATGTATAATAATACCAACTATATTTTGAATTGCTTATTTTTGAATTTGTTGTGTGTTTTTTGAACTGAGGATGAATGTATAACATTCGAAACTAGTTTTCAAAAAACAAATTTATAGAAGTGGCAAATAATTTATCAATCCCTAATTCTGTAGCCACAAGAATCATACACCATAAATCACATCCTAATTTCAATAAAATAGCTTAAAAAATTAAAATAAAAACGCAAGAAGCAAATAAAGCATAAAAAAGTAAATAACATACTGAAAATCGTTCAGACTAGATATTTCTGCCCAATGATTAAAGTTCTTTAATCATTAACCCAATCTTTCAAAATAAAGTTAAAAATTAAATATATAACAAAGAAAGCGATCGCCAATGGCCACCTTGACAGACTCGGCATTGATGTACAGGCCATACCAAAAATATTAGTAGCTCTGCCCCTACCTACTCTTTTCCTCTTCCCTCGTTAATTTGCGGATTTTCCTCCCTCTGCTACATATCTCAGCCTAGGGCGACTGTTAAATTACTCTTTCATATCTTGCAAGGAACTGTAGAAAAATAAACTTTTGTTCTTGTTGCACTACCTGGGTTCACACTAATGCCGAACCACCATTTTGTAATTATTCCTAATCAGAACCTGTAGCAAAGTTCTTGATGTGGCCGGTTGGTAGCAATATTGTTGAGCGCTTTATTTTAATATAACGCACACACTAATTAACATGCAAGAGCAAAAGTATGGGTTTGGGTGTTTTGGCCTGGGGTGCTAACTCTGGTTAGTGACTTGTTTGACTGTGGATGTGAGATGTGCTGCATATTGTTCTTCATATAGGTTTTTCTTTTATTTTTTTCTTTCTCTGTATTTTATTTATTAATTTATTTTTTCTTTCTCTTCTTCTGTCCTGGCGTTGCCTGAATTGGCGGAATATCGACGGGTAATGTATTTTCTGTTATTTTTGAGACTCTTGGCTTCTTGTTTGGATTTTTTAATTTGTCTTAGCACACACTATTTTTAATTTTTTTTTAATATATGTTCTTAATGTTTCTTAAATAGTATTATAATCATTTGAATAATTGATTCGGAACACCTGTACAATAATTTTTTTTTTACAGTTTATTAAAAACATAATATATTTTAATTACTGGAGAAAATAAACAAGAGGAAAAAAAACTGGTTTTCGAATAAAATAAAATACATACTTTAATAATTTATGCTCATATCTATACCTATTCATAATACGCTAATTTTCAGCATGAAATCTGTAAACATTTATAAATATACGACCATTCCATAGGGATATAAATGGAAGGGAAACAAAATAATAATTTTATATCTTGGATTAAATTTTCGAATTGTGAAGCAGGCTGGCAGGGAATCCATAAGGAAGAAACAAAAGCTTTTAGATCTACAAGTCCTTTGATCCACTCGCGAAGCTCTGATAACCATTAAAACATTAAAAGCAGGCTTTTAAAAAATGTATTCAAGTTCATAAGCTCTACTTTGAAGAACTTAGCCGTCCTACTAAAATTTTCATGAGAAACACAGGACAAAATGAGTACCCATTTTCACAATAACAAGTGGAGTGTGCGGTGTGTTCGTCTCCGATATAGATCAAAATTATTTGGGTGATTCTAAATTGAAAATATCTGATGTGGACAACACATGACTTCCTTGTACGCCTATTAAACTACAAATCGGTGGCTCAAAAAATGTTCCTGATTTTCTACTACTAGTTTCCATGGATAACAGAATCTCAAAAACAACAGTGGGCGTTGTGACATCCATCTATTCACACACACACACACACACACACACACACACACACACACACACACACACACACACACTCACTCTCTCACACACACACACACACACACACACATACACACAAGCTCTTGTTTCTGGAGGTCTCATTCCGTTATTACATGTCATTTTCTTTCAGTTGATAACAAGTTCCCTAGAGATTTCTTCGTGTTCCGTGACAATATTAGAACTGTCTATGTCACTATATAAAGCATTGGAAATCGACGGTTTCGACATTTTAAGCAAAATAACCCGCTAAACATAAAATATATTTGTCAGTTGACAACCGTATGATGGTATAGAAGGATCAATCTAATTAGGGATTGATAAATTATTTGCCACTTCTATAAATTTGTTTTATTGAAAACTAGTTTCGAATGTTATACATTCATCCTCAGTTCAAGGTTTAAATGGATTATAATCCATTTAAACCTTGAACTGAGGATGAATGTATAACATTCGAAACTAGTTTTCAATAAAACAAATTTATAGAAGTGGCAAATAATTTATCAATCCCTAATTAAATATATTTGTGAAAAAACAAATTAAGCCAAAATAATATTTAGAAAAGAGCAAATAATAAGATGTGATTATAATCCTAAACTAACATCATATAAAAGAAAAATAAGTAAAAATTGCTACACTATAAACAATGAAATAGAACTATGGCAAGGAGGAAAATAAGGACGATAAAAATAATAATAAATTCTAATAAATAGTATTAATGATAATAAGTAGTAATAAATTCTCCTGCTGCAGACTTGATCAGCTCACAAATAGAGAGGAAAACATGTATTTTACATTCAATTTTAACACTTAAAAACAAGTAATAAAAATGTTTAATTAGAGTGGAAAAAAAATCGCATTTGTAACCTGTATTACTAAATCATATGATCTCTGTATTTAATTTTAATATAATTTTTTTAATAAGTTGATTATGACCTTCAAGTAAAGTACTCTTTTCGGCTCACCAATTTTAACCAAAATCAAGTAAATATATTCATATTGATATAAAAGTCCTATTTACCAAATTTGAGATATTTTACATTATATTTTAATATAATTTTTGATGAAAGTATAATATGGCCTATAAGTAAAGTACCACTTCCGGTTTGTCAATTTTAACCAAAATTTATTTTGTTATTAATATTATAGATCTAAGTTTTACATACTGAATTTGAGAAATTTTGCATTATATTTTAATATAATTTTCGATGAAAATCAATAATATCCTACAAGTAAAGTACCACTTCCGGTAATCATGTAGTCACCAAAAATGGAGGTTCACAATTAGATTTTACACTAATCCTAAATACAAAAGTTTAACTTTCTACGACAAACCGTTTTTGAGTTATGCGAGATACGTACGAACGAGCGTACGCACAATCGTCACGACGAAACTAGTCAAAATGGATATTTCCGTTAAAACCTGAAAACCGAAAATTTTCGCGATTACAATACTTCCTTTACTTCCTACAAGGAAGTAAAAACTTCGACCTGTATTCAATTATTTCGTCAAATGGCCCTTGAAGCAGAGAAAAAAAAATAAAATACACTGAAACTGTTTTATTTTATATCTCGAGTTTGAAAAATTATTTCGGCATGTTTTTTCAGCAAAATATTTGTATTACAGCGTATATTAAAGGAATGATAAATTCTCTTTATTTGTTTTTTTTTTCGTTTTAAAACGAAATATTTTTATTCCAAAGAAGCAGGGATTTAGGATTCCAATAATGTTTCTCCCTCGAGGTATTTTCAATGAAATATCTTTATCGAGGGTTGTGTAATAATTTACAATGTTTTTTCCGTGAGTCGAATCATATCGTATTTCCTTGCACTATTAGCTCAAATCGTTTCTCAAGGGAATATTCGTCCGTAGATTATTCTTTAAATCATATTTTATATGATAGTATTTAATAAGTTACAGAAAAAAAAAATATTTTTTGGCTTATTATTTTCAATAATAGGGCATTTGGAATCGACCAAGGAAAAACTTTTTGTAACCTCCTCCCTCCCCCTCAAAATTTGAGGTTTTACGTTTCAAGATACGTAGAATCCAAATATCGAATTAAAAAAAAAATCCGTCCGTCCGCCGTACGCCGTCCGCGGCTTTTCTCCGAGACTACTGGACCGATTTTCTTGAGATTCGGTACCAATGTCACAGGTCATCCCAGGATGATCCTCGGAACTCGTCATTACCAACCTTCTGTTTGTTTCAAAATGGTGGCCGATTATAAGCCCATAACTCGGTCATTTTATAAAGATAGAGGAGAAATGTAAGATGTTTTGGAATCAGCATAACAAGGCATTAAACAAAAAATAAAATAAAAATGACAAATAAAAAATCTGCAATAGATCTTTGGAATCGACCAAGGAAAAAAATTTTGTAACTCCCCTCAAACTTTAAGGTTTTATTTTTTAAGATACATAAAATCCAAATATCGAATAAAAAAAAATCCGTCCGCAATCGGACCAGTATTAGCTGAGATATAGCGTAATGAACATCGAAGACTAATTCTTCGACGCGGTCCTAGGCCTCCTGACTTATCTATTAGGCTTTTGACTTCCTCGCATCTCTCTGCTTTATCCTTCCTTGGATTATTTCTGCGCTTCCTTAGTCTTTCCTTTTGATTTATTATTTTTTTTTCTACTGAAGTGCACATCCAATATTTCCTCTGTACCATTTTACCCTCTGATTACATTTCCTAACCACTACAGTCTATTTGCATTGGCACAGTTTTTTCTTAACACTCCCAGTTCAGCACTCTCACGGCGATTATCTTGGAACAAGCTTCAAATTTCTTTTCCTTTGGTGCCTACTGCTTAATTTTTTTTACTTTAAGAAACCATTGTGTAATAATTTGCAGCGTTTTATTTTATTTTTTTTGCTTTTGTCGGGAATTTCATTACATTTCGATTAATAATAAAAAAAAAAAAAATCGGTACAGTAGTCTCGGAGAAAAGCCACGTACGGCGTACGGGCGGATTTTTTTTTATTTCATACTTGGATTCTGCATCTATAAACGTAAAACCTCATATTTTGGGGAGGAAAGGGGGGAGTTTTAAATTCATTTTTCCTTGTCAATTACAAAGGTCTATTATTGAAAATAATAAACCAAAAGCATTTATATAGATTTTTTTAAATGCCTTATGTTGATTCCAAACAACCTTATATTTCCCGTCTATCTTTATAAATGGCCTAGTTATGGGCTTATAAGATCTCTAATCAGCCACAATTTTGAAACTAACAGACGGATGGTAACGTCGAGTTCCGAGAATTATTCTGGGGTGAGGTGTGACCTTGTTACTGAATCTCAAGAAAATCGGTGCAATAGTCTCGGAGAAAAGCCGCGTACGGCGGACGGACGGATTTTTTTTTTATTCGATATTTGTATTCTACGGATCTTTAAACGTAAAACCTCAAATTTTGAGGAGGATTTAAAAAAAAAATTTCTTGGTCGATTACTAAGGTCTATTATTGAAAATAATAAACCAAAAACGTTTCAAAAAGCAAAATTAATGAAATTTTGTGTGGCCGTTTTGATAAAATATGAATTTTGAAATTATTAAACGTTTATAAATAAAGTAAAGCGGAACTGTGACTGGATCGTAAGTTACTGTTATTTGAGAGACTCGAGGCTTTGTTTTATGAAACCAGAGCTGTTTACCTTGAATAGAATGAATAAAAAAAAAATTGGTGAAGGGTAAACAGAAATAACAGAGAGAGGTAGAATTTTTTATTTGAGCCATAAAATGCCTACTGCGGATTATTTCCGTAAAAATCGCCTCCTCTTTTAGCACAGTATATAAAGCCTTTAATAAATACGCAGGCAGATTTACTACCGTAGGGTTTAGAAGAATCCCGAATATTATAAATCCAGGATCAAACTTATTGTTATCATCTGGGAAATAAATATTAATCTATAAATGTCAAACTTTTAGTTCTAGATTTACTTTCGATAGTTATTATTATATTCATACTTTGCCTATTTCCACAACCAGCAGAGACAAAAAAAAAATCTGTGCATACAATATTAGTTTGAAAGGCATAAGAAAAGGTTGTTCCTCACTGGAAAATTCTCAGAGTTTAAAATTAATTTAAAATGTTTTGTAGGAGTTCCTCAAGACTCGATTTTAGGACCATTTTTGTATTTTATAAATACATAACACCTAAAAAACGAATGATAACGTACTAACTGCTTCGTACACCCAACAACACTGCAATAATCATTAGAGATACGGACACCACATAATCCTTACTTATGACTATAACACAATCTCAACACGACATCAATTAGTTTCAGACAATTTTATCATGAAATATCGTAACATTTTACATTTACACACTCTATGATGCACAGCGGTACTTCAAACCGACTAAGTGACTATCTTACAACTAACATTTGCTAAAAGATAGAAATGGAGGCTACAATTCAAGAAAAATAATCAAAACTAATAAAACTACGACAGAGACTACAAATAGACCGGAAGCTGAAGTCAAAAAATGTGTCTGATTTTAAGAAAATATTTGATCCTGTAGGCCATAAGTCAACGAATTCGTCATTTTCATTACTTTCTACAGTTTTCTCAGTAACTCGGTCCCAGTGCATTTAAGGTAAAACTTCGTCATTAAAAATTTTGAAGAACATTAAATTTCCTGTAAGTTTTATATTTAGTATTATTTAAAATTCGGAACAGCTACTGAGATATGGGGCCGTAAAAAACTGGCTGCGATCTTGACATAAGGGAAAAGGAAGACAGACAATAAGAACTTTAAATTCTATATTATGGAGTAAGGAAGTTCAATTGTCTACAAAGAAAAGACTTTACCACTCCTTTGTCAAAAGTGTGGCATTATATGGCTCAGAAACATGGGCCATCACTACCAACTTAGAAAGAAAACTTCTAGCGATGGAGATGGACTTCTGGAGACGTAGCTGTAGTATATCGAAACTCCAGCACATCCCTAATCACGAGATCAGAAAAAAAGTACAGGAACCCCGAAATGTCTTGTACACTATTGAGACAAAAAAGCTGAGCTGGTACGGCCATGTAATGAGAATGTCAGAAGATCGATGGCCCAAGAGAATGATAAATTATGTTCCTAGGGAGAGGAGGAGAAGAGGACGTCCGGCAAAGAAAGGTACGATGGTTTGCAGGAAGGAATGGCAGCCAGAGGGCTTACAGAGGAGGACTGCCAGGACCGGGAAAAGTGGAAGGAATCACTGTCAGTTTACGACATATGACAATTGTTATAATAAAGTCGTAATAAAAAAAAATAAAAAAAAAATATGTCAGTGGTTTCGTCTTAGTAATAGCACTAGTAACTATAGCACTAGCGAGTTAGTAACTGCACTATTTTTAGTGCAAAATGCACCATGACTAAGCTTGTAGAGGGTTAAATTTCCAACAAGATTCATACAGAATATTTTTAATTACTCTGAATAGACGCCAATAAATATTAAAATAACAATTTTCCTTTCCCTAAAATTGTTTAACATTATTTCGATATAGAGCAATTACAAATATTTTTTCGGATCTTGTAGGAAATTTAATCCTCCACTCGATTGGTTATTATGTATTTTGCACTAAAAAATCTGGCGCGCATCACACAACTTTCCCTTACCGTCCTATAATAATTATCTTTTTAATACAATTTTAAAGAGCTCATATAAACACTGCTTCTTATAAACTCAGCAGCATACACATCTTCTCCCACTGAAGTACAATAAAACAGTTTTTTAAACAATTATAGCACAACAATTCTGTACACTACCTATATATTTTAACTTTGTCAAGTTGCAAATATATTTTAAAAGTTTCTGGTTTAGTTTCCACGGAAACATTTTCTTTGATATGAAAAATGTGAAAGTAGAAATTATTAAGTTAATTTCCGCTTTTGTAATCTTAAATTACTTTATTACAGAGCGTATTGTTTACAACAGATTGACATATTGGTGGGAGGAGGTTCTGTTGTATCCGTTTCCTTTCGGATGCGCTTGGTTATCCATCTAGGGTCTTGTGCTCCTCATAAAATACACTGTATCTTTGCTAATACTGGTCCGATTTTGATGATTCTTTTATTATTTTTTAGATAATTTAATTGCCGTTCATACAACATTACGCATAATTTACCGTAAAATGCATACTTTTTAACCTACAAGCAAATAAAATATTCTATTCATCATAACTTCTTTCCCTGCAAATCTTCGGTGATTTACTACATAGATGAAAAGTTAAAGGCCTTTATGAAGAATAATTTAGGCAAGTTTCATCAAAATCGTTAGAGCCATTTTCGAGAAAATTGTAAAAAATTGTAAAATCGGTTATATAAAGTGGCACTTCCGGTTATTCGATTTTGACGAAAATGTTGCTGTAACATCACATGCATGTACCAACCTGAAATACGTAATTTCAGTATCGTACGACTTTTCTTTTTTGAGCTAGACTGTTCACATACACACACAGACCATTTTGCAAGACTTGGTCATTTGGACACAGGGGACCTTAAAACGTGTATTTCCGTTGAAAACTCGAATTCGAAAATTTTCACGATCCCAATACTTCCCCTCTCTATATACTTCGTATATAGGTAAGGGAAAGTAAAAATATTTGTTAAGGCGAAACCACTGATATAGGTAACTTTTTCTTGACATTTAGTAGATTTTTACGGCCCCGTATCTCAGCAGCTGTTCCGAATATTAAAAAATATTACATATAAAACTTACAGAAAATTTAACCGCAGTGTGCACCAGATTATCTGTCACAGGAGATAATCTGTAATTGATGTTCAAATAATACATTAAAATGTGATGAGATTCATTTTAAAATTTTAATTTAATGGTGTTCACTTTTTCACGATCTGGCAGGAAAATTACAACAAACGTAAATTTGGATTAAACTTCTTATTTTTTACTAAATCTTATTGAGAATTAATTTTGCCTATTTTTTACAGCGGACGAAACAGACAACGATAGGGTGCGAGGCAGGATGCGGTTGCGAAGAAGCGACATGAGTAACATTGAACGTGCTCGTTCCAGAACGCTAAGAATGACGATAACTATAGTGGCAGCCTTCATTTGGTGCTGGACACCATACGTCGTCATGACTCTTTGGTAAGTCCAATAGCCAATATATTGTATATTAGTATCATGTATTGTATTTAGAAAATAAAAATAGTCATCAAAATCATAATCCTAAATCCCCTCTACCACTAATGCAGTGTGGGATTGCGCCGTGTATATTCTGGGCCAGGTGTCTCGTTCTTGGGCCAACTCTAATCTCCTGCGCCAAATTTATACTCCGCCTCCTGGACGCCTCTTGGACACATTCTTTCCAGGAAATGCGCGGTCTTCCTCAAGGTCTCCTTTCCTCCACACGGGATTCGTACGTCTTCCTGGCTGTTCTTCCTTGGTCAGTCCTAAGGAAGTGTCCGAACCTTGTGCTTGTGCTCCAATTCCATCCAATTCCATCCATTAGGATGGTCTCGGCCGGTTTAAATTCGAGGCTTATCCGTATGATGATGTTGCGGACCCTATCTTGTCGAACCATTTCTTCCAGTTTATAAAAAATAGTATTATAACAAAACCCTTCTAGAAATGAATATTATTCCACTCAAACAAAGGTAGTCCGCCAGATTGATTCTGGGAAAAATATCGTTTGTACAAAACTATAAAAACTAAAACAGCCTAGTTTGAATTACAACCTGAAGAATATTTGGAGGACCCTCCAATCAGAAGCAGAGTCCCTTCGAATCCAACCAATGGGAGTTGGTTTTTATTTCGATCCACGGAATAAATCTCAGCCTTACCTCTCAGGTTAGAACAGGTTGGCAACCTACAGGATATCCTGCCTGCCCTTGGAGTATATAGGTGCATTAAACCCGAATAAACGAAACCTGGCACTGCATAATTGTAATATTTGGTTTAAACAGATAGAAACAAAATTAATTATTTATAATGAATAATTATAATAGTAGGCATGAATAATAACAATATCATATATGATATTGTGATCATTCAATCCCACAACAAAAAACGCTGCGAATTATTGCACAACAGTTTATTTCTTCCAAATAGAAATTGCGAGAAGTTTTATTTTATTTTTTAGGATTTGGTATATCGATTCCTAAACACTCTATCTTTCCTCTATCTGCAATGACCGAGATATGGGAGTATGAAACCAATAATAGGTCATTTTAATGTCGAGTTCTTAGGATCATCCTGTGTCTTTGGTGCCTAATCTGAAAAAAATGGCCCACTAGTCTCGGAGGAAAGCCGCGGATGGCGAATATCGTACTGAAGGACGTTTTTTTTTATTATTATTCGGTTTTTGGATTCTATCTATCTTAAAATGTAAAATCTCAAATTTTTAGGGAGGGGCTGTTTTTTTTTCTTGATCTATTATAATGGTTCATCATTTAAAATAAACCAAAATTCCTTTAAAAACATGAGTGCAAAGTCCAGTACGCTGTATCTTTGCAAATAATGGTTCGATTTCGATGATTTTTTTCTTCTTATTTTTTTTTGAGAATTTAATTATCTTTCAAATTATGATAATTTTTCATAAAATATATACTTTATACGCAAATAAATACGTGTGGCTTCGGTGTCAAATACGAAAAAATCGATCTACTATCATATTTGCTCAAATTTCATATTTCAATTTAATTATTAAGTGTAATATAATGATCCTGATGATTCAATTGCTATATCAAAACGTAATAATCATTTGAAAATTATAGGTACATGTTCGACAGAGAAACGGCCACAAAAGTGGACGGCAGGATACAAGATGCTTTATTCCTTATGGCCGTCTCAAACTCCTGCATGAATCCTCTCGTTTATGGATCCTATGCCATGAACTTCAGGAGGGAGTGCCAAACATGTTTTTGCTACCTGTTTAACTCCAATCAGCAGCTACAGAGGAGATCTACAGGTAGATTTTTTTTTTTTAGATATATATAATTAATAATCTGAGATGAATTTTGTCTCAGATAAAATTTATTATAATGGAAATATGAGCCTTTTTTTTTTTTTTTTAACGTGGTGTAAGTCCACTTTTTGAAGAAAAAAAAATGAGTTCATGGTAATTTTATTAAGATATATTTATAATTAAACATTTAATGGAACATGATTTCTTGATAAAGAAATCAAAATAATTTTAGCCATAAAATATTTAGGCCAGTCAATGAAGGGATTGTAGACGGATATGATGGGGCATTCAAAAGTCCATCAAGCTTAAAAAATGGTTTATTATAAACCACCCGAATTGATAAAAGATTGCCAATATTTTTAAATTTATTCAAACGCAAATCTTTAAATATCTCGATATATGAAAAAAAAATGGACTTATACCACATTCAAAAAATAACGGCTCATATATCAAGCCAATTATATCAATGACAGAAAGGAAAAATGTGGTGCGGTGCGCGCATCACACAACTTTTCCTTATCACCTTATAATAATAATCTTTTGAACATAATTTTAAAGAGTTCACACTTGAAATAAACTCAACAGCATTCACTTCTTCACATCTTCTCTCACTAATGTACAATAAAATAGTTTTTTTAACAATTTCAGTATGACGATTCTGTACACTAAATATTTCAGGCTTGTCAAGCTGAAAATATATTATAAAAGTTTCGGTATAGTTCCATGAAAGTTCCATTCAGTTTCCATGGAAACATTTTGTTTATATTAAATAATATAAAAGTAGAAATTATCGTAATAATTTCTACTTTTATATTCTTACATCACTTTATTACAGATCGTATTGTTGACGATAGGTTGGCGGCTTAGTGGGAGGAGGCTTTGTCGCATCCATCTCCTTTCGGACACGCTCGACTTTCCAACTAGGGCCTTGTCATTTATCATAAGATACGCTGTATCTTTGCTAATGCTGGTCCGATTTCGACATTTTGGGGGGGGGAGGCTTTTTCAGAGAATTTAAATACCTTTCAATATGCCTTAATGTAATTTATCGTAATAAACATACATTTTGATTTACACGCAAATAAAATTTTCTTTTCATCATAACTTTTTTCTCTGCATTTTCTCGGTGATGTACGACATACTATGAAAAGTCAAAGAGCTTTACGCAGAATAATTTAGACAAGTTTCATTAAAATCGTTAAAGCCGTTTTCGAGAAAATTGTAAAAAAGTGTAAAATCGATACTATAAAGTGGTAATTTCGATTAGTCGATTTTGACGAAAAAGCTGCCTTAGCATCACGGGGATATACCAATCTTAAATACGTAATTTCAGTATCGTACGACTTTTCGTTTTTGAACTAGGCTGTTCGCACACACACAGAACATTTAGCGAGACTTAGTTATTTGGACTGTGGGGACCTTAAAACGTGTATTTCCGTTGAAAACTCGAATTCGAAAATTTTCACGATCACAATCTGTATATTATACCCTTACTGTATATTTCATGTATACTTAAGGGAAAGTAAAAAGCATGTTAAGATTCTAAGGCATCTTTTGCTAGGTTCAGAATTAAAACTCCTTTGAGGTTATATAACAGCATTGCCCTTTAATGTACAAGGCTGCAAGGAGAATAGCTCTGTAATTGACTCCAATAATAATTGGCTCTGTAAACATTGAGTAATTGATCAGTATTCCAGTTATTTTCAAAAAGAGCTGTATCATTAATCTGCTTAACCATACCAGTTTGTCTTTCCTAACTTCTGGATATAGAATCAAAATAAATTTTAACAACTGTCAAGATAACAAACACTTCCTTTTTTAGTCGTATTTTCCCCTAAAAAAAAATAGACTATTGCAGTGGGTCGAAGGTCGGCGGTGAGCGGCGGGACTGCGTTTTCTATCCATTTCATAACACCTAGAGCACGATTATGGAAGATTTGTAGATGTCTGATAAATTTTTTTTTTCCCGCTACATTTGAGCACCTCCAGTGGCCTCCTTTGGGTCAAATGAGCTGAAATTCTTCATGCAGGACTTTCTGTATCGAAGGTCAGCGGAGAGATAGAACCATATAATAAAAGTACGTGTAAATTTCGGTATATTAGAGAACTGTATTTTGTGGATCTCAATTTTTTTCTTACTTTCCCGTTTTTATATATTTTTTAACGTGAAAATGCGACTTAAGTGACGGAGTTCTACTGCTCATGGATTTTTTTTTTCCATGTACTCTTTCATTCTTCTACAGCGTGGGCATTATACCTTTTTATCGAGGTCTCCATTTGTACTTTTCTTACAAATTTTAATTTCATTTATGAACAAATCACTACTACATATATATTATTACGGTACTATAGATCCCTTTTCCGGTTCTCAGATTTTGATGAATGGGGTATGAAAAGAAAGGGAATTTCATGGAGTGGAGAAGTGACGAATTCCAATTTTGTTTCTTAAATTCTTACTAGGGCTTAAATAAAAGTGATGAAAAAAATAGGAGGTTTCAAAGCTTTGATGACTGAGAGTCGGTGGAACGAAACGAGGTAAGTTGGGTTCTAAAGATTTTGACGCGGGCATCAAAATCATCCATGTTCCTCCGGAACGTATTGGTTTTAAAGCTCAAAAACCGAGATAACGCACGGTATAGGTCCGCACGGTTCCTATGCCATCTTGCGTACGTGCCGTTGTCATGACAACTTCACATCTTTGGAAGCAATTTGAGACTGTATACAAAAACTTTTTAATAAGTGTGAAAAGGTTATTTTGCGAATAAAATCTTTTTTTTAGATTCCTATGAATGATAGAGGAGATTATATATTCTTTCCCATGTCTAATCCTAAAGGTACCTACTGTTAAATATGAATACTACACATAGAAAATGGTGTAGCTGAGTCTTATTGCCTGTTAAACTGAATGGATTACTGATTACTTATTTAGTAAACTGTTACTTCAATATAGTCATTATAAATTATGTAGCTTCACCAAATGTGTGTGTTAAATACATTTTCTTGGTAATATAATATTGTTTATAGAAATAAACATGTTTCCTTAATATGGCTTATACTTGGAATGTATTATTATAATATATTAGGGATTAGTATTAGAAATATCTAATGCCAGAGTTTTCCCTCCAGTATACTAGTCCTTCATAATATGTATTTCATGTCACTGTTGCATTCCTTGCATGTTCATTGAAGGAATTAAACATCAATTTAACTCTGTATGATAATAGAAAGAACACTTGTTCGCCAAATGCTGTATAGTCTGGAAGCTGGCATGCAAAAAGTTGGCTAAATAATTTTAAGGTAAAAATTGTTAGCTTTATAGCAACAATTTTTACAAGAATAGACTATAGATGCATCATTTATACCAGTAATTAGATATAATTCACAATGACGCCATCTTCAGAACATCAAACAGCTTACTTTGCTTAATTTGTTTGACCAATGGTTTACCTTAAGATAAAATAACGTCGCAAATTTGGGTCCACGTCTCGCATCAAAAACTGTCCCACATAGTTCCCTATTGGATAATCTTTTGTCTTTAGGACTAAAAAAATTTGACGTCTTTAATTATTTACATTTTTACATAGTCGATGTTGGATTTTACATTAGATGGCGCTAAAATAACTACTTTTTTAAGATTGGTTTTGACATTTTAAAATGTCCATTTTCTAGGATGTATAAAATTAACCTTTTTCTAGTTTTTACTTAATGGTGCGGATACAACCCTCATTATTATTTCAAATAATTATGTGAAAGAAACAAATCTGTTCATCCACCAAACATCAACAATTATAAAAGAACAAAATTAAAGAAACGTTTTCTGTGAGATTTTACAATTGGCACAGGAGATAGAGGTGCTATTACAAATTACATTTTTGTTTACATTATATGATTGCTAAAAAAAAATTATTTTTCTTCTCCATCTCTTCCACATTCCATTGTAAAACTTCTGTTCACTTTACCATAGGAAAAGTTTGATTTTCTTCAAGAATGCCAAAATTTAGCCTATTACCAGTAACGCAATCATTAACATGTTAGAATGTAATATCTAGTTGGGCTCACTCCTGGTTGAATGATTTTTGTTTAACAATTCCAGGTTTAAGATTGTGCAATTATTTCTAATAGATTTACAGAATAAAAAATAGATTGACATTACTTTTGATTTAAGTAAACATTTTGCAGCCCGGCTTTCAACTAGTGACCCCTTATCTTCCTATTATGGTTTTGCAACTCAAATAAATATCAGTTATTTTTGGACTTTTTATCAATTCAATACCATTTTAGTTTATTAGTCCAACTCTTAATGACAGACATTCTTATTTTGCACTTATTAAGGCTCTTTATTTCAAATTACTTCATGGCAAATGGATGCAACAATAAGCATGACTAAGGTTAAGCAAACATGAAAGTAAGTAAAAATCTATATTATGCTTTGTGCTCCGGCAATGATGGGCCATGTTTTTTTATTTTATATTTTTACAATAGTAAACGTAGTTTGCCTCAATACAGAAATATACTAAATCCTAAATTTCAATTGTTTAAACTTTCAATCAGATAAATAAGTACATCAAAATTAAATTTCATGCATGAAACTTTTTTTAATAAATCAATGTTTTAGACTAGTCAAGGAGGGGTTTGTAGACGGAAATGACGAAATAATAATGACGGCCTAATAAATTGACCTCAGAACTTTATTTATAATAGCTAAGAGATGAACATACTAAAAGTCCCCAGATCTAGGAGCAGAGGCAAAGAGAGAAGGTCAATTTTTTTGATTTTTCATTTATATCTCGAAAGCGGTTGGTCATAGCTTAAAATATTTTATTTTAAAAATTGAGAGCATTAAATTCCAACAAGAATTTTCTTATTTATGTTTTTCATAAATGTAATAGTTTAGAAAATATATCCTATTCAAAGTAACCAATTTGAAAAAAAAAATCATTTTTGACTCTATACTGTACTGTCCTGATAAGTTTAAAGGCCTTAACTCCAAATAATTTTTCTAAATATATTTTTGTAGTGTTTTCGAATTTGTTAAAAAAATAAACCTTTTTATGACTTTACTTTAAAAAGCCCTAAAACTAATGATTTTAGAACCTTTTAGATTATCTGGACAGTATACTGGACCATATTTTTCCTTTTTTCGTCTTTAGAATTTGTTACTTTAAAGAGCGCATATTTCTTAAACCATAACAGATATGAAAAAAATTAATAAGAACATTCTTGTACGAAATTTAATGCTCTTCATTTTTTTACATCAAATGTTTTAAGGTAAGACCAACCATTTTCGAGATATAAACGAAAAAACAAAAAATTAAATCTTTTTTGACAGTAGAAAATCCTCAATCTAATGGTCGGATGTAAATCATTGGTTTTAGGGCTTTCTAAAGACATAAAAAGGTGTATTCAAAGTTTTAACTTATCATATGGTCGGATATAATATAGCAATATAGTACAGAGTCAAAAATGATTTTTTTTTTCAAATTTGTTATTTTGAAGAGGATATATTTCCTAAACTATAACAGATACGAAAAAAATTAATAAGAACATTCTTGTAGGAAATTTAATGCTCTTCGATTTTTTACATGAAATGTTTTAAGCTTGGACCAACTGTTTTTGAGATATCAACGAAAAAAATGAAAAATTTAGCTTCTCCTCCCCTATATTTGCCTCTACCCCTAGATCCGGAGACTTTTAGTATGTTTATCTCTTAACTAGTCCAAATAAAGCACTGAAATCAATTTTGGTCGTCCACTCATTTCCGTCTACCCCTTTTTTTTTTAGTATTCATTGACTGGACTATCTTGGTTTTAAAATAAATTATATTTTCTTCTTATCAAAGAAAGCTTTTTAAAATTATTTTTAATAGTTCTAAATTTTAAAAGCATAAAATATGTTTATAATTAACTAATCTATAAATCAATTACTAAATAACTAATGAACTAATTATAAATAAATTAATATCAAATTGATAAATTAATAAACAAGATTATGTAATGAACTAACTAAACATAATGCTGATAATTGTATGCATGTTGGTTATGAGTATCAGTCTATATTACCTTACAGATGCCGTTGGTGGTAGGCCTGCTGACGTGCTCTTTGTGCCTCGGTGTGTGATCACACTGGTGAAAGGTAAGGTCCTGCCAATTCTGTTGCATGGCCTCCTTCATATCGTAGCTGTAGCAAAATTATTGTTTCATTATTATATTTGAAATAGTTTCCATCCATCATCAAAGTATTGCCTATTTTAATTTTTTTAGCAGAAGGCAGCGTGGAATACAGAGTTTTCCTTCTTCTCATTGAATCGTACATAATATTTTAATATATGGCCAAAAAGAAATAAGATATTATCCAACAAAACACAAATTTAGGAACTGAATACTAGATTCTTCTTCGAATCAAGGATTCCATAGATTGTTTTCGAAAGTATTAAAATCATTTAGCATTTTATGTAAGAAGTGTATGAACATTAGCTCAGTAATACCTCATAACATTAATTTCAGTTTCCAAGTCCAGAATACTTCTATTTTTACAGATACTTTTACGCCATCTCTCCCTCAAACTATTTAAACTATTTTGCTCTTGAAACAAAGTTGTTTTACTTGAAGCCCTTGACAATTTTCTGTTTTATATCTCATTTGGTTGTAAAAAGAAAAAAAAATGAATGAAGCTTAAAGAAAAAAGATTACCCAATTTTTAGATTCTAATCAAATCACCGCTTTCATCTCATATCTCTTAGCTGATGCATGAATTTTCAAATTTTCCTCGCTAAACATGTATAGCATACAGATGATTCTGTACACTATAGGTTATTGCATTTTTGTGGATTTTTTTTATTTTAATTTTAAGGTTTTGTGGTAAGAATCAACTCAAAACATAGTGTTATATCTTCCTAATTAGTGAACGGACTTTGATGAAATTTCATTTGGTGCTTTTTTTAATATCAAAATTAAAAAATGTTTGTATAAAAAAATATTTATTTATTTTTTTACAAATATTATGGAATAGCACATATCATATTGAACTATTTAATTAGAATTAATTAGTGTTTTTGAAAATTTTAACTGATTAACGTGGTGTTTCTTCTTTTTTTGTTTATGATTTAAAAAAAAAAAAAAACATATACAATATATGACAATTGTTAAGGAACATTATAATTAATTTGAAAAAAACATTTTTTGTTTACTTTTTTAATTATACTTCAATTGATATACATTTACAGCTTTCTAGTACACAACTCATATGTCGACTTATTGTGAATTTTTATTCAACAAAGTTTTGTTTTAATTTTAATTAATGGAACATTCTGTATATGATATAGGATTTTTGGATGTAATTCGTAATTGGGTTGACTGTCATTGATGTAATAAAAGTTGTCATGATAAATTTATTGATATTGTTTTTAATTTATCAATGATCACAATGGTGTAAAAATGTTTATTTTTTTACTTTTTATAGGATCGGGAAGAACAAGAAGTAGCACGGTAGCAGCTTTTGGGAACCTCAATCATAACAGGAACCAATTAACCATTAACAGGGTAATTATTAAAATTAATATTATATTGTAACTAACAGACCAGAAATAAAAAATAACTGGGAAATTTTTTCTACATTAATTCAGATTTTCCAACACTTTATGTGACGATTATTTTAAAAACTATCCCCTTCATACTTATTAATATATATACATATATCATTTTATTGAAGATTTCAATATATATTATATTTTATTATTATATTATATATCATTTCAATGCCTGAAATAACCTGAAACAAAAAATTAACACCCTATTTTTCTTTAGGTTGACCCATTATATTAAAATTAAGTAAATAGGCATGACATAAATAATTTATTTTGTTTGTACTGATTTTATAAATCCATTTTTATTGACATAAATCTATTTTTCTTTGTTTTTGCAACTTCTATATTTTTAAACTTAAAATTTATTTTATTATTTAATTAATTTGTATTATTATATTTTAATTATTTTTGTTTTAGTTTTCTGTTGTTATTATTCTTATACTTTTTTTTTCTTAACTTTACTGGTTCAAACATTAAATTTTATGCTATTAAAATCGAAATCATGCAATTTTAAATTTTAATAAATTAAATTATTTCATCAATTGTGACTCGGATAGATAATATGTATTAAACATATTACACACAAGCAAATAAAATGTGCATTAGCATGAAAATCTCTAGCTATGACTAACCAGTCAACCTTTTGCTTATTCAGGCATCATTAGAAGTGAAAAAATAATATCAGATAAATGCAGACCAGAGATAGCACATCTCACATCAATAGTTATATCTGGTCTATAATTATGTGATCTTATCTTTTCCTGTCCTGATGATGGCTAAATTGGCGAAACGTTGATTGGCTAGCTATTTACTGCCATTTGAGAGACTTAAGCCTTTGTTTTAGAACCTTCCTTAGAACATATTATTCAGTAGTTTATTTAATTTTAAATATTCCTTATTATTTCCAGAGTTAATGACAGCTGAACAGTTAATGACCAGGGACAGGAATGACAGCGAAGAATTCCATAGCGATCCGGGAGGGGCCCACGGTGTCTTCCTTGTTACTTCCTAGGAAAGGCGAAACAGGCCTTTATCATTTGATGAAACTCCAGTTTGACAACAAATTCAATTCGCTCCACCAATTTCTTCAAATGATAAATGCCATTTCAGATTAAAAATACAGGATGCTTTAATTTATATATGAATAAATAGAATGTTACGCTTTGGCACATCTCGTTTTTGCAAATGAAGAAATCGAGGAATAAAAAGGAAGTATTCAATAAAACAGATCACTGACCGCTGTCATAAAATATTTACAATACTTAAAATGAATTGACAGAGAATTTGAATTATAAATATAGTAGTTTGCATAAAAAATTACATATTTTTGGAATATTTGCTGATATTGCAAAAATATTTATGATTTGTTTTCTTGTTAATCAAATTAACAATTTCTTATGTTGGATTGGAACTTTTGGAACTTCTAATAGTTATAGTAAAAAAAAAACTATTTTTTAATTTTTTAATTCAACCCTCCATTGCGTGCAGTGCAACGTGTCGTAACCAACATATGCAATGATCTGGCACATCCTGGTAAACATTTTTTTTTTCATAATTTCAAAGCCTATTTATATTAATTATCCAAAAGTCTGAAAATCTGATTAGTTAATTAATAATATAAAAATAATGTAAGACTGTATCAGATTGTTTGCGTGGTCTGGAGGGTTAAATTAATCATTTATTTAGCTTCTTTTTTTTTTTAAGCTTTATAAATGAAAAAATAAGTTTGCGAACTCCCCCCCCCCCCCCCTCCTCCTTCCCCTGATTAAGCTCTAGCTTTAATAAGTTTATTTTCAGGAAGTAGGAAATGAGAAATTATTGATAAACATTTTTGTTTTTAGAAATTATAGCTTTCTTAATAATTTTTCTATTGTTCTCACAGTTTGCTTAGGACCTGCAATATTCAGTGATTAAAATAAAACTTTTATCTCACAGCTGAGTACATTAATTTATAATACAAATGAACATAAAGAGATCGGTTGTTATATAATCTTAATAATGTAAAAAATTAAGGTGAAGTTTCTAATGCAATGATGCATTTCTCTTTCCGCTCATGCAATATTATAATAGTGCAATTGGTGGATCATTAAATAAAATAATCCTTTATGGGATTGGTCTAGCCAAATAAGCATTATAATTGTACAGATGTAAAATTATCTTTTTTACCTCAAAATTGGAAATTTTTACTGAATGTTTCCCTATCATTTTATAATGTGTGTATAGCTTTTTTGTATCCCATTAAAAAAAAAAAAAATATTTTTGGGAACTGTAAATATTTTTTATTCCATTTAATCCTTTTCAATACTTGATAATGTAAGTTAAATATTATATAATTATAAAACATTTTATGCATAAAGTCCCCTGATGATACAAGGATGAGAAACGATTTGAGATGGTAAGAAAGGCCTACTGACAATATATATAGTACTGTTATGATCCCAAATTTCCCTTAATAAAATAATTTCAAAAGTATCGGATGGTTCATAAATTATTATCAAATAAGTGTAATATTGGCAGACTTGGGCAAAAAAGCTACACTTTGACTGACCTACTTTATTGGCAGATCGCGTGACATGAATTCATAAAAAAAAAAAAATTGGATTTGTATGGCCAATTTTTTTTTTTTGTATTATTTTCTCCAGCTGATTTTTTCTTTCCTATTGATGAATTTATGAATATATAATATTTTTACAAAAACTTTATCCCTCATTATTTATTATAGTTTCCGATCAAATAATAATTAATATTTATGCAGTCCTTTACAATAAATAATAGCAGCCATATCAAACAAATTAAAAATATAATTGAAACCATAAGTAAAAAAGAAACAAAAAGCATTTAAAGAAATATATTATCTTAAAGTAAATTTATAAATAAGGGCGATTCTCAGATTATAGGCAATTTTCATGTTAGAGTTTTAATAACTTTGACTATAATTAAATTAAAATTTTCAACCTACACCATCTATTGATGCTGAGCAATTAATCTTAATAAGTCGTCAATATCAAAAGTACTTAAGGTAATTTAGATAGACATTTATGCATATAATTTTATTCAAATTTTTTTTTTAATTATTGATATTTATAAAAATTTGCAAGTAGCAGCAGCCCTTTTTATAAAAATAGTATATTAAGAATCTTTGATAATATAAAAATAATGGAACAAAAAATTTATAAATAACAACAGCAATTCGTGTTTCTCAACAGGAATGCACAACTAGGTAATCACATTTCTATGTATTTTATTCAGCCAAAACCAGTGTAACTAACATTAAAAAAATATTGTTTCCGTCAAAGTATATTCATTGCTGGTGGCTCACTCTTCAGCTCCGGGCTAACATTACACTCAGAAAAAATTTCCCCACTGTTCCCTTTTCCAAGAATTTTTATCTGATATTTTGTTTTGTGCTTCTAATGATATAAAAGTGAGGGGACAAAGTATGGAAAGCACATAAACATACTTCACTGTTAATGAAAATAAAAAAAATATATATATATTATTAAGAATGCTCAATTCATCCTTTAAATAAATTTCACTACCTTTTAACGTAGGTTACGAAAGAAAAAAAATGCATGTTAACTAGAAAAAAGGAAGTGGGACATTACATGGTACTGGCATTTCAGTTATAAAATCAAATTATTCTTTAGTATTTCAATTTTTAATATTACTAGGTTGTTACAAAAGTCCTTTTTCATGAATACAACCCTTAATTCCAACTCTCATAATTATCCTATGAGAATGTTTTTGTTTCTACTATTTATGTCAATGTTTACTTTGACTAATCATTTAATTTATTGTGACTTAAGTTGGCTTTATGGGGTCATTTATATTTTTAAAACTCATGTGCAATGCCAGAAGAAAAAAATAATGATTTGTGGTCTATTGAGACTTTACTGGAAAAAAGGTTTAAGCGCAAAGGCATGCAGTGAAGAAATTTTTGGCATAGAAGGAGAGTCAATTATCCATTTAAATACTGCCGCACAACCCAGAACAGGTCACCCATCGGTCGTTTATGATGAGGTTCTTCTTAAGTGTGTGAACCAGGACCAACATGCAACTGATTTATCAGCCGTAGCAGGGATTCAAACCTTTACTGTGAACAGCTAGCAGTTTTGAGTGCATAGTATCTCACTTTGGTCAACAGGAACCAAGCCATTTTGCAACGCGACAATGTTCCTGCACATCGTTCTCGTTTGACCCAAGGAAAATTATCAGAGCTACGAGGAGTAAATGTTTTGCCTCATCCTGCGTATAGCCCAGATATTGCACCATCAGATTATAGTTTGTTTAGATCAATGGCTCATTTTTTAAAAGGTATTCACGAGGAAGTAAAATTTGGATGCAAAGAGTTCTTTGCCTCAAAATCAAAGGAGTGGTACCGGCATCAAATCCAATTACTGGCAGAAAGATGAATGAAAGTAGTTGAAAACAATGGACTTTACTTCGAAGAGTAGAATTCAATGATGTCCAAAATATGTATTCTGAAATAAAGCTATACTAATCCACAAGGACTTTTTTAACAACCTAGTTTATTATGAAGAAATGTTTCTTCACTGTATAGTAATGAGAAAAAAAAATCAGGTTAAACATAACTAATTGAATAACTGTAAAAGTTGTGATGGACAAAAACTTGCCTGCAAAATGAGGATCACTATATATATATATATATATATATATATATATATATATATATATATATATATATATATATATATATATATATATATATATATATTTATCAGTATATATATACATATATACTTTCATTTTTTTAAGTAAACATTTAAACTGAATAGGGAGTATTTCCTTTGTTGGATGGCATCCCACCATAGATGCTAAATATGTTTGTGGAGCTGAATTTCATGAAGGCCATTCAGAATATAAGATTAAAGTATTTTCAGAGTTTATTTTTATTTTATTTTTTTTTACACAGTTGTTATAGCATATCAAATAGAAAATAAATTATTGAGATCTCTACCAATAATTTTGCTATAATTTTGGCCCAATTTGTGGCCTCCTGTACTGACAAGATAGTCTGCCTCTAAACAAAGTGCAATAACTTATTCATCTTACTGAGACCTATTGCAACAAATCACAGTTTAATTATGATTTCATCAGATTAAGGAAAAAAACTGAATGATAGAAAAGAAATTTTTGCCAAAAAATGTGAAATGGTTTTATCAACTAACAAAAGTAGCTCCCCCAAAAATCAGGTAACCATCTCTAAAAATGTAGTCCCATCCTCGAGAATCATAATTATTAAAACCTTATCGTTTACTAAATCACTACATAATTCCATTGTAGTTAGTAAGAATAGACTTCCATTGTATTTAGTAAGAATAGACTTCCATCATACTTAGTAACAATATAAACAGGATAAGTCAGTTTGCAGTTGCGAAATTGCAGAGTTGATGATATTTTAATTTGAATCAATGAAGTTTCCATAGACTATTGTCATTAATAATAAAAATATCTTTAAAAATAAAAATAATAAACATTTTTATATTAAAAATACTTTTTGATTATAATTGCAATAAAGTTTAAAATAATTGTATTTTCTCAAATGGTAGACAAATTCTAAATGATTTTTACTAAAAATGCATAATAGATCTTTTTCAAAATCAAATGGGAGAAATGAGCTTTTTATCATTTCATATATATATATATATATATATATATATATATATATATATATATATATATATATATATATATATATATATATATGTATAGATTTTTCCAAAGTGAAATACTCATTATCCAGAGATAAACTAGTTCCTCATTTGTTTCTCCGGTCCGGACTGTTTCACAGGATTCATTATTTTAATAACTTTAAATTACAATGAGATATCACTTAATTAATTAAGAATGGTGAGCTAATTATGAGAAAACTCATAGTTGTCAGTAGGTAGCTATAGGAAAGCAGCATAAAGAAAAATCTTTTAGTGCACCTTTTGTTATTGAAATAGCAATCAACTTACGAATGATTACATGTGACTGAAAGAATGTAAAAAAAAATCAAAATGTTATAAAAAAATTTCAAGATGGCATATTTGACATGGTAGCTGTCTGAAGTTATAGATAGATAGCTGCAATAAGTTTTTGCATCATAGCTATTTGGCAAGCACGTCTATTAATTAGGCATTTGTTAAAAGTTCATTATTAAAAAGAGGTCATTAAATGTATTTATTTATTATAATTTAAAATACTATCAAAACTTTAAAATAATAAGTAAATGAGCTAATAAAAGCAAATTTTAATTATCATATGCCTTAAAAAACTTTTTTAGCATAATGGCACAGTGCTCTTAACATATGTTTCGAGCAATGAATACTTTTGTTGGTCTCAACTTTTTTCTGTGTTATTTGTTTGTTTATTTATAAGCTACGTCCACCAACAGACCAAAACCCAATTATAGTTGGTAAAACAAAAAATAAAAATAGTGCATAATATATCAAAATAATTATAAATACATGACTTTATAATGTATAATATTAACTACAATAATATTATAAAAATCATTTGAATATCCACATAAGTAAGAAACAATCAATATTTTTTGCAGTAGTCTTCTTTTATACATTCATGACTCCCAGAGAGGTAGCTTGGTGGCTTAATTTAAGTAATTATATTGAAATCAGGTTAATTATATGATTATTTTGAAATTACTGAGGGATAGTCTCCAAGTAATTTAATTAATTTTATTTTTGGTTCATCGTTTAATATCTTTTTAGCATTTTATTTTCAATTACATTTGAAGTCAATATTTCAGTAATTTTTTAAAAATTTAATCTTTTCTGACTTTTAAAAGGTAACATGATGGCCTATCAAAAACATATTTCTTCAAAATAAGCTTGATCTTTAATATTTTCAATGTGATTTAATTTTTTCTTTTTGAGAAATAAAAAACACATTACGAAATTAAATAGAATCAACTACTGAAATTTCAATACTGTGAACTGATACGTCCAGTACATATAGTTATATATATATATGTGTATGTGTGTGTATAAATAAAGATATAAGCCTAATAAAAAAATATCATTCCATAAAAATTTTATATACTAAAAAATTAACATTTCACGATAATGTAAATATCTATGTTTTATATATATATATATATATATATATATATATATATATATATATATATATATATATATATTTGTTGCTTTTTATTATTATAACTTTTACCTGAGTGGTTTTTTATTGCAATATATGCAGGAACGGCATGTCTGAAAGCTCAAATAGTTTTTATCACTAATATTTTAATATATTTGGCAATTCCTCCTTTGAATAAATATGTATTCAATTTTAATTAGTTGTAATAATAAATTAGTCATAATTACAAATAAATAAATATATATATTTTATCATAGTTTGATTTTATTAATAGCTATGTGTTCATTTTTAATTTAGTTAAGATTTATTTCAAATATTTTATAAACAAACATATACTACTATTTTTATATACAAAGAAATTATTAATTTATGAATAATAATATTTTGTATTTCCTTATTTATTTTATTATATTTTTTTGTCTTTAAATATAATGGCTGTGAATGTCTTGGCCTGTGAATAGTATAGTTTAATATATATTTGTAAGCCTATTTTTTTAATAGTATGTTTAATGTTTATTATTATGGCTTAAATTTTAGGTTAGTAATAAAACCCGTTGGTCGGTTTTTTTTTTTTAATAATCTAATAAAAAATTTATAAGTTATAAAACACTCTGAGCTAATTTTGATGATGAGATGTTAATGTGTTTGTTAAAATAAAATTATATAAGAAATAATTAAAATTTGGCACTAAAAAGTGTAAGAAGATTAGGTGTAACTATGATGTTTTATATTTAAATGCTTTTTAAAATTGTTTTTAATTTTTGCTTACGAACCTTATTTGTGCAGTAGTTTAAAGTCTTGTTTTATACATTCATGTATAGTTTTTATTTTTAAAAAGTTCTATTTTTTAAAAATATGTAAAAATGTTATTATACATAGAAAAAAAGGTTCAGAAAATTCATGTAATTTTTATTTGTGAGTAACATTTATTCAAGAACTTTTAATGTTTTACAAATCTTCTTCAATAAATTAACTAATAAGAAAAGATTGTTCCATTATGTTTCATGTAACAATTTCCTTTCCCACCTTTATTCATCTTATAAATTAATTTTAGTTGATAAAATTTTTTAATAGCGATTATCATTACCTATTACAATGTTTGCCAATTTCTGACTCAGTAAAATATATAGTATGATCTACATGTATACAAAGAGTTAATGTCTTTGTAACACTATTAACTAACTAATTTGGGCAAAAGTGCTGATGTATCACAAGACTATCTACTTGTTTAAGCACCTCATGGCTGCAAAAGTACCCGGGGACCACATATTTTATACAAATTTAGCTGTACTTTCTAGAGAAAACTAAATATTTCTGTCAGCTGTTTTTGGTGAGGTTTAATATTTTCCTTGAACTGAAAGTGCATGTTAAAAGAAATTGGGCACAAATCAATTCGAGATATCTTTGGAAAAGTGTAAAAAGTTTAACTTTGAAAATAAACAGATCACTAGAAATAAAAGGCTTGTTACGAATCACTATATGTGGTGATCCAACCCCTAATATATTACTTGCATGGGGTAGTAAAATACAGCTTGTGTCTGTAAAAAAAATATCTGGATGTGGACAACACATGACTTCCTTGTACGCCTATGAAAGTATAAATTGATGGCTCAAAAAGTGTCCTAAATTTGGTTACTAGTTTCCGAAGATTGCAGTATCTCAAAAAACGACACTCAGCAAAGCGATAGCCATGTATTGACAAACACATACTCTTGTCTCATTACGTTATTATATGTCGTTTTCTTTCAGTAACAAGTTCCCAAGAGATTACTTTATGTTCCATGACAGCATCACAACTGTCAATATCACTAGATAAAGCATTGAAAATTGACAGTTTTGACATTTTAAGCGGAAGAGCCCACTTAACTTATATCTTATTCTCCTGCTCCAGACTTGTTAATCTCATAAATGGGGATGGAAACCAGTATTTTACACTCAATTTTAACACTTAAAACAAGTAATAAAAATGTTTAATTGGATCGGAAACCAAATTGTGTTTGCAACCTTTATTACTGAATCATATGATTTCTGAATTTAATTTTAATACAATTTTTGATGTAAGTTAATTATGACCTTCAAATAAAGTACCCTTTTCGGCTCACCAATTTTAACCAAAATCTAGTAAATACATTCATATCGATTCATAACCGTTTTTGAGTTATGTGATATACTAACGGACGTAGGAACATACGTATAGACGTCATGGCGTAACTAGTCAAAATGGATTCAGGGATGGCGAAAGTGGATATTTTTATTGAAATCCGAAAATTTTCGCGATTACAATAGTTCCTTTACTTCCTTCAAAGAAGTAAAAACACAATAAGTAATTAAAATAATCGTAAACAATATCATTTTGAAAAAATGATTTATATTAATTTATTAAAATCAAAAAAGGTTGAATTTAAATGCAAAGGTTTAATTTGAAATGGAAATGGTTGAATTTGACTAGGAAATGTTAATATAAACATAATATTATATAAAACATCTCAAATTAGGTATATAATACTTTAATACCAATATAAATAATATAATAGATTTTGGTTAACATTAGCTTGCCGGAAGTAGTACTTTATAAGAAGTCATTATTGTTATGTTTATAATTCAGCAACAAGTACAATTGAAATAGTTATATTAACGTTCATATACAAATTGGTAATGAAAAAATATATATTGAAAATCGAATAAACATATGTAACATATTGGTTAACAAGGAGGTTATATTGCTATAACAACTATAAGCTCATTAAAAGCAATATTAAAATATTATGGAAAATATCGCAGATTTGGTATGCAAGGTTCGTATGCCAATATAAATAACATACTAGATTTTGGTTAAAATTGGCTTGACTTCAACTGAAACTGTTTTCTTTTTTCTGCTTCCCGCTTTTTTTTTTTTAAACCACGGAATTATAGTTCAAAAGGCATACAAGGAAGTCATGTGATATTTCAAAAAACGTGGCTTCTTACGTATAAGTCGTATTCGTATCGGTTAATTTTAACTTTTCGGATAATCGAGGTCCATTCTTGGGTTATCGAGGCCCCTTATTATGAAAGAACTATCTATTTTAAGATCGCGCACATAAGTATCGATTTATATAAACTTTAATTATATCCTCAATATTGAGGTTCATTGTTGATATATCAGTGGCCCTTGTTATGAAAACACTATCGACTTTATTATTGCGCGCTTACTCATAATTTATTTTTGCATTTTGAACCTTTTCGATGTTTGAATCGATTTTTAGATAAGTGGAGTTGCAGTTTCATGGAACTGCATAAAGTGAATGCACAATAATTTTTGGATGTACTAATTATGAATTTGCTTTCAATTCCATTTATTACTACTTTTACAGCATTATTTAAAACAGAGATCATTTTTCACATTTTTATGGACGCAAATTCACAATCGATAATGCAAAATATATTTTTTACCGCGCATGGGCATTTTCATTTACTCTTATCACTTAATTCAGATATAGCTTCATGAACGCACGATATAAAAATCTGTAGTATTTTCATAATAAGGGCCTCCGAAAACCCAATAATATACACAATATTGAGGATATCCGAGAAATTAAAATAAATCAATACGTGAGCGCGCGATTTCAAAATCGATAGTATTTTTGTAATAGGGGTATCTGATAGCCCACAATGGGTCTAAATATCGAAGATATCCGAGAAGTTTAAATAAATCGATACGTGAGCTCGCGATTTCAAAATCGATAGTATTTTTGTAATAGGGGTATCTGATAGCCCACAATGGGCCTAAATATCAAAGATATCCGAGAAGTTTAAATAAATCGATACGTGAGCTCGCGATTTCAAAATCGATAGTATTTTTGTAATAGGGGCCTCCGATAACCAAGTAATGGATGTTAATATCGAGAATATCCGAGAAATAAAATAAATCGATAGGTGAGGTCGCGAATTCAAAATCGATAGTATCTTTGTAATAGAGGCCTCTGATAACCCTTAATGGGCCACAATATCGAAAATATCCGAGAAGTTTAAATAAATAGATACAAATACCACATGAAAACCATCAGAAGCCATGTTGTTTAAAAAAAAACAATTGATAATTTAAATTACCATAAACAACATAATTATGTTAACATGATTTATATTAATTTATTGAATTAAAAAAAGGTTGAGTTTTTCTTGGAAACGGTTCTATGTGACTTGTAAAGCTTATGATGAACCAGTCGGGGTATAAATGCAAACAAGATTGCAGATGTCACAATTCATTCATATATAATACTTGAGGGTTAGGTATGGGAAAGAACATATAATCTTCTATCATTCATACAGACTTAAAAACAACATTTTATTTACAAAATAACGTTTTCACATAGGCTCAACTTGCTTCTACAGGTATGAAGTTGCCATGACAACGGCACGTACGCAATCTTGCATAGGGCCCATGCGGCCCTATATCGTACGCTATCTCAAAAACGGTAGGTTTTAAGGCTGAGACTTGCCACAAATTGGCAAAGGTGTGAACGCACCTTTAGACTATGGCCAATGACAAACGGGCATTTGAGTATTCACAAGATCAATTTAAAGTTGTTATAGAATTATTTTCTAGAGCAAATTAAAGACCACGACCTTGCCATAACAGATCATTATCTAATCTGAACAAAAGTTTACGCAATCATTTGTTCAATTCAATAGGGCACAATTCTCGAGGACAATTGCATTGCGCACAAAGACAGTTTCAGACTTTTTAAAATTCTATTTTGGTTCCACGAATTGCTAATAATTGAACAGTTTGTAGGAAATGGTAGGAACCAGGTAGGAATTTTGTTAGACTGATCAACGTTATTTTTGATTTAAATAACAACGAAGAGGTTACAGAAAGTAATGAATTAATTAAAACGAGATTACACTTAAATAATATTTGTGAATAATGAAAGAACAAACAAGAGGATAATTGATTTGATGGAAATTTCATTTAGTTTCCATAGAAACATTTAGATTTAATTAAATAACACTGGATTCTCAGGGAATTATGCACCATCATCTGTATGGTAGTTAACTGAGGGGATATCTATTATTTATCTTTTTCTTTAAATATATTAATTACATTGTTTTATTTCTTGTACTGATGCTTAGGTGTGCATTTCTAAAATGCAAACATTTCATTAGTTTTCGATTTTTTTTTTTTTGCTCGTATAAAAAAGACAAAGCGTTATTTTAAGTTATGAAATGGTTGAGAGTCACCGGAAAAAAGAAATAAGGGATGAAATGAATTAGAGAGCAATAGAAGGTCTATAGCAAACAAAGGTAAAAGAAAATATCTGATGTGGACAACACATGACTTCCTTGTACGCCTATTAAACTATAAATCGCTGGCTCTAAAAGTGATCCTGAATTTGGTTACTAGTTTCCGAAGATTGTAGTATCTCAAAAACGACACTCGGCGTCGCGACACCCATTTATTGACACATACACACAAATGGGGAGGAAAACCAGTATTTTACACTCAATTTTAACACTTAAAAGAAGTAATAAAATTTTTTAATTAGATTGGAAACCAAATTACGTTTGTAACCTTTATTACCGAAACATATGATTTATGTATTTAATTTAAATACAATTTTGGATGTAATCTTATTATGACCTTCAAGTAAAGTACCCTTTTCGGCTCACCAATTTTAACCAAAATATATTAAATACATTCATATCGATTTAAAAGTCCTATTTACCAAATTTGAGAAGTTTTATTTACATGATATTTTAATATAATTTTTGATGAAAGTCTAATATGACCTTCAAGTAAAGTACCGCTTCCGGTTTTTCAATTTAAACCAAAATCTATTATGTTATTTAAATCAATATATAAGTTATAAATACTAAATTTGAGAAGTTTTGCATAGTATTTTAATATAATTTTTGATAATAGTCAATTATGACTTTCAAGTAAAGTACCATTTCCGGTGATCAAGCAGTGACCAAAAAGGGAGGTTCACAACTAGATTTTACAACAATCCTAAATACAAAATTTCAATTTCCTACGGCTAACCGTTTTTGAGTTATGCGAAATAGGAACGAACGTACGTACGTACGAACGAACGTACGTACAGACGCCACGACGAAACTATTAAAAATCGAAAATATAAAAAAAACGAAAATTTTCGCGAATACAATACTTCATTTACTTCGTACAAGGAAGTAAAAAAAAAGGAACCTATACAATATGGGTAATGTAGTGATAATTATGTGTTTAGAGCTAAAATGAAAGAAAAAAAAAATTATGTATATTACGAATAATATGATTGTATGTCTAGCAACGCAAAGTATTTGCTGTAAATAATGCATTTCTCTCTCCAAGAGAAATTATTATTTATAACAATCACTTAAGTTTATGCGTTTTTCGTCACTCCCCATTACCTTTAAAGAATTTAAATGTTACATAATATTTTTGCTAAAATCGTTAGATTTGCAACGGTGTATCATACATCTATATTATAACTTTTATTTCCGGAAATTTGTTTTCAACTTGGGAATATATTTCCCCCTTAGTTAATAATCAAATTCTTTCATAGTTTAAATTTATCCATTTTTACTTCCTCGTACGCAGTAAAGGAAGTATTGTAATTACGAAAATTTTCGGTTTTCAAATTTTAACGGAAATATCCATTTTGACCATCTCTGAATCCATTTTGACTAGTTTCGTCGTGACCTATGTACGTACGTTCTTATCTCGCATAACACAAAAATGGTTACCCGCAGAAAGTTAAAATTATATCTTCGAGATTTCTGTAAAATCTAGTTATGAATCTTCCTTTTTGGTCAATGCATGATCACCGGAAGTGGTACTTTATTCGAAGGTCATAATTGATATAAATCAATTATTATATTAAAATACAATGTAAAACCTCTCAAATTTGGTAAATAAGACTTTTAAATTAATATATATAATATTCTAGATTTTGGTTAAAATTTGTAAGCCGGAAGGAGTACTTAACTTGAAGGTCATTATAAGCTTACAACACATGACTTCCTTGTGTGCCTAATAAATTATAAATCGGTGGCTCAAAAAGTGATCCTGGATTTTATTACTAGTTTCCGAAGATTGCAGTAAAACGACACTCAGCGTCGCGACATCCATCTATTGACACTAACAAACTCTTGTTTCTGGAGGTTTCATTCCGTTATTATATGTCGTTTTCTTTCAGTAGGCAATAAGTTCCCAAGAGATTTCTCCGTGTTCCGTGGCAACATTAGAACTGTCAATGTCACTAGATAAAGCTTTGGAAATCGACGGTTTCGACATTTTAAGCGGAAGAGCGTGCTCAACTTTTATCTTATTCTCCTGCTGCAGACTTGTTCTTCTCACAAATAGGGAGGAAAACAAGTACTTTGCGCTCAATTTTAACTCTTTAAACAAGTAATAAAAATGTTTAATTAGAGTGGAAAAAAATTGCGTTTGTAACCTTTATTACCGAACCATATGATCTCTGTATTTAATTTTAATATTATTCTTGATGTGTTTATTACGACCTTCAAGTATCGAACCCCTATTGGCTCACCAATTTTAACCAAAATTTATTATATTATTTATATTGATATAAAAGCCTTATTTACCAAATGTAAAAATTATATTAAAATTAAATGCAGAGATCATATTGTTCGGTGATAAAGGTTACAAACGCGATTTTTCTTCCTCTCTAACTAAATAATTTTATTACTTGTTTTAAGTTTTAAAATTGAGTGTAAAATAAGTATTTTATACAAGTGTTTTCCTCCCCTTTTGTGAGCTGAGCAAGTCTGCTGCAGGAGAATAAGATATAAATTAAGCGGGTTCTTCCGCTTAAAATGTCGAAACCGTCGATTTCCAATGCTTTATATGCTCTATGTCTCTAGACAGTTCTACTGTTGTCACGGAACACGAAGAAGTCTTTTGGGAATATGTTACCTACTGAAAGAAAACGACATATAATAACGGAAAGAGACCCCACGAAAACATCTGAAGGTTAGTGATACCATTAGTACTAAAAGAAATTCGGACCCTTATCAAACCTAACGGACGGTTCAGCCAACAAATAAGCAGCCTGTTATTGCTTATCCCCCCACTTGCTTATTTAAGCGATGTAAAAGAATATGCAGTAATTGTTAGATTCCTTCCTTAAGACGGACAAGGTCCTAATGGCTACAGGCAGAAAATCTCTATGAGAGAAGTTTTCGTATATTTCGAAAATGCCAACGCATATCGCAGGATTGTACCTAGTTTAAGAAGAGAGGGTGCTGACTTCCACACATATCAGCTTTCAGAAGATGGAATCTCCCGAGTTGTCTCAAAAGATTTGCACTACTATATCCTAGCAACTACTATATCCGCAGCAACTATAAAACAAGAGTTTGCCAAGCATGGCTATGAGACAACCGATGCAGTCAATGTTAGCTCATGGTTAAAAACACCTCTCTCTTTGACTTTACTTCGTAGTAGAGGAAGTATTGTAATCGCGTATTGTAGTTACTTGAAACTGATTTCTTTTTTTACCTCCCGCCATCTTTGAAGGGAGTAATGTGAATTATGCTAAAAATCACAAATCGAGATTTTCATGGATAATCACGTTTCAAGGTCCGTATTAACCGTTTTTAACATTTTTATAATTATATATGCGCGCGCGCGTGTGACGACGGGTGTCGTTATAGAGAAACTGCAATCTTCGGAAACTAGTAACCAAATTCAGGATCACTTTTTGAACCACCGATTTATAGATTAATAGGCGTAGAGGTAAGTTATGCGATGTCCAAATCAGAAATTTTTACTTCCTTGTAAGCAGCAAAGGAAGTAAAAATAACTGATCAATTAGGATTAGTCTCAATTAATACTAATCCCAATTATTCCTAATCCTAATTTATATTTTAATAATAACAGGTTCGAAAATGTTTGAACCTCTCTTAACCAATACCTACATACGTGTTTATCGAAACAGCTATCAAAACAACGGTATCACGCTGACCAAACAGAATATACCTTCAAATAGTCAATCTTCCTCAAAGCAATGGTATCACGCTAGCCAAAGAGGTAAATTATAGTTAACCTTCCGCACAACATGTCGGCCAAAGAGATTATTTGTTTTAACCTAAGAGGATGGAAGAGTTACTCTTTCTTTTAACATTAAAAAGTTATCATTCTCCACAATATGTAGGCCAAAGAGGTTATAAGTTTTCTTAACATTAAATAGCTATTTTTATTTAGTATTTTTCAAAGTATAGAACATGAGAACAGCAAGGCCGACTTTTAAGTTTGATAGCCCGAATTACTAAGTGAATTCCCGTGAGTGTTTTGAAACAATTTGAGATCAATATACTGAAGAAATATTTCAAGTATTCTCGACTTTTGTTTGATATCATATCATGCGCAAGGTCATGATCTTATGCAATAAAATATAAATTTCTTATACTTGAAAACTAAAAATGTTAAAATAAAAAGTATTTAATTAAAAACAAAAAACCTAAATATGAAAATAACCCTATCCGCCCTAAGGGAAGGAATGTACTTGCAAATCTACATAAGTACATTGGTGGCTTGTTAGTGAAGTTAAGGTCTATGAATATTGAAACATGATATATAGGTCAGTCCTAGGGTAACAACAAAGGGGTCTACGATGCAAAAGGTGGGTTAGAATCTTTTATTTTTTTTTAAATTGTACATATGGGTGCAAACATGTAAAAACCGAAAATGCGAACACGGGTGTTCTCGGGAGAACTTTTGGCAGCCGAAAAATCTCGACATTTTTTGTTTTTTCGCCTATTATATGTGACCCTGAATTTGGTTACTAGTTTCCGAAGATAGCAGGATCTCAAAAACGACACTCCGCATCGCGACGTCCATCTATTGACAAAAACCGACACACACACACATAAGCTCTTGTTTATGAAGGTCTTATTCCGTTATTATGCGTCGTTTTCTATCTGTCACTAGACAAAGGATTGGAAATCGACGGTTTCAACATTTTAAGCGGAAGAACCCGCTTATTTATATCTTATACTCCTGCTGCAGATTGTTCAGCTCATAAATGGGGAGGAAAACAAGTATTTTATACTCAATTTTAACACATGAAATAATTGATAAAATTGTTTAATTAGAGTGGAAAAAAAATCGCGGTTATAACTTTTATCACTGAACCATATGATCTCTGTATTTAATTTTAATATAATTTTTTATGTAAGTTTATTATGATCTTCAAGCAAAGTACCCTTTTCAGCTTACCAATTTCAACCAAAATTTATTATATTACTTACAATGATATAGAAGTATAATTTACCAAATTTGAGATGTTTTACATTATATTTTAATATAGTGTTTGATGAAAATCAATAATGACCTACAAGTAAAGTACTACTTCCGATTCACCAATTTTAACCAAAATTTATTATGTTATTTATATTAGTATTTAAGTTTTAAATACCAAATTTGAGAAGTTTTTCATAATATTTTAATATATTTTTTTATGAAAATCAATGACCTTCAAGTAAAGTACTATTTCCGGTAATCACGCAGCGACCAAAAATGGTGGTTCACACCTAGATTTGACAGTAATCCTAAATACAAAATTTTAACTTTCTACGCTTAACCGTTTTTGTTATGCGAGATACAAACGTTCGTACAGACGTCACGACGCAACTTGTCAAAATGGATTCAAATATGGACAAAAGGGATATTTCCGTTGAAATCTGAAAACCGAAAATTTTCGTTATTACAATACTTCCTTTACTGCGTACAAGGAAATAAAAAGAACTATTACAAAAGAGATATTTTTTACTTCCTTGTACGAAGTAATGGAAGTATTGTAATCGCGAAAATTTTCGGTTTTCAGATTTCAACGAAAATATCCATTTAGATCATCCCTGAATCCATTTTGACTAGTTTCGTCGTGGCGTCTGTACGTACGTTCGTACGTACGTTCGTACGTACGTTCGTTCGTATTTCGCATAACTCAAAAACGGTTAGCCGTAGAAAGTTGAAATTTTTTATTTAGGATTGTTATAAAATCTAGTTGTAAACCTCCATTTTGGTCACTGCTTAATCACCAGAAGTGGTACTTTACTTGAAGGTCATAATTGATTTCCATCAAAAAGATATTAAAATATTATGCAAAACTTCTCCAATTTAGTATTTATACTTTATATATTTATTTAAATAACATACTAGAATTTGGTCTAAATTGGAAAACCGGAAGAGATACTTTATTTGAAGGTCATATTAGATTTTCAATAGACAATTTTTGTAACCCCCTCCCCCCCTCAAAATTTGAGGATGTTTTACGTTTCAAGATACGTAGAATCCAAATATCGAATAAAAAAAAAATCCGTCCGCAAATTTTTTGGTGTTTTTATTGTATTTAAACGAAAGCCAATGAAATTCCCTACAAAACGAAATAAAAATCATTTAAATCGGACCATTATTAGCTGAGATATTGCGTAAGGACCTTCTGAGACTGATTTTTCTGGCGGCTAGTCATCCTGCTTCCTGACTTATTTATTGGGCTTCTGACTTCCTCGTATCTCTCTGTTTTATTCTTCCTTGGATTTACTTCCTTTAGCTTCCTTAGTCGGAAACTAGTAACCAGATTCAGTATCACTTTTTGAGCCACGGATTTATAATTTAATGGGCGTACAAGGAAGTCATGTGTTGTCCACATCAGATATTTTCTACCAACATTCCCAACAAATTTGTAACAATTCTTTACAACACTTATTTATGAAGTTGTCTTCTTTACGCAAAGATGGCGATGATAAACTTTGTCTGCTGATGGGACGCCTCCTCCTAATTAGAGATGGATAGTGACAGCCGCTAACGGTATCAGTGACAAATTGTTCCTGTTTCTCAACTGTACCTGATACGTTTAACTGATACTTCTTGTCACAGGAACCAACTATCAATCCACCTAGATGTTTTCAGATTCTTGTAGTAGTGAGGCATCGAAATGATTCAGATTTCTTTAAAACTGATATTTTATATCGACTTCGTGGCACTCTTTTAATAAATCATCAAAGAAATAAATATTTAAAGACGATATTCCGTAATATATATTTTAGATGCAAATGATGATGAGGATTTTCATGAACTACTGTTCTCACGATAATCTACCTAGTTAATATTATTAACTACATTAACCTAAATATCGCTTGATTAGACTATTTTTAATACCTACGTCTAACAAGCAAATTTACTTTAATATAAATAAGTCAGATATGACGTGGACACCACATTACTTTCTTATACGCCTATTAAACTAAAATTCGGTAGCTCAAAAAGTTATCCTAAATTTGATTAATAGTTTCCGAAGACAGCTGTATCTCAAAAGCGATATTCGGTGTCGCGATGTCTATTGGTGTCGGTTACTTGATACCCTAAGTCGTAATTCTGGATGTGGTAGACTCAGAATTTTATTTTCTAAATCATTTATTATAAGATTTTATTTCTAAAATTGATAGAGCAAATAGTAAAGTACAACTTCCGATTAGTATTTCGCAGCAAAAATTTAATACTTTATTTGCAATGACATAAAATCGATGAAATCCATACACCTCCTTCTAAATATAAAAAACATATTTTAAAATGAATAAATATCAATTAAAAAAAAAAATGAAAACGATATGTCAACTGTAATTTTTATTTGAAATTCGCATGCTCGACGAAAAATCCAATTCAAAAAACGAAATCAGATCCCTCAAAAATCTAATAAACGATGCCTAAGAAAACGTCAACTGTAACAGTAGATCAATATGCGCATGCGCGATCAAAAATTCTACCCTAAATTTGGAAATAGCGTCCTTGAAAACTTAATAAACGATATCAATCCCAATAAAAGTCAACTGTAATGGTTATTCGAAATTCGACTCAAAAATCCAATTAAAAAAATAGAATCCTCCTCTTTTTTGTCAATGCATGATCACCGGAACTTGAAGGTCATAATTGATTCCCATAAAAAATTATATTAAAATATAATCTCTAATTAAAAAATTGTATTACTTGTTTTAAATGTTAAAATTGAGTGTAAAATAATTGTTTTCCTTCCCATTTGAGAGCTGAACAAGTCTGCAACAGGAGAATAAAATGTAAGTTAAGCGGTTAACCGTTGATTTAGAATCCTTTATCAAGTGGCATAGACAGTTCTAATGTTGTCACGGAATATGAATAAATCTCTTGGGAGCTTGTTACCTACTAAAAAAACAAGATATAATAACAGAAGGAGACCTCCAGAAACAAGAGCTTGTGTGTGTGTGTCAATAAATGGATGTTGTGACACCGAGAATCATTTTACTGCAATCTTCGGAAACTAGTAACTAAATTCAGGAACATTTTTGGAGCCACCGATTTATAGTTCAATAGGCGAAGAAGGAAGTCATGCGGGGTCCACATCAGATATTTTACAATAGGCACACATTTCATAGAAACCATTAAATGATTACTTTACAATTACCTAGCAATAAAACATATGCCCATAAAGCTTTTATTTCATTATTGAAATAATTTTTTCTACAGTTTAAATATATAACTAGTGAAAATTAACTTAATTAAATTAAGAGAACTGATCTGAACTACAGAGATTGCTGTAAATATTGCATAGATTTGGATTAATTCATCCAAAAAGAAAATGTTCAAGACTTCATCGTATGAAAATATACTATTAAAGAAAGCGTGTGCCTATCTGGAGATACAACAAGACAGGTTGTAGAATTATTATTATATTATATATAATTACAATATAATATATATATATATATATATATATATATATATATATATATATATATATATATATATATATATATAATTATTATTATTATATTATTATTATATTATATTATATTATATTATTATATATCTGTTAGTATTTGTATAGGAATAAAACAAATGTTTCAGATACAATAACGACTGTTATTAAATATATCACTGTTACTGGTTTCTATGAAATGTGTGCATATTGTAAAAAAGATCCAAAAAAGTTATATTTGAATTGGAAAGGATTACTATTGAATTGGAAAATGTTATAATTGAAATGGTTATATTATGGCCTAAAAGTTACATTAGGTTAAATTCTAACAAGTTTAATTATAACATGGGAAAGAGAATAAACTATATAGATATTAAACTGTTCCACAAAATTATTCTTTCTGTTTTTTAAATACCAAAATCCACAATTTCTAATAAAATTTATAAAAATAAAATTTTGGTCTATTTATTCATCATTAAATCATTGAAATTATTAATTTTACTTATACAAGTAACACAATTAATAAATAAATACAGTTGAATCAATTGCCAACTACAAAATAAACTGTTATACAAAAGTACATCAGTTTTTGAAATGTGTTATATATTAATATATTATTTTACATTAATTATAAGCAAAATAAAAAATAATATAAACAAATCAAAATTCATATAAAACTAAGTTAAATTAAAGGATAAAAATGCTAACGTGTTTGAGGATACGGAATTCACCATCAATACAAATAGCTAGTGTTTTCTTTAACATAAAATTTCCATTAGAAAATTACAGCAAATAGGCACTAAGCTTGAGCACTAATTCAAAACTGGAATAATATATGTAAATTAAATGCATAAATTAATAAACATTAAATACAAATTAAAAAATATTTATTAGTGATCACAACATCCTTTACTTGATTTATTTTTCCTCCACAAAGATATCAATTCATTTATAATATTTCGAGGTCTTATCCCCATCATCAGGACATCATACTTTTCTGTAATACGTTTTGATTTCTTTTTGATTTATATTATCTTACTCAATTATATTGTTTTCTCTAATTATAGTAAAGATTAATTACTAATTATTCCTATCTGTCAATACATTTCTGTCTTAAAATATCATCATAGATTGATAAATAAAATTATAGTGTTCATTATACATTTTTATAGGAGTATTTTACTTCTTTTATCCATCTATTTCCTGTCACAACTGAGCTATTCCTAAATAGATGTTGCCCTTTGCAATTTATAATAAGTATAATCCTTCAGCTGTTTATCTATCTATTTAGAAATAGTTCTGTTGTGGCAGGAAAGAGATGTATAAAATAAGTAAAATAATATAAAAAATCGATAGTGAACTTTATTTAGTGTAATTTTATTAATCAATCTATGACAATATTGTAAGATAGAAATGTATTGAAAAATAGGAGAAAAAGGTAATTAATTCTTATTGTAATTTATGTTAACTGTGTAATAGAGAAAACAATATACTTAAGTAATATAATATTAATCAATAATAAAACAAAATGTATTGCAGAAAAATATGATGTTCTGATGATGGGGATAAGATTCCGAAATGTTATAAATGAATTGATATGATTATGGGTGACAAATAGGACATGTAAAGGAAGTCATGTTCACTAATAAATTTAGAAATTTCAGAAGAATTCCCCCTAAATTAAAAATTAAAAATATTTGTTATCTCAGTGTAATAGTATGATTATTCTTATATGATTATAGTGACATAAGTCCAAATGGCAACCAATAACTTTGAAAAACAAAATTATGTAAGCATTTTAAAAATGTTAAAATAAAATTTAAAAATTATATCTAGCATGGGGTTATCAACCTGTAAAATAATCAATAAAAGTAGTGGGAGCACAGAAGTATTTACTTTTAGAGGCTATTATCTATTTTTCAAATATTGTCATTGTGACCTTGAAAATGTTTTATATATGGTAATCATCCATTCCTCAATTCAGTTTCTTTGGCTCCTTCTACAGAGGACAATACCTAAAAGTTACTCTCAACTGGATCAAAATGGCAGCAGATAACCTAACAGCTATACTTTATAAAATAAATGACATAAGACTGGTAATTTCAAAGTTATTTTGTAATTTAAATTATTTAAAAGTTACATGTAATTTTTAGAAGTTTTAATGCTTGAACTAAGAATTATTTGATGAAATTTGCATTTATTAATAATTTGTTACATCGAGTGATAATGTAATAATACGGTATTGATATTATAGGAAAACAGGCCTATTCCAGAACCTAAAGATGATGGTAAGAATTTTTTAAATCTTATAAATAACAACATTAACTTAAAAAAAGTATTAGGTTGATAACAATAGGCTTAATGTTTTTAATATAATTATGCGGAAAGCTTTGCATTAAATCTCATTAATACCAATGAATAAATTAAAAATTTTGGGTCTGACAGAACTAAAATCTCTTGGTAAACAAAAAATTTATCATCGTGATTATAATGTGATAGTTTTGGCTACTTCAAAAGTAAAGAAGGTAATTTTATGAATACACTAATTAGTTTGTCACAGTGAATTTATTTATATATTGTCAAGAACTAACTATATATTTTTTTTCTTATATGTAAACATAATTCTATAACCAATTGAGCAAATGCCAGTAAATGTTACTAAAACTAATTAAAAAAAAATTGTTTAAGATAAACACCACTTTATCTTTGGATAATGAAATTTGAAGGTTAACTTTGATTTTCACTCATTTGAACTCAAAAAATTATAATGTAAATTGTTTTTAAAAGCATATTAAGTTAGGTCAAACTTTATTAATAATGTTTTTATCTCATACAAATTTAAAAGATTTTCTTAATTTAAATTAGGAACATAACTTGAAAATTACAAGAGTAATCATGATTCTTAAATTTCAAGATGATTTAAGGATTTTTAATTTAAGACTATTTCAATTTGAACATGATGAAGAAAGATACCAGTATATTCCCCCCGTTTCAAATTCATAGTTCATATTAAAATCAATGTAAAGGGGATTAACACATTGACTACCTAAAATTATGTTATCAAAGTTTAATAATGCCAGAAAGATTACTGTATTGCAATAGATATTTCACACTTTTAAAGCTTTACATAGATGATAGCAATCAACTTCCATTCATTAAGCTCAACCATGAACAAAAGCCCAATGAATCCTTGATCTATATTACTATTTTATATCCACTCATTAATTAGCTACAAATTTTTTCATATCGTGCGAAATCACTACAAGTGAACATATAAGAGATATTGTCAACAATTCTTAAGTAGATTTACCTTGTAAGGATTATAAACATAACAGATTTGAACGCATAATAAACGTTTGAGGATATCAGGCAATAAAACTAAAACAAATATTTACATAGGGAATGTGAGAATTCAGCAAAAAATACGCACGAAAATGGCAATACAGCCAACTTATCTTGCCAGCATACTTTTAAACTATGTTATTTTATTACTCGCATATTTTGGAGTACTGGTTTTTATTTTTTAACATAACCAAAGTTATATTGATTAACAAAATCTTTCAATTAAAAAGAATATTAGACATGAAAATTTGCTAAAATAAAAAAAAAAAAAAAAAAAAATGGCTTATACTAACAGTTTACGACATCACAAATACAAAGATATGCCATGAACTTTGACATTCATTTGAACCCACGTTCCTTGACCCTTCACTTATCAACTTAAAGGTTTATAATTGAAAGAAAGAATATTTTAATATTACTTAATTAATATTCATCAATTTATACTATTGCATTATAAAACAAATTAAGATCTAATAATGTTAAAATTCATAGTAATATCGATATTTATTATTTGTAATCAACATCAATACTTACAAAATTAATCAATTTAGATTAAGAGATAAAAGACCAAATTAATCCCACATCCATTTATTAACATTATATATTTTTATAACGTTTCGGCCTTATTTAACAATTTGTTGGCCATTTTCAAACTATATTCTATTGGGTCACCTATGTCTAATTATAAAATATTACCAAATTCTATTAAAAGCAGTCTTTGTTTTTAAATTTTAACTGTGCTGTATTTTCATATATTCTTTTTTTGGCAAATTGATTAATTTGTTTTTAAATTATTAAATTTGTTGAAATAATGTAGCCCTTCTTGATAAAAAATTTTTTGTTTGATCATAATATATTATACAAAAAAAAAAAAATGTAATTTTGAAAAATATTTAATGAAAAGACACTCTATTTAAAAAAAAACAAACACAATAAATTAATCTTTATAAGCCAAAAGTATTAAATGAAATATCCAATAGCTGAGATTAGAGGAAAGAAATCGGTTTCATGAACTCACTAATTATTTTCTTACTGTATGTAAATTTATTAAAAAATTCAATAAAATTGCATTTCAATTTTCCAACCTTCCTATAATGCAAATGCTTTGTTTTTAAAATATATTTTCAGCGCGTGAATGTCAAATTGAGAATTATCCTTTTTAATTGTTTAATTCAAAATCAATTTTACCCTAACATAAACGTTTCAGGGTTTTGTCGCATCCTTGGGACCACACTCATGCATCCACATTTTTCATATTTCTCAAAAGTAACTCGATTGCTAACAACATACACTCCTAATTTGTCAAAATTGTATCCATAACAACTATTTCGTCACTAATTAACATTATTGACTATACAATAAATAGCTTGTGTACGTATGTAGGTAGGTGCCCATCATTCCCATGAAAATAAGTTCACAATACACACTCTATTAGATTAACTTTATGTCATTGTTTATTAAATAAGTGTTATAAAAGAAACATAACAAAAGTAAGGAAGAAGGGAGTTTAGAAAAAAAAATGTTTATTAATTCTTGCCACTTATTTTTTATTTTTTTGTGGGCGGATGAGAGGAAAAAAAATTAATAACTTCATTTATTAGATTATTTTGTGTTTTAGGGAAGAAAACCTTACAAAACACTGGTTATTTCTGTCTTTATTGTCATTGTATTTAACTATTTTTGTGCAGCTATTATTAGCTGCTATCTGTTTTTCAGGTTTTTTACTGAAAAGAAGTTGAATAAATAAGTAAATACTAATATATCTGAGCAAGAACTCGAGCATTAGATATCTATCTTTCTTCTCCTTATTTTTAGTATAAAAGATATATAAGATATATATATTATATACATATGGTTCATTTATGTATGTAAAAGAGAATATTAAATAAACTAATTAAAAAATAGGGGAGCATGTTTATTTGTATAAACAATATAATCTTACCAAGAAAGTTTATTTAACAAACACATTTGGTGAAGCGTCATTGTTTATGTTGAAGAAACAGATTATACTTAATAAGTAATTATCTAGCCCCACAGGAAAATATCCCTTCAGTTGAACAGTTAAGCAATAAGACTTAGCTATACTATTTTCTATGGGTAGTATACATATTTAACATTGCCCTTTAGGGTTAGACATGGGAAAGAATATGTAATCTCCTCAATCATTCATAGAAACCTAAAAATAATATTTTATTTACAAAATAACCTTTTCATAGAATAATTTAAAATTTATTTAAAAGCTTTTATATACAGTCCCAGCATGGGTACTGGTTGCCATGTGCGGCATGTACGCAAGATGGCATAAAGCGGAAGGGACCTACATCGTGCGTTACCCCAAAAACGGTAGGTTTAAGAGCTTTGATACGCTGCACCAATACGTTCCGCTGGGGCGATCTCCGCGTCGAAATCTTTAAAATAAGAATCGTCCCGTTCCGATCCAACGATTCACCACCTTCAGAATTATGAAATCTCCCCGTTTTCCCATAACTTTAATTTAAGCTCTAAAAAGAAATTAACAATTGAAATTATAATTCAATTGTTATACCACCTTCAGAATTATGAAATCTCCCCGTTTTCCCATAACTTTAATTTAAGCTCTAAAAAGAAATTAACAATTGAAATTATAATTCAATTGTTATTTCTCATGAAATTCCCTTTCTTTTGATGCCTCCATCATCAAAATCCATCGCTCCTGAGAGCCGGAAAAGGGTAATACTATCGTATTACATATAGATAAGTGAAGAAGTGATTATGTTTCGTATTTTTACTTTCTTGTACGACGTCAAGGAATTACTGTAATCGCGAAAATTTTCGGTTTTCAGATTTTAACGGAAATATCCATTTTGTCCATCCCTGAATCCATTTTGAGTAGTTTCGTCGTGACGTCCGTACGTAAATTCGTATATCGCATAACCCAAAAACGTTTAGCCGTTGAAAGTTAAAATTTTGTATTTGGGATTGCTGTAACGTTTAGTTGCGAACCTCCCTTTTTAATTACTACTTGATCACCGGAAGTAGTACTTTACTTGAAGGTGAAAATATATTATCACAAAAATCAGAGATCATATGATTTGGCGATAAAAGGTTACAATCGCGATTTATTTTCCTCTTTAATTAAACAATTTTATTACTTTGTTAAGTGTTAAAATTGAATGTAAAATACTTGTTTTCCTCCCCATTTCTGAGCTGAACAAGTCTGCAGCAGTAGAATGAGAAATAAGTTAAGCGGTTAACCGTCGATTTCCAATGCTTTATCAAGTGGTATAGACAGTTCTAATGTTTTTACGGAGCACAAGAAATCTCTTGGGGACTTGTTAACTACTGAAAAAAAATACATATAATAAAGGAATGAGACCTCCAGAAATAAGAACTTGTGTGTGTGTCAATAGATGGATATCGCAATGCCAAGGGGCGTTTTTGAAATACTCTGCTATCTTCGGAAACTAGTAACCAAATTCAGGATCACTTTTTGAGCCACCGATTTATAGTTTCATAAGCGTATAGGGAAGTCATGCGGTGTCCATATCAGATATTTTTTTTAAACCGGTAGGACGGGTTCTCCCACTTGTTATTTTATAAAACATTAAATGTATTGAGTGTCTTCTTTAGAATACATACCAAGTTATACTGAATATATTTTTTATTTTCCTTTAGGAACATACTAACCTTTTTTAAAATCATATAAAATAAACATATTCTCAAAATTTAGATGATATTCAGAACATTGTTATAGCTTCAAATAACATCATATAAAGACTCTCTAGCTCCTTTTCATTAACTTTAATGGAGTTTTGAAATTTTTTATCTTAATCTTGATTCACTCGTCTCAACTAATTTTATTTTATTATATTATTATTATCTTTATTATTTTTTTTTGTAGAGGTACTTCTGAAAATGGGGTCAGTAGGAATTTGTGGATCAGATGTTCATTATCTACAACATGGAAGAATTGCCGATTTTATTGTGAAAGAGCCGATGATTATGGGCCATGAAGCAAGCGGCACAGTTGTTAAAGTTGGTTCTAAAGTGAAGAATTTGAAAGTGGGTAAGTGAATAAACGATATATAAACTATACTATTATATTAATAAAAAAATGTAGATTTATTAAATAGATATATTATCGGTGGTTGATAAAAAATACATTAAAAATTGAAAATACCATTATAGACATTATTACATATATAATATTTTTGAACATTGCTTCAATGAATTTTATTCAATAGTCACTATACAGAGAATTAAGTTGAATATAGATTTCTTAAGGGATTCAAGGATAAATTAAATTTAGAATTAAATATTGCTAATCTATCTTAATTGCATGTACCTATGAAACATATTGCAAATTATGACTTAATAATTTATTATTTCCAACAAAAAAATTAAACATTTATTAGGATTGAATATTTCTTTTTTAAAGACTTTGGTATATTGATTCCAAAAAAAACTCAATATTTTTTTCTTTATCTTCATAAATCGCCGATATGGGCGTTTTACAGTCGCTCAGTGATAAACAAACACCCAAGGGATCCTTTTCAGTTGAGGTCAGGGCGTAAATTCGCAAAAATACGAATCAGTTTATAGTAGCAGTTTATAGCGTTAGCATATAGTAGACCATGAAGTACGAAAGTGCTTGTTTAAAGAACAAAGAAAGAACTCATAAAAACCATATTATGAAATTAGGCCAATACATTCTTATTAACATTTACATGTAACACATTTTATTCCTCCAAAAAATAAAAATTTCGTTTTTGTGTTTAAAACAATTAATAAATGGAATTTTTAAAACATTTTAAGATTGGTTTTGTAAATTCAAGATACATGTCAAATTAAAGCCCATGTAATTATGGATATTATGGCACTATTTTGAGCTTTCTAAAATAAATAGTTCTGGAACTATAGCCAGTCGGGACTACGTAACGTCCCAAGTTGAGCATCGCGTCTGTCAGAGGGAGTCTTTATTCTGCTGTTAATTTCATTTCTTAACTTGGAAAATATGTTTTATAAAGTATTCTGCACATATTCCTATGGAAGTCGGCTCACCTTTGTTTCGTTATTTGATAACTCGAAAACGTTACATCTCCCGGATCATTTGAAAAATAATCTAATTATCTGGATTCTAAACCAAACCAATAAGGAAAGTCGTGCGTATGGAATCACCAGATATTTTTGAAATATAACGATTTGGAAATTATTTAATATTATTGTTACTTATTTGTTCCAGTAATTAATTTACCATCTGCAAATTATTTTTGCAACAAGAAAATCTGTACTTATCCGGTTTTAGCGGTCAATTAACGGTCGTAACATGTCCCTAGGCCACCGCTTCTAAAGTCGTCGGGGTGGGTTGTATGGGTTCGTGGTGGATGGAAGTGTTTGTGCTAAGTCAGTCTGTTGTGCAAATTTTTGTAATATTCTGTGGCAGTATCTGAAACTGTTAGCATGTCCAAGTCATTTGTCAGAAAGAATGGCGCGAATGAATTCTTTGTATATTTCAAGTTTTGGCAGAGCCCCATGGCTCTATCCCGTTTGTCCATAAATGTTTAATTAGTACTTTGTAGATTATAAGTCTGTTAGTTAAGGATAGTTTGGAAATAATAAACCATTGTGTAATAATTTGCAACATTTAAATCATGTTTCTTTCACGAAAATAGGAGACCGGGTAGCAATCGAGCCTGGTGTACCATGCCGATTATGTTCGTTTTGTAAGGAAGGAAAATACAACCTCTGCCCTGATATGGTGTTCTGTGCAACTCCACCAGTACATGGCAATTTATCGAGATACTATACCCATGCAGCAGATTTCTGTTTCAAGTAAGTGAAATATCAAACAATGTAAAAATATAATATCAAACAATGTAAAAAATCGATCATTAAAAAAAATAATAAAAATAAAAATCCCGACTTGGAGAATAACTTTTATATCTTATAACCTTATTCGTCCTAAGGCACGGGATATTATTGGTATGTTGTGCGCATTGGTGGGTTGTTAGTGAAGTTAATGCCCATGAATATTGAAACTTGGTGTTATAATCGGGTGCCTTCCACACCCAAGGGATTATGAAGACTTTTTTTATACTCAATGCATTAATTTACTTTCCTTTCAGTATGTTTATATGCACAGATGCAAGGAGCTTTCTGTATTTTGACATGTACAGATGGGACGGAACGTACTTGCAAAGGGTCGTTACGTGTACTGGAAGGCAACCGACTACTACACCAAAGCTCAATATTCATAGGCGTCAACTTCACTAACAACCCAATTACGCGCTTAAGTAGATATGCAAGTACGATCCGTCCCTTAGGGCGAATAGGGTTGTAAGATATAAAATTTATTTCCCTAGTCGGGGTTTTTATATTTTATTAAATTCAATTTTATTTTAACATTTATTTTTCAAGTATTGGCTATGGGAGGCCGTAGTAGCCCAGTGTTAAAGCGACACCTTAGCAACCTCGAGACTGCTACGGCGCCGGTTCGAATCCGGCCAGGGCGGGTTGAAATTTATTTCGTAGCCACATAATGAATCTCGACCTTCCCACTCTGGTTAGAATCGGTTGATAACCAGTAGGATGATCCGTCCTGTTTGCCTTAATAGGATAAGAGACGTTAAATCCTAATGTATGTATATATAAATATATGTATATATATATATATATATATATATACTGGCATATATATATATATATATATATATATATATATATATATATATATATATATATATATATATATATATATATATATATATATATATATAAGTTAAGTCCTGGGGACCAACAATATCTACGTTAATCCTAAACAACGTTTATGTAAACAAGCCGAAGATATATATGTAGGATTACGAGAGCAATAAAGTTAGTTATAATTCTGAGTTCATTGCGTTCATTATTAAAACCTTTTCTTTTTTTTTGACTTTTTCGCTCAGTAAACTCTAAGTGGTGCCGAAACCCGGGAAAACGAGCGGTAAGCCGATTTTTTTTTGTAGTGTGAGAAGTGCCTTGTTTTTTTCCGCTCTTTCTTCTGAGGTTGTGTTGAGACATGGCAACTGATGGATTATTGAAGCCGGCAGTGCTGCAGGTTCCAGCTGAAATTCCCGCGTTGCCTAAAGACACCCTGGCGGAAGCCCATGCAAATACTTTAGCATGGATGAAAGTAAGGGCGGTGACGGCACAAGGCTTACGGAAGGCGATCTCAGACCTTGAAAGGTTCAATGGAGAAATTGGAGAATTGAACCATTTCCTTAAAGGAGGAGATCGAATAATGAATAGAATAGAGGTTACGAAAGCAGAGAACGTATTAGACCCCAGGGACGCGGATTTGTTGAGGGCCGAGCTAGTGTGTCGCGTGAAGCGGCATGTATTAAACTTTATTCAGGCGGATGAAGAAACTCCCTGGCACATCATCAAGGAGAGATTGAAGAAGGCCTATGGAGGAGGCAGATGGACACCGGAAGAGGACCTCGTTCAGCTGTTCCGAGAAGGCAAACACCCGCGGCAGAGCAATGGAAAGTACGCAGGTGAGTTGCTGGTGAAGTTTAATAGGATCACCGAAAAAATGCGCGAGACGGCGAGCGCCGCAGAAGTAGAATTCAAAATGGCCTTTGTATCCACCTTACTGAAAATACAGTTGGCGAGAGAAATAGGAAAGAAGGAAGGGCTACCACGGGAGAAAAATTTTATCGAATGCGCCCAGGAAATGATGGATGCTAGTGCAAGGGATGAGGAAGCACGGCCAGAGCCAGAAGAGACGGGATGGAATCGAGTCTCGTATCGAAGACCAAGGCCCGCACCGGCAGTCTGGAGGAAGAAGGAGACGGAGGTCCATAGGAGGGATAGGACAGGAGGTGACAGACAGAGGCCAGGCATGAGAAAACGGGGTGAGCAGAGCAGAAGGGAGGAACGGCGATGCCATGGTTGCGGGAAGCCGGGGCACCTGGTTGCTCAGTGCCCTCGCACGGAGTGCTTTGAGTGCGGCACAGAAGGACATATTGCCAGGCATTGTCCCTATATGTACTCTCGCAGGGAGAAGCAGAGGGTGGAACCTATGGAGGTGAACGCCCAGAGAATTTTGCGAAGACATAGGGCGACCCCGGTGTCGACAGAGACGTCAGAAACAGACGAAGAAGGACCGGCGACCAGCGAAGGCGAAGGAGACAGGAGTAGTCGCAGGAGTGGACGACTACGGGTGAAGACTGGGAGGAAGCAGCTGGCGGAGGACTGAGGGGAGTGTCGGCAGAGAGGCGACCGCACAATAGTGAACTGCAGTGTGAGAGGAGGACGCGGCGGTTTGCCTATTATCCAGGTGGAGCGAGGAGTCAGGTGCCTTGTGGATACTGGGAGCTCCGGCACAATCCTGAGTCGGAAGGCGGTGGAGAAGTTGGCGGTTCGAAAAGGGACACTCCAGGTACAGGTATGTTCATGTAAATTGACTACTCTGGGTGGCCCTTGTATAGTAGAGGGGGAGGTGATGGTAGAACTGGGGACATGGTTTAAAACAGGGACCAAATTTAGAGTTCACGTGGTGGAGAGTATGTTGCGCGGGTACGAAGGGATAATCGGATGTGACATTTTAAATCGATTAGGAACTCGGGTGCGAAATAAGAATGGTAAATGGTCCATTAAGATAGGGGGTAAGACATACAAGTGTTACGGGAGGGTGAGAGACGCGATGGTTTGTGTAGGCGCGGTGAACCAGGCGGAGGATTGGAGGGTACGAATCCGGCGGGACTTTAACGACATTTTTCACAAGGAGGGCGAGCGGTTAGGCGCGACTGGAGAGACCGTTCACGAAATACCGTTAAAGGAAGAGCGTGTGACGTATGTGAAAGAAAGGCGATACCCGCAGGCGTTGAGGCAGCACATAAGGGAGGAGATAAGAAGTCTTAAAGAACAAGGAATCATTGTGGACAGCACATCACCGTACAATAGTCCACTTTGGGCGGTGAGGAAAAAGAGCGCACCCGGGGAAGAGAAGTATAGGGTTGTGATCGATTATAGGAGGTTGAATGAAAACACGGTAGATGAGAAGTACCCCATCCCGCGATTCGAGGACATCATAGATAGGTTGAGCGGGGCAACAGTGTTCAGCACCCTAGATTTAAAGGCGGGATACCATCAGATCAAGATGCAACCGAGAGATCAGTCCAAGACGGCGTTTACATTCGAAAGAGGACATTATCAGTTTACTAGGATGCCGTTCGGACTCAAAAACGCGCCCATTACCTTTCAGAAATTAATGGATGAGTTCCTCCGAGGGGTGGATGAAGATGTGTGCCAAGTCTATATGGACGATCTTTTGGTATTTAGCAAGACTGAGAAGCAGCATATAGAGGATCTCAAGAGTGTGTTCAATAGGATACGGGAATTCGGCCTGAAGCTCTCCGCTGAAAAGTCACTGCTAGGAAAAGGGGAGATTACTTTCTTGGGACACACCATCACGAAGGAGGGAGTCAAACCTGATAAGAGCAAGGTGGACGCAATTTCCAGGATGGCGGTACCGAGAGACGTAAAGGGGATACGTCGTCTGTTAGGCTCATTGAATTATTACCGACGTTTTGTTCCAGAAATGGCGGAATATCTGGTCCCTATCAATAACCTACTGAAAAAAGGACAGAAAATTTTTGTTACCCCAGAGATGGAGAATAACATTCGCAAATGTATGGCGCGGCTGCAAGAGGAACCAGTGCTTGCCTTCCCGGACTTTGAGAAGCCCTTTATGCTCACGACAGATGCCAGCGAGTACGCACTGGGAGCGGTTTTGTCACAAGATGGGGAAAAAGGAGATCGTCCCGTTGCTTATGCTAGTCGGCGTCTCACGGAAGCCGAGACCAGATATAGTGCACTAGAGCGTGAACTTCTAGGAATAGTGTGGGCAATAGACCATTTCCGGCCCTATGTATTTGGAAGAAAGTTCACGGTGCATACAGACCACAGACCCCTGCAGTGGGTGGGCAAGATGAAGGAATCATCCGCTCGAATCACTAGGTGGAAGGAGTTTTTGGGACAGTACAACCTGGAAATCAAGTACAAACCCGGGAAAGAGAATGTGGTAGCCGATTGGCTATCCCGGGCCATAATGGTAAACGCGGTGGACGAGGCGGGAGAAGAATCGTCACGGGACATTAGACAGTTCCTACAGGAATGGACTCCGGAGGGAGAAGGGGAACAGAGTACTGGCAGTAGCGAGCAGGAGGATGAAAACCAGGCCGAAGAATCATCAGTGGGAGACAGGCCGACCGAGATGACGCAACTTGAGGAGATTATTAATGACAAGCGGCGCCAGGTCATTTGGAAAACCAGGACCTCGGGACTCCTTAAAATGGAGTTCTCCAAATATGGCAAGTGTGACATCATCACCATCTGGTCACAACCCGGAGTCAACGATGAGAATATTTGCCGAGTACTGAAAGATGCTTCCAAGCCGGGAAGAACATCCCACTTATATATAGGAAACGCCACCGTGTGGGAAAAAGTGCAGAGGTTATGGCGGTTAGAAAAGTTGGGAGTGGACCGCAACTTCATTCGATGTACCCTGATGGTAGAGACGATCCGAGAGAGCGAACGTCAGAACGAGATCACCGTGGCATATCACCAGGGCAAAACTAATCATAGGGGAATCGCCGAAACTTTGCAAGCACTTAAGCGGCGGTACTTCTGGTGGAATATGAAGAGGACTGTCAGGGAGGTCGTGGGGGCATGCGACGTTTGTTTATCTACTAAATACGATAGGCATCCTCCCAAAGGAGTACAAGAAGAGACGCCCACTGCAGAATCACCTCTGGCGGACCTGCAAATCGATACATTCTCCTGGAGGGGCTATAAGTGGGTCACGTTAATAGATTGCTTTAGTAAGGTAGCTGCGGCCCATCTAATAAATGAGAAATCGGCGGATGCAGTCCTAGGGGCCCTTCGTGCATGGTTTACGGTCTACGGGGTACCCGATAGGATCGCCTCTGATGGTGGAATGGAGTTTGACAACGCCAAGATCCGGGCAGAAGCAAAGGAACTGGGTATTGTCTGGAGAATTAACACCCCGGGACACCCTAAGAGTAGAGGAGTCATAGAAAGATTACATAGTACTCTTAGCGACCACTTGCGTATTTATCAGTTGGATAAAGGGTTAGAGCCGGATGAGGCGATGGAAAAGGCGATCGTGGCGTACAACGAGTCCATTCACTCAGTTACTGGATTTTCTCCCTTTGAAGTGATTTTCTGGCTCCGTCAACGGCGGAGGGACATTAGAGCGACAACCGTTGAGGGCGAGTTAAGAGATCAGGTGGTTATGAATCGGATATCGATCGCGAAGTTACGGGAGAAAGTGAAGGATAGGTTAGAACGGGAGAAGCGGAGTCGAGTGGCGAAAGAAAATCTCAAGGTCAAAGACGCCATGGGGAGGATAAAAATTGGGACCGTCGTGTATAGACAACGGAGTTCCAACCGGGGGAAAGAATTGATTCGCTACGAAGGGCCATTCCGAGTGGTAGCAATTAGGGAACATAACCTTGTAACCATTGAGCACATTAAAGATCCCAAGAAACGTAGAAATGTTCATATCGAGCAACTTAAGCTTCCACTCGAGTAGGGTGACCGTTCGTAACGGCCTGGAGTGTCCTGGCCGTCATACAGAAGCATACATTTTGTTTTATTATTTTTGTTATTATGAGTGTATATAGCATGTGGACCTATGTTTTACTATATGAAGTATCTATTTTTTTTTTGTCTTTCTTTTCTTTTCTGTATAGTGCGTATTAGTTCTATTGTTGTTTAAAACTTAAGTGTTGCAGTGAATCAAAAATCGAAAGTGAAAAAGAGAATTTTGGTTGTAATTTCATGTTATTTTTGTAAGGTCATTTTTTGGTTTGTTGTAAGTATTGTTCAGCATTATGTAAGGTGGCTGTTGTTGGCCTTCCGGCCTTTGGCATCCCTCTTCTCCAAGTTCCGAAATTTTTCGAAACTGGTGGGGGGGAGTTAAGTCCTGGGGACCAACAATATCTACGTTAATCCTAAACAACGTTTATGTAAACAAGCCGAAGATATATATGTAGGATTACGAGAGCAATAAAGTTAGTTATAATTCTGAGTTCATTGCGTTCATTATTAAAACCTTTCCTTTTTTTTTGACTTTTTCGCTCAGTAAACTCTAAGTTATATATATATATATATATATATATATATATATATATATATATATATATATATATATATATATATATATTAAAAAAAAAGTATTGGCTATTTGTAATCTATTACCAAATGATCATGAACATACAAATGATATAATAAGAAACGCCAACAAAAAGCCGAAAATAACATAATGAAATATTTTTAGAGTGTTTTGAGCTCGCAATGTTTCAAAAAATTCAAGGGAATAGACCGAGTAATTTGAGCCATCAAACTATCAAACATCAAACCAATCGGTCGTGCAGTTCGCTAAAAAAATCATTATATACCCTCAAATGGACAGATTTAAAACATTTAATACAACATTTCTTTAGTATTTTGAGCTCAAAATATTTCAAAACATTCAGGGAATCATAACGAGTAATTTCGCCAAATGAAAATTGATCGTTGCATTTCGCACAAAAATCGTTAATGCCCTCAAACGTACAGATTTAACTCATTTAATACTACTTTTCCTTAGTCTTTTGAGCTCAAAATGTTTCAAAACATTTACAGGATCACAAAGAATAATTTGAACCATTATACTTGAAAATCGGTTGAGCCGTTCGCTCAAAAAATCGTTACATGCCTGCCAATGGTCAAGCTGAAGACATTACCCTCATTGTGACTTCGCGGTATTCGGGTAATAAGGAAGGATTTTCATTCAAGAAATCTATTTCAAAAATTTTTACAAAGTTTTTTTATAAATACTTTTCAGGTTGCCAGATCATGTAAGTTTGGATGAAGGAGCTCTGTTAGAACCTCTTTCTGTTGGAGTTCATGCTTGCTCGAGAGCAGGAGTTACTTTGGGTTCTACCATAGTGGTTTTGGGCGCTGGGCCCATTGGTCTGGTCGTTACGCTTGTCGCTAAATATATGGGTGCCAAATCACTGATTTGCTTAGGTAGTTATTTCTTTAATATTAATGTTTATATTAATAACAGAATAAATTCATTGGTATACTTTGTTTCCAAAGCAAATTAGTATATTTTGTAATATTAATATAGGATAGAGTATATAAATATCCAATTAGTATATATTATAAACCGTATATTGATGACTAGAAAGTGATACTTCGCAACTGTACATGCATTAAAATAATCTTCCTGTAAGAAATCTTTACAACTTTATTTGTTATATATGGTACTTCCTTAGAGTAATATTAATAAAAAAATCTAACACTTTTTTGTTTCTATTAGAAAGTAGTCGTTTTGCAAATGCGAGGTATCACATAATAATCACCTCCTTACACTGTCAATAATATTGAGTCAATATTAAACTCAATATATGGTTCGACAACATGGCCCTCTGAGAGGTATATTGTCTATCTATCTGCATGGCTCTACAACCCTCCTGACCTCCTCAAGGAGCACTCGCCACAGGTTTGTCTTCTGCGACCGCCCTCCCGTTACGAACACCCAGAAAGCTCCTCGCGTCGCTGGATACACCATCCAACCATCTGAATCTTGGTCTGTCAACTCTTCTACTTGTGCCTAATTTGGCTTCCAGGATCCTTCTTGACACTTGGTTCTCTACCATTCTGATAATAGTCCAGCCCAGCTCAACCTATACGGATATTCTCCGTATAGCTCACTGTTCTTCCGTTTTATTCATGCATCTTCCTCTTTTATGGGATCAAAAATTCTTCTTAATATCTTTATTTCGATAACAAGAAGATTTTTTTCATCGCTTTTGGATAGTGTCCATGGTTGGGGGGGGGATACGTTACAACCGGAAGTATTAAGGCCTTATATGGTCTGGTTTTTGTTTTCCTTGAGACCAAACTGCTTTTCATGTATTAAATTAGTCCAAAAAAACACCTATTTGCAGCTGTGATTCTTCTGCTAATTTCAAGGGACATATCATTGGAGGAACTTATAAGCGATCCGATGTTTGTAAACTCCCGCACTCATCGACCCTATATCTATGCTATCTTCTGTGGGACCAAATTCACCTCCTACATTCATGTGTCTTATCTGCATTTACAACAAGACCCATCAGGAGTGCTGCTTTCCGCAGGACAAGAAAGGCTTTTTTTAATGCCAGAAGTGACCTACAACTATATCTATATCGTCAGCCTATCCTCCGAGTTGTATCGTTTTCGAGATTGTGGTGTCCAGTCCCTAATCACTTTTTCCAAGGCTATTTTGAACAAAAGTCAAGCTAGAGCACCACCTTGTCTCAGTTCTTTATTTGAGTGAAATTCTGAGGAAATATGTCTTAGAAACGGACAAAACACGATCAGTCTGACTAATTTGAGGAGTATATTTATCTCTTTCATTGCTTGAAACAGTGATTGGCCGCGTAATACTGTCATAGGCATTTTTAAAATCTACGAATAGGTGATGAGTTGCCACATTAAACTCTATTCTCTTCTCCAAGATAATGTGATATGCATCCAAGTTAAATTATATTGCTGCAATAATATTGATCCTGTAAGGGAGACTTAAGCAATCGATATTTTAATTGTGCGACTTCACACTCCTAAGCTATTTTACTGTAGCAAGTAAGAACTAATTAGGAATACGCTCCATCAGATAAAATAACATGAAGCCTACGCAATATCGAAAAGCTATTTTTCAGTTTATAGACATTGAATGTACACAAATAATTTTCCACTTAAACATGAAAAATCTGGTGCGGTGAGTGAAAGTTACACAACTTTCCCTCACTCGGCTCAGCCTTCCATCTAGGGGCTTGTCCTTATAAGATCGCTGTGTCGGTGCTAATACTGGTCCAATTGCGATGATTCCTGATTTGTTTTTTTAGAAAATTTAATCACCTTTCATATCATTTGATACGCAATTTGGCATAAAACGCATACGTTTTTAGTTATGTATAAATAAAATTTTCTTTTGGCTCTAACTTTTTTCACTGCATTTTCTCGGTGATGTACTAAATATATAAAAAGCTAAAAGGGTTCAAGGAGAAGACATTAGGTAAGTTTCATCAAAATCGTTAGAGCCATTTACAAGAAAATTTAAAAAAATTGTAAAATCGACGAAATAATTGGCACTTCCGGTTCGTCCAATACGCTGTATCTTTGCTAATACTGGTCCAATTGCGATGATTCCTTTTTTATTTTTTAGAAAATTAGCTACCTTTCATATGATTGTATACACAATTTACTATAAAATACATGCTTTTTGTGTTAGGCGTAAATACAATTTTATTTTGAAAATAACTTTTTTCTCTGCATTTTCTCGGTGATGTACTAAATATATAAAAAGCTAAAAGGGTTCAAGGAGAAGACATTAGGTAAGTTTCATCAAAATCGTTAGAGCCATTTACAAGAAAATTTAAAAAAATTGTAAAATCGACGAAATAATTGGCACTTCCGGTTCGTCCAATACGCTGTATCTTTGCTAATACTGGTCCAATTGCGATGATTCCTTTTTTATTTTTTAGAAAATTAGCTACCTTTCATATGATTGTATACACAATTTACTATAAAATACATGCTTTTTGTGTTAGGCGTAAATACAATTTTATTTTGAAAATAACTTTTTTCTCTGCATTTTCTCGGTGATGTACTAAATATATAAAAAATTAAAGGGCGTTAAGGAGAAGAATTCAAGCAAGCTGCATCAAAATCGTTTTCGAGAAAGTTGTAAAAAAAAGTGTAAAATCGGTGATATAAAGATGCACTTTCGGTTTGTCGATTTTGAATAAAAAGTTGCTATAACATTGCCTTAAATATTTGTGAGACTTTGTTATTTGGGCTCAGGACTCTTTCACAAGAAAATTGAGAAGTGTATATCGGAGTGCAGTGCCGGATTAACCATATAGGCACCGAGGCCTGTGAGAAAAATAAGTTAAAATAGTTTTAATTGTATTTGCAAAGATTTTAAATCTATTTTTAAGGACTTATATAATTAAAGGTTATAAGTTAGATTTTTTTCTGCAGAAAAGTGATCTGAAAAAAAATCTACAAAAGTACGCACGTAGTAAAGGCATTCGGATAAATGCAGAACAGGGAAGAGATATTCTTATAATTATAAATTCTTAATAATAAGAAAGTTAATCTTTTGAAAACATGAATTAATAATAATTCAATATTTTTAATACGATATTCTGACTGATAATAATAATTTTTAACAGCTGAGTAAATCGAGAAATAAATCATTGTTATAACATTACATACGAGAGTTGCATAAATTGAATGCAATTTATGATAATGTTGTTTTGTAATGACAAAACAACATTATCATTAATATATATATGTATATATATATATATATATATATATATATATATATATATATATATATATGAATAGTTTTGTTTTAATAAATTGCATACATTAGTAACGATATATTAAAATTTGGTGTTGGTATAAAATTGAATTAACCAGCTAAGCTACTAAATTTGATTAATTGTTATAAAAAATATTTCGAAGTGTACATGTTCAGGGTGATGGGCTCTATACCAAATTAGATATTACCTCTATACTTTACTTCATTTTATCTGTATTTTTGTTAATGCAATAAAATTTATTGAATTGAAAAAGGGAGAGGGGCCACGAGATATACATTGCCTAGGGACCCCTACATGGCTTAATCCGGCACTGTCGGAGTGGAACGTGATATCCACAACTTTCAATGGCTAAGAAGTGATATTTCGTAACTACCATAAAAGTAGATATCATATTTTGATCTTATTAACACGTTCAGTACGACGGAGGTGAACTTTTACGTAGGAATGACGTGAACGTTCATGTATTCCGCTTTGAACGTATTAATATTATGAAATTACACGCCATCGACTGGCGAGACTTCGTATATATAGACGAGACTGAGATGTGTAAAAATAGAAAGTCATGGCCATCTATATTATCTGATGAGCAATCAACATTCATGGTGATAACTAGCATTATCATTAACAGAAAACAGACGATAAACTGAAAAAAAAAAATATTGCATTTTGATATAGCTCTTTAGAGTCACGAAAAATACACAAAAACTTGGACAATTTTTTATTGCACTGTTATTTACACACTTATTTGCACTGTGGCAAACTTCAAGATTGCCGCGCCCAAGGCCGGAACTATGGAGGCAAAGGGAACACTTTCCCGCGGCAGAATTTAGAGGGCGGTAAAATTTGAACAAAAAAATATTGTTAGATTAATTAAATAATATAGTTTGGACCTTAATTTAGTCAAGAAATAAGTTAATGTTTTGAGATTATATTTATTTCAAAATGCATTACCAAAAGTACCGTTATAAAACTGTTTTTTAAAGTTTTTTTAAATAGGAAAATTAAGCTTCCCCTCCGGCAAAAATCCTAGTACCGGTTCTGACCCTCCAAGTCATAACTCCAGGTTATCTTTTACTAGGGAAACGCAATACCCATAAAGCCTAGACACCCTAGACACTTGATCGAATATTGGATACCACCAAGATATTGAACGAATATTGAATAGTTGACATCAGCATGATGGTATAGAAGGATCAATCTAATTAGGGATTGATAAATTATTTGCCACTTCTATAAATTTGTTTTATTGAAAACAAATTTCGAATATTATACATTCATCTTCAGTTCTAAAAACACACAAAAATTCAAAAATAAGCAATTCAAAATATAGTTGGTATTACTATACATATTAAATTATATAAATCAGTATTATAAAACATTTATGAATTATGAATTTAATTAAGACAAGAAATCAAATACATGTTTAAACCTTGGTGAGTACCAACATATATTTGATTTCTTGTCTTAATTAAATTCATAATTCATAAATGTTTTATAATACTTATTTATATAATTTAATATGCATAATAATACCAACTATATTTTGAATTGCTTATTTTTAATTTTTTGTGTGTTTTTAGAACTGAGGATGAATGTATAACATTCGAAACTAGTTTTCAATAAAACAAATTTATAGAAGTGGCAAATAATTTATCAATCCCTAATTAGAATATTGAATAGGTGGTATCGATAGCAAAACTACATCGTGTCGAAAGGAAAGTATCGATGCTTTACTTGTATGCACATCCCTATCTGCTGATTATAGACATTATTTCATGATTACTTATTAAAACGTATAATCCACTTAAATCCAATAAAATAAATTTTCTTTCCAAAGCCTAAAAAAAAGGGGAAAAAATAAATTATTAACAATTATTTTAGTGAACGACAGCCGCCCCTTTTCCCTACCCTAGCTATGCCTTTGCTTTATACATAAGAGTTTATTTATCCCAGCAGTAAAGTCGTTTTGTAGATAGGAGGTATCACGTTATAGCCATCAGTTTGCTAATGTCAGGACAACAATTTTTTAAAATGCAGTTTTTTTTAACTATTAGAAAAATTATATGATTAAAATCCTGCAGTTACCTGACAACATTGGCTGCTATAATTTCTCTTAACTTTAATTTTAAGTCCAAGTCACAGTTTCTTTATTTCAAGTTAATTTTCTAAAAAATCCATAACATGATTAGGCTAAGCACCTCTTTCCTTATCTAACTTGGAATAAACATTTCTGAAGATCTTAGGAATTGAATATAAGTTTTATTCTTTCCATTTTGATTGGAGGAGGGGATAAGAAGTGGCGATCCCTGCCCCCCTCAGCCCTCTCCTAAGCCTCAGTAAGCGTCAATATTGAACTGTAGTATTGAGTTGAGCTCACTCCTCTCTCCTAAGCCTCAGTAAGCGTCAATATTGAACTGTAGTATTGAGTTGAGCTCACTCCTCACTCTGCTTGCCTATTCAGGCCCTATTTCTTATCTGAATAGTTTACTGTTTAAACAAAGTAACTAAGGATGGGCTGATCTTCGAATTTAACCTTAATTCTAGGCCTTAGTCTTGCCAGCTATTCGATTTTTTATATTTTCTTAATTGGTTTTAGTTTTCATTTTTTATTGGTCCAGGCATATTATTTGCTATTGGCTAAATAATATGATAAATGTTAAACCACAGAAAAAGTTTGTAGATCAGTGCTAAATTTAGAATATTAAAAGTTTAAATTTATAATGACTCCTGACCTTCACAGAAGCCAGAGGGCAGAGTTCGATAGAGCTGACGCTGGTGTCGCCAGCCATGTCGTTGACAAGACCATGCAACCATAATCTTTTGCGTGAAAGAGGAAGAGAAGCACCGAGTGCCTGAAAGGGGATTCGTTAGCAGATCGGCGGAATGGTGGCAGTTCGCTGGGACTCTTGTTGGAATAGCAACAGAGAGTTGGAGGAAACGGCGGCTGGAAGTGATAGGCTTACCATTTACCGCAGAGTGGAGATGCTAACAAGTGCCATCACAGAGGTGGCGGAGAATTCTCTCCATTGCAAAAGAACAAGGGCCTGTACCATGGTAGATGTTGACACTATCGGTGCTCAAGAGAGTTCCATAGAGCGAGGCAAAGATATATACAGAGAGGTAGCGGAGTGGTGTGAGAGGTGAAAGCTAAACATGGTCGCTGCCAAGACGCTGCTGAGAGGTTTGACAGGCAGGGCTCAGCCTGAACATAGAAGGAGAACATCTCCTCCTCAGTGATGAGGTTACATACTTTGGAATGAAATTTCAGAAGAAGTTCAACTTTACCCCTCCCCTTGAATACTTCCGAGATAGGGTGACCTGTTCCCTGAATGGGCTGACGAGAATAGAGGGTGCTTTCTAGGTTTCTAGAGCCAACTACAAGAACCATCTATAAGGGAGTCGTGTTGAACATCCTGAGGTATGCCTCTCCTGTGGCGAAGTAGGTTCACCCTGATTAATAGTCCTCACAAATTCTGACAGACCATGGAGGATTCCGGGAGAAGCTGCTGAAGTATGGCAAGAATATCGATACATATCGCAGGAAGAAACTGAAGCCTAGGGGCAGCTTTGCAGTGCAGAGAAGAGGCTCATCAGGGCGGCTACAGCAAGTCAAAGCCAGCCATGACAACACGAATCAGGAAGGAAGTGACAAAAAGGTACAGCCGAGCGTCAGGCTGCACCATAGCATACCCAATTATTGTTTTCATAATGAAAGATCCTTAAATTATGTACAACAAGAATAATAAATAAAACTGAGTGGGTGGATAAATTATGGGGAACCAAAATTCTGTGAATATGGTTTTGAATATTTTTAATCTCTATGTATATTCATGTTTTAAATTTTTTTTTTTATGTCCAGACTTGCTTGAAGACAGACTTAAATTAGCCAAAAATTGTGGTGCAGATTATACCTTAAAGATAACACCTAAAGATGATATCAGTACCGTGGCTCAAAAAATTGAAGACATATTGGGAGAAAAACCTGGTATAACAATCGATTGTTCTGGTTATGAAAGCACTATTAACATTGGTCTTAAGGTAAAGGATGAACTACTGGCAAATACATTTAATATAATTAATAAACCAATCATTCTAATTTGTAAATTATTTAAATAGGCAACCAAAAATGGAGGTACTTTCGTACTAGTAGGAATGGGACAAGATGAAGTTAAAGTACCTCTTGTTAGTGCCTCTGCAAGGGAGATTGACATACGAGGAGTCTTCAGATACTGCAATGAGTGAGTATTTTTCTGAACAAATTATCCAATTGCCCAATGAGAGAATCATTGATTTTCTTGAGAATCTTCATTTTGGCACGTCCTACAGAAAAATGAATGGATATAATCAAAATTTAAAAAATATTAATGTTATAATCAACAAATTCTGTACTTACATTTAATACTAATGACAATTAATCTTAACAATTTCAGTTATCAAAAAGCATTGGCAATAGTGGCTTCAGGAAAAGTAGATGTAAAGCAACTCATAACCCATCGATTTTCTCTGGAAAAGACAGTTGATGCATTTGAAACAGCAGCAAAAGGAATTGGCAATCCAATAAAAATTATCATTGAATGTAATTGAACTAAATAAATACTTCAAAAAGTTTTAATAACGTTTTTATTTTAGTTTTACCAAAGGTTTACTAAACATTTTTAAAATAAGAGAATCCTTTTAAATTTTTTTAATCTCACAACCAAAGGATGCTTAAACCTCAGAACGCTCGACAAGTTTATAGATTGGTGGGAGGAAATATGTTACACTTGGGAACTTCAAACTGACATTACTTTGACAATATTCCTTGTCATCAAGAAATAGAAGTCCAGATTGAGTGGAAGACATGGTAGTTGAAATAGTGATATGGACAAAAAAAAAAAGATAAAAATTTTACCTTTTTTAATATAAACAGTACTGTCCACATATTATGTCTAATTGGAAGTTATTTAATTGCAATAAATGTCATTTATTCTGACTTAGAAATTATTTTTATGGCCTTCTGTCTCAAAAAATTCCGAATAGATTTGAGAAAAAAATTGCAGGAAACTATGCAGATTCCCGCAACATTGAAAGTTTTCTAAACTGGAACTATGACAAACCGCATCGACTTACTAGGTAGTATAATAGGTTCACACTTTAGGGGTTAAATACCATCTCAAATAAACAATGTGTGCGGAATAGAAACTAGAGGTACAACAAATAGGTTATGTTTATAACTGTAGAATTATAATTTTGAGCATATTTTTATTTTAACTGATGTATAAACAAGTTAAAACTGTTTTGTAACAAATTTGAAACAGTTTATCTTGTTATACAGTATTTATCTTTCTAAATACTCATGAATAATAAAGGTAAGTTCCTAGGGTTTTTGAAGGGATAATACCATTGGGTCTTCAAAGCCTAAATAAAGGTGAGTGATTTTGAGAAATTTAAAAAAAAAAAATCAGATTCAATTTTTTTTTCTTACAAAATAACTAAAAATATATACTACTTAAGTTCTAATGGTTTGATACCCCACATGTAAAATTTTGAATAATTTGTTGCATAGGTAGTAAGCCAGTTTTCCAAGCAATTTATTCAGGACTTAAAATTTCTATTTTCTGTAACTCATGTTTGAAAATTGAAAATAAATTAATCATTACACCTACAGGGTTTATTTAATTTTATGCGTAATTAATAACTCCATGGACCTTTTTAATAGACACTATAATTTATCAGTATTATATTGTATTCAACTCTTTCAATACAATTTTTTTCTAAGTCATAAACATCAAAACAAGAATTTCTTATCTTGTTGAGTTCATGAAAATGTTACCAGTATTCTCAATTACATGATAACATTTAATGACCAAATTAGAATTAAAAAAAAACTTTATCCTGGTACAAATTGCTTTATGAATAACATCAATAGGCAGAAAAACTGAAATCATATTAAATAATAAAACTAATCAATTAGAATAAACATAATCATCCAAAACAGCATTAAAAAAACAAAAAGAAATCTCCAATCAAAAACATAGTCATTACTGAATAAAGCATAGGGAGAGGGGAGGGGGGAAATTTAATCATTAAAAAATTATTGATGTCATCTAACACATATAAAAATAAAATACCCCTACAAAAATATGATAGAGAGCATCTGTCTGGAATGTGAGAAAGTATTGGAAAAAGAGGGTTCTGAATGTACTTGTACTAAGGGTTTACATCTCATACTGGGTATTGAATTCCAGAGGTGGCAAAATGGAAAAGAATGGACCATTGGAGTGCAGTAGTTCTGTGGTAAGGAAGAGTATATTCTTCTATGACAAGGAAAGTTCAGAAACATGGATTATCATGAGCCATGAATGGATTGATAACTAGATTTGGTGGCTATTGTACATACAGGAAGGTTGTTTTTATACAGGTATGAAACAAACAAATATTGTCTGTGGACAGTGGATTACCTAGACTGTTTGGGGCTCAGGGCAAATTTATTTTTGAGAATCCCAGGAAAAAAAAAAGAAAGAAGTTATTGGTTTTATAAAAAAAAAAGTTCTCGTTGGATTAAATAAAAGTATGTAATTCATTTGCAATCAAGTTATTAAAAAAATAAATAAATAGCCGTCTATGAGTGCCGGGAAAAAGCCACAGTAAAATAAAATTATCATCTTATCACTTTATTGATTAAAGAATAGTAAAAATTCATATTTTTAAAACACCAAAAGATTTTAAAACAGTCATAAATTAACATAAAAGTTGTTTGCTTAATAATTTAAAAAAAAAAAAATCTCTGATTTTCTCTCTAACTCAGACTTTATGCCTCACCTCCTATTTATTTAAATTAAAAATTCTAAAATTATATCTAAAATCAAATAATGGGCAATACAGTGACTTCAAACCTGCTTGTATTATTACTTTGTGACATGAAAAATCACTGATCATTAATAATATATTATGATTTTTAAAATTAAATATGATCTTTTTTAATGAGTAATTAAGATTGATCTGTGGCTAAAAATGATCTATAATATTTAATCATTATTTTTATGAGAAATCATGATATTTAATATGATTGATTAATATTAATCATGGCTTTTAATGATTAATTATGATTCTTTCTGATAATCAGGATTCCCAATCATTAATTATTTTATTCTAATGACTATTTATAGTATGTTATTGATTAATCAAGATTGGTTGAAGATTGACTTTGATTATTCATAATTGATAGTTAAAACTTGCTTAAATTTCATAGTATTTAGACCCAGCATAGGAACTGTTGAAACTTATTTACAAGAATGGAAGTAAACAAGAATAATGCATTTTTCAAAGAATAAGAACACACAAAGACAAACAGTATAGAGTGAGGCAGAATTGCTTGAATTATCATGCAGGAAAACCTGCGATATCAAAAATCATAGATTACATTTTGCCAAAAAAAAAAAAAAGTTTGAAAATCTAATATAAAATCAGTAATGTTACAATAGACATTGTAAAATACTGCGAACCGGAGATTTAAGAATGTACGTAATGTATCTAGAACCAGAGATTGGGCAAAGAATATTGAGGTGATTGAGAATGATGAATTGCAGGGAATCTAAATCAAACAGGTACATTCCGCTACTCCGAACTGTAATTTCTGCAACTGTGTATATGTACAGTACTCATATACCATATAAGTATAAATACTAATAATTTAGACCTTTTTCTAAAAATTTGAGTTCAAATAGACAATACTAAAAATACAATATTATTAGGAACTGCCACAGAAGCGGAGCCAGGAATTTTGTTCCACTCCAATCATCCCTCCTCCCACCTAGAAACTTTAAAACATTAAATGCTTTGTTAACATTTTAAAATCGAGATTAATCCATGAAAATTAAATTATTATATCAATAAAAGCCACTGCTGTATATGTAACAGTTATCAAGAAAAAACATTTTTTTTATCTTCCAGGGAGGAGGGGCGGGTTTTCCCCTCTGGATCTGCCAGTTAACTGCCAACTTAAATGGAATATTTTACAGATACTATTATAATAATTTAAAATATATTTTTAGGAAGAATTTCTGAAATTTAAACTATGAATCAGGCTCAAAACAGACTTGGATCTGGAACTTATATTAAACAAGGAAGATAAAGTTGTCAGTACAAAATTCAAACCTCTAATTAATCTTCTGACTAAGCTCAGCAACTCATTTTAGGGAATCTTTTAAACAACAGTTCCATCCTAACAAAACCTAATAATACAAAATTTTCTGGGCCAAGCCAATTTTTAAACCATTTGTATTGCAGAAAAAGACAATTTCCTGTCCAATTGTCTTTTTCCTTACCCTAATTAAATCATTATTATTTATCATTAACTATTTTTTCTTAAAGGCTTTATAAATTACTTATACTTTACCATCATTTTTTAAAAGTTATAATGTTAAAAACACTAGTGGAAATTCTGAAATAGTAGTTTACTGGGTTCTTGTTTTTCAAGACTTGTATAAATAATTATTACCTACAATAAATTTATGGATAATAAATAAAAAAAAAGTTATCTATAAAACGTACAGAAAGTTAATAATAAAACAATCCTTTTACTTTATATGAGACAAAATATTGTGCTGTCTTCATAACGATCATTAGTTATAACTGAATTTTTAGTTCAAATGAAAATTTCTACGAATTCCATTATTCTTGGCAAGTTACATTCTGTAATTTAGTAAAAAATATATTCTTTAAAGAACGCAAAATCTTACTTAATCTTAATCATACTAAAAATTAGATAATCAAAGTTGAACTTGATAATTATTCACTTTGATCAATTGAAACTTTTCAATACCAATATAAAAACTGCCGATGTTTTGATAAAAATCAAAACAATAATAATTTAGAAAATGACATTTATAAAGAAATATTAGGTTTTCTAATATATTAAATTTTAAAAGTTTAATCAATAAATTTCAAAATTGTAAAAATATCTAGAATTCATAAGGTCTTGTCCTTTGACCTTTCCCAATCGCCGGCCATGACAGTGAACGTAAATAGTCGGGTTTTGTCTGGATGACATTGTTTTCTTTCGTTCATCTGTTGATTTCGGTGATCATTCGGAAAATCCTAAAACCCGGCTATCTACGATCTATATAATTTTCAGTTGACTTTTTTTCTGTGTGGTCTCATAGTTAAAGTTTATTTTCAAAGTTGTCATTATGTTATTTTAAGAACAAGCAAGGATGGATTTAATATTGCTTTGAGAACTATAACATTCCTTTGGTAATTCTCTAGTGAAATCAATATGCTGCCATTATTAATAAATTCTGTCATTTGTAAGTTCATGTCCTCTAAAATTTCTGGCTTATTCCTAAGGAACATTACTACAATGTCATCTTCTGGAGAATCATGTTTTCCCAGAACACTGGAAGGGTTTGGATACCGTTTCAATGATTGTGGAAAGCTGAGGAAAATTGATTCGAAAACAGGTGAAACGACCGATTCACCCTTTGAATTCAACATTTCTTCAGATCCGAGCTATAACCAGAAGCATTATGAAGCTCTCGGAGAGGTATTTTTGCTTTGCAATTTAGTTTTTGAATATGATATAAGGTGGTGTAATCTTCAGTATATTCTTTGATATATCTGTTTTTCAATTTGTTTTTTTAGGTAATTACTGAAAAAGTTTACACTATGTTAAGGGAATTGGGCCTCAAACAACTTTCAGTGCCTCCAGGGAATGACAATAGTTCATTTATTTTTGCCACAGAAGATGCACATTTAGTTCCCAAACTGGCTGTATTGATCCATGGCACCGGGGTGGTGAGGGCTGGTCAGTGGGCTAGAAGGTAAACAATTTTTGTTTTATATATCTAAAATATTATATCAATTCAAGTTATTTATTTTAATAATATGTCAACCATAGTTTTTTAAATAATCTTTGGTTTATAAATGTATTATTTACAGATTATTATCAGTTTGTTAAAGTAATCCTCAATTTGTGATAATTGTGCATTTATTGATTACTGATCATCTAATGATTGCAGGCTTATATGAATGCTTATACCTACATATACTTATTTAATTTTTCGTTTCCTACACACTTGTCAATTAGTTTAAAGTTAAGTAATTACAAAATATTTTTTATGTTAAATTTTTATTAAGGGATGTTTAGCACCCTGGGACTCCTTTGCTTCTAGACGACCTCATTTATTTCAAAACTCTTCAATATTTATTCCTAAAAATTGGTTAGAATCTTTAGAACAAACGTATCAATTTGTACAATCTACAAATGAGTAGATTCACCAATAAGTATTCTTTCTAAATATATTATTGAATACATATGTTCTTAACAATATATGGCCCATTTTCTCAGAAACAGTAATAGTTACAGATTTTAATGTTTTATCTTTAACGATATTTGAACAAAACAGACACAAGAAAAATCAATTTGACCAAATAGAAAACTTATGGATCTTACTACGTATTAACAAAATTTTCTTTGATATTTAGTCGATACTGAGAAAAAATTCGATACTTTCTATCATTTTTCTCTATGCTTGATAGTTAAGATCGATAAGATATTTGAATAGAAAGTGAAATCTCAGTTCTAGTGTTTTCACTGTTATTGTTGACATGTGTCTTGGTACCGTGTGAAAAATTGTTCTCTAATTCATTGTTCTTCTTGCTAATTTTCTTAAAATAGCAAAAATGTGGGTAAACCCAATAGAAAAATCTGGAAGAAATGTTGCGAAGTACTGAGGATTCTGATGAAACATTGTATAGTGCAGGAGCACATTCATTTTTTATTTATAATATTCTATATTATAAATGCAGTCATTGTGAGTTTTATTCAAAGCCTTTGTGTTTAGTATTTAGAAATTGAGATGTTTATTGAATACCCATCACTTCAACATTTTTTGGCCCTAGACCTCCTGTAAATTAATTTGTTAAACTTACCCATACATTCTCATAAACATGACAACCGTTTCTGTATTTATAGAACACTTATACAGGGTGTTCCAGGAGGAAATTTCAATAATTGAGGGAGAGATAGTCTATCAAAAATGTAGTTCAGTGCCACCAACCACACCTTATCTCAATCCGTTTTTGAGATATGATAAAGAGTTTTCTAAGAAAACCACGTTTTTTCCAATAAAAGGCCAAATTTCTTTACTGTAACTCAACATTTCTCAACTTGTGTCACCATTTTTGGAATTTGTGATAAATTTCCTAAAAGATGGCTATCAAAGTTCATTTTCAGTTGAGGTTGGGCCCTTACCGTAATTTAAATTATAGTTGCTTTAAATTATTACTAACTACGACTTCCCCAGACCACCAGAAGTCGATAGCACTAACAATTTTCAATGATATCTAATTAAAGCAGTAATAATCTTAACATTTCCAATGAACACGAATTTTAGAACTGAATGCAAAGCAGTTAGTTCATTCATTCATTATTGACAAGGCAGACGCATGTAGCGGTCCTTGGCCTGCTCAGTTGCCTTTGCCCACTCGTCCCTGTTGGCAGCACACCTTAAATCTTAGATATTCTGTTCTTTCTTTTACATTATTCATCCATCTAGACTTCCATCTTTCTCTAGACCTAACTCCTTTCGGCTTCCCATGATTGAGCCTTCTCAGTTCTTGCTTCATCCTTTCTCAGCTGGGAGATAGATAGGTCACCGTATATTGAGTAGATTTCATTGTTTGTTCTTAGGCGGGGAGCTCCTTCCTCGAGTTTAGGCCCTACTTTTCATCTAAGGATTTTCCGTTTGAAACAATCTGTTAGTTCTGCAGATGCCTTTGTGAGTGTCCATGTCTCGCACACATATGTAACAACTAGCCAAATAAGAGTCTTGTATAGCCTAAGCTTGGTTGCACGACTCAACAATCTACTTTTCAGAAGGCTTGCTGGAGAGTAAAAAGCTCTATTGGCAACCATTATTCTAATCGATATCTTCTCATCTTCGCTATAGAAATGCAAAGCAATTAGCACAAATAGTACTAGAGAGTGGTAGTGCGGCGACCATCGGGTAACTTCGGTAGGGACCAGTGATAAGATGTCCTGATTGTCAAGTTGTACCAATAAAATACTAAGTACTTGTATTGCTGTAGGTATCCAATGTTTTTTGACCTCCCAATTTCAATATCTCTTTGACATTAGATTAATTTTGCATTGGAAAGTTGATAAAATGAAGCAACTTTTTTGAATTCTGCAAGGATGTTGCTAGAAAATTCAGTCCGTTAGTTCCAACCGAGTATTTCTGAAAATAATTTGTTTTTACATATTTACTTTGCTTTGGCTGCTATGATCACCTGACAAAGTAATATTGTTCAACAAATTGTTTGCCATCTTATAGGAAATTCATTGTTGATTCCAAAAATGGTGACAAAAGTTGAGAAATATTCATTTACAGTAGAGAACTCTGGACTTTTATAGGGAAAATGTGATTTTCATGGAAAATTCTTTAAAAAATCATATCTCGAAAACGGATTGAAATAAGAAGGTGCGGTTGGCGGCACTAAACTACATCTTTGATGGAGTATCCCTCATTTATTACTGACATTTCCTCCTGTGACACCATATATATGCATGTTTTTATTGAACATTAATTTGTTATATAAATAAATATCTTTATTTCAGCTTAATTGTTAATGATTCCTTGGAGACTGGAACTCAGATACCCTACATCAGGAAAGCCATGAACTTAGGCTATGGAGTTATCATTATGAACACAAATGATAACTACAGGCTTATCGATGGCAAGAAGTTTCCTATTGAGGTATTTAATTCGCAATATATTTAAATTTGCATTTTAAACTTTAAAGAATTAATTGTTTATTAAAGAATCAGGGCGGTTTTCACAGTGTGAGTTGCTTTCCTTGCAAACATGAAGTTCCCGCATGACCAGTTACTGCTTTCTCTCAGCTCTTTAAATAAGATATTTTTATTATAAAAATAGTAAAAAGGTCAGTGGGTGGAACCGTCAAGATGTAAACTAAAAGAGACGCTGAGAAAATTTAAAAGTTTGCCTGAGATTTTCACGAACTAATTTTAATGTTTTAAGTAATAAAAAAGGTTGTGGACCACCACCCAAATTTTTCACCCATTTGCTGTAGAACAGAGGAAATCTACAGGAACCGTTTTCAACAAAAAATCATTTTTGATTTTTTTTTTGGGAGTTACACCCATTAGCCTTTTTACTGTCACTTAATTACTAGTGAATCGCACACCGGCTGCTGTCCTACTCGCATTGATAGTAACTTGCATGATTTGTTTACACAATGGCAGTTGCTGTCCTCTGCTATTCTCACGCTAGCTCGCATAGTGTAAACTCCTTAATACTATTAGAAACAATTGTTGTACTCACTTATCCATAATTCATATTCATCTCTAAATATTTTTTTACTAAGGGTATTTGGTCAACCATTTTTATACTGGTAAATAAATTGAATGATATAAATTGAAGTTTCTCCTAACTACCTAAATCAGTGTATGAGTTTTATAAAATAAGATTTTATTATAGTTTTAAATTATTTACAGGAAAAGGAATTACTATTTCTAAGAAAATAATCAGTAAATAAACATGTAATTTTAAGTCAGAACAGTAATCTGACCAAAAGTGAACTTCAAATCCTCTCCCTCTATGCTAGATAATCTATCAGTTACTGTAATGAATTCTGGTAGAAATAATAGTTAATATTATTATTTTTTTTTTTTGTGGCACTGAATTTTAGTTCTATCTTTTATTAAACTAAACAAATGAAATAAATATCTGATATGGACACCGCATGACTTCCTTTTACAACTACTAATTAAACTATAAATTGGTGGCTCAAAAAGTGATTCAGAATTGATTACTAGTTTCCGAAGCTAGCAGAATCTTAAAAACAACACTCGTCGCGACGTCTATTGACACACACATACCCAAGCTCTTGTTTCTGGACGCCTCATTCCGTTTTCTTTCAGTAGGTAGGAAATTCCCAAGAGATTTATTAGTGTTCTGTGACAACATTAGAATTGTCAATGTCACTAAATAAAGCATTGGAAATCGACGGTTTCAATATTTTAAGTGGAAGAATCCACTTAACTTAAATCTTATTCTCCTGCTGCAGACTTGTTCAGCTCACAAATAGGGAGAAATTAATTAGTTTATACTCAATTTTAACACTTAAAACAAATAATAAAATAGTTCAACTAAAGTGGAAAAAAATCGCATTTGTAACCTTTATCACAGAACCATATGGCCTCTGTATTAAGTGTTAATATAACATTTTATGTATGTTTCTTATGACCTTCAAGTAAAGTACCCCTTTCGCCTCACTAATTTCAACCAAAATCTATTGAATTATTTATATTGATATTAAAGTCGTATTTACCAAATTTGAGATGTTTTACATTATATTTTAACAAATTTTTTATGAAAGTCTAATATGAACTTCAAGTAAAGTACCACTAACGGTAATCAGTAGTGACCCAAAAAAGAGGTTCACTACTAGAGTTTACAATAATTCTAAATACAAAATTTTAACTTTGTACGGCTAACCGTTTTTGAGTTATACGATACCGAGATACGTACGAACAAACGAACGTACGCACAGACTTAGGTCAAAACTAGTCAAAATGGATATTTCTGTTGAAATCTGAAAACCGAAAATTTTTGCGATTACAATACTAACTTTACTGCGTATAAGGAAGTAAAAATTAACTTAAGCATCACTTGATAAGTGAATTTTTCAAGTGCTTAAGGAAATTTAACACAAAGGAAAAAGCAGGTAAAGAAATTGAATATACATGTTTAATGATAGGGAACTGCTATGTAACTTATTTTTCTTATTTAAGGAACTTTAGTTTATTTAATGAATTGATAATTTTTATTGCCCTACAGAGTTGGGCAGTAATTAGTTACATTAATATTTAATGACATATTCAATTACATGATCAAAAGTGGACTATAATTTTAATAAAAGAACGGTTAAATGTTCCAACACATAAAAATTAGTGGTTTTAAAAAACAGTTACTCTTAAGTAATTGTTCTATTTAATTACAAATACAGTCAGTTCTACGACCATTCGGACTTACAACGAACAAATTTTCGGAGTGGTAATAGTCTCATTAAGTTCAAATCCTGAACTTCTAACAACTGCCCTTTTGGGAGCATGAAGTCTAAACATTAATGTATACCAAGTCAGCATCAAGACGTTAAGTATAACAAGTTGTAAAGATATCAATTCCAACGTGTTGATTAAGTTGGATCTTTCAACTTCTGCTGTACTGCTGTATCGATGATTATCTACCAGTAGGCCTAATTTTTAATTTTTTGCGGTAAGTGGAGTCTTGAGAAGCTGTTCTTCAAATCACTGCAATTTACATTTCTCTTTGACAGTTTTCTAGTTTTAATTTTCTAATTTTTAAGTATTCCGGAGTTGCCCCGGTGGGAGAAGTGCATGTGGTATACACTTATCCTTACTGTCATGCTTTTTCGGGGCAACTCCGGACGAGCGTATTGAAATTGAACTTCTTTTTTTGCAATACATTTATTCATTTATGTTCCACATTCCACTTTCATGGCTGTCACAGAAGGTTTAAAATGTGAATCTCAGACTTTTTTCAATTATTGAATCAGTTTAATAATCCTCTAGAAACGAACTATTTTGTACTTGTCCCACAACCGCTATTGCTTGTATAATGAGTCTTAGAGATACCTTGTGAGAACTTACTCCATAAGGCATGAGCAAGTGCTTATTACATTATTATTATATTACTTGTAATTGTAATTTTATTTATGCAATTCCAAATTACAGTAATTGGCAAGTAATGGTAATTATGTTTTGCCCAGCACTGCCTAGTATCTTGATTTTTTTTCTTATAGCTTTTAAATAAAGCAAAACCTTTTATTTTAATTTTGTTTAAATTCTTATTCAATATCTTTATATGTGATCGAAATAGGGCAGCAGTAATCCAAGTGAGCACGCAAGCACTGTTTGGAAACATTATGTTCTTCCGACTGCTGCAGAAAAAATTTTGCTTATAGCCCACAGCTTTGGAGGAGTGGTAACGATGAGCCTTGTAAGTAGTAATTCTAATTTTAAGTTTAGCACTAACATACTTTTCTTACTTATGTTGAACTTTGTATAATCTTTTGTGAGTGGTGGGAAAAAAAAAATAAATATGATTAAATTGAACTTTTGTTTAAATTTTATATGACTGGTGGGGGGAATTAGTCCAGCAAGTGATTCTTTTGGTCCTTTTCATCAATCTGTGGCGGCTTCCTAGAGATTGCTACCCTTTACTAACCAAAGTGGGAGTGTCAAAATTCATTTCTCAAGATTACTATGAAATAAATATCAATAAACCCAGGTGGAAATTAAACCTATGCCATTCCAAACTGTGTACTTAGGATTCTTGCCCCACTGTGCTCGGCCATCGTGGTCTTAAAAAATTTAATTTTATCAATTATTATCACTTTTACAACTTGCTCATTCCGTAAATGGGCAGAGTCCAATACCTAGGACTAACCTTCTATAGGAGAATGTAATAAGGACCATATATAATATTATATTTGATTTTTATAGTGTCACCACCATGTTTATGTAACAAACGTGAGCAAAACTACTTTTTTGGGGACTAAAAAAGAACTGTACATTTTACTTTTAAGTTCTCAATTAAAATAATTTTCCATTGTTATCTCATGGCCGTTTCACTAATATATCACTAGAATTTGTCTTCTTCTCATTATTATTAGTATTAAATCCCTAGATTTGTGTTTATAAGATTTCATTTTGTAAATATGTTCCTCGTAAATTAATATTACCAAGATATTCGAAAAATGTGCTTTTCACATTCGTTACTTAAACATGGCAGCGATGATGTACATGGTAGATTTTAATTTTAAAATTCAAATTGTTTTTCTAGATTTTTTTGGTAAATTTGTAGTAATATTATTTTGTATTGATCATATGAATTAATTTTTATTTATTACTAAATTTGGATTTATTTTTTTTCATATCCACCATTTCTATTATTTCAGGCTTCAAACTTCGAGGAAGATTTCTTAAGAAGAGTGAAGGCAATAGCCCTCACAGACTCGGTCCATGGCCGGATACCTCGTGCTGTTTCGTCCCGCTTAGCAGAATATCTATCAGAGGTTTGTAAAATTATATTATAATGTATCTCTTAGTATTGTGGCTTATATTATCAGGCTAAATTTTAAATAAAAGATTTCTAAAATTGGTGGTTTTGATTTTCGATATATAAAGTTAACAAAATATTTTTTTTTTTTTTTTTGAACAATGAAAAGAGGGAAAAAATTGTAATTGATTTTCAGAATCAAAAGTTTATGCCTTACAATTATTTAATACAGGTTGTGACTGAAATAACTTACACATTTTCAAGAGAAAAAACAAACCATTGTATCGAGAAAAAAAAACAAGTACATTGAAAATAGTTGGCGTACACATGGTGGTATAGAAGGGTCAATCTAATTAGGAATTGACAAATTATTGGCCACTTCTATAATTTTGTTTTTATTGAAGACTAGTTTCAGATGTCATACATTCATCTTCAGTTCTAAAAACACACAAAAATTAAAAAATAAGCAATTTAAAGCACAGTTTGGTATTATTATACATACTAAATTAAATGTAATATAAATAGACGTAATATAATAGATTTTTGCTTAAATAGTCCAATCTTAAATTTATTCCCATCCATAACAGAAAAATCAGTTACTGGGAAAACCCCGACCCCTAGACCGTACGGTTTATCTACAAACACCTCATCTTTCTTCCATTACTAGTTCAGTGAGAGGACAAACTGATGTAACCTTTTGTGTTTGATATAATCTACTTAAACCTTGGAGAGTACCAACATGTATTTGATATCTTGTCTTAATTAAATTCATTAATAAATAAATGTAATATAAATCATTTATGATTTATAAATTTAATTAAGACAAGATATCAAATACATGTTGGTATTCACCAAGGTTTAAGTAGATTATATCAAACACAAAAGGTTACATCAGTTTGTCCTCCCTCTGAACTAGTAATGGAAGAAAGGTGAGGTGTTTGTAGGTAAATTGTACGGTCTAGGGGTCGGGGTTTCCCAGTAATTGTTTTTTTCTGTTACGGATGGGAATAAATTTAAGATTGGACTATTTAAGCAAAAATCTATTATATTACGTCTATTTATATTACATTTAATTTAGTATGTATAATAATACCAAACTGTGCTTTAAATTGCTTATTTTTTAATTTTTGTGTGTTTTTAGAACTGAAGATGAATGTATGACATCTGAAACTAGTTTTCAATAAAAACAAAAGTATAGAAGTGGCAAATAATTTATCAATCCCTAATTACATTGAAAATAGTTTTATTTCAGCGAGTTTTAAAAATTGAATCTTCCAAATGTCGGCCGTTATCGACTATACATTGCCAAAGACGTTCCTGAAAATTTTCCACATTGTTCAAGGTTATATTTTAATATCCAAATTACTACTCTTATCCTGATCATTTCTGTATTTAAATCCTTTATTTAAAATAAATGCCTAGTAGCTGTTTTTTTTTTTTGGCTATTGTTTTTTTCCAATAATTTGGAAATTGAACTACAAAGGTTTGGTGACTAGGGAACAACTATGGGCTCAATGAGTCTTCATTATGCATTAATATTATACTATTAGCCAATTTCTTAAGATGAATTTATCTGTATAGACGGTTGCATTCAGCCATCTTGTGGGAATTTATATTTATGTTTGAGATATATTTTTTCATTTTAGGTCGGTCGTAACTGGGTCACCAATTCTGAGCCGTTGGACAAAATGCTACCTGAACAGCAGGGGGAAATCCAGTGTGTTTCAGCTGGTAAGTAATATCGATTTATTTCTTGTATTTAGAAATATCAGTGTATAGGTTTAATCCTTAAAAAAAATATGCCATGATTGAGGCGATGATCAGAAAAAGTCATATAATCTTAATTATTGTTTTAATTAAAATGTATTTATAATTTTGAATAGTACCTTTTTATTATTAAATTAACGCAAATGTATGTGTACAGAAATACTGTTGGATCCTTTTTCATAAAAATTCAATGTAAATATGTAGCTATTCAATGTTACATTAGTTGTGGAGAAGTGGTAAATTGAAAATTATAATTTTTCAATAAAATGTGTCTTTCAGATTACCGGGAAATCTATTTAATGTTTAGTTCCCTACTCTGTATGGTTTATTATTTCTAAATTGTTGTACGAGGGTGGTCTGAAAAATTTCCGACTGCAACTTGAAGATGGCAGCACTCGTAAATAAAAGCAATTGAATTTCGTTGCTCATCTGTTGACAGTTACTAACCAAAGTTTCAGCCATTTTGGACGTGCAGTTTTTATGTAACAGTCGTTTGAGTGAGTTGATGTGAGCGTTTTTGTGAAAATGGACAAAATCGAGATCGAGCTGTCATTAAATATTTGTTTTTGAAAGGCACTACGCCTACACCAATCAAAGATGAGTTGGATTCTGTGTATGAGGACTCTGCACCATCATTTACCACAGTAAAATTTTGGGCAGCTGAATTTAAGCGTGGCCATAAGAGCTTGGGAGACAATGAACGTTAGGGACGTCCAAAAACTGCGACTACCGACGAAAACATCGCCAAAGTTCACCAAATGGTGCTAGATGACCGCCGAATTAAAGTGAGAGAGATAGCAGAGGTTATGAAAATGTCCAAAAAACGTGTTTCTTACATATTAAATCAACATTTAGGTATGAGAAAGCTGTCCGCACGTTGCGTGCCGCGTTTGCTCACGTTAGACCAAAAATGTGTTGGAATGAAAATTTCCAATTTTGTTGCCGATTAATTACTGTAGATGAAACTTGGATACACCATTATATGTCCGAAACAAAAATACAGTCCAAACAGTGGACTGGACCGGGGGAACCGGCTCCAAAAAAAGCAAAAACTGTTTTCTCGGCTGGGAAAGTGATGCCGACTGTTTTTTGGGATAGTCATGGAGTTATTTTAATCAATTTTCTTCAAAAAGGAAAAACCATTACAGGAGCATTCTAAGCATCATTACTTGACAAGCTGAAGGCAGAACTTGCGGAAAAACGGCCACATTTGCAGAAAAAGAAAATTCTGTTTCACCAAGGCAACGCACCATCTCACACCTCAATGGTTGCCATGGTGAAAATCCACGAATTATGGTTTGAACTGCTTGACCATCCGCCTTACTCACCAGATCTAGCCCCAAGCGACTTCTTTTTGTTCCCTCACCTAAAAATTACGCTCGGAGGACAGAGATTTTCGTCAAATGAAAAGGCAATCACCTTCGAGAAAAACGCAGAGTACTTTTTGGACGGGTTACAGAGATGGGATCATCGCTGGAAGAACTGTGTAGAGTTACAAGAAGACTATGTTGAAAAATAAAAAAAAATTTCAGAAAAAATGTATTGTATAAGGTCAGAAACTTTTCAGACCACCCTCATATATCAAAAAAAAAAAAAAAAAAAAAATTGGATTGATTATATGTTTTTTAAGACTGGTATAATGATTCTAAAACATTTTATATTTTTCCTCTATCTTCATAAATGGCTAAAGGCATATGAAACCTTTAGTCAGCTGCCATTTTGGAATGGAATGAGGGATGGTGAAATCGGATTCCAAGGATTTTCCTGGGGTGACTTGTGCCTTTGGTGCCAAATCTGGACAACGGAGGGACAGATTTCTTTTTTTAATTTTATTTTTGAATTCTACAAATTTGAAACGTAAAACTTCAAATTTTGAGGAGGCTTAACCTTTTTTTTTTATCGATTACAAAGGTTCATAGTTCTCATACTTCTCGTGATAGTTTAGCAGCTTTCGTTTGAATACAAGGTAAATATGTTTTGTTGGTCAGAATAAACTTATTTAGAGTAAGCAAAATAAATTTAAAAAAGTTTACAGGTGGCCGATTATAAAGCACTTAAGCAGTGAAGCTCCAAAACATCCATTCATTTGTTAGCCAGCATAGGCTTAACTACTTATCCTATTACTAATATGGATGGACTAATAATAATGCATTCAGAATGGTATCATCCGATTTTACATTTATTGGAAATAGTCCAGGACCCAATGTGCAAAGTTTAATGTGTACAAGTTACTCATAGTATTTTTTGGAGGGAAAGGTTTTTTGATTGTCAGATTTTCGAACAGGAAACTGGAACTGTGATGTTTCACACTCCGAACGAGAAAAGAAAAAAAATTGGAATTTGATTCTTTTGCCAAAGTTGTACTTAGGAGGATAATACATATGCTTTGCGTCATTCAAAAGTAGGCCCTAATATTCAAATAGTTATGTGAGGAGTTTGAAAAAGATATAATTGCAAATTGTAGTCAGAATTTACACGACTCAAGCTTAAGATGATTGAATTTAAATAGAAAAAATCAACAACCAATCATCACAAAAAAATTACTTTTCACTGGAAATAATTTTTCGTGAGCTTTATAATTCAAATTCTACAAGAATAGACACTAGGTGAAATATATATTCCAATTCTAACAGATCAAAATTTTGTTAAACAGGAATTTTAATAAATATCAACCTGCGTTTTCTTTTGTTAATCTATTAGGAGTAATTCAATGATTCATAACTTGCAATTGTCCTAAAAGCTTTAGGTTAGAAGCGAGTCTAAGAAATCAAAGTCGTGGAATTACATTCTATGATATCAAAGATAGCATAATGCTTGGCTGATTTGTTTCGTCTTGACTAAAAAATTGAAGCTGTTTTAAGCTAAACTATTTGCCTGACAATTTAATCAAAACAAAAAGTTTTCTTGACGCTCTCAAGATGGCATCGTAATAAATTACTGTAGTTTGTGATTCCGAGAGCCAAGACAAAATATGGCGACTTATTTGAAGAAAACTTTTAGAAATATATCCATATAATATCCATCCTCTGTATTTAATTTGCACTTGTTTGCCTACTCAAATGGTGGGGCTTCAAAATGGCCAAAAAAAAAAATTGAAATACTACGACTTTTTTGTTTTTTCATCTGTAATTCCTAATTGGTGCATTCTATCGAAAAAGTAATGGTAACTTAAAATAATTTGGAATTACAGATGAAAAAACAAAACAAGTTTTTTCCTAGCGGTTTTAAATATTGCGAAAAACGGACTAGAAAGAGGAGGTGGAAAACCTGAATTTTTCACATGAGGAGCAATGCATACAACTATCCTCAAAATTAAAATTACTCCATTTTTTGTAAACCAAAATGGAATTTATATTGGGCTAAAATGCCAAATGCTGAAGATCGGGAAATTGCCAATTGAGTTGTACTTGACCGAATTTTAAAATGTTTGTGCTTAATGAGCACAAAATTTGATGCTGTGCAACTTTTAGTATTTCAATTTTTCTCTCTGAGTAATCATTTCTGAGTTGCAGATTTATATATAGTGCTCTGTCTCTGTTTTTGACAAAATCATTGTCTTTTGACCATGGTTTTCAACCACACTACTTAACCAAATTATTATGTTATGGTACTCATTAGATGCAGAATTTAATGTTCTTCAGTTTAATATACCATAAGATTTTCGATAGAATGCACTGTTTAGGAATTCTAGGTGAAAAAAAACAAAAAAAGTCCTAAAATGTCTAGTTTTGTTAGCCACCATTTTGAAACCTGACTGCTTTGAGTTGGCTGACTCAAGTGCCAATTGAATACTGAGGGTGGGTATTATATGGATATATGACTAAAAAAGTTATTTTGAAATAAATCACCAAATTTCATCTCAACTCTTGGACTGTGTTTTTTAGGTCTCTGATTACAGTATTATGAAGCTCACCTATAAGTTCAGTACTATGTTGTCTGAGTCTTTATCTCTTATATAGGGAATGTTATATATATTATGTCTAGCATTGGATTGATGAGTATGCTGTGTGTGTGTGTGTGTGTGTGTGTGTGTGTGTGTGGGGAGGGGGGGTGTGTGTGGGTGTGTGTTTGTGTGTGTGGGTGTGTGTGTGTGTGTGGCAACCCAAGGTATTTGGGCAGCATTGCTGTTAATAAAGCATTTCTCTCTATAGATTTTACAATTTTTTTAGGTTATTTCAATTTAAATAGGATTCAGGAGTGATACAGGTAATTTCAAAATGAAATGATTTAATTAAATATATAGTACAAGAATCGAAATTGTTACTCCGAAGTTAATATTGAAATTATCGATGATTCATAACTTATGGTTGTTTTTTCATACTTTTTTATAATTGTGTACCAATTCTTCAGCTAAATGACTTGCCATGTGTGTGGAAGTCCCATTTATTCATTTGTACTTTCATATTTCAAACTTCACAAACATTTGACAAAAATTTGCTACTGGTGTGAAGCCCGGCTTTATGAAGGAAAAATCACAATTCATATTTCTTCATTTGCTTTGTTGTAACTAGAGGAAAATATTGGATTGATTTTGCAATAAATTTTTACAATATAATGATTAAATATATTTGGATTTTTTTTTTTAATTGGATAAAAATTTAGTCGTTTTTCTAGTCAGACCGACAAAATCGGAATGGGATTGATATGCTGCGAGAGGCAATTCAAAACTTCCAAATACAACTCAAAGAATACATTAATTTCAATGGAGGATATTTCGTGTTTATAGTGATTAGAAAATAGTTTTTTTATTCTTCGTAAATATTCTTCTACTTTATATTTATTCATGAAAAAACAATAAAAAATTCATTCTTTAATTAATAATTTAGTTTTGAAATCAATCCATTTTACTCCCACACCATGTACAGTTTTAACGGAGGTGAGGTTTGTCTTAAATAGTTTTTGAGGATATTTTTTATCTTTAATTATTTCCTATATAATTCATATCAATGGTGTCAAAGCAGAAAGGTGTAAGTGCCAATTCAAAAAAATTGAGATATTGAGTGAAAAAGGTTCTTTGGCAATAGTTCTTTCATCTCACGCTAAGTTTGAAGCAGAAAAAAAAAATCAGAGAGAAGGAATATATTCTGTATTTGTTTAAAAACATAACAGAGGAAACCTTTACAATAATTTAAAATAAATGGTTCTTCTACGAAAGTAACATAAAAATTATGATTGGAAAACAAGAAAATTTTGTTTGAAAACAAATTGAAAAAATGAAATATATATTATGTCTGTATTACATAAAAATTAAAAAAAAAAAAAAAAAAAGAGTGCCACAAGAGAAAATGAGATTAGTTATGTTACTCATACATAGAAAGCTGTTTATGTTATGCATTCATAATGAATGATCTAATCATTAGTGAATTCACAATTAAAAGATAAAGCTTTTTAAAATGAGATTCATTTTGATGTTGAATACCTTTCGAATACGATCTATCAGGTTGTTGGGGGAGAACAGTGGGTTTATAAAGATTATAAACCCACTGTTCTGTCTGATTTTAAACCCACTCCCCTTGGCGCTGTCAGCATTGGGCATTCAAACAGAAAGTGTGTGCTGTCTTCTTTTTTTGTTTACGCGGAGAGAACACGTTTCATCACAGTTGACAATGTAGCGCAAGCCCTGCCAATAAAACTTAATTTTGCTCCCAGCAACCAGTCGCAGCTGAGATATTATTTTAGAAAGGCATATGTTTGTCCTGATTGTCAGATACGGCTCGGTGCAGTAATGAGTCTTTATCATTAGATAGAAGGATGAATATGAAGATGATTGTATAAGGATTATATCTTTCTGCTTCAATAGTTCTGAGTATTTTGATATTAATCTCCCTTTACTTTCAAAGTTATTGTGACTTTGCTCTGACCATAAATCTTCCTCTCCAATTTCAAACAAGAAAAAAAAAAAATCTCTTCATTTATTTGTTTTGGAGCTTACGCCTTTCTGTTTTGATATCGTCGATATTTTTGTTTATTTGACATTCTTATTTAGTTATTAATTGCTTGAAAACAATTGCAAGATTCCAAAACACGAAGTTTCAAGTCTCTAAAATACCGGGAAACAACTAACCAATCAACGTTTTACCAATTCAGGCATTATCAGAACATATACCAAAAAATTACATCTATGAAGATCAAATACAGCACATCTCACATCAACCGTCCTTAAAGACGTTTGCTGGTATTTTAGAGACTTGAAGCTTTGCATTTTGGAATTTTATAATTGTTTTATACCAATTAATTAATTTCTCTTTTTGAGTTTTTGCTTTTTTATATTTAGTTATTAATACTTAGTCTAAACCTGTTTTAGGTACGACAAAGCACGAACTTACATCTGCTTCTTCCATAGAATCCGTTTTCAACTTCGCTGAATCTCTGTTGGCAAGCGGCCCATTGGCTACTAACAACAGCATCTGACCTTCTCGATACTCCTGTTGTGTTTCTTACATAATGTCTAAAGATAGTCTTTTGTTCCATGTTTGAAGAAATCTCTCGACTATTTTACTTGCAGTTCTACATTTTTTAAAACTCTTATAATAGTATTTACTATTTAATAATCTTTATCCTACTATCTGTATAAAATTTAAGTTTATGAATATCGGTCAGGAATTTCCTTTTGTAAGAAACAGGCAGGAGTATCAGTACGAGTAAGTTTACTGAATTTGAATGTGATAAATTATCATGTTACCCTTAATACAGGCTGTAAAATTTAATTAGTTTATACTTGGTATACTATACTTCTTTTAATTATAACAGCATCCATTTTAGATTATTTTTTTTATTGGAGGCGATGATAAAACATCTTGGCAAGTCTAGTAATTTATGAATACCTTCATACTGCCAAGAACTGATAAAGCTTTGAAGCTGTTATATTTTTCTGAGCTTATGTTTTAATACAGTGGCATTGTTACTGTATTATTTGCTGATATGGTGTGGGTTTCCTTGTAGTAAAAGTGTTAGAAATGTGTTTGGTTTCCAAATACTATTTTTTATAATATTATCATTTAATTTTTAAATAGTTTGTAGTTTTAAACATTTTTATTATTTATCTTTTTCATAACTTATCGAAAGAATTAAGTTTTTGATCTCTTTTAAGGTTTTTTTTTTTTTAATGCATCTTTCCAATAGGAATCTCTTGAAGAGAAGACTTAGCCCATTTATACTAATTAAATTCTGTTCCTATAACACTGGACTGATTTTGCCTAAATTAATTAATAGTATACCCATTAATTAACAACAATGGGTAATATATTTATTGAGTATATATGAAATTAGGAAAAATATATTTCCCTTGTTTTGTTTTAAAAATTGTTTTAAGGAAAAGTGATTGGCCTAACAATTCTAATTTTGATATCCTTCATTGAAATTTCTTTACATTGTTAGAGTTTAATTTTTTTTTTTTTTTTCTAATATCAATCTATTTCTAAACGAAAGGAAAGTTATCTTCTATATCAAACTAATAGAATAAATATTTTAATATCCAAAAAAATAAAATAAACTTTTCAAAAATTGCAATTCAAGTTATAATTGGCATTCTTTGTATTTTATTTATAATTTGGTTATTATAATTAGTTACTTACTAATATTTACTTATTTTGTGATACTATGCTTAGCTGTGATATGAATGGTTGTCTTTAAAAATTTACAGAGAACAATATGGTGTGATCGATGTTATTTTTTTTTTAAATTATGTTTTATTTTACAGTGATTTCTTAATTTTAATGTTTGAGGTTTTCCTTACAGCATTTTTAAGTATTCCAGTCTGATTTATTCAAATTAATTATTCGTTATCCTATCACCTAATACAGAATAAATAATAAAAACTGAGAGGTTTATAATCCTAGCCTTCTCTTTCTCCCTCTCTCTCTCTGCATTCACATACATATATGTGTTATACATAGTTCATACAAATAACATTTATAGGAAACCTAAATAGAATATTTAATAAGACTATTTCATTAAGTGCTATTTTAATTTATTGTTTTATTACTAATATACTATAAGTCTCAAATAAATCGTAATGCCTCTTCTGTTACAACTAAAACAGAAAAACTTGATTCATTTAAATCATTTAATAAAGTCCTTTTCATAAATAAGTTTAAAAAAAATATATCATTCACTATATTTCGTTAGTAATAATAAATAATTATTGTATTTTTATTTAACAATTGGGATAGCTCCCTAGCTACACGAACAAGAAAAATATAAAATGGCAAGTATGCTACCATGTAAAACTTGTACCAGCGATTCTTATGATACTACAAACTTAAAATGAGTTTTTTCCATGTCTCTCTGGATGTGCGACACATAGTTTCGTTAAAATTGTTTTAATTCGGCATTATTGTAAATAGCTTGTGGGCAAGTTAAATTTGTTATTGGTTGCGTGAATTCTACTGTGTATGTAGTTAAATTAATTGTTGTAACTAAATTACAAGTATATTTATGTTATGTAAATATTGAATACTATTCCAAATGATGGAGGTAGGAGTACTCATTAAATTTTAAGGCTGGTTTACAAAAGTAAGTTTTTTGATCAAACTGAGTTTCCAGCCTTAAGGCTATTGTAAATAATATAGGTAGGATTAGTCATCTAATTTAAGGCTAACTCCTTAGGGCACCTCACTGCTCTTCTAATAAGTAGTGACAATTTTATTATATAGTTATAGAATGAATGCTGATTATACATTTTTTTTAGAATTACCTAAAATGTAAGAAGTTCTAATTCGTTTGATTAACCTTTTAATGCATATTTCTTCCTCATTTTTTTTTCAGTATATCTTGTGTTAGACCCTTTCCATAATCCATGTTCTGCAATGAATGTACATTGGTTTTTTTTATTAACAAAAAACATTGTAGTATAATAAAACAGCCAACCGATAATTTATATGAATTATGTATTCTAGAACACAATGATTTCTTCCTGAACAGTTGTTTGCACTGTCCTAGCGACATGTTTTTATTTAAAACTTTTGACTAAATAATCGAGGTTTCTGGAAAGAAAAAAAAAAAAAGGGTTTTTTAGCAAAATTTTATTTGAACTTTTTTAATTTCTAAAGACAATGCTCCTGCTTTTTTATATGAATATTGTTTTCTTCTGTAAATATCATTTAAATCTTCATTTACTATTAATCTTGTTTTTCCAAATACCATTTTTGAATGAGCATATGAAATATTTTAAGTAAAATTTCTAAAAGAAAGTTAATAAAATAAAAACTAATTAGACTTATCTTGAATCAAGATGGTTTTTTTACTAGCCAAAATGGAAAAATAAAAACAAAAAAACTTTGCCTAATAAACCCTTTAGGAATCTAAATCTCAATTTTTTAGGGGTTGAGGAATGCTTCCTAAAAAAATTCAATCTTAGGCCAGGTGCAAGTCGAGACGCAGCTTGTTGATATAAAGTGAGACGATGTGAAACAGCAAACATTCGCGCACAGAGTGAGGTGATGCAGTTTCAGTCTATCCGTGAGTTGCAAATGTCTGTGCTCGCGCAACAGTTTCTCATTAGTGACTACGACCTGCAAGTGAAAAATTATCTAGTAATTATAATATTCAATTTTAATAAAATTTCTTTTCTTTAAATAACTGCTTTTATTGATTATTTGGTCTTCAAGTTCATCAGAATCTGATTATATACATTAAAGTCATCCTGCACATTTTCCAATACTATCTCACAGGTACGCAGTTGCGATAGAACTGCCTCCCAACTTTCGCTCTTCCTGCGCACAGTTGATTGAATCCTGCTTCCCTTTGTCACTTCACTTTACCAAGTTGCATCTCAACTTGTGCTGGGCCTTAATAGACTGGCCTCTTTCTTCCTCAAACCTCAATTATTATCTTGCATTACGGTTTTTTCTTTTGAAATAAGGCTCTTTTGCTAATTTAATCTAGAATTTTAAAAACCTTCATTTGATAAGTATTTAGGAACATTTCCGTACAATCGCGCCTCATACCGAAGTATTACAAGAGCCATTGTCGTAAGCCAACAACTTCGACTAGCTTCATTTCTTCATTTTTCACACCTTTAATCTGAGCTTTTCCTTCCCCTCCCTCTCTCACAAATTTATATTGATTTGCAAAAGTGTTAATTTTGAGTGCGAAATCTTAAAATCTCTACTTCTAATTTTTTTGTTATTTAACTGCAACAATTTTTTAATATTTATTGATCACACTAAAGTATAAGAATGTATGAATGATATTTTTGATTTAACATTTTATTCCTTCTTTTTATGACTATGTATATATTAGAATGTTATAGTTTTAAGTCGTAATTGAGTATGAGTAGTGGAAACGCACAAAGAGAAACAATACACGCACAAATGCACAACACCATTACTTATATAACTTCTTTTTTTCATATTTTTTTGTCTTAAGTATTATTTAATTTCTTTTTAAGTTCTAAGATATGGTGTTTTATTGTATTATTAAGAAAAAACTATTTACAGAAATTTCCTAGATTTTTTATTACTTTATCTCTGGATTATCTTTAAAAAATGTTTCTTACTCATTTCCTTCATTTCCATTCAGCAGTGTGAAGAGTTAAAAATTGTATTTATTGACTATTTTTTTATATGGTAATTTTATTTATCTCTTATACTAATAACAATGTTGCACAATTTATATATAAGTCTTCATTTTAATAAAATCCAACCATTAAACTATTAATTCTATGGACTTAATCTATCTCATGTGCCTATAATCTATAATTATTCCTTATAGTTGGTAAAAGAATTATGCACAAATTATTAAATTTATATTTTCTTGATTTTTTTTTTTTTTTTTTAAATCAGGAAATATATCTTTATTATTATTTCCATAGTATCAAAAGTTTTCTTTTAATTTAATGATTATTTTTTTGAAATTATTTGAAATTACTGTTTCACTTTAGGTAATTATCATCTATTGTATCAATTATGTACAGTACAGCCTTCATCGAATATCTCTTAAAGTAAATTCTGTAAATATCACCGTTAGTTTTAAACAAACTTTTAATATCCACATCGTCCTCAGGTCGTAGATTTAGTAGGGTATTCTCTTTTTGAGTACCGTTAATGTAAATATAATGATAGCTTGTCGGATAAGTTTAAAAATACCATTCTGTTGGAAATATTTGATATAAATGCCTAAAACCCATTTCGTCTAATTGATCGACTTTTTTGTTTTAGATTTAACCTTCTATTTCACATTTTTATTATTAAATAAACCATATTATATTGAATTTTATAAACAGTTACAGCATTTGTTTCTAATCGAATTTCAAAATATCTTTCTTCTGTTCTTTTACTTTGTATATATTGTATAAAATAGTATATAGTAATATATAATTAATTAAATTGTTATAGTGTAGATTTATTAATTTTTTCTTTTGTATATTACTGACATGCATGTGTCAGATTTTTTTTTTCAATTATCGCATGATAACAAAAGAGTTACATGCTCGTGCCGTGTCCTACTAATATAACTGTAAATATAGTAAATATATTTATAAGTATTATGTAAGTATAATAGATTTGTACAGCTAAATATAAGATGTTTAAAGCAAATGAGAAAAAAAAAGTAGTTCATGGATCAACATCCCTTTTTAGGGAAAGGGCTTTCCCTTAATGTTGCATTCTCATAGTTACCGTCATGTCGTGAATTTCGCTTCTCAAGAACTCTTAGGACTTCTTGGTTTGTTTATTCCTGGCCTACTTCCGCTTACAATGTCCATTTCCTTCTTTATATGTTTTGACCAATTCTTGAATTACCTTCTTCTTTTTTCTGAAAAGTGGCAGTCATTTACATATTCAGTACCCATAGGTCTGTTCTTTTTAATATTAATAATAGTTAGCCATCTATTTCAACCTGTTGTCTGTAATTATTTTTTATATTTCATCTTAAATTCGAAAGTTTCAATCATTAATGTCTCGTGAACAAAAATAAATACAAAATCAATTGTAGCAGAAATAAACCTATAATACTACATTAATTTTATCAAAAATATATTAGTTTACTACAAATTGATATCAACTATTGAATATTAAAAATGTGTGAGAGCCGTTCTCTCGGAATTATTTCTCTGGAAAAAATTTTTATATCAACATATTTTTCATATTTTGGAAAAAGAGGGTATGTGAAAGAAACAATGTGCAGAAAATAATCATTATAATTTTATAGAAAAAGTTAAGTAAATATATATAATAACGAACATGAATGAATTTAGAAAATAAAAGTTTACTTATTTGTATGGATCATTGAAAGAGTCCCAAAACATTGCTGGCTCATTTGGGCATTGCTTATAGAAAGAACACTCTGCTTTTTTTTTTTTTTGTCCACTTCTTTTTTTCCTGAAGCTTCTGAGTTTTTTTTTTTTTTTGTAACTGGGTCAGGGTGACATTCGCTCCTGTTTTTTTGCATAAAAAAGCTTCATTGAATAATTTTTTTTATTGCATTAGATCAATATACTTGTTTTTATCCTTAAAAAGTCGATCCAGCCTCCAGCGATCGATTTTATCAGACCTAGCTGGCTGTAAAGAAAGACAGGGATTAAAGCCTCCGTACTGAATATGTTATACAATGCTTATGAGTATTTTTTTTTTTGTATCACTTCCATAAATATAGCTAACCAAATCCCATTTTAATTTGCTTACTTTGTTTTATATATTTGTGAAATTTGTTCCTGTGGTTTATAATATGCTCTTGTAAATAGTACTCTTGATTGGAGAGTGAGATGTAAATATTTTTATTATTGTTATAAGACAATAATTTTTATGAATTATATCTATTATATTCAATGTATCATTTGTACATAAAATTTAGTGAATGTATAAAGATATTTTTTTTTCTTTATTAAATTTATTTGCTTAATTTTTTATCGACATTCGAAAGAATGCCTACTTGAAATGACACTATGAACCACAGCAGAGGAGTTCTTGTAACCCGGGTTGGCTGAGAGTTCTCTCGCCACCTAAATGAGAGGTTACAGGCTCCGCAACTTTATATATAAGTACTAATTTTAAGGTGTATATTGTGTGTGAACATGAATTGAAATTTAACTTGCTCACATCGAACATAGGTCATTGGCGTGATTACTTCTATAACGGTATTTCACAGAAATTTTATTTTGATTTTTAATTATACTCGTTGAAATGTCTGGTATTTATCTAAGATAATTCAATTTTTTTTTGTTATTGCAATTTAAAAAAAAAAAAAAAAAAAAAAAAAAGAAGAAGCTCATTAAGACTTAATTTTGAATTTTGTAACCTTTTTATTTTCGACGGATTATCTAATTTCACTAAGTTATTTATTTTTCCAAAAAAATAAAATCACCTACTTAATTTTAAGTGAGGCACTCTGGCATAAAACATAATATCTGACATTTTTTGCGAACTGGAGTTTTTAGCAACTCTGGATTCCTTACAGCTGATTTCATTTGTTTAAGGTACAATATTGGTATTAAGTTATAGTAAGTGATTGCTGGTTGAAGCTAAACCATTGTACAAGTTTTCATTTTGCCAGTTACTGTGTTTTACAACCGGGTACCTCAAATATCAAAGGAAATGCTTTATTCAAAATTTGAAGAATATCAGTGGGAGAATTCTAAAACAATATTAGAATAATGACATTGATCATATTTTATTTTCAATCTTTTCATTTTCTATCTGTCAGTAATTTATCAAACAATTAGTCATAAATTTTAATTAATATGAAGAAAAAAATCATAAATTTCTCTCAAATTTTGGATTAAGTTCACTTGGTTTATGAAATACACTTTTTTCGTTTTTCAATATTAATAAATCTGTGTAATATAGTTATTACAACTAATGGTATTCACTCTCCTTAATAACCATATGCTTGGCCTGATAGACACGAAGAAAGATAAAAGATAACTAATTTTAAAACATATAACTTGAAATCATTAAAATTGCACTTAATCCACTATTCATAGGTGCCACAGAAATATATCTCTAGAAACATATATATATATATATATATATATATATATATATATATATATATATATATATATATATATATATATAATATACATAATGTATCTAGCTGTATGCAGAGAAACAGAGATTGAGAGAGGGAGAGGGTTAGATATTTGTGTTGAATCAGTTTTAATGTTCGTTGCATTCTGATTTAATTTGTTTATTTTTTTATTTACTGTTCTGTCTTCAGAATAATTGGAATAACTCAAACAATTTATGATTGGTTGTGTAATACTGAATTCAAATGGAGTTATGAATTGTAGTGCATACAAGGAAAACCACATTTGTAATCCTTTGTTAAAACTTTTGCTGAACAAGAATTCTGTTATTTAATATGTCTATTTGTACTTTTTTCCCCTAAAACTTTTTTAGAACGTGTTGTAATTCTGAAAAAAAAAAAAAAAAATAGTCAACCATCATTCCATCTTATAAAAAATTTATTAATTAAAACATTATTTTGGCTGCTAAAAAAAAAAAAATCCAAAATTTTTATTTTCTTGTTGTTGATTCAAACCTCAAAATCCTTAGTTTGTTTTTCCTTATTTCTTAAGTACTTTTTTCAGTTTTTAAATATAATTTTTTATGATGCTTTGATTTCTTGGACAGATAATGAGGAGGAAGATTTTTTGGAATTAAACATCTATAATTTTAATCTCTGCAGATCTTACAATACTATAAAATTGACGTTTTCTGATATCATTAATAATTATAATTGATCACACATATTTTGAGCAAATTAATTGTATTGATATATTATATATTATAGATTTAATATTGAATGTTGAATATTGAACATTATTTTACATATTTGTGAGTGTGTGTTACATTTTTGCAGAAATATTATCCTTGCTAGATGCTATCTAGATATTTATGCATAAAATATTGGTAATTTTATGTTTTAATGTTGGTTCAACTCTCGAATTGGTTTTTAAACCTCTAACAACAAAATTCATCATCATTAATCGTGCTACATTTTTTAATTATGATAATCAAGCCATGTTTTAGCTCAACTAAGAAGAATTCTAGCTCAAATTAAATTTTTAAAATGGTTCAAATAATTCATAATTTTCAAATGTTTCTTGATTAGGTATTATTTAACTACTTTACCCCAGTTTGTCACTAAACAGTATTATCACTCTCAGCAACTGGCTAAGCCCTATTCCTGTTTATATATCTGTAGGTTAGGGGTAAACTGTTGTAAGTCCGATTTTGCTGATTTTGACATTAACATTTTTGCATTACTCTGGCAATATTTTTCGAGAATGAGTATCGTTAATAAGCTAAAATGAAATATGCAAAACTACAAATAAGAAGATCAACCACGTTCCACAACAAGCAGCACTGTACGATCTGATACTTCTTTTTACTCTCTTGGAAAACTTAAAAAATGTTACTTACGACAGTTTACTTCTAACGCACAGATATTATTTTTTATTTTAAGTCTGTAAATATGTACATATACTTGTCGTTGGACATGATAGGTGGGCAAGACAAATCCTTTCACATTAATACTAAGATTTTCTAAGTAGATGCTAAATTAGATGTTAAGCAATTTCTTCTAAATTTTTGTGTCACTGAGGTATTTTCAGGGAATAGCTGCATCTTAATTTTATTTATATATTCTCTCAAAATGTATATAAAGCATTAATAACTTTACTATTTATTTTAGCCTTTTTCTTTTTTTTTAATCCAATATGTTTTCAACAAATTAATATTTTAAAAATTAATTTATTGTTTTGCTAGTGTCTCTTTTTCAAAAAAAAAATAAATAAATAAAAATAGGATTGATAAATTTTCTTTTTTGCATTTTGTGATTTTATAAATACTTTTTTACTTTTTTTTTATTTCTATTAGGAGGGTGAATGTCTTTTGCAAACCAAGTAATGCAATGGGTGGTTTGCAGGAGTAACTAGACTTCTCCAACTGGGAATTGGTGCACATTAGATGATAAGATAACGCCATTTTTATGGCGATGATAAAAGTAAAATAAGTATTTATGTGTGTGCTATTTTTTTTTTCTATTTAAAATTTTTCTGAACAATGCTACCCTATTTTATCTGTTCGTCTGAGGTCAACTGTCGTATATCCAATTTTGATTTCATTATCATGTTTTCATTATTCTGTCCATGTTTTCCGAGTTTAAGTATCGTAAATAACGTAAAAGGGTATTAAAATATTCAACACTTCGAATATAAACATTGACCACGACCCGCAATAAGCAATGCAGTGCGATCTGAAACATCTCTCCCGTCTTCTGTAAAACCTCGACAATGCTACGGTAGTTTATCTCTGACGTACAGATTTATCATCTATATGTCAGTAAAAAATGAATTAAGTTTTTTAAATCATAAAAATTCATAGGTTTCGTTAGTAACTAAGCCAATGTTATTATTTTTTGTAACATATTAAAAATATTTTGTTGGATTTGAATGAATTTCAAGGGCACAAATTAAAAATAGTTAATATATTTCTGTGTGGGTGTGGTGTGGTGTTTGTGTGTGCATAGGTGTTAAATAATAAGTCCATTAAGAACATATTAAGCTTAAAATTTTGAAAAATATAAAAATGAAAATTATAAAACATTAGTCTCATTTTTTGTTCTGATTTTTTTACATTTGAACAATCCAAGAGATCAGATCTTCGACTTAAGAATTTATGTTTTTTTTTTAATCTTCTCCAGTCTGCACAATTAATTTTTATTGTTTTATTTATCTATAATAATATAGATTTTTGTATATAATAATGTAATTTAGTAATCTATTGCTGTTGTAATAAAGCAGCATGGAGCGGGCTTGTTTGGGTGGTAACTTATTTATAAGGGTCTGTCGGCTCTTCATAGAGTAGACAGACATAATATAATAATATAATTATATTAATTAGTAAATAATTATTATTATGGCCTACTATTATTAAATATTAATTATTACGTTTAGTCAATAACTTGTTTCATTTAGTTTTTAACCCTCTGTTGAGTGCAATATATCTGTGAGTTTGGGCAGTTAAATTTTTGTCTGATATTACGGACAATTTTCTCGATAATTCTTAATAATGCTTATAAATCTCAACAAAACCCAGTTGCCTGTCAATTATAATAAAATGTTTTCAACATTTCATTAATCTTTCAGATACATTTCACCTTAAATGTTAGATTATTCTGCAGCACCTGCCAGAGCATTAAATTTTTCCTTTTTTTTTTCATAAAGTGAATAAGAGTTCAAAGAATATATCATAAGATGACATATGTTATATTATAATAGTATTATATGGTTATTTAAAAATTAAGTGGCTATAATAGGTGAGAAATTAGATATAAGATTTGTAAATATGTACATTATAATTTTTTTTTAATTGTTAATATATTATATCTAATATATATAAAGCTGTCTTTGTGGTGAACCGGGTAGCATTGCAGCCCATGAGCCATGGAGAAATGCGGACTCTTAAGGATTTTCCCTAATAAAGTAGAAAGTTAGGCTTTACTCCCCTTTTTCAAGGATATAAGTAGTGAGCCGGAGATGAGATAATCCTCCAAATTAATGTAAGGAATTACTGATAATCACCATACACCTTCAGTAGATCTTGTCTCTTGAAAGAGGTTTAGAGCCATTGATTGATTTTAATTTAATTAATTTTTTTTTCTTACAAAAGTTACACTATATTGGTTTTATTATTATGTTTTACTTTGCATATTACGCACAAATTTTTATCTTATACATAGTTATTTATTTAACTTTCTATACGTATTAAATTAATAATTCCTATTCACTAATTATAAAAATAATTAAAAATATATTACTAATTTAATTAATCACATTCATTAATGTAAATTTCACTAATTATAAAAATAATTAAAAATATATTACTAATTTAATTAATCACATTCATTAATGTAAATATAAAAGGTTAACTTTCGATATTCCCAAAGTTTTGAATAGCATGTAATTTTGTGCTTATGATGCATATTAACTTTATACTAAATATAATTATTAAAATTAAGTTAGTTGTTTATCATAAATCATGATCTACAAGTATACTGTACTCTGCTGACCTGTAATTTCATAGTATGTATATTAATAATATCTAAATAGTTAAGTATGCTGAGTGGTTGGTACTGTTATGCATGTTAATGAATTAAAATATTTGAAATTACTTTTATCTTGCTCAAAATTTGTGTGATACCAGTCAATTTTATGGGGTCAGAAATCAAATCTAGTTATGATGGAATTTAGTTTTCATCGCTAACTAAAATGGTTTGCACTAGGTGATGTTTCTCATTAATATAATGTTATTTTTTCCATTTTTAATTCCTAATAATTACGATAAATCTATTTTAAAATACTGTTACAAATAATTTCTTGCCAATATTGAAAAAAGTTAAACAACTCAGTTAAATATTTTCGGAAAAATTAGACGATCTTATTAATTTTTATGTTTATGCTGTTTTGGTTAAAATTCTTTTGAAATGATAAAAAAAAAAATAAAATTATCAAAATTATTTAAGTAATATGTATGAATTAGGATTTTATTGTTGATTAATTTGGTTGTGAATTTTTTTTTTTATTTTATTAGTAAATTTGGATACCACTGCGTTATCAATTTATTGTTATACTCCGCTCTTAGTTATTTATTTCTTAAATCTTAGTATTTTTGAGTTATCAGTAAATATTTTATTGTTTATAAATGATAAATAAGTTTTCTTAACATTTAACATAGTTTTATTTTTTCATTTATTTACATATTACCCTTTGGTTTACTTATGTATACATTGTATTTTTTTTTTTTTGTACTGGTCAAAACCTTGACTATTACATGTTTTACATTTTTCAGTTTATTCATTATTTTCACTGACATTTGTTGTCATATCTGTTTATTGCATATAGATTCATTAGACAGATTATTCTAATTATTTTATTACACACTTAATGATGTTAAACTTGCATATATTTTTTGCTAAGTAGATTTGAGAATATGTATACTTAAAATGATATATCCGATCTTTTTTCTTAAATGTGTAAGAATTATTCTATGAGCTTTACTGTAACATTAATGTCTGGACTTATATATATATTTATATTTTCAGAAGTTTAAAATTCTCTGTACCTGATAAGTTGCATTTTTGTTTCAAATTGTAGTTATTTTATTGATTCATTTATTGTATCTAAATTATCTCTATTTTTTTCTTAAATATGAATTCTGAGCATAATCATTTGTGTTTTATTATCCCAATTCCTCTATTATTATTTATCATACTTAGTTGCTTTCCAAATATATAGTGATAGATAAATAAATATCAATACAACAAGAATAAATATAATAATTATTCATTAATTGAATTAAAATGCTCCATTGGTTTGTAGCATTATGAAGTATGTTTGGAACATACTTACATATTTGGAATCTACGTACTAAAGGTATTTAGTCACTTGCGACCCAAATTAAATGTATCTCCTTCCGTTTGGGTCATGATCCATTTTAACATCTTCGGGCAGTAAGGAAGTTAATATATGGACAGAAAGTCAGGGTGAGAGTAGAGATTTGGCAGACCATTCTAAGAGAGCATTGCTGAATACACTGTCTTCTTAAAATACAGTAAAATTGAGACTTTAATATCTGTACCTGTATGCCCTTCAATATCTTCAAGGACAGTTGTGGAATTGATTTGCTTAGCCTAAAGAAATGTCACCTATGAATATAATCTTTACCCATTCTAGGTGTAGTGAATTATTTTCAATGATTAATAATGAAATGAAAATAGTTATAATCTAAATAAAATGGCTTAATCCTTCAAGTTTCAGTGGGAACATCACTACTATATATTATTACGGTAGTATAGATCCCTTTTCCGGCTCTCAGGAGCCATGGATTTTGATGAATGGGGTATCAAAAGAAAGGGAATTTCATGGAGACTGACGAATTCCAATTTTGTTTCTTAAATTCTTACTAGGGCTTAAATAAAAGTGATGAAAAAACTGGGAGGTTTCAAAACTTTGACAAATGAGAGTCGCGGATCAAGAAGGGATAAGTTGGGTTTTAAAGATTTTGACGCGGGCATCAAAATCATATACGCTCCTATGGAGCTTTATTATTGACAATTTACAACATAAAGAGCAACTTGAACTTCTTAACAATCAAGTTGTAAATGTCATTGTAGAGAAAAAAATCCTTGAGATTTACAAATCAAACAACTAACTACATGAACAATGAAACGAATTGTACATAAAACGTACTTTGTGAAAACTGATGCATTATAGTATAATGCTATGGTTAGCCAGCGTCCGACTGGGTTATAAGCAGGAATTGGAAAAGAAGGCTTTTAAAAGTGGCTATGGAAGAGACATGCCGGATTTTAGGAGGGAGAGAATTCCAGAAAGTAGCAGGACGGGCAATATAGGAATGTTGGAACGATACAAATCTATGGAAAGGTGTATAAAGGTCAGAAGGCCAAGATCTTGTGGACTGGGAGTGGGCATTGTAGACATATGAAGAAATAGAAACATACTCTTTGGTAAATATTCAAGAATCACTGACCTGGTTTGAAAGGCCTATATCAGGCTTTAAATTTACGAATCTTCGGTTGTTTTGTTATGTAACCACTGTAACTTAAAAGGGTTTAAAGTGAGATTAGTAAGGTCTTGTCTTGAGTCTGGCTATTGTGCATTGGGTGGGGCAGAAATAACTGACAAATTTTGGAGGGCTGTAAAAAAACAAACAATGTCTCTGTAAAATAACTCGTTTTTTTTTTTCAAAAATTACATTTAAAATAATTCTATTTTAGTGGATTTTAAAAATTACATCTTCCAAATGTCGTCCGTTATTGACTAAGCATTACCAAAGCCGTTTCCGAACATTTTTCATCGCCCTTGGAGGCCTTTCTAGTTAAATAACACACATTTCGAGAGAGCATTGCGGGCGGCTTTGGGTGACTTCGGTGTTATCAGCCAGTACTTTTTTGAGGAGGGGAAGAATCCAACGGTAACTGTGTATTCCTACCGTTACGTGTATATATTGAAGAATATTCTTAGCTGGATGACTCGACATAGAGAATATTTGGTTTCATGTCACAAACTTCTCGAAGTTCGCTTGGAATTTTCAGGAAAACGTTCCCTGGGTGATTGATCTCTTTGAGGGGTGACTTAAGATGGTTCGTACGGTCACAAGGTTAGCTTCATACGATTTTTTTCTCTTGGAATATCTCCAGGACAAGGTGTTTAAACACTGAGCTCGTTTCTATGGATGATTTACAGGAGAGAATTACGCAATCGATACTCTATCCTATCGTTCGATGGAAGAACAGTACCACAATACGAAAAAGTGGAATTTTACAGGAGAAGCGTTTGATTAATGTTCATCGATGTCTCTCAACTCACTGATAAAAAAGCAAGTCGAAAATTTTCTTAGTCAATACTGTTTACGTTTTTTTTTTTGTTCTTTTTGAAGAAAGTTAATCTTAATTTTTTGATCATTTAATCATGGATAAAATTGGGGCAGTTTTTCATATCAAACAGTGCAAATTTGTTTGGAGTTTATGAATAATAAAGATACATTTTGGAAAAAAAAATTATTAAACAATAAATTGAATTCTGAATAAAAATTTACTCAAAATATTTTAAAGTTCAAAATAATATATTAAACATAAATAAAGGTGTTTTCAATAACCTATGCATACATAAGCGAAACTAATATTAGAATAATATTATTACAAAATTAAAAATAAAATATTATTATCTTTATCAAGCCAGTCTTTATAAAGTTGTTTTCTAATCATAGTTTGAAGGAAGTGATTATGTTTGACTAAAAAAAACTTATAATAGCCAAACTAAAAATAATTTTTTATTCGGTTAAATATTAAAATTAAAAATCTGACATTTTTTCTATAAGAAATTGCGTCATTGAAAGCTTACGAAGCGAAATATTCGTATTGTGGCACTCTTTTTTTCAAGTGAATGGTATATCGACCTAGTGTCAGAAGCATGGTATCGATTAGAGATGGGAAATCTGCTTTTGAATTGATTGCAATAATAATCAACGTTTCGCGAGGAAAAAATGATAAATCTTTTCGGCGAATCATTTGAGAGAAATAGCTCTTTGCTTTGAACGAATCATTCTGGATCTGGTAATTCCTGGAAATCGCGGTTTTTCTCATTACAAGTATTGAAATTCTTATAGTATCAGAAATTCATTGTAGATATTTACGTAATGATTTTAAATTATATTAAGTGGATAATAGATTTATTTTATTCCTTAAAAAACAAATATAGAAATATTTAATAATTATTTATTTCATTCGACATAGACAATTTCTATGGAATATAATAAATTTATGCGTTTATGTATCAATAAAATTATTAATCTTAATTAATACTAAAATTTATTGCAAATTTCAGTAAATTTAAATAAATCTGGAGCAGCAGGAGTTTTGAAGCGGTATAATTAGTAAATAGGGTATAGTTAGATAGGATTTTTCATTTAATATTCCGCACAACCAAACTATGTTATGAAATAATTATTAATCCAGTAATAAAAATCAGTTTAATATTTATTCATTGGATTCGTTATTGAATATTTTATTTCTAATACTTTAAGAAACTAATCTTTGCTATCGATATAAATATCGAATTAAACGAATCGACATTTGTAATATAGGAAGCCTATGTCCTTTACTGCGCCAACCGACGGACTGAATTATTGTAAGTAATAAATGGATTAATTTTGCAGATATATTTCTAATTTCAGCTCCTTATGAAGTTAGCCATCACAGCATTACCTAACTTTCGGTCTCTTTATAAATCATACAAATTTCTTTTTATTTGCCAAGAATCTTTTTGAAAACTATGGAATTTTTTTAAATTACATTTCTAATAGAAAAAGATGAATTTAAATAGATATATATTTAATTTGAAGTCAATTATAGCTAAAGATTTATGGAATGAATATTAGTATAGGGAAAGATGTTAAAAAAAAAAGTATATTTGTATTATACAAATTGTATACAATAATTGTAAAGTAGCTTCTCAGAATAATTGGAATAATTCTATTCTGCGATTATATTTCTTTTTTATTCCTTTGAATCGCAAGTAAATTAAAAAAATAAAACAATGGAGAAAGCACTTTTGAAAATAACTTATAAACTGAACCTCATCTAAAATTAATGAAAAATACCAAAAGAAATTTCTAATAATTTGTCTTAAATCACTGGTGTCTTTGATGACCCTTTTATCTACTTTATTATGTTGCTAACCAATTTTTAAAAAAAGTACCATTATTTGTAGTATTATAATTTATATATAATACTAGTATTCTTAACAAATACTAGTCTAGTAAATATAATATTGGTGTACTTTTGGATGAAAGATATATAAAATATTTCTTTAGATTCAATTAAGGAAGTTGGAGTAAGTGCATATGTAAGGATTTATTTCACATTTATTTTGTTGCGAGAACTGCCATCTATGTGGACTTTACTTATTAATTCAAATTCCCATACAAGGCATCCCTCCCAATAGAGTAGATTTGAAATAAATCCCCCTATATGTACTTGCTCTAGGTATGCACTTACCCCGAATTACCTTAATAAATGAAGACATGAGCGGATGAAGGTGTTCGGTATAGACATTACAAATTTAATAAAATTATTAATATTTAGGAATTTTTAAAGAATGATCTATCCGATTCCATTGAGGAATCATTCAATTTACCAAAAATCTTGTGTTTTTAATGTTCCTTGTTATAAGCACATAACACCTTCATTCATAACAAAAAATATATATTTGAAATTTTTTTACAAAGCACCTTCATCCAGTCATGTCTTCAAATACCATTTTGTTTGTTATTCATAAATGAAATTTTTCAGACAATTTAAACAGCAATCTAGACAAATGCAGTTAATTAAGTTTTTTTTCTTTTTTTTTTCTAACCAAATAACCCTCATTAATCTGTTGTTTTTTTTTCAGATTAAATGTGTTCCTATAATTGAATGCAAAGTTTACCTTTTTCGTAATTGGGGGGTTTAAGAATGATAAAACTGATGTTTTTTACATGTACTCGGTATGTGCTTTTTCTCTTAAAAATGAGTGAAACCATTTCTGATTTGAATGAGGCGTGAGCATATCACCTCAAGGTGAGTAGATTCTTATTTTAGTTTAATAAATTTAAGAATCAAATTGTTACGACTCAAGTATAGCTTCTTTATGTTCATTCTAAAGGTTCTAATGTCTCGTGACTAATGAATAATGATTATTTATTTGTTTTTTCTATGATTGAATCAAATGAAAAGTTTAATTTGAAAAATAGAAAGTCGAATAATACTGAGAAAGTATTTAATTTGGCAAGAAAGAAGAAAAATTAATCAATTTATTTATAATGGACAAACCCTGCTACATATAAAACAATCAATCATATAGTTGCCTGATAAATGGCTTAAAGATACTGAAAAATGTAGGAAAGTGAATATTGATATTAACAGGTTTTTGTTTTGGAAGATCTTGTTCAACACATCGCTGGGAATAGGTTAACTAACGTGGGAGTATATCCATGATACCAAATTTAAACTGCTGTAGTTGATTGGCATTACTTCCTTGGTGTCTTACAATTCTCATTCCTAAGAACCAAAAAAGTCTCCTATATTCTTAATCTTTTCACTTTGTATAGCTCCATCCATTCCTTGAATTCTTTATTTCAGTTCTTTACTTATAATATTCTTAAAAGGAATTATTTATAATTTCTGCCTTCTCTCTGGATTTAAACATTTTGTGTAAAAAAAAGGTCTTTTTTCATACTTCTTAACATTATTTATTCCTTTAGGAACTTTATTATCAGCCTTCAATTCAATATAAAAATTGTTTTTGCAAGCATTTTTGTTCTGAAATGTATCTATGAAGCTATGAAAGTGTACCTTGTAATCTTTTCAGTTCTTTTATTCTCAGATTAAGACTTCCCCCAAGAATGAAAATTATTTTATATTTATTCATTCATTCAATATCATTATTTAAAGATTTGAAAATGTGGTCGTTGTTTATTGGAGTGCACAAAGAGTAACTGTCATAGTTGGAGAACATAAAAATGTTACTCGTTAAGTCTGGTTTGAACCTTTTCTGCTTTCTACAAGTCCCAAACAAACGCTTGGCTACCAATATAAATACCTTATTTACACGTTGAGTTTGCGGGTCCTTGCTGTTGTTTGGTAAAAGTGTAAACCCTCACTCAAACTCAAACTAGGACGGACTATCCTATGGCTTATATTTATCTTTCGGATTATACTTAACTATTCTACTCCGAGTTTGAATGTAGAGATATATTTGATGGAACAGCTAGAGTACCACTTCTTACTCTAGAGTGTTCAACATGCTCGGCCATTCTGGTGTCAAAAATGTGGCGATTATCTTAAATTTGAAGAAGAGCCACTCACATGTAAGCATATTTATCACAAAATTAATTGAAAGGTATAATCTTTGATCCTGAAAATGTTCGTATTAGTTGAACATTTATTGAGATATTCTCTATATAATTAAATTTAGTATAATTACTGAATTATAAAAAATAATACCTTCATTGAATTGCTGAGTTGAGAAACCCCATAAATCAATTTTTGGGAGATGTTTAAAATTTGTCATCTAATTTTGATGCATTTTTGCTGTTTTGTAATGGTAACTAATTATCATTTAGTTAAGAAACCTGATATTTTACATTAGCCCACATGTGAAAGGGATGAAGAATCAGAAGCTGACTAATCTAGTCTGAATATACTTTTATTAACAATTGTATTATTTTCCTTACTTCTGTAAAGTTGATTCATTTGATGAACCCCAAAAGTTAAGTAAATTTAAATTTAAACACCATAATGACTTTTATTGTCTTAATTAGTAATATAATAAGTTCAGAGTCAATCATATTTTAATTATCAGTTGTTTTGGGTTGTCTTGAACCATTACACTTTGGCCTGGACTTTTTCCAAAAATTTGATCTCTCTGACTTCTGGGGTTTTTGAAATCAACGATTCAATCATTTATGAAGGCTATGATAGGAATATGGTGAAATAGGTAACAATAATAATGTAATGCGTGTTTAGAAATAATTTTCCATATATTTCTGAATGATTTTATTTTCTGGACTTTGTACATAGGAATTATATATCCAAATTTATCAAGTATTGTTTGTCATGTATTTTATTATCAATTAAATTACATTTATCACTAATTAGTTGAATTCGGTGGTTTATATTTTGTCTTGATTTAATGGACAAAATTTAAATGGAGGACGAAGAGAAAATGTTTTTTCCTCAAATTTTATTAATATAGATTTTTTTTTAATTACACAATTTTATGGACACATTTTACACAATTAGATAATATACAATGAGCAAATAATTATATTTTAAAAATATGGTGTGCTGTTCATTAGACAGAAATGTATCTTTTGTACAGTAAAGAAAATGTTACTGATATTTCAGTCTTTTTTTTATTTTTATATTCTTTAAATTTACACTGCATCTGCCTCATTGACGAAGCAGGTAATTATGAACAGTTCCACCATTTAACAAATCCTCTGAGGTCTTTGTCAGAGAGCAATAACATTAAAAACAAAAATAAGAAAAACAAAGTCGACAAAAAAATTGGTAACTACAAACATAATGCTTAAGCTTAAAAATCTAATAATATAAATATATCTGATATAAATAATAAACAATCATTAAGTATTAATCCTTTTTCAAAATAATATATATTTTTATATACCCTTGAATGAAGGTCCTTTTCATACTACAACAACAATGTATCAAAATAGGGAATTTATGTACACATTGACACAAATTTTTATCCAATTCGGAAGTTGTGGTCTGTCGATTATCTGCCTTAGGAGAAAATGTTGAGACCTCAACTTCGGAATTAATTACACTTTAGAGACAACAAAAACAATTGTACATTATCTACAAACAAGTATTTATAAATTTTTATCGTATAGTATGTACATAGAAATTGATACCTAATACCCGGAAAATTAGGTTTAGCAGGACCTTTTCTTGAATGAATTATCTTTATTTTTCACAATAATTTCCTGTTTTGCCATACTACAATGGTATGATATTTTTATTGCCTTTACTTAATTTTTTTATTTATTTTTATTAATCTAAGTACTGAAAACTATTAAGTACCATATCTTTTAAATGAAATGGAAAGTTAATGGCTTATAATGATCATAAATGTTATAAGATGAACTATTGCTATACATATACTCGTAAATGGTGTAAACATAATTAATTCAGAAACTGAGATTTTTTAATTTAATCTTTTTTCCTCTCTCATTTTCCTGGATTGTTTATTTATTAGTAATCATTGATAAGTTTGAATTGGCACTTTTTAAACGAAAATGTTTCATATAAGTAACATAAATAGGCATTAAATATTTTTTCAAATTTTGATTTCTAGCTGCTGAAAATCAGACATAAATGTAATGTTCTGTTTAATAGTTAGGTTGAATTATTAGTAGCACGAAATAATAACAAAGAGTAAAAATCACAAATAACAATTAATGAAAAAAAAATTAAATTTCAGACATTATTGGGCATTTTTTTTTTGTCATAAATTGAGTGTTTATCATTTCAAATTTTGTTTGCACTTATCATGCTTACCCCTTGTATATATACGTGTTAAAATTGGCTCATAAAGATCTCAGTTTTAATTACTATTGTATTGCATTATTTGAAAATTTAAAAATTCCTTATGCTACTGAAGGTATAATATTCTTTTATACAAAACACTTAAAATATCAACATAGATTTAATAAAAAAATATTCATGGATATACATAAGTATTTTCGTATGGTTCTGAAATCTGTTTAGTGATTTTGCTTGATAACGTTTTGACAAGTCTAGGAATATCCTTTTCATTTCTTTTCTTTTTTTTAAATTCAAACATGATTGGTAGTTGATTATTGATCTGACCATTATATGGCTTCTAAGATGTAAACAAATGAATATTCCTCACAAATAAATTTGAAAAAAAAAAAAATCATTATGAACACAACAACTTCCCTTTAACTTTTCTCTATTTTTATTACATTTATATTTTCATATTATCAAATAGTGTGACAATTATATTAGTTCTTAGTGGACATTCCCAATGAGAAATTTAAAATTTTTTAATTTAAAAGTGTTAAAATTGGATTATTAGAGAAGTAATATTTTTTTAAGTTCATAGACTTTGGGGACTACCTCTATCGATTAAATGCAAGCAATAATAGCAAATTTAAGAGAAAAAATAAAATCCTGAAGACTAAGAAAGACTTAGAAACACCGGTTTGATGGAATAAAAATATAAATGTTATAAAAATAAAGAAATATTAAAGGTAAGTTGTTGTGTTCACTATAAATATATATAGTATATTAATAATTAACTTCCAGAAGAGAGAAGGAATTATATAATAGGTGAAAAAAATCATTGTGTTTATCTTTCTTTTCATTTAAGTTTTTGTATTGTATATACATTCATCGTGTTTTGTATTCTATTCTATTTTTTATGAAAACGATTATAAACTTCATTTGTTTAGTCTCTGAGATGTCATTCCATATTTTGAATAAATTTAAATATATTTAAATAATACAAAATTTAACTGTTGAATGATTTCCAAGAGTTGTAACTAATCGTCCATTTATGATTCACCCTTCACTAGCCTTAAGATGCCCGAATTCGCTTCGCGTAGCTGTACATCTCTTTGGCATCTCTTCTTGATCCTTTTCAATTGGGCTGATTCCGGGCTTTGTTAGACACTCCTATAAGATTGTCAACCTTCGGGCATTTCCATATACAACATGTACATATAACATACGCCTTAGTCTATGTGGAAGCCAAGTGCCTCCACACACTGTGTCACATGCTGTTCATGTAGGGCCAGTTGAAACTGCTTCCGCTCAATAACATATCCCTTATCAGGGTTTCTATTGGTGTTTTGCCAACTAGCCTTACGAAGAAGAGTTGCTCGATTACTTGAGAGCTGACTGTCCTTAGAGATGGCAACCTTAGAAGCAATTTCCCGAACCTCGTGGGTTGGTTGGGGTATTGCGTCCTGCAGTACTCTTCTAGGGCACATTGCGACTTTTCCTGTAACGACTCTATGTGAGCGACATCTGATAGTCCGCAGGCATCTGGAAAAAAAAAAAAAAATATTTAGAACATTATTCGACTAATGAATATATTTAAAGCTAACAAATTAAACAAATTTAAATAGATAGAACAATAAATAGTAATAAACAAATGAAAAATATAGAATGGCATAAGAGAATGATTACTTCCTAATTAATATTTTCCATTGCAGATAAGGTAAAACACGGTCTGCATGCATGTTGATAAGATTATCAATATTTCTTTCATTGTTTTAAATTATTCAAAGTTATATTGGAATTTTTTATTTTGTATTTAACCCTTTTAGTGCCAATGACGATATATCATTGTTCATAAAATTTTCAGAAAGATCCAATGACAAATAATATATTATATTATTTTCATTTTTGTGTATTTGATTTTCATTTTTTATATTTTTTTTTATTTTTCCTTGTTTATTTATTTTATCTTATAACATTCTTTATTTTTTTATATAATTCTTTTTTTTTCTTTCATTCTTGTGTACTATATTTTTATATTATTCCAATCTTCCTTCCTATAGGTATTATTATTTTATATATTTTTCCTTAATTTTCAAATTATTTTATTTTAAGTTATTTTCTATCAGTTGATGTATATTTCTCTTCCTTGTCAATATTTTAGCCCTGAAGTTAGCCACATGGTTAGGCTGAAACATTGGCTTTGAATAATTTAAAATTTTTTTTTTTGGGAATTTGTATTGTCTGACAAATAATAATCCATAAATATGAATATAGTCAATTACTCATCGCTTCTGATTACGATTTGTAGATTAAATTATTTATCTAAATCAAATTAGGTTCATTTTTGACTAATTAAACTCATAAGAGAGAGTCTATGCTATAAAAAGATAAAAAATTATTTTCTTATTTCCTACTGTATTTTTACTTCCCCACACTGCTTAATAATATAGTACTCTCAATGTGTAAACTTCATTATCGACTTATTAAGACATATTTTTTGTAAAAAATCTGTAATCTTCATGAACAAGCACCCTTGCTTTGTAAGGTACCTATAGCTGTGCGTCGAATATAATCGAAAGTAGATTAAAATATATTAAAATATGTAAAGGATTGGTTTAACGAATAACAGATCATTGCCCTAATTACATTACTTTTATGGTTCTTTTATAAACGATTTTGTATTACTACCTTTTATATACAGTCAAACCTCTATATATCGAACTTCCATACATCGAAAATCTCTTTATATCGAATGTTTTTTAGGAACCTTGAAGAAAAAAATATTCTGTATATCGAATAAAATTTCTATATATCGAACAAAAAATTTCTATTTAAATGTGATTGTCATCAAAAAGATCCTTTAGTTTACGTACATAAGGATGAGCAATAATTAAATAAGAAAACAAAATGTTCGACTGGTTTGCAAAGCAATGGAAATTCAGATATCTAGTTTCAGAAGAAGCACAGGAATACCTAAATTCTCCAAATCTTTTTCCTGACATAGAGAGAAATTTTAATTTTAAATTTAGTTTAACTTTGCCTTTCTTCTTAGGAAAATTGCTTTTAAAGATGACTTCGGTAGTGAATTATACACAGAAAGACATTAAAAGCTATTTTGCGCTAAAACAAAAATAAATAAATTATTTTCATTTAATTATAAATGTACATTTGTAAAGAATCTGCAATCGCAGATATAGTTTGTACAATTTTTAAAATAAGTGTCATTGATCGTTCAGTTTTCTCTTTCTTTAACCATAAAAAATTGCCTTTGTTACATCATTAACTCCAAAAAAATTGCATTTGATAATTCTTTAACTCTAATGAATAGCTCTGATTGTTTTTAGCCTGAAAAGGGTGAAAAATCGGAATCTTTCTATATATCGATTTTTTTTTCCAATTAACCTTCATGTTCGATGCATAGAGGTTCAGGTTCGACTGTATTTGTGATGCAGATAGACTCCAATAAATTTTAAAGTGTCAAATTATTTGTTGTTAATTAATATGGTTTAGAGGTATTATTGCCTTTTAAAGGCTTCTTTGTTTATATATTAATTTATATATTACTTAATGGGATTTAAAAATTATTTATTTATGATCGCAACTGATTCACGTCATTCTTTAAGAAGACAGCCGTGTAAGCTGCATTGCATCAGAGACTGGATTAATGTAAACGGGACGTTTCGCTATCAGGGTACGTCAGCCTGCTGAATATTATCTACGATCGGAACAGCTGGATTAAGTGGTACCCCTGATTGACAGGGTTGCCAACTCACGTTAGCCGCTAATCAGGGAGGCTGTGATTTACCAACTGACTTCACTTTCCCACACACAGCAAACAATCAGCTTTCCCCTCCCGATTGATGTATACCCGTAATTACTAGATAATTACCCCCAGCGGCCATTTCACCTCTTCCATTGGAAGAATCTTCAAAGTCTACGCTCGACAAGAGACATTTCTCACAGATGTGCGCCATCCCATCTTCTTGTTCAGAACTTTCTCCGTCCTTGATAATAAACGACTGCTTCCTCCATGGGTTAAAATACAACCTCACCGTTGCCGTTTTCCTTTGAATGCTTATTGGACAATAACTTCGCTATCGTGCACTTACGTTATCCGAATGGTCTGTAAACAATTAGAATCAATATACCTGTGGAATATGTCACTACCAACTTTATAACTTAGACGAACTCAGAGTATATCTATTCCAAATAAAGGAAATAACATGGTTCACTATCTCTTAGCCAGAAACTGGACCAAAAACACACACTTTTCATGTTGAATCTTCGGGATTACTATAATCAGGTTGGACATATTGAGTTGAACATCGGAACATCGCAATGTTCCTTATGATTAAAGTCATGTTTGTTGCTGGCTTTGACCCGAAATAGACATCTCAGTGTCTAATCTTGCTTCCCACGAAAATCTCGATTATGATCAAAGGCCATTGAAAAGAAGATGGATCCGGTGCTTCCAAGCTAAAACTTTTTGACTAGCTTCATAATAACAATTCCTACAAGAATGGACAACAGCTAAAATATATACACCAATGATTAGCAGTTCAAAGCATACTTCAAAATAGTATCAATTATCTTTGTGAATACCAAAAAAATAATTTTAAATTGATAAAGTAATCATTTCGCGAATTCGACTTGTCAAACTCGCTCCTCGTCAAAAGGTTTTTGTCGAACAATTATAGATTTGTGATTGTAAAACAGGTTTATATTAGCTAGTCATATCAGGTATATTTTTAAAATAGTGATTTAAATATATAATATGGAAATTTGGCCTTTAGTGATGGAGTATAGAGAAACAACTTAAGGAAGAAATTTGTTGGCGAAGCTTAGGTCGACAGGTTACGCTCAAGGAAGAGAAAGCCTCCTCCTTAATTTAATTTTTTATTTAACATTTTGATTTGTTTCACATTATTTCAATCGCGTGCACTAATTCGTAAGTTTATTGTTATTTCAATAACCAAATGTTATCGTTTGGCGCATGCGCACTAAAATGTTCTTCCATAAGCTATTCACCTATATCTGTTATATGTTAAATCTGGACGTCAACTGTTAACTGTCGTAAGTAATATTTTAAAATGTTTTACAGATGAGCAAACAGAAGTTTCAGATTGCGTTGTATTACTTATTTTGAATATTGGTTAATCTTTATATATGTTGTATATTTTATTACTGTTTCAGCTTATTTACGATACTTATACTCGAAAAATATTGACAGAATATTGCAAATACGATAATACAATCAAAACCGGACTTGTGATAGTTTAGCTCTGGCGTACAGATATGTAGTTGTATTATCTTGGTTATTTTTAAAATAAATTTTAAATAACTAAGTCTTCTACCAATGATCTAATGATAGAGAAAGATTCTATAAAACCACAACAGTAATATTGTTTGCTCTTGGCTACTTTGATTTATTCATTTACCATCTCCAGCCCTCCCAAGAACAGGGACTCCCTTAAGGGATTAATTTCAAAATTAGAAGGGAGTCAATATCCCTAATGATATCAAATATTCCTTTTGCCCGAGTTCCATAAAGATTAGGCAAGTTTGTTTCATTACTGGCAGGAGCCTTGGAAGGGTTACCTTTTTCAAAACAGGACCCCCCTCCCCCCTTCCCTTCACGGCGACACTTCCAACTCATTAGCAAGACAATTGTCTAACCAATTATACTTCCTCGGCTAACTCTCTCTTCAAATTGAATTCCCTTCCCGCGGAGTAGCCTCTGACAAAGTTTATTTTTGTAGTAATTATTTGTTCGGCGAACCCTTCCGCTGCTTCTCTTATTTGAATAATTAGCAAACATCAAAAGTATATCTCGCTTCCCCCTTTCGATTCGGAAAGCCCGGACGGATGAGTCGCTCAAGATTTTGGTTTAATCTTGTTGGTAGGTAACCTTTATGCTATTGCGATATAAACGTTTAAATATGCTGTTATTATATAAATAGTCTCATTAGTATACGTAGTGTTTGAATACATCGTCACTAAGTCCAGTTACTGTATTTTGTATGATCATGATTTCTGCCTGTTAAAAAATCTTATCAATCTAACCTAGCCTATTTATCAACTGCATGTTTCTTTAATTTCTGAACTTGAAATTGATTGTATCCAACCTTTTTTGACATCATTTAATTCTTAGAGGAGGAATAAAAACCATACAATTTAGTTTCTATGGTGACCTAAAAAATACTAGTTTTCAGTCAGCTGTTTTCTACACCCGCCATTTTTTTAAAAAGATTTTTCTCTGATAAAATTGATTAGAATGCAAGTTAGCTCAATGAAAGAGGCACGCATGTTATTTGTAAATAAATTCCTTTCGCTAAAATGTACCCTACTAATTGTCTTTATTACTCACATAGTCATATAAACGTAATAAAATGGCACAGTATAAATAAATTCTCTATTAAAAAAATAATTTACATTTGTAATAACAGGACTACAACAAAAACTACTCTGCTTTTAGTTATACACCAATCATGAAAGAGTTGTGATGTTGGAAAAAATCGAGATATCGATATTTGAGTATCGAAAACGGATATTAAAAAAAAATATATATATAATCAAACAAAACAAAAAGTGACAAGGACAACGGATTCGACTATCTAAGAACCTAATTTAGGTTTCAATTGATTATGGGGCTTAAAAACCACCTCTATCGATTCCCTTTCATGATATATCGAGAAAAAAAAAATGGAAATGGTCTAAAAATCGAATATTGATGACGTAAGCACCAAATACTAACGACTCTCAGTCATCAATCTGGCCTTAACCAGTGCTAGAAGCCTGTTATAATATATTGTAATTATAAAGGTTTTGCCAGGTAAATAAAATCCTACTGAATACAATAAAATTAAAAAATATATATATTGTTATTTGGGGAAAAATTGTTTCATGTTTTTCCTGTAAAGTTTGGTAAATTGTGCTTATGCCTTTCTCAAAAAACCACGTCGATATAAATATTTAATTGTTAATAAATGCAGGCTGTTTGCTATTTCATTTATTTAGATGCAAATTTTCGGCCTACAAGCCATCCTCAGACATTGTGGTTTTTATTATAATTATTTATTTTTTAGTAACGCTGTATAATTGGACTTAAATATGTCATTATATGCATTTTAAAAACTTTTTTAATATGCACATGGTTATTTATTAGAATTTTAAAATATATTTAACAGTGTGATGTGTTGTAAATTAAACTAAATAAGGGCCTTTTACAGAGAGGCCTGAGGATGGCTTGTAGGAAATTTGCATCTAAATAAATGAAATTGGTGAAATAGCAACAGCCTGCATTTATTTTTATTTATAAAAGTATTCACTTTAAATAAAAAAAACGTATATTTAATTATGAAGCGAGCCAAGCTATAGCGCATGTTAATCCACCGAAAGGCTCAAGACTGAGCAGTTCAAAATATAATTCTATTACTCAACAGGTTATTAGAGAATTGAAGAATGCGGAACACAGATTTATAGAAGTGGCAAATAATTTATCAATCCCTAAGTATATTTAATTGTTTTTATTACAAATCTAAGACTGGTTAACTTATATTTGCCAATCCTTCAGTTCAATGTAAGCCCTTCTCCTTTCAATGATTAAAATAAAAACATCGAGGTCCGAAATATCGATATTTTTTATTGATATATTGAACTACTATTTCGATATATTTGAAAACTATCGATTATATATATATATATATATATATATTGAGATTTGTTTGATATTTACCTTTCTGTGAACGAGTTGATCTATAGCGCCTAAGAGACACTTCAACCCACGGTTTTCAATCTTCAACAGTTTAAATCTTGCCCAAAGTTACCGTACGAGCTTTGAAGGGGGTATTTCCTGACGTGAAGAGCATTCGACTATCGCCTGTGAACGGAGCTCGCTCGTGTTTCTGTGAAGCAAGGGATCCTTGGGCTCTGGTAAACGTGTTCTCCGGCGTAGGAATTGGCCAACCCCTGTATCAAGTCCCAACTGGAAGATTGACCGAGGTGTTAACTGAATTCTTTCCCGGCTGACTCAGGGCCTGGTACTGCACCCACGCCTTGCGACACAGCTGTTTCGAAACCGTTCGCTAATACCCCGTTCGTGATTTACTTTTATTAAACGTCAGGCGATTTATCATTAAAAATTATTTATTATGAGCCAAAAGAAAAAAAAAGAAAAATGAATACAAATTTAAAATCATCCAGTGTGTAATTTTAGATATATGTCGTCAGTTAACGGTAATGGGCGCTGATGAGGAAATGATTAATTTTCTACGTGATTGGAAGCTTGTGAATATTATAAAATATTTTCCAGATTACTAGCTTAGTCTGTCTTGAATAGTCAATCAGCTTAATGAATAATTAAAAGCTGCTAAACATATATTTCTGGTCATTATTTTCCACCCTGAGTCTCTCCTTCTATTCCCATAGATGTATACAAAAATATACAGAGTGTTCAATTTAAGATGGCTCAAACGCATTTAAGGAAAATCAGTTGGTTTGAGAGAAAATACTCGAGGAAAAAAAATTCGAGAAAATTCGCAGTATCCCTGAGTTTTTGCATATCAGTTCAGAGGGTAATTAAAGTTAAAATGAATGGTGTAAACTGCATTTTGATATCTTTACTTAATTAATTTGCATATATTAAGTAAAATTCTGTCCTAAACCGTCTCTTCATATATGTATTTAAAACGAGTAAAAAAACGCGTCAGAATCATATATCATATTAGATTCGAATTCTATTTCTTTCGGATTTTCCCTATATTTCTACTTATATATACATATATATATATATATATATATATATATATATATATATATATATATATATATATATATATATATATATATATATATATACACATATATACATTTTTTTTTGTTGCTTAAAAGTAAAAAAACAATTAATAAGTGTAACGTTTAAGTTTTTATTTTAGTGAGGTTTAAAGTTTTATTATATTTTCTTTAGTTATTTAAAAGTTTAAATTTTGTTTTATTGTAAGGTTCTAAAAAAAAAAATTGTAAGATTTAAAGGGAAAAAAATGGAAGTTTTAAATCTATATTGTAGCTTCTTTTGTTATTTAAATGTTTAAGATTTTTTATTTTTTATTTTATGTATGAATGTATATATATTTTTTTTAAATTTTATTTTATTATTTGTTCTATTTTTATTTAATTTTTTGTTCTATTTTTTTATCCAATGTATTTTGTTAACTTTTATTTATTTTGTTAATTTTTTTTTATATTAACATATTGTGCATTCAATTTGTAACATAAATTATTTAAATTATATGTATAAAACAAATAATATATGTAGTATTTCTCTAAAAGGCATGGAACATGTATTCAATAAATAAATATATACATGTGCATATATATATATATATATATATATATATATATATATATATATATATATATATATATATATATATATATTTACATATTAATATACTTCCTATACATTAAATAGCCGAGGAAATTAAGTTCAAGGATAATGTAAAATTAAGTACTACTTTTGTAAATTAAAAATAACTGCTTATCGTTCAGTTACCGTATTATTTGTTTCCTTCAAGGGGACGAGTAAATCAGAAATAAATGTATGGCATCATTCTGTAAGACATGAGTAACAGCCGGGAAGGTAATGGAGAAAATTGATAAAGGAACTTGCAAGAAGACATTATGAGCGAGGCATTAAACTTAACCGATGGACCTAATGGTACAAGAGGGGGAAGGAAACGACTCCCTGGAGATGCAAATGTCCAGCAATAACGGAATAAAGAGAGCGCGAGAGGCGCTCAAGATGTCGCTATTGTGTGAGGCTAATGCCGCAACGTCGTCGGCGAGGATCGATCCTGTGACGGAGGGGTAATTCCGTTCACGGTGGATGGGTTCGGATAATCAGTTTACGTTTCATGAAGCCTGTACATTTATAAAATTTCTTTAAAAATTCTAACAACAAACCCTCTAGTCCCACAAATATCAGTCAACCTTTCGACTATTCAGAACAGAAAAAGGCCCGTGGGCCGAACGTGGTCCGCCACATTAAATTGTGCGGCGCTCCGGTTGATTTTATATTTCTTTCGAAACTTTTGTTTCTCGTTGTATGTCTATAAAAAATATTAAATAAATTAAAATTTGTATATGTCATTGTTATAATACGCAAGTACAATTCCGAAGTCCAGTTTGAATATTTAATCTCTACGAACAACAAATGGTACTGAAAAAATTGGAAAAAAAACAAGTGAAAGAAAGGATAAATAAATAAATATCTCCTTAATTAAGACTCGAGAGTTAATCGTATTTAATCATAGTTTAGCAATTAAGTAATGTTTCTTGTTGTATTTTGAAATAATTAATTTATATTATAGTATATTGTAATAATCTCTCTATATAAAAGATCTTGGAACACATTGGGACATGATGGAACTAGACCGTTTATTAAATTGTTTATTATACTTAAATTAAAATTTTAACTATTTTACCTTTTGTTTTTAATTGGTTTATTGGTGTTAGCTGATCAGATGTTTTTGATTATAATCTTTTCTTACTCTACAATTTTATTTTCTATTTATATTATCCTATCATATTTTTTTTCTAGCTTTAATCGTTTTAATTAATTTTTTTTAGTTGCATTGAATCAACTAGAAATCGGTCTCTTATGCTTGAAAACTGTTGTGTGTGATAGAACTCAAGACTGTCATTCAAGCCAACAACCTTAAAATTTAAGATAGACTCTGCAATGCCAGCAGCTGGAAGACAATACTCTAAGCTTTGCACATATTAGACATTCGTAGAACGTCTGATTCATGGGGTTATACTAATTAAGTTAGTGGAAGTATAGGATACCAAAAAATGTTTACTATATTTTTTAAATGTAGGCATTTCTTAGTTTTCTGTTTCTTGTACTCTTTCCTGGGAAGGGAATCCGACTAGTGAAATCCGCAAAATTGGATTCTACGGTATTAATGAATGTATGAATTAACATAAAGTTAATTTTTATGCTCTCAAAAAAAAAATCAGACTCTTTTAATGTAAAAAATTTGCTCGACATATTAAGAGGAGTAAGACGTCTGTTTTTATTCTCCGATGATGACGTCATTGTACATTGTAGTTAATTACTAATTATAATCTATTGTTCCAGGACTTGTTAATATGAAGCTCAAAAAAAACGTTTTAGTATAGTTCTGTATGCCTTCTCCTTGACTTTTTTTATTATATTTTATTTTAAATCTTAATATTCTTTTTTATTTTACGACACTTTTGATTATCATTATTCTGTCATTTTCTTCAGTACTTTTTGATGAATCTTTTTTTCTTCTCTCCCTGGCGCTGTCACCTCCCGCAAAGAATCAGTTAATAGCCGACAAGTGAAGCGCGAGGGAGGGACGAATCGAACGGTTGTCGTTTGAAAGGAAGCCCTTCCGGGTCGGAAAGTCTTCCAATTTATTTCCAGCCGGGGGTCATAGCTCAGCTTGGATACAATACAATAGCGGGCTATGCGCTCAACCCTGCGGAATCTCCCCACTTCGGCTCTCACCTTATTTCCGCTGTATAAGGCCTCCCCTCCCCCCCTGTCTCGTCAACTTCGGCAATCGAACATTAGTTACAAGAAAATAAAATGAATTTATTAACGTTCAAGTTAGGATTAGGTACCAGTGGATGCTGATCCTCTGCTTATTGTAACAGACTAAGAGCCAGGATGCGTATGAAATTAAAGTTAAAAAAAATAGTAATGTGCATAAAGATTTTTATTTACGTATCTGATAAAGTCTACCTAGTCGATTTTTATTTTTTAACAATGACTGAAACAAAAACGTTTATGTCGAAACAGAAGACGCAGACTAATTTATTTTATTCATGATAAACGATCCACTCTGCGTTCTGAGGACGGAAGAATATTCCGAAACGTCAATGTAGCGAAGAAGGAATGGGCTATAAAGATTGTTAGTAAGGTTTTTTCTTTACTTTAAAAATAATTCATGAAAAAGATTCCACAGGAATAAAACAAACCTATACAGATCATGGCGACGACGGACATACCAGAGTTTACACAAAGAATTCTGAAAAGGAACTTATTGTGTAAAATACTATTACAATTCAAGTTTGGAATAGTACCAATAGATGCTTACCTCCATCTTGCCCGACATCCTAGTTATACTATGTGTGTATATATATATATATATATATATATATATATATATATATATATATATATATATATATATATATATATACACATATATATTTTAATAATAAAACTTTGGCTTGCTGCGGATTTTTCAAGTAGTAGAACCACTAGAAAAATAAAATTTCAAGAAATTATATTCTTAACGACGTCATTTTTTGAAAAAGGCGTAAGCGCCATTTAGTTTACAGGAAACACATGAAACGATTTCTCACCAAACAACAATTTTTTGTTTTTCAATTTAATTCTTCATTTATGCTATAGGAGTTTATTAAGGTTGCAAAACCTTTATAATTACAATATATTTTTAAGACTTCTAGCACTGTATAAGGCCAAATTACTACTGAGAGTCTCTAGTATTTGGTGCTATTTGACCAGTTCCAATTTTTTTTCGATTTATCGTGAACGGGAACCGATAGAGGTAGTGTTTACGTCCCATAATCGATTGAAACCTAAATTTCGAATTTTTGGCGCTTAAGCCTTTTTCAAAAAACGACGTCGTTATATATTTAATTATTTCCAAATATATTTTTTCCATGGACCATAAAAAATTAAAACACGTGGAGAATTCGAGGTTTCGAAAGTCGACAGTTTATGATTACTTGAACTATTTTTGTGTTTTGATAACACGAGAAACTGGCTATAAGTTAATATTCTTAGGTTTCAAGAATTCGATTCAAACCGTTATTATTGTATCCTCCAAGTATGGCTCAGAAGTTCTCTTACATAAAACGAACGGGAACTTAAACGAAATCAATTTGAAGTAGATGACGTTTAATTCGGTGGGCGTGGTCTTTTGTTAATATGGCGGTAGGAGAGAAAGAGCGTCAAGAAAATGTTTGGTGAGGTGACGCAATCCCTAATTGAGATATAATTGTTGTCCCTTCTTGAGCGGTGACGTCACCCGCTCATCAACCAATAAGGTCCCGCGACATCTGCTCTCCGTCTCCCATTTGTTTCGGCTAACTACATTCTAATCAAGCCCTGTCTCCACTACTCGGTATAATGTCTTCTGTCATCGCTTATAAAACTGTTTTCAATTGGTACGATTGATTATTTAAAGTGGATGGAGGTGGGTATTTAGTAATTGTAGAGTTTGGTTCATGATGGGTTCGGTGTTTAGATGGGAAATGTGGTAGATGGTACCGTTTTTACTTCCTTGTACGGAGTAAAGGAAGTATTGTAATAGCGAAACTTTTCGGTTTTCAGGTTTCAACGGAAATATCCATTTTGACCTTTCCTGAACCCATTTTGACTAGTTTTGTCGTGGCGTCTGTGCGTACGTACGTACGTTCGTATCTCGCATAACTCAAAAACGGTTTGCCGTAGAAAATTGAAATTTTGTATTTAGGATTGTTGTAAAATCTAGTTGTGAACCTCCCTTTTTTGGTTACTGCTTGATCACCGGAAGTGGTACTTTACTTGAAGGTCATAATTGATTTCCATCAATAATTATGTTAAAATACTAGGCAAAACTTCTCAAATTTAAAGACATACTGTGGATTGTGCAACATCCCTCATCTACTGGGCAGTATTTTAAAAGGTTTCCAAATTAAAATAGTCAAAAATAGACTGCCTCGACTATAGAAACATCTTTTTTAATTTTTGTTTTCAACTTTATATTTTTTTTTCTTCTGACCAAGAATTCCTTCAGTTTCACAAAACGGTTTAATTATTGAGATAGATGTTCTAAACAGATGAGAAAAAAAAATTCAATTAATTTGTTTCTAGTTTTCAAAAAAATATACCTACTTAAATTTTAAAAAAATATAACTTGAAAATTGACGTTTTTCTTTTGAATTGTTGGTTTTGAACAATAATTCTGAAGTTAAAGAGTGTTAAAATAAACATATTTGAATTAATAGTCTAGAGGCATCCATTTGCATTAATATAATATTAGAAACACGATAAATTTTAGTTTTATTTATTTTTTCTCTGAAAATTTTGAAGTTAATCGACTTATAATTTGCTAACGAAATAGTTTGTGCAGTCACTTGTTTTAAAATACTTCACAGCAGGAAACATGTGACTAGTTGTAAAGGAAAGGTCAGAAGTTCAATAGGAATTCATTTTGAGTAACTAAACACGCTAATAATTAGTATTATATAACCTCCTATATTTTATGTTAGTAATTTTTTTAATATATCTATTTTTTTAAAGTAGAAAAAATTGTATGTTTTGTATGTCGACTACCTGTTGACTTCAGTGACAACTACCAAAGTCACAGGTCACTACAGGATGATACTCGTAACTCGACATTACCATCTATTAGGGGTATCTCATATAGCTCAGCTATTTATGAAATAACTGAGACAATTTAAAGTTTTCTTAGAATCATTTGGAAAAAAAATATGTTGTAATACTAATTATTAATAAACCAGTGTGTAGTAATTTGCAGCGTTATTTTATATCGATTTCAATTTTTTTTACTTGTTTAATGTGAATTATTTTGCGCTGAAAGTTTAGGGAAATAAATTTTTAATCCATCAAAAAATAAATAAACTAGTAAATGTTTAGATATTTCATTGCAAGTTGTCTTGGTAAAATTAAGATAGATTTATAATTTAAGATAGAAATATAAAAGAATTTTTTTATGTTAGTTCTTTATTTTATTTTCATCTTATATAATTTCTCATAGTATCTTCCGGTATAAAAAATTATTTTTAATTCCATATTCTTTGTTCTTTTCTTTATTTCTAGTATGCTTTCATCTGTTCACTATGCTTCTTCTTTCTGTCGTCAGACCATTTTGAACCAGTCTTCTTAGCTACCCTGCCTTGGAATCCTTTGATTTTCAATATTTTTTTCCCGAAAGGCTCCTGTGTTGTATATATCTTCTGTTTGTATATTGTTTCTATCTAAATCCTTTTTCTTCGTTGACCCATCTTGTTGTGGACTTTTTGCTCCATAGATATTTTAATGTATTTAGATATTTATTTTCATTTTTATTTTGAATTTGTTTATATTCTTTTTCTAAATATATTTGTAAATTATTTATTAGTATGTTGAGTTGAGGCCAGCTCTATTTGTAGGAGGGGTTTTACCCAAAGACAAATTATCGAATTAATAAGTTTCTTTTTTTGAGGAAGTCAGCAAAAGATTACAATGTTTCTGTAGCCAATAAACTGACCCAAAAGAAAATGTGAAAACTAACTTAAAAGTACAGATAGCTGCCGGAGGCTTTCTAAATGTCAACCCAGTCTGTAAAATTTACATCCCCGGTTGCGTCAGAGGGACACGAAGACTATTAATGAAGGAGACATTAGTCTTACAATGAGGTAATGCCCTCAGGATGCGTTCATGATGGCGATCAATTCCGTATAAGGACAAGCTTATTACTTCTACCTAATATGAACTTTATTAATGGACTTATAAAATATAACTTAGGAGTTATATTTTAGCTCTAGACCAGATCTGTCCAAGACGTAAAAAGAAAATATCCACTAAAATTTCGGAAACGGATTTCAGTTCCGATGGTTGATTTTAATTTTTTCATCGGACGCTAACTTCTGGTTTTTAAAAGTACTGCTAAGAATGCGTGCTACATTATATTTATCAAATTATTTTCGGTATTTAAAATAGGAAATTTAAAAAAAAAATCTGGTGCGGTGTATTTAATTTCCATTAAATAATATAAAAGTAAAAATGATTAACTACAACCATCACTTAAGTATGTGCGTTTTTCGCCACTGTACATTATTTTCTACTTCATATGTTAGATATTGTTTTTTTCCTGAAGTTTTTAGCTCTCTAACTACAGATTTCTAATTTGTGAGAGTATGGTTGGCCGTGGAGAAGTTAGAGGAGAATCTTGGTAGGGGGGGGGGCAGTCAATAATTGAACACATAATCAGAAAAACCTTATATGTGCCGACGTTTCGGCCTATGTTTTAGCCCTGACGATGGCCTGAAACTTAGGCCGAAACGTCGGCATACATTATATAAGTTTTTTCTTATTGTGTGTTTATTTATTGACCGCACCCCCAACCAAGATTCTCCTTCATAAATTTCTAATTATAAAATTCTTCCTTTCTTTATATTTATATATTTTTTTTTAATTTCTACTAACAATGCCAGACGATTAATTATTTCAAATAAACAAAATTAAAGGTAATTTATAGAAAGCCATTTTGAAAATTCGGTATTTAAGCCCTGTCAGATTATTTCAATGATAGATGATACTAAAGATCATTTAATTGTACATTTATATAACGAATTTATCAAAATCGTTGTAGCCTTTTTAGAGAAAATTGTAAAAAAAAAAAAAAGAAATGTAAAATCGATGATATAAAGTGGCACTTTAGTCGACTTTAGCGAAAAAGTTGCTGTAACATACCAGGCATATACCTATCATTAATAATTAATTTCAAAGAGACCTTAAAACGTGCTTTTACCTTGAAAACTTTGATTAGAAGTTTTTCACGCTAGCAATACTTTCTCCTAAGTAAAAGTAATATATAAACAGGTTATAATAATTTATTTAAACTATAAGGTCGTGATATTGTCAGAATGGACAAGTTATTTATTTACACATTACTGATTAATTTAAAAAAAAAAATAAACAAAACATTAATAAACTAATTAATTTAAATAATTTGCCATTGTACATATTTTTTTGCTAATGTTGGAAAATGGAAGTTATTTGAAGTATGGTTGTTAATAATACTTAAAATTTTATTTATGGAAATAAATAAAGATTATTTTTAAACGGTGTTGTTATTGGTTTAAAACTATACCAAAGAAACACACGAGGTTTCCGAGTTCAATAACCTTCGATCTTTATGATCTTCAGGTCGTCACCCCGAATCCTTCATTCTTTATCTTCGGCTAATTCATTCTTCCAGGCAAATTATAACCTTTGTAGCCTATTTTGAACTAGATATAACCTCAAGAAGAGACAACATAAAATTTTTATGTATGGGACAACATAGGTTTTTGGATGTAAAGTTCCCTGTTAGCTTAAATTTCATTGTAAATAAATCGATTGGTGGCATATTATTGATATGGTAAAGTGGCGGAAAGCGAATCAGTAATTCTCAGACATTGTGGGAACAGGTAGTAACGGTTAACGCTCAAATAATATGTCATTTTAAATTATTAATGTTTAAATTAGTAATATTGTAATAATATTCAAAGAAAAATCGTTCTTAAATGACTGATAAAACTTTATATATTTTCACAAATGATAAAACTGTGCTGAATATAGGATACACAGAAATGTGCAAAAGGTGAACATTGTTCTGACATTACGTCATCACTGAGTGTGGAATGGTTGCTAAGTGTAATCTATTCCAACCATTGTATAATTAATATCCAGACCATCATAATTGTTATATTACATAATTGTAAATTAAAATTATAAAATAATTGTAAAGAATCCGTATTTATTCTCAATTCACTACAACACAGCTCATTTATATGACTAGTAAAGTTTACTAAATAATAGATAAAATTTTAATAGATGTTTTTGTAATAATTAATTATGATAATTATATTAGATGAAGAAAAACAATTTTTTTTTTTTCAATACGCCTAAATGTTGATTAAAAAATATATCAAAATGCCACATTTATCTATTTTTGTTTGGCATTTTTATGGTGCCAAGTCTTGGCAAGTCAAATGGCAAACATCTAAAGGGGGTGTACAGAAGCTTGGCAAACTAACCTATCCACACGCTACTATTACGGCTATTCCAACTTTTGTCGATTATTAATTTCGGTTTAAAATAATTTTATTTTATACAGAAACAATTAAAAATATAAAATAAAAACATAAATATAAATATATAATTTATGTAAATACGCAAATAGGTGGATGCAACACCAGCGCTGATGTGCCGATTTCCGCAAGAACTGAATCGGACACGAACTCTACTGTGTTTTTGTCTACTAAATATTAAGGATAAATGAGGCTATTCATTTTGATATTTTTAAGTATTATTAGAATTATACGTTTCATTGAAATTAGTGAATCTAATTATTTTATTAAATGACTTACCACCGTAACATTCCTTTTTGGTTATGGAATCAATTTACGTGTTACTGTCACTTTTGTTTTTAATTTTTTTAGGATATGTCTTTCATTATTTTTTCAACCAATTTTACAGTGTAATCGTATGTTGTTGATACATAATGTTAACATTAACAGCTCATAACAGTGTTTGCATGTACTGGTACTGGTAATTAAATTTATTCCACCAGTGCAGATAACACTAGAATAACAAGGTCCAAGCATTAAAGCTCTGTCTGGGAACGTCGAGAGAAAGTTGCCATTTATCATTTCTTACGTGCATTGTGATGTCTTCTAGCTCTTCCCGGTCGAACTCTTTGCCTTCTCGCCTTGGAGGCAGGATTTCAATTATGAAATCTAGAGAACATTAAATGTATTATTTATTTCATACTATAATAAAGTTCGTTTGATTTATGATTTTCGTGTTCCAACTTTCTGAATACGCATCTCGACAATTTTTGTTACTTCTTAAGATTCGTAGAACAAAACTTAGTTTTATTAATCTGTCATCACTACAATATATATATATATATATATATATATATATATATATATATATATATTGGACAAAACAGCGGTTTCCTAATTCGATTTATTGTATCCATGTCATTCCATCATCCTACAATAGCCTATAAGTAGTCATAAATAACAACGTTTCAACTTTACGAGTTTTTTTTATCCTCCACCCCGATGCTTTTTTTGTGGCCTTCCACCTCGTTTTATGGAATTTTTATGGACAGGATCCAGTCAGCAGTGATGACTATTTATTATAGCTTAATTAATAATGACATTCAGCTACTCAAAAAGTCATAATTTCATCTCCCTTGACGTGAAACAAAGGAAAACAATATTTTAGATATAATTATCCTTTAGTTTTTATATTAGTTAAATATATATATATATATATATATATATATATATATATATATATATATATATATATATATAAATGAAAATCACATTTTCTTTTAATAATATCAGAGCGAGTTTCGCAGGCAAATGAGTTTTGCAAAATTTGACATTCTGTCAAGGAGCGTATGCAGTATTTTTTTTTCTGAGGGGGTTTAAATTTTTTTCCGGGGGAGGAGGTTTAATAATAAGAAGGCAAATATACAAATATGTATACTGGGGTCGTAGGAGTGATGACCCTACCCCGTATACCTAAATTGTGAATCGCGTTGTGGTTTTTCAGGGAGTAAAATAGCCACCCGGAGGTTTGGTCCATGGACGGTCTTCTTCGGGGAAAGAAATATAGGTCCTCGTGCGCCTGCTGACCCTGAACAGTCATAATCCGAGAATCTTGATCGGTTTGTCACTGTCCTTGAACCACAGTGGGTCGGTGGGAAGGACACTGCCGAATTTGCACCAAAGGGACCGGCTATGGAGCTATGTATAGCCTGCCGCTGCACCATGGAAACTATGGTTTGTAGCAACGTTAGGTTGGGGACTCCCTCCAGGCTGTGCTCTCGCAAGCAATAAATGTCTGTAAGAATCCCACATCTCGGGGCCAAAGATCTCTATTGTCCATAGTGCCAACAGGAAAAAAAAACAATATGGGGACCCCTAATCCCGAAATCAATAGCAATCAATGTATTTTTTATCGGATATAACAACCACGGTTATAAGGACTGATCGGTCAGAAGAGGCTCGATATACTATTACATATTCTCTGAATCGTCTGACAACCAATCGCTATGGACGAGATTCATTTCGGTCATTCCATTTCCTTAGGATCTGCGGTCTACATAGTAAATAAGTTAGCTAAAGTATATGTGTCTACATTTTTTTATTTTAAATTGTATTAATTCACTAAGTATACCGACGTAAAAAAAAAAAAGTATGTTTATATATATATATATATATATATATATATATATATATATATTTATATATATTAATAAATATTCTGAAGACAAGACGACAATGGACCCTCTCTAGACAGGGGCAAATAGAGCAGGAGATAGGAGTGGCAAGTGGCTAAGAGGACAGTTGCTGAGAGGCAGCTAATCCACGAGCTCCACTCACCTAACCACTCAAGGCATTGTTTCGGCCACTCAGGGCACAATATCTTTACTCAGCGCTCCGCCACTCAGCGCTGTTAAACACCGGGCTAAGTGGTGTCGCATCGCAAATTATCCTTTAGACGTAGACGATGCCTTCGATTCTGCATTACATACCTTTACTCTACGGTTTGTAATATATATATACATATATATATATATATATATATATATATATATATATATATATATATATATATATATATATATATATATATATATATATGAATTGCTCTTATATAATATTGAGAAAATGATGATAAATTAAGAATCTGTAACGTGACAAATACAGCAATATATGGCATTGTCATATGCTTATGGATGTTACTTGCATATCATATGATATCCAATTCTAAATTGACTAAATGAAGACTACTTAAGACCGAAATTCCTTGTCATTTGTACGACATTACAGTCTTTAGATCTTATACGATGAAGAGGCGGGGAGAGTTGTCCAGCTTTGATCGGGTACATATGTCCTCCCAGATGGCAGCTACCACGTGATCCCATTAGATATGTAAACAGGCACTCAATCATCTGGACCAATTAATTATAGCTCATAGCGAAGTGTATTTATAACGCAGCGGGCCCGGTCCCAGGTGGGTCGGCACAAGTATTATCATTATTATCGCAGCAATATATAATTCAACAGCTTACTATTTATTCATTCGGTTATATTTTATGACGTGATATTATATATTGTGGCCCTGAAAGGCTAGTTCGATTAAACCAACTGCATATATATTTATGAATGATTGAGGATTGTTTATTGTATAACTTAAATACAAAAAAAATAAATAAAGATAGCCCCTTTATTTTCCCATCATAATTTCTAATTTTTATTCTAATAAAAATCATTTATAATTTTTTATTAGGAATGAATGATTTTAGAATGCAATAAAGTATAGGAGCTACGAAAAAAAATACACAACAAAGCCTTAAGGTGCGTTCACACATTTGCCAAACCTTGCCAAATCAAACTTATAAAGAGTATAATTTGGCGTGCCTTGTCTGTAGTTGTGCCTCATCTGGTTCTTCCGGGAAGCGACACATAAGCGCTAGTATTTTATTCACACATTTGTATATTTATACAAATTAGTTGTTTTTATTGTATATTTTTAATTGTTTCTATATAAAATGAAAATATTTAAAACGAATGTAACAGCCGATAAAAGTTCGAATAGATGGAACAGTAGGTAGATAGGTTAGTTTGCTAAGCTTCTGTAAACACCCTTTACTCGTTTGGTTTGGCTTGGGAATTGTCATAGTTTGACAAAGCGTGAACAAACCTTTAAGTCTCTAGTCTCTCAAATACCAGTAAATTGCTAACCAGTCAACATTTCGCTAATTTATCTATCACCAGGATAAAAAAGTTCGCGTCATTTAAATGAAGATCAGAGACAGCACCGAAAAAATAAAAAAATAGAAATGTTGAACTGTCTCCGAGGGATGAAATGTCTTTTTTAGTCTGTTGGTGTGAGATGTGTATGGTGTCACTGTATTTATTTGATCTTATTTTATTCTGTTCTGATGATGTCTGAATTGGCGAAACGTTGACTGGTAATTTGAGAGAGTCAAGTCTTTGTTTTTGCTCTTATGTACTCATATAATTCGTTGTTTCTGTTTTATTTGTTCTATTCTGTTATTCTTAAGGGACCTAGTCCCAGAATAAAGTTCTTCTGATATCTATCTATCTATCTATAATAAATAAAGATCTGTTTATTTTTATAATGTTTAATAAATATTATGAAGACAGAGATACAGAATGTTATGCGATCAATTTAGGGTTTGGTGTTCTGAATAACAATGCCAATCAGTTGAACATAGCCGTCATAGAATGACCTACACGTTCCTCATTCAATGCTTCCAGTTCATTAAAGGAAAGGCACAAGTACATAGAAGGATCAGAGTACGCCCTCAACCATCAATCATATGCGGGTGTTGGAATCTCGATGATAATCCGAATCATATCATTTATCAGAGATTGATTAATGAAAAACCTTTGATTGGTTTGTCCCATGGCTGATTGGCGGGTGGAAGTAGAGATGCGAAAGAGGCAGTAAGGGCCCAAGGGATCTGCTTTATATTCCGGCCCTGAGCCTTATTCTATTTGACCATATGCACATATTTAGCGAGGGCAGGGCTATACCTGTTCCGCCCTTTTATAGGGATCCCGGCTAAGGGATTTATTTCATCCCTAGTCTCACTAAATCGAGCTTTTTCGCGTCATCTAGAAGGGCCTAAAAGGGTGGTCGTTCTTCTTGATCCATGCGATTTATAGTCAAGGTTGGCTCCCAGGGATCTAAGATAATACAAAAACTATTAGGGCGTGTGAAATACAGGATATAACTTGAATATTCTAGCACAAAGCCTTATGTGTCTCAAATAGCAGCAATAAAATAACCAATCAACGTTTCTCCAAGTCAGACATCATTAGGAATAAAATAACATACGACCATATAAATGTAAAACAAAGACAACACACCTGATATCAAAAGTCTAGAAATAGCTAACCATATAAGCACTACAACCCATGGAGTGTCTTCAGTACAGGATTCAGTACATGCCAAGGACCGTACTCAGTTGATGTGCGCATGATGGTATAGAAGGATCAATCTAATTAGGGATTGATAAATTATTTGCCATTTCTATAATTTTGTTTTATTGAAAACTAATTTCGAATGCTATACGTTCATCTTCAGTTCTAGAATTAAATGGATTATATCAAACATAAAAGTTTGTACTGGTTTCTTCTCGCGCTAAACTAAAAATTGTTAGTTCAGTGGCAAATAATTTATCAATTCCTAAGGACCGTACTGTTTCTAAGCCAACGGTTGTGCAAGGAGGTGATTTGCCCGAGATCACGCTCAACGGCCAGGTTTTTTCCCTCTAATTAAGGATACCCAGTTTATAGGTGGTATCTCCTGATCCCACAGGGTCAATCGACGGCTGATAATAGAATAAATAATTATCTGCCACTGTCGGTCTCTAACCCGGGGCCGGGAGCATGGTAACACCTTACCACTGAATTACTCCGCTCCCATACATATATATATATATATATATATATATATATATATATATATATATATATATATATATATATATATATATATAAAGGTACTTGAGAATATTATGATGTGTGTCAAAACGTTGTGGATTGCTATAAAAAAAAAAAAAAATACACGCTTTCCCAAGGAAACCACTAGGCCAAAGGAATTTTTTTTTCTTTATCAATTATAAATATCAATTTATTAATATCTGCTAACAAACGTAAAATTATTCTAGACTATTAGATATTATTAACGACCCTTGTATTATGTTCTAGATCCAACTCAATATTTTCCATATTAGCGCTTATCCTGACCTAGTTTTGTATCGTAACTCCGGCCCCATAACTCAGCGAGATAAGGGCCCCGTTGGCTGCAGCAATATCTGATTATCTACGGCCTGATGATGGAAGGATTTTTGTTATTTCGCCCCGACTCGTTAAATCATCTTATGCAGCCCCTAGAAGCCTGCCTCTGGTTTCCTGGTTGTGCAAGAAAGCGATCTTATTTACGATTTGTTACAGCTTTTAGTAACATCGTAAGCCCTTAAAGTGATTCATGATTCGTTTTAAATCCGTAATAAACATACTACGTTCTCGTATTCATTACAACCGACCGTATTTGTGCCAAAAGGGGTATTAAAGCATCCATTTGTAATTAAATCAACCAACTATTAAAATAATCTCATTATCTTGTTTTGGGAATGATATAAACATGAATGAATACAATTATTTATTTGATGATTTGGATATGATACTATTATTATCCCTTACTTTACCTCACAGCCTACCTATTCACTTCCATACCTCTGATAAAAACCTAGAAAATTACATGTATAAAATGGTTAAAATACTAGTGGAAAGGTTTGTTTTTAGCGCTTACAGCTTACTATTATCTTTAGATAATAATAATTTTATTCAATTTTTTTTTTAAATTTACTATTTTTAATATAACTATTATAAATGTTATCTTATTTTAACATTTTACAATGTTATTCATAGGCGTAGTAAATCATTGGCTATCTTGTACTTGTACTTTTGTATTTTGTTATGAAACAGGAGGTGTCCATAAAGTAAAATACAAGATGTTATACAGTTGTTATATATTGTTAAAACATTGTTATAATGTTGAAACGCCATAACATTTCAAAGAGTTATATTAAAATATCTGATGTGGACACCACATGACCGTACGCCTATTGAACTATAAATAGGTGGCTCAAAAAGTTATCCTGAATTTGGTTACTAGTTTCCGAAGATAGCAGTGCCTCAAAAACGACGTCCATCTATTGACTGACACACACGCAAACAAGTTCTTGTTTCTGGAGGTCTCGTTCCATTATTATATATCGTTTTCTTTCACTTGGTCACAAGTTCCCAAGAGATTTCTTCGTGTTCCGTGACAACATTAGAACTGTCCATGTCACTAGATAAAGGATTGGAACTCGACGGTTTCGACATTTTTAGCGGAAGAAACCGTTTAATTTATATCTTAATTTCCTGCTGCAGACTTGCTCAGCTCACAAATGGGGAGGAAAACAATTATTTTATACTCAATTTTAACACTTAAAACAAGTAGTAAAAATATTTAATTAGAGTGGAAAAAAATTCATATCACCGAGCCATATGATCTCTGTATTAAATGCCTATATACATTTTGATGTAAGTTTATTATGGCCTTTCGGCACACCTATTTCAACCAAAATCTTATATTAATTATATTGAATTTAAAGTCTTATGTGCCAAATTTGAGATGTTTTACATTATATTTTAATATAATTTTTTATGAAAGTTTATTATGGCCTTCAAGTACAGTACCGTTTTCGTTTTGCCAATTTAGACAAAAATCTATTATGTTATTTAAATGAGTATGAAAATTTGATAAAATTAATTTGATGAAAATCGTTTTTGACCTTCAAGTAAAGTGCCACTTCCAGTGATCAAATAGTAACCTAAAAAAGAGCTTCACAACTACATGTTATAACAATGCCAAATATAAAATTTTAACTTTCTAAGCCTAAACGTTTTTGAGTTATGCGAGATACGAAAGAACGTATGAACGTTCGTACAGACGTCACGATGAATATAGTCAAAACGGATTCAGGGATAGTAAAAATGGATATTTCTATTAAAATCTGAAAACCGAAAATTTTCGCGATTACACTAAAAAAAAAGTAAAAACAGTTTATTAGAAAAAAAATGAATAAAATTATTATTATCTAATGACAATAAGTAACTTATAAGCTCTTAATACGAACCTTTACTTTTGTACTTTATTATGAAATAGGATCCTAGAATAGCCAATTTCCCAAATCAACTTAAAATACATTGCTATTCTTAAACAGTTTCTAAGATTCTGAGATTCTTTACCTTTATCTGTTCTCTTCCATTATTTTCTCCCACTTTGATTATTGATGTCTTGTATACGATGGACTATCTGGTGTCATGAGATTTGGGATATAGCCAAACGATTTTACATTGAATATGCAATTATGGTATTATAAGTATTCAACATCCCCGGAAATAAAAGATATTTCATTCATTTATATATATAAAGTACCTTCCAGGACTTAATTTCTTCAGCAACTCCAAGATTTTACGAAGTGGGAATGAAAATCTATGTTGAAACTAAGGATTATATTTTAGATAAATACTTATTTTTCTTTACATCACAACTAGATTTGATTTATGTAGTATCTATATTTTGGAAATATATTAATAAAATTGGAAATGTTTTCTGCAAAGGACATCTGAATATTTTATTTAGAAGATCCGATATCATGTGACAGTAAATGGTTCTATAATCGATTCCTTGATTATATCCTAACAATTTCTTCATCTCAGCATTATCTTTCACCAGAATTTAATCAACTATGACGTTAAAGATTATTTGGCTCGTTATGACAATAAAAAAAAAATGAAAAAAAAAATGCTGTTGCTGATTTGACTACTCCTTATCATCTCCTGTTTCTTAATTAACCCCCGGGTCCGATTCTCTGCCAGACGACTCCCTGACAACCACAATCGAGTTATGAACGGCCCTAGATTGAAATATTAAAAAGCCACCGCAGCTTAGGCGAGGGGAGTGTTCATTTAGGGAAGTATCTAATGGAGTTAGGCAGGGGTGATTGTTCAGCCCTATACTTCATCATTCATCAGCTCTCAGATCATCTCGCCTATTGTTAGGGCGCCATTTATTGATTCCGAAAGCTTTATAAATTCAATTTATCGATTAAGGCATATTTCCATGTTTTATATTTCTAATGGCAATAATTAGAATATAATTCAGCTAAAAGTAAAAATTTGAAAAATGATAATCTTTGATTACAGTGCAATAATGCTGCCGCCCATAAAGTTTTTGGCACACTCTAATGTTATGAGTGCCAATTAAATGAACTATATGGACGTATAAAGTCGATCAATCCACTGACGATCACTCCAAATGGAACGTGGAACACTGAATTGGAACAGCTGGAGGACTTGAAGCTAGGACAATTTCAAGGATCCCACTGACTATCTCTCCAATCCATTGTTCCATTTTTTACCTACAGCTAATGATATATGCTCACATAAACATGTCTTAATGGTACTATGAATAGTGGCTCTACCTTAGCCAAAAAGTTAGATAATTTAATCTTGACCCCCTCTCTAAAAAATATAAAAAATAGTGGCTATTTTATGCTTATTACAAATTATAAATTCATTAAAAATATTTATTTACTTATAATTAACATTTATAAGTATTTTATAACATAGTTATTAGTAAAAAAAATAAACAAAATTATTCATGAATTAGTTATGAATAAGTTATTCATATGAATATTTAAAAAAAATATTTTATTGAACCAATATCGTATATTTTAACAATACTGTATATAGTGATAAATCATTTTTATTATTATTATTATTATAGCTTAACCTAAAAACTGTGGAGTTCATTGTCCTACTTCATCCGTTTTTCACACTCACGATTATTTAGAGAGATTGGATTTTGTTATAACGAGGTGGATTTTAAGGCCGAAGGGATTCCATCTACTCCCCTCTACTCCAACCACTCCACATAGGATTTCACACTCATGGTTGTTCCATGTTCCATTTGGTGTGGAGTGATTGGATTGGGGTGATCTTAAGTGACTCCCTTAAAAAGACGCTCAGCTTTACAAGATCATATTTTGTTAGATATATATACAAACAGGGTGAACAGGTGTTTCCTCTGAATAAAATCTGACTTATTTTAAAAATTCCTCCTCTTGCAATTGATCTAGGGCATATTTATTTATCTATACCTCTGGGAAAAGCAAGAAAAAGTTAAATAGAAACTTGTAATAATTCTAAATTGGTAAAAAATTGACATAATGTTGCAACCGCTTATTTTCGCGGTATGGGTGACAGGTTTGAATATACAAATAACATTTTTAAATAAAATTATTATTTTTTTAAAAAAGAGGCTTTTTTAATTGCTGTTTTAAACTTTTTGTTTTGATTATATTTCTAATTTGTTTTATATGAATTTTTTTATTTTATTTTTTTTTTTATTTTTTTTTTTTTGTATATTGCTGTACATGGAATAATTCTTGATCACTTTCTTTTCCTCTTGGTACGCTACATCAAGTCAGTACGAATACACATATGCAAAGAAAATAAAATATTTTTATCTTGTCTGACGACCGTAAAGACGCAATAAACAGCTTTATTACCAAAAAAAAAATTGAAAGTAGCGAAGCAGAAATCTCTCTGTACTTATCAATCAAACAGCCAGCAAAAAATAATCGATGCAATTAAACATATGTTTAGAATTCGTTCCTTGCGGTTCAGCGTGTTTTCACAAACACAGAGCTTTCTCAACACCCCACCGTGTGATTTGATTCTACTTAGCGGTAATTTTAGGTTATTCTGCCCCCGATTAAGTGGTGCCATTTGAATACCCGAACCTCTCTTTTCCTACTGGAACGCCTATCGAACGATTTCGTGTTGAAGTGAGAAGAGAATTCTTGAAAAAGTGTTCCTAATTATAGGCAGTAGGCGGCGCTCCTGTTCGAAAAAGTTCCCCATTTTTGGCGCAATTGTAGGGTTTTGTAATTGGAGCGATGTATCATTTCGTTGAGTAGCCGGGAATTATGCCGCCGTGACCTTCTCTTTTATTGGCGTGCCCTATCGTATCCAAATTCGAAAACATCGATGTATCGAGTCGTTATCGAGGCTACGATCTTAAACGGTATCGATAAAAAAAAAACTGTGTTCTTATGTCGGCTACAAATTATCTGGTCAAGTCCTAAGTGGTAAATACACGTATTATTTTTAATAAAATTGTGACTTTCTGTTTATTTGTTAACATATTCGACCGGCATTACCCCCTCTAGACAAATCAGACCCCAAAAAATTAACCAAAAAGTTTATGAAAATGAGAATATGTGTATTATCATTTATCACATAAATCACTTTGTTTATTACAGTATTCCCGAAAAATAAATTTATGATAAACATAAAATAATTTATATTGGCCCATTAAATTCCACTTAATTTACGAACAACTAACGTTGAAATTACTTATCTAAATTAAGGAAGTGCTTAAAAAACGCTTCAAATTATTATACTATTGCATATTTTCAAATAGTTTTTAATGTATATCACAAAATAAAAAATTATTTGGATTTTTTTTTTAAGAGTTTGCTATAACGATTTCAAAACACTTTATATTTTTTCTCTATCTTCATAAATGGTCGAGATTTTGCAACTAAATGGTGGATGGTAATGCCGAGTTCATAGGATCATGGGGATGACCTCTGACTTCGGTGCAAAAATCTGCCCTCAGATTTTATTTTTACCCGATTTTTGGATTTTACGTATTTTGAAGCGTAAAAGATGCGTTTTTTATTGGTTGATTGCAAAGGTTCATCATTGAAAATAATAAATCGATGAAAATGTTGAATCAGTACCATGTTCTTTTGAAAACCATTATTGGATAGAACATTTTAGTAATTTGAAATGGCCTAAAATGTTTTCCTGGAATATAATGAATTCGTATTATGAGCTGTAAAAAATAATAATAAAATACAATAGACATTGATGAGGTTTCGCAAAGTTGAAATAATGGCATTGGAATCGAAAGAAACCACATGTTTTCCTGTTCCATGTGTACGGAGAATGCTTTCGAAGATAAAAAAATTGGCTTCATTCAGTCGAGATCAGTTATTTTTTCAGCCGGAAAAATCCGATTAATAACGCAAAAAGAAAAACTACAACAATCGAAAAAAAAGACAATTATCGGCGACGAAGTGGGCGGAAGTTGGTTAGCCCGTATCAAAGTGTTGTCAGTCCTGGCAGAGCCAATCAAAAAACAATCACATAGCGGTCCTGCCGGAGGGGTAAGGATAAAAGGATAAAAATCAACAGGACGATGTATCTATTGCCATTGGCTGTATGGAAATCAGTTCTCGGCCAATCAGTGCCGTGGATTTTATTACCGCTTTTGCTGTGTGTTTGGTTTTTAATTGTCTATTTGAACTTGAATATATCACCGCGTTCGCTCGATAACTTCTGTATTTTACTGCCTCCTTAATTGGCAAACGATTGCTTCAGAAAAGTTATTAAATAGTTTGTCAGTTGAAATCATACCATACATTACTTCTATTAATAGTCCTAATAGGTTTTTAATTTAAAATTTCAATGTCTGTAAATTTTTAGCTATGCACCTGTTTGAGTTGTCCAGTATCGATAGATTAAATTAAAAAATAATTTTCAAAAATATATCTTTTCTTGTATTCATATAATTTCTAATATTAATACCATGATTGTTTCATTAAAATGAAGCATTAAAATTCAACTTACAGATGCATAAAATTCAAATTTGTAAATTTCTTCTTTCACAGGATAATCTTTACTTATACAGAAAAAAATATTATGATGGGACACATAAAATTAATTTAATCCCGCATCAGTGTCTTAAGGGCGGAAGGGAAGACACAGTTTCTCAACAATACGGCATTTTTAGGAAACAGTGTGTTCAGCACTGTGCTCCAACAACCTGACTCATCACATAATTTTAGTAAGGGTTTGTATTTAAGGCTTAGTGGGCTTAGAAGTTTCTGTCAAACCAATGTTCCCATCCAGATAGAGAAAAACCGAACCACTCCTAATCATCCATGATGTGTTTAATATAATGATAATAGTTTTTGGTTTATACTATTTGGAAAAGTATATAAAATTACTTTTTACTAAATCAATATACTTACTCCTTAAATATTATAAAATTATATTTCCTGTATAACTTAAAAATTTCGAGAAAAAAAAATATAAAAATAATAAAAGATTGTAGTTAAAGTAGTTCTTATAAATTCAATGGTTGGAAAGAAATCTTCACGGATTAGAGTTTCTTTTTTATAGTGTTATACTATCCAAATAAACAATACCCTATTTGAAATAATAAATAAAATTATTTGTTAATAATTAAATATATTCCCTTAAATATTAACGAAACTCTAATTCTTGCTTAACTTGTATGAGTATTTTTTAGAATATGTTTTGAAAATTGTTAGAATTATTTCTTTTCCAACACCTTATTAGTCACTAAGTTCATTTATATGACCACTGTGCTTCCTGAAACCAGGTGAATTTTCCGAGTAATTTATGGTGAAATCGTTTGAAGTTAGTCTGCATCTGTTCGCATATGCAAGTCGGTATTTTAAGTAGTTACAAGACAATTTAACTTTGATAATATTGGTGGTAGGAGCTACGAATCCCCACCGAGATACGACTTGATCTAGAATACTAAAGTGACGTAGAGACAGTTTTAATCAATTTCTACCGACCCTAAGAGATAAGAGCTGCTGGTCAAGTGTCGCTGTGGACTATTGTCTTGGACTATTATCTGACCGTCCAAGAGCACAATGGTCGGACCCTCCTCACACTAAAGCACACACTAAATCTAGCCATTGTCTTTGTTCGCCGATGTTCCTCCTGTTTATCGCCTACTGGTTCTGGAATCCCATCTCAGGAGGGGAAGGGGGTACATCGCGGCCAGGGTTCGATCCTGCCAGATACTAGGATAGCTTAGGAATTGATAGTAAACAAACAAAGCACCATACTCTATACCACTATTTATTATTACTAAATAAAAAATCTGGTGCAGTACGCTCATCATACAACTTTCATTAACTACGCTATTTGAAATAAATTTTAAAATTTTCTAATTAGTTTTCGTTGAAATATTTATTTTTAATATAAAAGTAGAAATGATTAACTAAAACAACCACTTAAATTTACTTAAGTTTTTCGTCATTTTCGATTGCATTCTACGGCTTTATACGAGTATATTAGACATTATTACTTCCTTGTACAAAGAAAAGAAGTATTGTAATCGCGAAAAGTTTCGGTTTTCAGATTTCAACAGAAATATATCTTTTGACCATTCCCTGAATCCATTTTGACTAGTTTCGTCGTGACGTCTGTAAGTCAATCATTTTTAAGTGTCAGATTAAACACTTTGAATTAATATATAAAATATGATACCTAATCGTTACTAGTAGGTTTTTTTTTGCTTCCTTGTACGAAGAAAAGAAAGTATTTTCGATTATCAGATTTCAACGGAAATATCTATTTTGACTAGTTTCGTCGTCACGTCTGTACGTACATCCGTTCGTGCGTATCTCGCATAACTCAAAAACGGTTAGCTGTAGAAAGTTAAAATTTTGTATTTAGAATTATGGTAAAATCTAGTTGTGAACCTCTTTTTTTGGTCACTACATGATTACTGGAACTGGTACTTTATTTGAAGGTCATAATAAACTTACATAAAAAATTATATTTAATTTAAATATAGAGATCATATGGTTGGGTGATAAAGTTTACAAACGCAATTTTTTTCCACTTTGATTAAACATTTTTACTACTTGTTTTCCTCCCCATTTGTGAGCTGAGCAAGTCTGCAGCAGGAGAATAAGATATAAGTTAAGTAGGTTCTTCCATTTAAAATCTCGAAACTGTCGATTTCCAATTCTTTATCTAGTGACATAGACAGTTCTAATGTTGTCAAGGGACACGAAGAAACCTGTTGGAAACTTGTTACCAACTGAAAGAAAACGACATATAATAACGGAATGAGACCTCCAGAAACAAGAGCTTGTGTGTATGTGAGTGTATCAATTGATGGATACACTCGTAACCAAATTCAGAGTCACTTTTGCAGTCACAGATTTACAGTTTAATAGGCGTACAAGGAAGTCATGGGATACCCACATCAGATATTTTATTACTACTTTACAAGAGAGATGGTTAATTATTTCAAATAAACATAATTAAATGTACTGTAGAGGAAGCCATTTCGAAAATTCGGCATTTAAGACCTGTCAAACTATTTCAATGATGATAAGATCTAACTGATATTAAAGAGCACTTAATTGTAAATTTATATAACGAGTTTGTTCAAATTCGTAGCCTTTTTCGAGAAAATTTATATTCCTGTAATTTTCATTATTTATTTATTAAACCTTACACTTGTGACGGTATTACCGCGACAGTAAATACTGTCATGACGACAACAGTTCTATAGTAAATTCGATGGCAGTAGCTGCAACTGTCGCTGTATCTATGTCCGTGTAAACGGGCATTAAGTAATGCTACCGACTATTATTTAAAATATAACACAAATTGGATCTGTATCACATTTTAAACAGATTCGGAAACAAGCAACTCTCAGCGTAACTTAATTTACGTATTCAACCAACAAGTGTCTGTAGAGCCTGACAATCCCCTCCCCCCCCCTTCCACCACAGCAAACATGCAATATGTAAATGATTACAGAAGGTGTTGCCAGCTTTACAATGTAGACCTCTCCTGCCCATTAACTCCGTAGACTAATCCCTTACAGCAGCATCCTTCGCAATTATTTAGTAGAATTATTTTGAAGGTACGTGATAATAAACATAGAAGGGGTTTATTAAGTCGTCATACAATTGAATGGAAACAGAATGGAAACAACTCATAATCAAATAAAGAAACATCTTACATCAAAGAAGGTTAAATAATACAAAACTCCATTAATTGTAATCCTTAAAGATGCATTATGCATCCTTTGGATATTAATTTAGAATAGGCACTACCTGATTTCGTTCTCATGGAAGCCACTAATGATTAATCTACTCCAACCGCTCTATACAAAATGGAACGTGGAACATCCTATATGGATTTTTGTTGAAATTGTGTTGGTATTACACTCCATCAGGCTATGTCGAAATCCAATCATTGCAATGATGGACTGTACGGCTTTTAATATTTGCTATAATATTAATAATAATTGTTGGTCAGCAAATACAATATAAATAAAATTTACATTATTGAATGTATAAAACATACCACAAAAATATTGATATGAATAACTTACAATTTTGTTTATTTTATGCTATTAATTATGTAAACAAATACAAATATAATTAAAAGGAAATAAACATTTTTAGTAAATTTATAATATGCTTAAGTTTCAGACGACGAACATATAAGGACTCTTTATCAACGATTTTATAATAACTAACAGACATATCAACATACTGATTAGAGATATGGTCATGACTACGAGGAAACTAAAAAAGTGCTGGATGAGAGATCTCCTCACGCCTCACATGTCAGATTTACCGTTGACAGGTGCAAATTTAAGAGAGAAAAAAAATAATCATGTACTTAAAATTTTCATAATTCTTTTATTTTTGGTGTAAAGATTAATTTATTTAATCTTCTTGCTATTGTACAGGCTCTATTTATATTTCGTTAATCCTCGAGAATTATTAATTAATTTATAAATTAAATATTTATAGACTGTAATTATTATTTAAAAAAAAACTTGTTTAGACATTTTTTCCATTTTATTGAAAAAAGGTACGACCAAAATTATTAATCAGGTATTGTGAGAAGCAAAGTTGCTGATTCTTACCCTTCTGACTTAAATAATTTTCATAATCCTAACTTATATTGTCCCATTTGAAGTTTCACCAGATCAACAAATTAAAAAAAATTACAAGTATTTAAAAAAAAAAATGCCTCAAAATTATAAATAATTACCCTTAAAGCACTAAATTAACAAAGATGCACTCAGAATTTAATTTACCCTATCTAGAAGAGTAGATATACAAATTAACCCATAGCTTCTTCAATCATGCCCCCTTTCTTAAAACTCTTTAGTAACTGAAATAGGTAATTATACAAAAGCTACCATAAACGAATTAAACATATTCTTCTTTAATCATAATCCAAGGATAACATATCCTTAATTTTATTTTCAAACACTGTTGATTTATTTTCTCTTGCCTAGTTTTACTAATTAATAAAATATATTTTGTTTTTAATTGATTGTTAAAAAAAAATGCATTGTTGATCTTCCGAATCAATTATAAAAATTACTGAAATACTATTTATGAAATGAAATAAAACATTTATTTAAAAATAAAAAAAAAATATAATATTCTCTAATTACTGCATGGAATATATTATTTATGAGTTCGGAATAGTTTTTAAAATGGTTTGTAGAAATCGTCTTCATTCCAAGCACTCCAGTCGCTCCACTTCATCGTTCCATTGTTCCATTTGGAATGTTTGTCAGTGTCCGCCTTTACACAGACAGGCATAAATAAATAACCAGATTGTTTTCCAAACTGTTAGCCTCAATGCTTCAACACAATACATCAGGGGCCTTGGAGCCTTGTCATGCTGGAAGTATCTATCATCCGTGTTTCGGTCCGGAAGAGGATATATTCCTCCTCTCTAATCTCGACCTCAAAGGCCTATTGGATAATCCGATCGTTATTCAAACTGCCTTATACCGCAAGGATCTTCAATCTTGATACTGGAAATCTTCATCTGCTTGATTTTTTTATAAATTTACTAGAGGGGGGAGGAGGGAGGTCGGGTCCCAATGGTGGCTGTAATCACTGGGAAAAATATAAAAATAATATTTAATTACTTACCCTCCATTTATTAATTAATTATTTATTTGTTAAACCATATTTATTAATGGTTCCCACGATAAAGTTGTTTACAGGTATTCTCTATATTCACTATCAGATGTTCATAAATCTTTTCTTGATATAGTTTAGAAATGTACAAGGGGCAGGCTATACAGTACCCGCAATACTGAACATGTTGTGAGGGTACAACGACGGACACGGTTCAACGCACGTAAGTGTTTTATTACATAGATATTTGTTATTCAAATGAAGAGGAATGTAAAATGAGAATGAATTATAGAGAAACTTCACAAGAAAACAGTACTTCAAAACTTTTGAAAAAAAGTAGATTTTATCAAATAGAATAGGTTACATTGGTTTGTTCTCGCACTGAACTAGAACAAACCAATTTAACCTATTCTGTTTGATACAATCTACTTAAACCTTGAACTGAAGATGAATGTATAAAATTTGAAACTAATTTTCAATAAAAACAAATTTATAGACGTGGAAAATAATTTGTCAATCCCTAATTAGATTGATCCTTCTATACCATCATGCGGATGTCAACTGAAAGTTATTTTCATTCATTCATTCAAAAAGGTAAGGTTTTTATCTATTTTTTTTCTTATAAATTGCAGTAGCACCTATGAGATTGACGCATTAGGCGAAATTATAGCCCGTAAGTTGCTTCACATGTTTAGAAGCGGGAATTTTTTTTATCAAATTATATGATGGGAAGCGTTTTAATCACTCACTATTGCCGGGAAACTTGAAAGCATGATACGAGATATTGCACTGTCATTGTTTAATTTCTTTAATTGCATAGAATAACTATGAAGTTGCATTACAATACAATTGTGAAGGTTTAGGCACATTTAAAAAAAACTTTTTCATCAAACTATAGCAACTGATCCATTTTCCTGAAAGAAAAAAATCTGTGTAATCCTCTTGAAGATTGCTAATAGGGTGGAAAATCCTGGAAAAAAATATCTTCCCTCCCTGTCCTTTCAGTCACCCCATTATCTCCACTCATCCCCTCTGTTTATTTTTCATTACCTGAAGGTTTGACGTTGAGGTTGGAAAAATTATTAAAGGTAATAATAGCGGCTTGGGAAAATTTGCATCTACAAGGGGATCCCATCAGCGCCAGAGGAAACTGCGGGGAGGCTTTGGGGCGGCATTGACAATATCCTTTACTTCTTGGAGGATGAGGGTCTCTCTTAGGCCGTGGTAATCTCCTGTTGGGCCTTTAGCATGTTTTGTGCATATCCTATATTTCGTGCAATAAGGGATTTCTTTCTTTTTTGTAACAGAAAGGATATAGAAATTTACAAGTAATCTAACGAAACTCATGCTATATAGAGTCGAATCTTTATATTTCCAGCAGGTATGTTCCTTAAAAAAAAAAATTATATATAGAAATTTCGATATAAAACAAAATTCAATTTTTCATCAATTTTGTCAAACTTTAAGCATTTAAATTGTTTCTGATCTCCTCTAAAACTTTTAAACGTTTTAATAACCGAATCAGGGATTTTGTGAATGATTGATAGCTTATAGAATGATAGTTTTTACGTCATTTGCCAAATCGAACTTCTTTCAAGGAGAAAACCATTATTGTGAAATTTTCGCAACTAGAAAGACAAAGTTAAACTGAATTTAAAATTTCACTCTCGTGAATCTTTCCCGAATTTCCATTGCTTTATTAAACAGTGTAACATTTTTTCTTTTTTTTTTAATATTACATTTTGTTCGATTTACAGATATTTTATTCGAAACATAGAATTTTTTTTTTCTAATAAAAATTCTAGGTTCATAAAATTGTTTTGATGAATATAGATTTTGATATGTGAAATTTCGATATACAGAGGTTCCACCGATAAACTCACTCCACTGAAAAAAAAAAATATAAAACGAGATTTTATAAGCTATAAGCCGTTGTTTAAACATATTTAATTACTGTAAACATATTACACGTAATGTTAATTTTTTTTTTTATGATATGTTTTATTTAATGACAACTAAAAGATACAAAAATACTGTTAGGATTTTATTGAAAATTAAAAAAAAAAAAAGTCCCTCAAATACCAGTCAATAACTGAGCAGTCAACGCTTAAAAATAATTGCAGACTAGAGACAGACCATTTCATATCAACAGTCTTAAAAATAATATAGAAATAGAGGATAGTGCATCACTTCAAGAGATTTATACATACATTCCTCATGTACTGATTGTATACATCTGTACTATCAAGAAGTGACGTTTTATTTTTATTTCGTTAGACTTATTTAGTCTGTTGATTTGAGATGTGCCATCATTGTTCTGCATTTTTTCTTTTTATTTCCTGATGTTACCTGAATTGCCGAATAATTTACCGCTATTTTGGATGCTTAAGGCTTTGTTAATTCTTAATTAAAAATATTATCATGATTTGAATTGAATGATTTATTTATGCTAAAAGAAAGATCGTCAAAAGTTTTTTTTTTTCCACAGTTGTGCATATCTGTAATTATTTATTACTGTAAATATTCTTGCAACTGAATCACCCGGGAAAACATTACAGTAGTCATGTTTACATAACTAATTTTGTGAAAGAAGATTCTCAGTAAAATGGAATTCGTGGTTCAAAATCAGGAGGATGGTTTTCTTACTAGAAATTAATTTTTTTTGTCGTCTGGAATTTAAAAAGAACCATAGAACATAGCATGGCGAAAACATTATCGTTCGTTTTTTACTCAATATTATTTTTTGCCTACTTTTCTTCAGAAGATTGATCGATACGCCGTGTGAATTAGTAACTCAACATAGTTGAGCAGCCATTCCATATTAAAAAAAAAATTAGTTTATTGAAACTGTTATTTATATTTAATATTATACTTTTATATTGAAATCGAAATAACAAATCATTCTATAAATATAAAAAATAAACAACTTAAATGAGCGATGGGTGTTACGGCAGAGATCCAATCCTTTAGCCCGCTATAAATAAACTCCCGAGGGCCTGGAAGCTGGAGCGGTTATGCAAATCCCTAATTAGCATCCTCTGGAACTGGATCAAGGTCGGAGGACAGCCCAGGAACTGGTCGGCACACGATCTAGAGGAGTCCGTGACATTCACGTCCCAGTAGGAAGGCGAACTGTGACACGAGAAAGTGTTGTGGAGCAGCTATCGCTACAATAAGACTGGTCATTAAGGACCCTATATCCTGCTCCTGAGTCTCCTTTGAGTACCTCGATGACTTACGGTTTGACACCCACTCAGTCCTTCTGTGGACTCATTGTTCTTTTGAGTTGATCTCTTCCGACGCGGTATTTTCTTGATAAGGTCAATGTTTATAGTCAACATATCTTTCGTTAAACAGCGTAAGTCACAAAAAAAAAAAAAAGATCTATTATCTTTATATATTTATTGTTCTATCGATTTGTACTATCGTCATAATAGAATACAAACGTAAGATGTTTAAAACAATTTATTTTATGTATTCATATATTTTTAGTATCCAATTCTAATCACTAATTCTGATTTTTTTTATTTTTTTTATTTTTTTTTTTTTAACATGACGGTATAATATGTATTACAAAGTGTGCAGCTGCAAAAATGTATTCTAAGAGTAAACAATTCTATGTTTGTGTTATAGCTATTCAAAATCGAAGTTCCTAAAGCTAAATCAAAAGAGACTAAAAGATTTCGGGATCTTCAAATCTTTAAAAAAAGAAATCGGAAATTTGGTTTTTACAATTTTGGTTTGTTATTTTCAATTATTAACTTTTGTAATCGACCAACAAAAAAAAAAATGCCAACTCTCTTAAAAATTTGAGACTTTAGAATCGAATAAAAAAAATCCGTCTGTCTGCTGTCCGCGGATTTTCTCTGAGACCACTGTTTTTTTTTAGATTTAGCGCTAAAGTCACAATTCACCCCAGAATGATCTTCGGAACTCGGCACTACTTCTAGATTAAAGTTTTCATACGCTTAATGGACAATTTATAAAAATAAAGGACAAATATAAAGTGTTTTGTAATCATAATACCAAAGCCTTTAAAAAAAATTATTTTTTTGTTACATGTATATCTAACTATTTGGGAGTAATGAACCATAATGTAATAATTGGCTGCGTTTTTTTGTTTTTAGAAACTAATTGTTTTAAGCTTGTTAATTTGTTGCTTGTCTAAGATGGAATAAAATTCTGAAAACAAAATAAATTTATCATATTTTTAGGAATGAATAAGTGAATATCATATACACTTGCTTGTCCTATTAATTTGTTCTTTGATTAAATAAAATAATTTTTCTGGTTCACTATCTCTATGATAACAGTTTCTTTTTTAATGAACTTTGAACTGACGTAGAAAACAACCTGATTAGATAATCATAATTTTTTTAAAATATATATATTGTTGAAATCAGAATGGGAAATCCGATTGAATATTTCTGGAAAATTTTATTTATCACTCCATCTGGAGCTATACATTTTATCCGTAAACATTATATTACTTTATAAATTAATTAACATTTAAATGAAAAATAAGTGTATTCACTCCCAAATATGTAATAAAAAAATTATTTTGATGCCATCTAAATGCAATTATTTCGGGTTTATTAATACATTTTCAGTACTAATTCGGTGTGCTCTGATTCTTAATTAAACATTTTGCTTCAATATATTTTTTTTACGTTTTTAATTTTATTTTCCAATATTATTGTTATTAAAGCAGAAAATAAAATTAAATATATTTTATCAATTGTTAGTGGTTTATTTGGTTCATTGTCAAATCGCTAGATTGTTTCCATTTAATTTTAAAAATGCCTGGTGAAACTATTCCTGTGCCAGATCATCGAGCTCTTCATGACCATCCTGCATCTTCCGTGCAGTTCCCGAGGAACCGCCTATCACGAATCTGCTTTAATGGGACTTCACCACCAGAAAAAGCTCCGAGTAACTATCCGAAGACATGGTTCGGAATGCCTGGATAAGAACCGTGTAAAATGGGGATATTAAGCTGAAACGTGAGCCCGGAGTAGATTATAATACGAAGAGCCGGAGAGCATACACAATCAGGTGGATGTATGTTTGTAGGCGAACTGTGAAAGGAACCGCCGATGTAGAGGATGGTCCGGAGTAGCACACTTGCCTACTTAAAGCAGCTGGGTAACTGCGGGGTCCTTCCTTGATTATACGGTGTATCAGCGTCTTTCCCCATCGGTGGGAAATATTTCAAAACGAAAAGATTATTGAGGGTTAGGATGAATAGTCTATATATATATATATATATATATATATATATATATATATATATATATATATATATATATATATACATAAAAATAGTAAAAAAACAAAAAATAATTATAACAAGAAATGCTTATCTAAAAATTGTATAATAAAGCACTACAGTACAATATGGAATGCCTTGCTTTTTAGCTATAGTTTAGGTAAATTTGAAGTATTAGAATGAAAACTACGGAAAAATGAGAATTAAGAAGCAATAAGAAGAAGAATATTATTTTTTGGATACATCTATAGGATGGATAATACAGGCAAATATTGGAAAAACAAATATTAAAGTACCTTTGGACGAAAAAGTCGACAACAAGCTATCAATTCAAGAGGTCAAAAAAAATTTAGGAAAAAAAAAAAATTAGATAAGAGGGAACTATGGAGAGAGAGGTTTTTTAAATTTAAGGGCTCCTAGTAGAAAAAAAACGGAATCAGTTCAAAGTGTACTGAATGATGAAGAAATGTTGAAAAGATCGAAAGAGAAAAAAACAAGAAACAAAAAACTGAATTTGTTAATGTTGTCCCTAATAAGTTGATGTCCGCATGATGGTATAGAAGGATCAATTTAATTAGGGATTGATAAATTATTTGCCACTTCTATAATTTTGTTTTTATTGAAAAGTTTGTAATAGTTTATTCAGTGCGAGAACAAACCAATACAAACTCTTATGTTTGATATAACCTACTTAAATCTTGAACTGAAGATGAATGTATAACATTCGAAATTAGTTTTCAATAAAAATTAAAATTATAGAAGTGGAAAATAATTTATCAATCCCTAATTGTCCCTTATAGGTCTTAGTGAAAAAAACAACTAACAATTAATTTTCATTTCTAAAGTAAATTAAGCCAAAATAGTAAATCATGACTAAACGAACTGGAGGAAATTATATCAGATCTATAATTACCTCTAAATTTCTAAATTTTAAAAATATACAAACACAATATATCGATGTCGAAAAAGGCTTAAGAGCCAAAATTCGAAATTTATTATGGGGCGCAAACACACCTCTTTCGATTCCCCCTCACGATAACTCGAAAAAAAATAATTGGAAATGGTCTAAAAATCGACTATTGATGGTTTAAGCACCAAATACTTTGGTCTTGGCCAATGCTAGAAGTCTTAAAAATATGACATTTTAATTAATTGCTAGTATACGCGATAAAGAATAAAATTAAAAAAAAAACTATATTGTTATTTGGGAAAAAAACATTTCATATTTTTCCTGTAAAGTTTGCTAAATGGCGCTTACGCCTTTTTCAAAAAGCGACGTCAAATCTCTTAAATGCTAGTAAATAACCAACCAATAAAGTTTCGCAGTTGAGTCTGGCATCTTACAGATAGAAAAAAATGAATAACCAAACAGTGACATGACATGGCTCCAAAATAGATCAACCTATGCTTTAACATGGTGTCATATATGTGATATGTATTTATTGTCTAAGCAGTCTAAAAATCATTATAGTTTCCTTAACTAAAATTAGTTCGTTTTTGAACCATTTTTTTTTTTTACTGATTTTCTTTTTTTCGACTAATTTATTTTCCCACCTACAAGCCACTGTCTGCTCACAGCATACCGATGTGAGGGACAAGGCAGAGCGAAAGAGAGGCAGCGATCCTACAACTAACCTTGACAGCCACTGCAATTCCGATGCAGATTAAATTGGCCAAACAGAACGGAACACTCTTGCGGCCTTCACGTGATGTACAAGCGCGGCGCACGGCTTTCTCCGCAAAGCATGCGCTTCCGCAAAATCGCAGTCACGAAAGCTCTTTAATCTGCATGCGATTTTGTTGCGCGAAGTCCGGCTTGTCAACTGGGCTTCTTGGTATTCCTTCTGCTAACGGGAGTTCAATTCGATCTGTCGGTTCTATCATTGGTAATGAATTCAGTGGGTTTTTTATTATTTGTGTTGTAAAATTTCAATTTGAAGTATATGGACTGTTTATATGGTATTCGTTAAATTTTAACAGATTTTTAATAAAGACTTAAATTTCCATACTAATAACGGTTTGCTGAGATTAATCTTTGAGGGTTTAAAAACATCGTATATTTGTACAAGGTGTTTAACTTAAAGGTAAGGCACAAAGACACGATCTGTCGCGACGATCTGCGATCTCTCTAGCTGTACAGAAATGAATTGCTGCCGGGCTCGATCAAGACTGGCTCGCTGCGGGCTGAGATCGCAGATCGACACATCGTTTTGGGTCCCTGATGGGCGAGCAGGCCATCATGAGCTGACTAAAATAGCTCTTTTACTAACTGAATGATCAATGATTCGAGGATTGGTATTTCTTCTTAGTTAATTACGATCTCTCTACGTGTTAATCATTTTTTCATTGAGCAATCTAGGTAGCGCTTTTCAGAGAATCATCCGATAGCTCTTTGCTCGTATGCTGGTAAAGAAATTATAGGTTTAATTCCTTTCTGTTGAAACATATATTTCAATCTTTCTGCAAACTTTATATTGGAATATTCTAAACTAGCTATAGTACGCGAATTCGTTCTGGCCGTATTTAATTTATATATATAGTATGAGTACTTGGCATTCGTTTTAATGTCAAATCGAATAGTATTTGAATTTAATTCTTTATATGGAAGTACTATTGGATATTCAAAATTTTTAGTTTTTTCCGTCAGGTGCGTATACGAATAAATCAGAAAATTTTCCGACGAATGAACAGACTACATAAAGCTGTCATATGAGAAGTATGAACTTCAGAAATTTAGTCCACACGCTTGTAGCGATTGATTATATATATATATATATATATATATATATATATATATATATACACACACACTAGCGAATTCAAGGGAGTGGCTTTCGAGCTTAAGCCCTAAAAACAAAAACAAAATTTTTTCCATTAGTCTATTTTTGTTTCTTTGGATGATCTGAGTCTAATAATTAAACAATTACAATTTTTTTTAAACAAAAATCATAACGCATAACAAAAATAGTTTTGTTAATTTAAGAGTACAATTAAATTTTACTTCTCGTATTGTAATATTCTCAAGTTAACTATTTGCCTCGTACGGTAAAGGTAAACATTATTATAACTAAACTGTTTTCTGTAGCCGCTACATTGTTCAACTTTTTCTTAGCAGTACCTTACTTAAATTTATATTATTTTTTTATATTACAAATAATAAAGAAATGAAATTGTGGGAGCGGCGTCTGTCTGAATAGTTGGTTGAAAACTATGTACTTAAGCTGATTAATGTCAACACTTTTTTTTTTTTAAGTTCCCTAATAAACAATTATTGTTCCTATAATTACCAAAATTAAAAAAAAAAAAAAAAAAAAAAATGAACTGAATTTCTAATGACTTAAGTTCATTGTTTCAAAGGATGTAAAAAACGTAGTTTTGATCAGTAATCTCAATAATTTCCCGGGGAATTCCCCCTGTTGTTATGAGGTATCTCTATCCCCAGACCCAGGATTCTGGTATATATATGATTGTTAGTGGATTTGATTTGATAATTTTATAATCTAGGCAAGTGTTACTGACCGATAGGAATTAGGAACCGATTCAAAACCCACTCTCAGTCGCACGAGCACGCTAGAGCTGGTTTCACCGAAAGGCATATTGATGGTCCCGACTTCCCTTGTCACAATGCTTGGTGGTCTTCAGCTTTCTAAAAATACATAATTTATGTTTTAGAAATCTATAGTTTTCTCTCAAATCACCATTTCATTAAATTTTCCTCGAAGGATCCTCAATATATATTTTTAGATTTATTAAGTTGTGATAGCCGTGTAATTGGCTTTCCTTTTCTGTCTTTGCAGCAATTTGTCCCTCTCCAGGATTTAGAAATCTTTTCAGCTGGGGATTCCTGCTGTGTAAATATTTCAACGCAATGAGTGATTGTAGAAATATTTATATACTTCTCGTAAGCATATATGGTAGAATATAATCATTCAAATCCAATTCTAATAAAATTAAAAGATTTATTATTTTATATTATTTTGAAATCTTCTAAATATATCCTAACTGTGTTTTTTCATTTCTTTCTTTTTTTTTTTAAATATACTTTGCTATCATTAATAAAATAATTTAATTTATTGCAGAACGTATGATATAATCTTGAGTATATAAATGATACGTATATATATATATATATATATATATATATATATATATATATATATATATATATATATATATATATATATATTAATTTATAAAAAAATCTGTCACAACAAATCTTGACATATCGTTGTCTTGGAAGAAGAGTGCCAAATTAAAAAAAAAAAAAAAAAAAAAAAATCCGTGAAAACTTCCAGATACTCATATTTCTTTGAGAATAAATGCCGGATTATTAGTTTCTATATTTACCGGAATTAACATTTATTGTTAGTTTAGCTATTATAAGTATACTAGTTAAACATAATCACTTCTGTAACTTTATTAAGACTTATTTATTAATATAGATAATAAAATGTTAATTTTAATGTTGTAATAATATTATTATTATTCTTAGGTGGCCAAATATTTTTCTTCTTTTTTTTTTTTATAAATAATTGAAAACATCGTTATTTTTGTTAAAAATAGTATTTTGTACTTAAATAAATTCAATGAAATATTTTAAAATTTAATTGAGTAATATATATATATATATATATATTTTTTTTTTTTGTTCTTCAAAATTGTGTGTTTTCATAAACTCTAAAGGAGCTTGTAATATATTTTTTTTTTTTTACTATAATCTATGATTATTTGAGTCATGATTCAATGATCAAAAATTTAAGATTAACTTTTAATAATTATTTGTATATAATCCCAATTTCTCCTCTATTTCGTATTGTGGCACTCTTCTTCCATATGAGCGATATGACTTTATATTTGACAACATAGAGTGAGGTTAGTCTTTTTAAGACTGTTGATGTGAGATGTTCTCTCTCTGGTTTACTTGATTATTCTTAAGTTTTTTTTAGCCTTGATTATGCTTGAATTGGCGAAACGTTTAGTGATTAGTTATTTACATTATCTTCTTTTCCATAATTTTTATTTTTCATTTTAAACTTTGGTTTCATTCTGCCCTTGCCTTATATTGAAGAATATTGTTTTGTTTTTTGTGGGTTTTTTTAGGTATAGACTTTTGCTATAGAGTACCAACACCTAATGAGATACAATTATTTTCTTATTATTGTGAACCACAAGGAGTGTTACTTGTTACTTAATCCGTTTGTTATTTGCAGATGTTATCCTCTTTCTACGACTCGGCTATTTACCTCCGGAGGACCTCTTCGAGTATCGTTGACTAGTGACCACTACACCCGACCTTGGCCTCAGGTCACTGCACCCTGTGACCTGCCCCTCCAGCTCTGATAGTCCACTGTGTCTATCTGTACAATGGCCCAAAACTAAGGATTTCGTACCTTGAAGAATGGATTTTAATAATTTAATCCTTGTCATAAAAAAACCAATGCATATATAAACCATCATATCCGTATCTCTAGTACCTAAATTTAATTTGCTTACAAGTGCCTACTGTCGGCAAACACAATAATTTAACTGCATACATATCAAATAATAAAAAAGCCACTCTTATTCTAGTCAGCACAAGGAGAAAAGAAGTTGGATGACTCATCACTCCTATATTGTAAGTTACCTGCTGGTCATCAATGTTGCTTGCCTATAATACCACGTCTTCTATAAGATCAGCATAACATAGATGTTATGCTGATATTATAGAAGACGTGGATATTAGAATATATTGTCTATTAAATATAAAATTATGAAACTCTCAAAATGGCACTTTAATTAAAAATTTAAATCAAAATTATATTTTAAATAAAAAATTAATATAAATTTAAATGGTGTAAATTAGTTTAATGTAATATTTTTCGATATTAAATTTTTTTTTGTACTTAAATTTATCAATGTACGATTATCCTGTAGAATATCCTGTATTTGTTTAGCCTCTACAAAATCGCTTTTCGTTTCAAATTTGATCTATTTCTATTATTAATTTTTACTAATTTGTCTTCTTTATTATTTTTTCCTTTGTTATTATGGCTATTATTTAATTTCTACCGATTATTCTCCTTTTTATGTATAAGTTGAAATTTATTTTCAGCTACTTTTTAATATATATATTATAATTATATTAATTTCATTTATAGCACCGGTAACTTTTTAAATATTTTTTTGGTTTATTATTTTCAATAATGAACCTTTGTAATCGATTATTGTGTTTTAAGATACATATAATCCAAAAATCGAATAAAAACCATACACTGCTTTTCTTCGAGACAGGTGGGTGGGTGGGTGGATTTATTTCTTAATTTGGCAAGTCACGCCAGAATGATCCTTGGAACTCGACATTAAAATCAGCCATTTGGTCCCGAAATGGCGGCTCATCAGAGATTTCTTATGTCCATAATACGATTCAAATAAATTTTCAATTTTTTTTATAAATATAATTATTTGGAAATAATAAATCATGATGTAATAATTTTCTTAAATGAATATTATAAGTAATATTTTAAAGATCTTATGTAATTTTTTTTTAAACGTTTTCGAAAACATTTAAAAAATAGGATCTAGTAAAAATTTTAGATTTAAAATTTTGAGCGTCACGTGGAACTAAATAAATAAATTAAGAAATTTCGGTAGCTGAGGAAATACTTCCTTGAGTTCTGGCTAATATTTTTATAAAATGATATAGACCCAGGTTAAAATTTATTTTCACAACAGCTATTAATTTTCAAGAAAAAAATATACCTATTTTTTAAAAAAATATTTATATTTTCCTACATACTTAGGCGACATTCGGGACAATTGTCAATTTTCAAGCCCATTTTTTTTTTTCATTTATTTAGTATTCCATTATTAGCGTCATAAAATTATACTATTTGTCTTTTTTCCTTTATTTCTGTCATCTCGTGTCAATTTTTTTTTTAAATTTTCACTCTCATACATTTCTCTCGTATATAAAGAGACTATTTCAAATCTTATTTAGAAATATTTTCTTGAAAATTAATGATTAATCTTATAACCCTTCAAAATTTGAATTTTTTTTTTTTTTAGTATTTTGAGTTAAGAACAACCACTTTTTTATTTTTTTATAAAATTATAACCATAATTTTATAAGCCATTATTGGTTGTTTTTTTTTTTATCCCATTGATATGATTTTGATTTACCTCATCACAAACGGATCAATAATTTCCCATTTATTCCCGAGATAACCTTCCGATTTTCGATGGTACTCCATTGACACTTTGGATGGAGTACTCCAAGGATTGTTGGCCTATTTGGTCATTACTATTGTTCGCTCCATTGTCTGTCTTTGGATACACTTGACAGGCAACAATGACTATTTCCTTGCTTTCTTTCTCTAACGATGGCGTCTAGGGCAATTCCTTTCTTTCCTCGACGTCCTAAACTTTCGCTTTTGATGCGACATGGAGTGAGTAGGTAATGGTACATATGGTGTCGAAACCGATGCGTCGATATTTGCGAAATCTGAAAATTTGGTTAATTATACTTCGTTATCATCAACTAATGTTGAAACAACTGTGTAGAATATTTTGAACCGATTTCATACCCAAAACCCTCTGAAAAGAAATTTACATGATCCCATTAGATTACATGAACCAAAGTATTGGGAGGTTCTTCGATTATTCTCAGTCGGGCGGGGTGGTCCGGGGGTATTCTTTACTCCCCTGCGTATTTAAAACTTTTTTTTGTGTTAAAATTAGTACAAAAATATACCACTATTGGGCTACAAAAAAGTTTTAGTTGAAGTTTTGGAATTTAAAACTTTTCTTCTATCTGTTTTATATACTGTTTTATAGGAAAGCAAAATTTCCTAATAATATATAACTTATTATCAAGTGCCTGTAAACCTACGGAACCCTTCCTCCCCACCTCCGAGTGCATGCTTATGGATCGCTATAGTTTTATTACAAAAACACCTTCATGCAGAAATAATTTGATCGGTGCTTGTTTGTTTATTAGAATCGTTTACAAAATTTTATTTGGAAAAAACTACTGCAATAATTGGACATGTTTGAGCATTATTGTGCTGTTTGCTTAAAGTTGAAGACATTCTTAGAAAAAAAATCATAAAATTTGTGATATAACTAAATGATTGACAAAATGACATAAATATTAATATTCCTAGTTGATAGCAATATTACTAAAAACAATAATGTCGTTTATATCAATAGCAATATTACTAAAAACAATAATGTCGTTTATATCATTTATGTAATCTGTTAAGGTTAATTTATTATGTTATTTACCACCGGATTCCTACATCGTTAGCTCACCGATGTTCTTCAGGTCTGGTCGTGGGAACAGGTAAGGGGTGCGGTCTTGACTTCCAAGAGAATTCATTAATTACGTCATTTCAGGTATCATGGTATTACAGTACCTATATATTAATTGTAAATTCTGTAATTTTATAAAATTTCGAAGGTTATCATCAATTGAATTTTTCGATAGTAAATCCTTTAACATGATCAGGTTTCCATGCTATGCAAAGTCTATGCCGAAAATGTAATGATGCCCATTACAGTGGAGTTAGTAGAAGGCATTGCACAAACACACATAATTAGGCTTCCGTGATTGCTAATACAAAATGTGCATCTGTAATAAAGTTTACATTTGCCGAAATGTACTCATCTCTCTCTCCCTGTCAATTAATGGTAGACCCGAATTACGACTATAATGAGATATATGCTAAAAAGAAATAACAGTTGACAATTTACAAATTTTGAATAGCAGACCCTTTTCTAATTCTTAACATTAATAAGCAAATTTTTTGTTTGATAAATTATTTAGATCGTAAGCAGATTTAGTTACAACTTTTTCGAAATAGTTCTAGTGTTAATATGAATCGTGTGAACATTGGCTTGTTTCCGAAACTAATTTCGGTTTATTATTTTCAATATGGTAAGATGATCCTCGGAACTCGACATTACCATCCGCAATTTCGTTTCAATATGGCGGTCGATTAAAGGTTTTATATACCCATATCCCGGTTTTGAAATCACTTTTTTCAAAGCTTTACAAAAAATAAAAAAAATCGAAATTAATTTTGAATTTTTTTTTAGTTATTTGGAAATTTTAAACTACAGGGTAATAATTTCCAGCGTTTTTCATTTGGAAATGGAATAGGTTATAATTGGAAAGCCACTTGACTATAAATCTATTAGATATAGATTTATAGAGTTATTTCTTTTAAGGGATTTTACGCCAATACTTTATTTATGTCTATAATTTAGGTTTCCATTAAAAAAAAAAAAAAAAAAGTGATTAGATATTGTTACCTTGTTAAGTCATAAAATATTGTTGGAACATTTCCAGTAACCTGTTTTTCTTTTTTATATATGGAAAGATTTAAAATAGCGTGCTAATTATGAGTTACAGTTATGTATAATCATAACACAATCATAGTTAAAAGAGTTATTTTTCTTTCAATTTATCATATTAAAGTATCTTTTAAAAGAAAATTGCTAATAATATTATAACTGTTAATGTTAAGTAGCCATTCATAAAATATTATTATTATTTGTTATAATGGGCATAATTAAATAATATATTTCTATTTTATTGTTATAATTGCATTATTCTTATCTTATTTTTCGTGTGTAAGTATCGTAAATAAGCTAGCATTGTAATAAAATATGTAATAAGCAATACAGTGCCTTATGGATACTTCTTTTTACTTTCTTGTAAAACTTTAAAAATGTTACTTATGACAGTTTACTTCTGACTTACATATATATTTTTAAAAAATGACATAGATTACTCACAGTTGATGTTATTCGAAAGAATGTACATACCTATAACAGAAAAAAAAATATGTTAACGTAAATATTTAAAAAATTGAAACATTCTTTATGATTAAAAATTATATATATTGGAATGATATTAATAATTTTTATTACTAATCATAGGTAAATACAATTTAATTATTTCTAAATATATAATTTTCTGTCTTTTTATTATTTTAATTTTAAAACTCTCCACTATTAATAATTATACGCTGTAACTTCAGATAATGCGTAAAGTTTAAAATTTTCAGCTATGCAGACGGCTTGATGGGCGATTTTTTATTAAAATGTTGAAACTTATATTGAATCAAACACAGTATATAATTCTCAGTTTATTTAAAATCAATAAGTAACAGTTAGGATGTCGGTAACAGTTGATCTTTTAAAAAAAAATTACTGAGACAGCTGGTGAAAGTAATAGCCAATAAGAATGACTAGTTTGGTTTCTCTTTTTTAATTTATTACTTTCCGAGTCATAAATTTAGAAGAAATTTGGACTGAATGATTTTTCCTAATATATAAATGATGTGATTAGTTAGGTTTTGTTACATAATATTTTTGTAATATATATAGGAGAATAAATAAACACACGGATAAGAAAAACTTACAATGTGTGCCGACTTTTCGGCCTAAAACTTAAGCCATCAGGGTTGAGCGGCGTATTATTAATTTTTTTTTAAGTTTTATTTTTTTATTAATTTAAATTTAATTTTTGTACTATAATTAATTTATATTGTAAATTTTTTTAAAGTACACTTCAAATTAATTAAAACATTAAATAGAAAGCTTACTTATTTCGGAATATTATGAGTAATTTATTTAATAGCAAAGATTAATAAATAAATAATTTCATCAATACTGTTTTATCAGTCACTGCTATTGTAAATTTATTGAGATAAACGGATTTTTGTTGTTTCTTACATTAGTCCTGTGTTTTCCGATACTAATATTTATTACCGATTGTAAACAGCACAAGAACACCATCGAGGGACTTTAGATAAAACACAATACATTCCTGTCTGAGTAGAGCGTGAGTGCAAATTATTGTATAGGACATTTACAGAATTAATTATCGAGAATACAGTAATTATTTGCAGACACATGTATTGATGTGAAAAAGGACACAGACTGACATAAATCCGAAATGTGTTACGACCCCGGATATCGGCGGTAGCGCATAGCAGACATAACTGCTTGTACAAGGAACTGCTAAAGGTTTTGTTGTGGATTATGCTTCAAGGATTCAACAATCCATGATCATTTTTTTATTATGTTTTCTCATTCGTATAATGTATGCATACTTTAATAGCATAATATTCTTAGGAACATGTCTTAGCAATGGTCGAGGTAGTTGATTTTTTTTTTTCTTTTTCGTAATAGAAACCTTCAAGGAAAAAACAACATTTTTTGTGACAAAATCTTAAAAATTCTTGGGAAAAATGATTTTTGTAATTTAAAAAAAATGATCATAAACAGGAATAATATAATATTTCAAATCTAATTAAATTAGGGATTGATAAATTATTTGCCACTTCTATAATTTTGTTTTTATTGAAAACTAGTTTCAAAGGTTATACATTCATCTTCAGTTCTAAAACCACGCAAAAATTCAAAAATAAGCAATTTAAATTATAGTTTGGTTTTATAATACATATTAAATTAAATTTAATATAAATTAGTATTATAAAACATTTATAAATTATGAATTTCATTAAGACAAGAGATCAAAAACACGTGGTACTCATCAGGGTTTAAGTAGATTATATCAAACAGAAAAGGCTACATTGGTTTGTTCTCGCACTGAACTAATAATGGAAGAAAGGTAAGATGTTTGTTGGTAAATGGAACGATTTAGGGGGGAGGATCGGACTTTTTCCAGTAATTCCGATGAATAATTGTTTTTTCTGTTATGGATGGGAATAAATTTAAGACTTGACTATTTGAGATATTTATTTGGCCATTTAAGCAAACATTTGGATTGGATTTGAAGGATTTTATTATTTCAAGTGTTTCATATATATTTAATTGAGACTGTTTTCTGCGCGATGTACTAATTTAACCCCTGAGTCTTTGTCTGAATTTATGGGTTTTTTCATTTAGATGAATTGCAAAGTCATTCCCTAATTAGATTGATCCTTCTATACTATCATGCATACGTCAATCTAGTTAAATTATGATTTAACGAATATATATTTTATTTGTTAACAATTAAAGCTATTTTGAAAGAATTATTTATTTAGTTTGTCAGGGTTAATGTGAATTACAATTCTTCCTTATTATTTTATTCATCTTTCTTAAATTTTAGCAACCTTTTGGACTGTTGTTATTTGTAACTTAAGTATATTTATTGTAGTTTATTATAGCCAATTCAATTTATACGGTATTCCCCGAATACAAGTAAAAATCAATCATTATTATTGTTTTTCATATCGAAGTAAATATTTTTTCATGTTGAATGTGGTCATAAAAAAAACTTTTTCCAATAATAAGTTATAATTCGAAAGTGCTTTTTATGAAATATTTTTCATTAGTTTACAAGAACGCGAAGTCCTTCAAAATAGGGATCGACGACAACGACAAAACACATTTTAACCGATTACTTTTGATATTAGTCGAATTAAGATTGCAAGGAACTGGTTACAATCGAAGTTAACGCGTTTTTCTCAGTAACGGTTCCACGTTTCCTTCCCTCGCTATCCACCACGGAATCTAATTTCCAAAAAGGCTGCCGAAGACGGTGTCCCCAACCTCAATGGTCGGCGAACAGGGGTACTAAGGGAGACAGATCGCCGCCTTGCCAACATAAATCTAAAGCAGATGTCCCCTCCCGCCCACACATTAACACCTAACAAGACCCCAGATGGTCCGGACCACAATGCCAGCTCGGACAGTGTGAAATCTTTGGACAAACAGCCGGCTACCGCAGGAAATGGCGAACGAATGTGACTGTGATGTCTTCAGTCGGCGAGGGCATCAAAGGAAGTTAGTTCTGGCAGTTCAACTGAAGAGAACTGAGGGTTCGTAAAGTATAGTTATAGTCGGGAACTAACGCTGTTCTAAGGTATTTTCAACCAGACAGTTATATCACAGTTCTAAAGGGGCAGACATCTGGAAGCTGACAAATTACCAAGTCATAACTGCTAATAGTAGAAATATATAAGCGGGTATTCTATTTAGCGAGAAATTAAATATTTCTATACATGTACATACTTTAGGTTAATAAAATATGTAGAATTATCACATTTATTGATTTATTGACGTTTCAACCATTATCCTTTGTTATTTTCAAAATTGTTTAAATAATTTTTCATTGTATTTTACTTGCAGCCAGTCTCAAAACTTAAAATTCAATTTTTTGAACCTTCGACACTCACGTATAAATCCATGAGAGACGCTAAAAACAATTGTTTTTAAATGTTATTCTTAATTTAGTAAATCTGTAGGAGTTTGATAACTATTTCAACTTATTGAATGGAATTAAGGTGTATTTTGAAAAAAAAATCTTTAAGAATGAGGACGCCCTGCAGAATATTGAAAATTTGATACTGCAGTTACATTAATAATGTTTATACTACAAAAAGATAAAGTTATATTGGATTTAATCAATATAGACAATATTGTCACTGCTGAAAAAATATAGATAAATTTTACTATGTCACAATATACCGCAGAGATAAGAAATATGTATATTTTTTAATTTAATTTTAAACATTAGTAAGTTCTGAACGAATTATTTTATTGAGGCTCAGTTCTCTCAAGATATTTCTTTTAATTCAAGCGTCTAATCCGTGTTTTCTAGCTTTGGTCTATCTCTATTCCTTTATAAGTTTTATAGATAATGTTTGTGACTTCTTCATTCAGGAAATTGATAATTAAAATCTCACAATGAACTAGCCCTTCATTAATTAGCTGCTGAAGTGGGATGTATGTATTTATAGGAACCATTTCGTATGTCTATTTTTATTGCATTCTATGCCCAATATATACATCTACGCTTGTATGTGTCTTTAGATCTGTATACATTGATCTTTATTGTCCATTTCACCACAGCCGAGCGTAAAGGATGAGGGACATGGATGGGCGAGATTTCGCCGGCGAGATGCAGATATAAGCTTTATATTCGAAACAGTACTGCGAGAGAAAGCCGTAACAATATTTTCTGGATGGGGGAGTTTCTCTTGTTTGCATAAGAGGTCCTGCCTTTATTATCCTAGAAGAAGAAGAAGAATATACTACGAAGATCTTTCTTCTTGACACAGTCTTTCCAATCACATTATAATTAAGAATAACTGTAATTGCCCGCCGGCGGAGGGGGCAATATCCCGACCGGGGGCCCGACAAGAATTATATAAAAAAAAATCAATAGAGTCAAAAATTTGAGCAAAAATATGCAAATCAAAAATCATTTCAAGCTATTATAAATATCACTTACTCTTATCATAAAATGACAGTGTAGCCTAATTTATAAATATGTATGTTGTCTATAGTTCAAAGAGAATGTTAAATGTTGTCAATTGAGTCTAGGTTAGAAAGAACATTGAATTTTGACTCCATTATTCAAAATTTCCCAAAAAAGAAGGCAAGAAAAATATTTATTAGCATAAGTATTGTAAATAAAAAATAGTTCAATTTCTACAAGTACTATTATTTGAACAGTTTACTTGAGTAATTATTATTAAATTAAGCTATCGTTATTAAGTAATTGGTACTATAATTATATCGTGCTGTATATTATGCATAAAAATAAATTCTTGTGATTATAATGTACAAGCAAGTTTAGTTTTCATAATAATAAAATAAAACACACGAAATATTGAGTGGTAAGGGCCCGCTGTGTTGTTTAGCCCCGTAACTGTAAGCCTCCATATTTATTTAAATATAAAAAACATATTCAAATGTCTGAGTCTCATACGAACTCACGCAATTTTCTATAATCTCAAATTATCATTTCAATTTTATTTACTTTTAACAACTTATTTAAAATTTTCAAAATCACCAATAAATAACATTTCAAAGTTTTAGTAAGTTTACCCAACTACGGAACTTAAAAGACTATTCATAAAATATTTCTTAATTAAATAGAAACATCAAAATCATAAGATTGTTTCGAGATAAAAAAAATTGTATGATGAGAAAAATTATAACTTTATTTTTTTAAAGGCCCGTAGTCGAGTAAAAATACATAAAACTTAACCCTGCATAAAATTTGCTTTGCTGGAACTATTTCGTCATTGAAATATATGTATGCATTTAAATTGTATATTGTATATGTATGGATTCACGACAATTCTATTTTTATTTGATCCTATCATTTGTATATATGCATTAGATGTAAACACAATCCTTCATAAAATTAGATTTATTGTTTTGAAATATCGTAAACCGTAAACATTTAAATCCCGTTTATATTTCCATAAGGTAACGACTGGAGCTGATAGACGTGCATAAATCTTCATTTGATTTGTGCCTAAGACTCGTAAAGAAGTAAATCATTGGTGCCTACTCCGAACGCTACCGCCCAGGACAGCGGATTTTCCATGGAAATATAAACGCCTCGAGGCTGAAATAAGACATCATACATAGGAACGACCTTCTGACAACTCAAGGAATTGAATAATGCTCTCAAAGTAATTGGAAATGTTGAGAATCTAGTTAACGTTACATGGTTACCTACAAATTTATGTAGTAATTATGTAGCAATGTTGTACATTACAATGTTTATAAATAATCTAGTAGTAAAATTCCAATACGAGCAATCAATTCTTAAACATTTAAGGCTCTAGTATTCAAGTCAGCAAACAATTAAAATAAATTATTCCATACTGAAATTACACATTCAGCGATTATCAGAAATTATTCAAAATAAATTTAAGGATAAAATAAACAGTTCGAACAAAGCAAATTTTACGCAGGGTTTAAAACAACCTTTCGTAAAATTTGCTTTTGGAGTTTTTTCTCTTTTATATTAAAGATAAAATCAATATTATTTTCAAAAGGCAAGTTTATGCTTTTTAACTAGAATAATAGTGCCCCCCTCCTTCCTAGTTTAACTGAATACACTGAAGATAAAAACAAATTTTTTGGGGGGGAGGGCAAAGGTATTGGGTGTGAATTTAGGTACATTAATGTAGTAAGGCACTCGACGTATAATTTCTTTGTCCAAATTTCCTCTATTTTTTCATTGTTTTTATAAAAAAATAGATTCTTATTATAAACTGACCTATCGAAAATTAAAAATGTTTTCAGTTATCTTGTCTCTTGTCATGTTTATTCACATATGATGATCCTTAAAGCAACTTTTTTTTTGTAATTTTTTGTTTATGTTGTTATTACATAGAAAGAAAGACATTCGTAATGTTATTTCGTAATTTTTCTACTTTTAAAACTACATTACTTCAGAAAAACGATGAAGAAATATAAATGGTATTTATGGCAAGCTAATCAAGCATATTTTGGCGTTAATTACATACAACAAACAACTTGGACAACACGATAAATATCGGGTGCCACAAAAAATAGGGATCTAAAACTTGAGTTGTGACACTTCAGTAAGGGCTTCCATTTGGTGTCCCAACGCGTTTCCGAACACACTACTCTACCTCATCGGGCTCAAAATATAAAAATAATAGCAGTATTTTAGTTTAAATACTTCCCTCACTCTCTCAATTTTTTTTGCTACATAAAATGATATACAATATTCTAAATGAGTATGTTCTGTCTATTTTCTCTTAATAAAATATGTCGACGTCGTTTTTTTTAAAAAGGCCTAAGCGCCATTATGCATACAGAAAATACATAAATGCTTTTTCCCCAAATAACAATATATATTTTTTTAAATTTTATTCTTTATCGTATTGAGTAGAAATTTATTAAGGTAGCAAAACTTTTATAATAAGGCCAAACGAACTTTTTTTAAATTCGTTTATCTTTCAGAATTACAGTATGCACTACCTTTATTTAAAAAACTAGGGTTAATTCGGCATATCTGATATTTTTCTCGTATTTAGAATCCTGGAATTACTCTGAAACCCATCGCTGCAAAAACAGTGTTACCTCGTGTTTTGTATGGAGTTCACTTTGTACCCGGACTAATTTAAATTTCCTGTGAGTGCTGAACCACTAATATATTTATAAATCAAATCAAGATTGACTTATAATTTTGAGGAAGGTATGCTTTAAATGAAACAAGTGCGTGGCTAGGAAAAGGTTCAATCGATGTTCCTTGGCATTTCCAACCCCTGGCATTTCACCTGCGGGGGGTAAATGTCAATCACATTAGGATCAACCCTTCTAGTGCCCTTGTAAGGGTCCCTTATAAATATACTCAGTCTCTATTTGTATGTTTAGTAAGGTTCAATGTTTGCCCTTAGAAAGGGTATTTGTAAAACACGTGGACAAATAATACAACTCCCATGTTCCTGCGGAAAACTTCATTTTTTTTTAAACACGAAAAAGTTGTGTGTAGAATTTGTAGCGTTGTTCAAGATACAAAAGCAAATATCTATACGGTCCCATTTGTGTGTTTATAAATTAATGTTGGTTTACATAAGATATATTATTTATCGTGGATTATTATTATTTTTGTTTATGTTTGTCCATTTGCCTACTATTCTCAGCTAAGAAAGCCAGAAGAACATCTGTGACTAGATAGCCCGGGAAAGAGGTTGCCGCGCGCGGGTACTGTTACCCGCCTAAATTACAGCCACGATTGCTCATCCCTCAGCTGGTCCGGGAATCACAACTTCCCGTTCTTGAATACACTTTCCTTTTTCATAGAAGCACTCAAAGGTATGTTTTCAACTCCAATTGTACTTGGAAAGACAAGAAATAACATGCCAATTTTATAGGTTTATAGTTTGTATACTCCTATTTTTTGGAAAGGGTCTATTTTAAATTGGGATTAAATCCTGCATTTAAAATAGAAAAAACTCTATCCTCATATTTCTCTTCTCCTAAACACAAAATAGACCCTTTCCTAAAAAGCGGAGTATACGAACTAAATTGCAATGATTGTTCAGCCAAATACACGGGAAAAACTAAATCAGAGATTTGCAATTCATTTAAATGAAAAAAAATCATAAATTCATCGAAGACTCAGGAGTTAAATTAATACATCACGTTGAAAACAGCCTCAAATTAAATATATATGAAGCACTTGAAATAATAAAATCCTTCAAATCCAATCCAGATTTTTGCTTAAATGAACAAATAAATATCTCCAATAGTCCAATCTTAAATTTATTCCCATCTATAACAGAAAAACCGATTACTCACCGGCACTACTGGAAAAACCCTGACCCTTAAACCGCTTACCTATAAACATCCTATCTACTTTTCGTTCATTGTTAGTTCAATGCGAGAAGAAACCAGTACAAACTTTTCTGTTTGATATAATTCATTTAAACCTTGGTGAGTACCAACATGTATTTGATTTCTTGTCTTTAATTAAATTCATAATTCATAAATGTTTTATAATACTGATTTATATTAATCTAATTTAATATGTATAATAATAATAAACTATATTTTGGATTTCTTATTTTTGAATTTTTGTGTGTTTTTAGAACTGAAGATGAATGTAAAACATTCGAAAGTACTTTTCAGTAAAACAAATTTATAGTGGTAAATAATTTATCAATCCCTAATTCAACATATTTTATTAAGATATAATGGATAGAACTCATTTAGAATATTGTATATCATTTTATATAGCAATCAAGAATAAATCTGTAATGTGAATTTATTGAGGTTTTAAAATTTATTCCTATTTTAAAAGTAAAAAAAAATTGAACATATTTTTATAATTTATGTTGTTAAAATAATACAAAGTAATTTTATTGTATATTAATAATTGTTATATGTTATTTTAGAGAAAATTTTGTCCGATGATGGAGATATTGTCCCCGAAATATTACAATTGTTATAAATATAATTTATAGAATAAATATATTATTTGGAAGTCAATTTCAACAATGAATCTATGAAATGTTTCTGAGAACTTTACAAAAAAAAGATAAAAATAAGAATTTATTTATATAAAGTTTAAACAGCTCAAAACCCTTGTGAATACACTATTAAATATTTTACCAAAGTATCTTAGAACTGTATGTTTAAGAATTAATATTAGGGACAAGGAACCGATTAGCGATTATCCGGTTTTCTTGGCAGGCAGTGAGTTTAGCACTATGCCCCATTTACCTGATTCACCCCTTGACTAATATTTAAGATATAATGATAAGCGCGAGTTGTATTATTATAAGTTTCAGGTTCGGTATAATATTCGATTATAATATTTATTCTTCTAAAAGTGTTCCTGACCAGATCTCTTCTTGACTGAAATCTCCTGATAAGACACATCCATACCTCCCATGAAGAACGCCCGATCAGCTGCAACCGGGTTCCTCCCACCAGGTGTTTACAAAACATTGTCATTGTCGACGCCTACAAAAACCTCTTTTGGTGTCCTCTGGAGTGTCCTGCAGATGGCATTCTTCAATAGGTAGCTAATAGGATGGACTCCTAGATTTATCGGGGTTGTGACAGTTTGTTGTAGTCTGTGTTTGTTTTGTGTTGTACACGGTTTATGGCTGTTTCATTTGGGCGCGTCTGATCTCCACTTCAAAATTCAACACAAATCTAAAAATTATTTCAATACTGTCTTGAAAAACTTTTAGTACAAACGAACCGATGTAGTTGAATTATTTATTCGTTAAAATTGAATTTAAGATTCAATATAAAATAATCATTACCCCGAATGAGAGTAATCAATATAAAATAATTGGTCTGTGGTGACCTGATGAAGGAAATGACCTTAATAACAAAAGGTCATTGACTACCTCTGTCTAGAGGGGCTTGTAATCAGCAGGCGGTAGTGTTTGCAAAGGACAGATGGTAATGTACAGTTGGTATTATTAAGTCTCTTTTTATAGCAAATTAAAAATATCATAATAACATACTAATAAATTTAAGAAGAATAGAATCAAAATATGCTAAATAATGCAATAATTTATCCGTTTTATCGGGACTTAAGTTCGCTCGATTGGGACAATATATCAAGTATCTAAGTATATTTCTTAATTTTACTTCCACTACAATTTAAAGTAGAGAGACGTGTTTTTTTTTTTAAATATCAGTTAATTTACATGTTTTAGAGCTTGAATGCAATTTTTTTTTTACTTTCACTTATCTAAGGATGAAATAAATACCTAATAAGGAAAAGTGTTACAATCGTGAAAAAAATCGAATCTGAGTTTTCAACGAAAATACACGTTTTAAATTCCCCTGAGTCCAATTAACCAAGTCTGTGAGTGCATGTAGTTAGTTTAGCTCAAAAACAAAAAGTTTTACGAAACTGAAATGCCTTATTTAAGTTTTTCTCCATAATCGACTAACCAGACATATTACTTCAAATGAAACTCGTTTTATCAATATACAATTAAATGGCCTTTAATATCGAATAGGTCTTATCTTCATTGAAATAGTCTGACAGGGCTTAAATGCCGAATTTTACCTCTAAAGTATCTTTAATTTTGTTTATTTGAAATAATTAACCGTCTCTCCTTGTTGAGACCAATGAAAAATGGATAAACATGAACTATTAAAGAATTCCGTAATAAACTGAAGGAGAAATAAAATGAAAAATATTTTCCCAGGTTGAAAAAGGATTTCCGGAAATATGAGTAGTGATATAGATGTATATTATGCTGTTGGAAAGCTTAAGATTTTAGGAAAATTGATATCTAGGCTATTGATATCTAGGCTATTGATATCTAGGCTATTGATATCTAGGCTATTGATATCTAGGCTATTGATATCTAGGCTATTGATATCTAGGCTATAAAGCCATAGAAGGTAATGGTACTTATGAAGATTCTTAACATTTTATCTTATATATTATAATCAGACATTTGATATCCGCATGATGGTATATAATTATTTGTCTGTTCTAAAAACACACAAAAATTCAAAATGAATTGCCACTTCATTGTTAATTGCTTATTTTTGAATTTTTGCGTGTTTTTAGAACTGAAGATGAATAAATAAATGTTGGTACTCATCAAGGTTTAAGTAGATTTATATTACATTTAATTTAGTATGTATAATAATATCAAACTGTATTTTGAATTGCTGATTCTTGAATTTTTGTGTGTTTTTAGAACTGAAGATGAATGTATAACATTCGAAACTATTTTTCAATAAAAAAAAAATTATAGAAGTGGCAAATAATTTATCAATTTATTCTATCTTTCATATTAGTTTAGTATCCTAAAGTTAAGTATAAAGTCCTTTTTACCGGTGTTTGAGTGACTTTAGGCTTTATATTAGAATCTTCCAAAAATATCTTAGTTATATGTACATTTAAATTAAGTTTGAAAGTTATGATTTTATATTAAGATTTATTTTATTTTATTAGTTAAGTATATTAATTTTTGATTTTCTATCACAGCCGTCTTGTTTATTGCTTATAATTTTGGTAGACCATAAAGGCAGACCATTAAGGATAACCGCTTCCATGTCCTGAAACAGTTGGAGGCAGTACACAACCACCCCCGGGCCGGTCCTGAGGGAGACAACGGCAGGGTTGGCAGGAATCCAAGTCCTTGTTCCAGTCGCTATTAGTCTCAGCAATGCCATTGGTTAGTTTATCAATTCGGTGTCTGGCCAATGACTGATCGCCTGGCAACCTTCCACTGGCTAATTGTATTTTTTTTTTTGTTCTCCTGGAGGACCCTTAAGGACTATTGTGTAGGTCTTCGAGGATCTCAATGAAAAAGTGGGTCGTTTGTTACGAGGAATTAATGGAGCCTGGAATCCTCTTCTTCCGGGAGAGTCGCTCTTCCAATCTTTAAATATTGTCAGTTCTCAAGTTCAGATTAATTTCAGGATTTCAATCCTCGAGTTACATCGTAGTCTGGTTTTGATCTGATGGATATTGTTGGTGTGAGATGTGCTGTTCCTGGTCTGCATTTATGTTATCTAATCTTGTTCTTTGAGTTTTTATTCTTAAAACTCGTAATTTCTATTATCCATTTAGGATTTATTAATTCTTTATTGCCATGATTTACTGATTCAATTTGTACTATATGCATATAAAAATCTTGAACGCACGTTGAAATGTGTTACTAGTTTATATATTCACTTTTCAATTAATTCGTGATTACCCTACAAGGTTACTGAAAAGAAATTGGCCTCGTGGCCTTCCTTTATAGAACAGCTTCGTTTAACAGCTAACAGCTATATATACTTTTAGACCGTCCATATAGTTCGAAAGTCTATTATTTTTAAGGAATATGGATAATCATTATCGAAGCTATCCACACTTATTATTGAAAAATCGATAAACAAAATTATTGCAGAAGTCGTCAGCCAGGCGATGAAATACCATGGTGCAGTTTCAAGTCCTTGAGCAGCTTTCATTGGACTACCATATCCATCGTATATCAATCATCGCGCTAAGTTATAGCTGTGCTTATCATATTGCCAGCCAGGATTTTGATTTATTGATGAATTAGAAATACATTTGGTTGTTGTTGGTCATTGCTCACTATTATTCTTGTTGCTGGATCGTAATAGCCTTGCCTCTGCGGTCCGCTGTATAACGGTTGGATTACGAACCGCGATATTGTCTTATTATGGGTCGTATTGTCCGCTGGTGGTGTTCCAACGCACTGTTATAACTTTATAATGGCGTATACTCATTCGAGGTTTGAATATGGCTTAATTAGGGATTGATAAATTATTTGCCACTTCTATAAATTTATTTTATTTAAAACTAGTTTCGAATATATATTCATTCATCCTCAGTTCTAAAAACACACAAAAAATCCAGGAGATTGATAACACAGAGAAATGACTTTGGGGTACAGTGCGTGTTGAATTGACTCCAATTTGTGAAATAAAGACAATACATGCTCTTATATTTAAAGATAACATTTATGTTTAGTTTTTATGGAAGAGAAAATTATTTAAACTAAAAGACTATTATTTGTTTATTTAGAGACTTACGAGGAAAAAGATTATGTGTTTAGAAACCCGTAGCAAGTTTTAATTTAAAAAAAAATAGATGGAATAGTTTATAATTTGTTGTTTATTTATTAAAATATACAAAAACTTTTGCAATTGGAACCTAATTATGAATGTCAATTAAATGGAATTAATCAAATGAGAACATAGTTTCATCAAGAAATCAATTTGAACAAAGTAACGTTGTGATCTTCAGTATCAATGTATTTAAATTCACTTCAATACCTATAGCGCAAAAAGTAAGTAATTTTTTTGTTCCCCAGTGGATTTTTTTATCTTATCTTTTTCTGTTCAGATTATGACTTAATTGGAGAAACGTTGACTGTTTAGTTATGCACTGCTATTTGAGAGAATAAAGATTGTTCTTCTGCCAAAAATATATTGATATTATAAAGTTTGCACGCCGATTCAAGAACTAACAGCATATGCCAGGTATTGCCTATTTGTTCCTATTATAACTTAGTTTCAAATTTTGTTTTATAACTTTAGAAGATGAAGCCGGACTAATAACTGGTTATATAATGTTATTAGGACACCTTTAAAATTACTATCCACTGCCCGAAGGCAATTTCATACCCGAAGCATGAGAGGAATATCATATGCCGTTGTATGTTAATGACCGCGGGTAGGGTTTGCCCAGGGGTTGCGCATTGTTAATCCACTAAGACCCCCGCTATCTGTGCTAGATAAATCACAACAAACAGAGCTGGGCTCGCTATCGGATTTTTGCTTAGCCGAGTGTGGCACTGCTGATAACACTCCGGGCAAACACAGTCCCGCTACGTGAGATCTGTTCTCGCCCGCTTTTGAGGAATTGGGCTCTTAATTTGAAGCATTCCTGAGGGAACGCAAGGAGCTGCGTTAGGGACCAGATAAAACATCTTAATAAGAGCATAATAATTTAACAAAAGTTTATTCAATCCGTCAAGTCTTAAATGCAGGAGTACCGCAACGATCAATACTGGATCCTTTACTGTGTATTCTATATGCACGATTTGCTTTATTTATTTTTTTAAAGTAACAAAATCGGTCCACCCGTTAAAGAGATGATCGTGGCGCAGACGAATGGCTGAAAATGATTTTTTTCCCCCGACAGAGGGCTCTGAAACGCATAGATCCGTTGAAAATAGGACATCGATATTTTGACTGGATTTCAATAATTTCCTTACCTAGTAGCGATATGAAAGTAAAACCACGGATATAACGTCTAATACATCCCATATTTTCTAATAATAGTCAGGTTTAGATGATATTTTTGTTTTTGTATATAATTCAATTATCTTTCAAGTAATTTGATACGAAATTTACCGTAGGACACATTATTTTTGATTTATGCGAATAATATTTTATTTTCTTCATAATTTTTTTTTCTGTTTTTGGGGGTAATGCGCTATATAGATAAATTGCAAATTCACTTGCTAAATTTACACAAATTATACTCATTTTGATGAAATGAAATCACGATAAATAATTACATTAAAAAATTAATTACTATTTAACGAGACACCTACGTTAAGAAACAAATACCACAGAAAAACAAATTACATTATGTTCTTCTTATAGGTTTCCAATTTTTTATGAACAAAAATTACTTCTTAATTACAGATGGCGCATCCGGAATAGATATCCACAACTCAAAATTTCTAACGTCACTAATTTTAATATAGTATTTGGACCCCTGTTATATCAATGAACAGCCAGCCCTTAAATGGGAGTTTCAATCTAAAACGAAACTTGTGTCGAATGTTCTTTCTGTTCGGAATATTGTTTTTTAAGTTGTGCGTTATTTCTTAAGTTTATTGATTTAAAAAATATATAAATATTTATAGGATATGAGAAATTCTAATACTAGGCAGCAAGTTAATAAAATCTGACACATATTCTAATCGTATACAATCTGTTTTATTTTTCCTTATATTTCACTCATTATCTCTTTAAATGATAAAGCTTGAAAAAAAAAAAATGATCATATTATGATAGACTCATTTATCACTTGTAAACATGTTTTCCTTCCACGTAATTTTTTATTGTATTCAATGATTTTAGCTCCATATTTATAGATATTCCCACTGACGTTTAAATTTCATTATGTCTTCCAGAGATATGGATAAATATTTTATAGGTTTTTTTTTTAATTTTAATTAACACCCAAAAAACAAGTGTATTGTCATTTTTCTTGTATTAGTATACCTATTAAACTGTAATATAAGCAGTTGAAAATATAATTTAAAATAATAAAGAAACGTAAAATATTCAAATTTTAAACACTTTAAACACCAAGGTGTGCTTTTTTGAGAGTCTTGAGGTTTAGTCAATAAATACAACTGCATTTTGGCGAAGTTTAGAGACGTCGCCAAAATATAGTTGTATTTATTTATTTGTTGTCTATATATATGCCTAAGGTATAATTTTAAATTTAATTAATGGTTTTTAAATTATTGTAATTGTTGAATTTTTGTTGTAAAATGATTATTTTAAATATTTTTTAGAAATACCATATCAACTATTACAATTACAAATACCATAAAATTATATATACCAATGTACCAAAACAGAACATGCGAAAGTTCATTAGTTTTAAAATTTAAAATATATACTACTTTTAGTAGTAGGTTAATAATATTTTAATATCGGACGTAGTAGACACAATAGTATAGTTTGGAAATCTTTATTATATGTATATATATATATATATATATATATATATATATATATATATATATATATATATATATATCTGAAATCTAAAAATTGTATGAAGTTTAAAAAAAATTGTTCTGTTGGCGTCATCCCTTGGTTTTAAACCTTCTCTTTTTTTTTAATTACTGTAAATTTTCTGTCTTTGTTCAAGTGTAAATGAACTTATATTTTCAAAATTAAAATATCAACATTTATAAATTCTGTTTTCTTGAATCATGCCTTAACTTTTTTCGATGTGCATCCATTTTCATGTGTCAGATTTTACAAGGGAAAAAACTTGAATTAATAAAGAATATAATAAACATTATTTGCAGTTTTTTTTTAGTTACAATTTAAATTTTAGTGGCTTTAGTTCCTCTGTATCATTAATTAGATGCCTACTTTATTAACATTTTTTTCCGTTTTCGGACAATGGAATCTTCACTATTTCGAATAGCTAGATAAATCAATTACACCGCTAATATAAAGAGGAGGAACCAAACAATAGATTGGAGGAGAGATATTAAAAGGTCAGATGGGAGAAGCGTCCCGTTATGTAGAGCTATGGCTGCATGGGCCCTCTGCATTCCTCCAGTGCCAGTGTGGGTGGACTAGGGCAAGGTTCCATCTAGGCCCTGCTTTATTACCTCCATTTGTATTTATCTCGCACTTTCGTTGTTTATTGTCTTTTTCTTGTTTTGTTGTTTATTAAATTAATCTCAGTACGGAGGCGGAATTAAACGCCTCGTTGCAAGTGGTTGATAGCGGAGCCATTACAACAAAGCGTTAACTGGCATGTGTAGTTTATTTCGTGCGGTAGAAATATTTCGGCCTATGTTTATAGCTTTACTCTTAACTGAACTTAGTACTAGGTTGTTACAAAAGTCCTTGTGCATGGACACAACCCTTAATTCCACCTCTCATAATTAATCTTATAAGATTTTTTTTGTTCCTACTATTTATGTCAATGTTTACTTTGACTGATCCTTTAATTCCTTGCGACTTTAGTTGACTTTATGGGATCATTTACATTTTTAAAGCACAAATGTAATGTCAGAAGACAAAATTGTGATTCACGGTCTTTTGAGACATTACTGAAAAAAATATATAAGCGCAAAGGACACCGCAGGCGTTTCAACAATGGGAATATGAGCCTTGCAGAAGAACCCAGATCAGTCATTGATGACATTCTTCTTGAATGTATGAACCAGGATCCACATGATACTATCCGTGATTTATAGGCCGTAGAAGGGACTCAGATCTTTACTGTGAACAGCTGGGCAGAGTTGATGTAGTTCTGAGTGCAACAGGAACCAAGCCATTTTGCAACACGACAATACCCCTGCACGTCGTTCTCGTTTGACCTAGGAAAAATTATCGGAACTGCAAGGAGTAAACGTTTTGCCTAATTCTGCATATAGCTCAGATATTGTACAATCTGATTGTTTAGATCAATGGCTCATTTCTTAAAAGGTCGGATCTTTGATAATTACGAGTACGTAAAAATTGGATGCGAAGAGTTCTTTTCCTCAAAACCAAATGGGTGGTACCGGCATCAAATCCAATTACTGGCAGAAATATGGGTGAAAGTAGTTGAAAACAATGGACTTTACTTTGAAGAGTAGTATTCAGTAATGTTTAAAATATGTAATCTGAAATAAAGCTATACTAATGCACAAGGACTTTTGCTACAATCTAGTATTTGTTATTAGGTGCAAGGAAATGGGAGAGTTATTTTTTTCCCGAACTGGAGTTATAGATATCAATAGGTTCATATCGTTCAGAAAAATAAGAAACTAAAAAGAAACAGCCGGTAAAATGGATTGTCGGTTTGCTAGTAGTGTTTGGACTATGGGTATACGTAGAGTGAAGAAAGGTGGTGCTCCAAACTTTAAAACTTGATTTTCTCGAAATGCATTAAGCAATACCGGATCCACGCCCAGACACTTTCCTGGGGCGGCAATTGTTTATAAGGTTTGAAATATTTAAAATAATATTGAAGTATGCAATCGAAATTTTTAATATTATTATTATCCAGCTTATTACTGGAATATGTTGGCAAAGTTGACCGATTACCTTGTTTTCAATATCATCAGTGATACAATACACAGCTAAATATATTTGCTAAATCCAACCCTTAGTAAATAATATGTTATTACTGCAATAATAAATATCTAATATAGAATAAACAGAAAGAGCAGATCTCACGTCAACAGAGCCATACTCATTTTATCAAAACATCTGTTCCACACTTTGATTACATCATAGTGACTTACTGTTTCTGCTATTATAGGACTTACTATTATGAAGCTCTTTAAAAAAGTTTTAGCTTAATATGAATAACCGGACTTTTTTCATACCGGTTCCCAGATTTCACATATGGTTATTTGGAATATTGTTGTGCCTTTTGCAATTAAGAAATTAGAAGTTTTTCCAGTGTTTATTGCAAGTACTTTAAGCACCTGAGGTAGTAAAAGGTGCAATAAAATCGCGAAAATAGTACTTGCAAACTTTCGAAAGATTAATTATTTCCTCTGACCGACGCAAGACGATGACTCGGCGACTAACGGAACGTGAAATTTATTAGTACTTAACGCGGCTCAGGCAGATGTTGCTGGTTTTGATAAAATATCATTTTAGATATAATGTTAACCGATATTTCTAATATAAGTATAAGTGAGCTAATAAATTTGAATTCATTATAACTGTGGCTAAATCATTTTCCAGTAATATCGCACAAGATAGTATACAAAAAAGTAATGGCTTCATAAAGTTTACTTATTTTTATAATAGCTTAAAGTCTCTCTTATTCGGTGACAGTTTTCTACCGTGACAGTACTGTCTCGACAGTAAGATTGTGACAGTGCGGCATGCCCTTCTATAGACGCTGGCAGTAAATCTTGTGGCAATTGAAAAAAATGGCGGAATGAACATTATTTGTAGTTCACTGTAAAAACTAAATTATATCATTTTTATTCCTTCTTCAGGAATTAAATAACGCCAAAAACGTTAGATACAATCGATTTCAAGTTCGGAAATAATCGAAACAGTTAATTAAGGCTAGGTTAGGCTGATAAGTCACTTGCCTGTGTTTCTAGTTTGTATGGGTTGTCATTATAGAGCCGATTTTCGTATCGTATATTTTTAATTTTTTTTTTCCTTATGAACTTGAAAAAGACTTGACATAATAAAAACTTTAAATAATGTTATTGGTATGTTTAATATTTTATAAAATATCCTGTTGTTGTTATATTAGTATTCAGGCGGGTGATTAAAATCGTTGCAGTCGTAAACCGTTGAAGAATGTTTTAATGTTGCAATACAAAAAAAAATAATCCCCTTGAAAATATTTTATTTATTTGTCACGTGTCACTATTTTCTTTTTAAAAAATATCTATTTAAATGCTCAATAATGACAATTTATCTCTGAAATGAATCTCAGGTAAAACAGTAGTTCCCTCGTTGAGAGAAAACGCATTCCTTTAACGAGTATGCAAATAGCTGTCAGGTTCCATTTCTTATATCGGTAAAGACAGTTCAATTTCCTTGGAATTGTCTGTTATAATTTTATTTATTTTTCAAAATACTCGACCTCTTATGGAACAGACGTCCTTAACCTCAGGAGTGACAAATGCGAAGACAACGCCCAGTGCCTCGAGGCACAAGGTGCATTATTCCTAATGAAATTGAAAAAAAAAATGAAAAGAATATATCATGTCGGGGTCATAATGAAAAGCCAAGAATTGTTTTTTTTATATAGGGTTTGTAATTGTTTGCCTCGCGATGTAAGAATACATTCAGAGATAAGGCAGTAGATAAAAACGAAAGCAGATAAAGATATAAGTTAAACGTATTTAAGCATACACTGTTATCAGTAAAGCTGTCGGGGTAACGAAAAGTTTGTTTGTGGCGTAAGCAAACAGGTGACAGTCAAACACAAACAGTGTACGCTACCAGAGGGTGCGCAAACAAAAACTGAGACTTTGTCAAACAATGTTCTGTGTGCTTGTGCGGGTGTGGCCCTACTTCGAGCTACTTATCTCTAAAATGTTTTTATAATGTGAGTACGGTTTATTTTAACGTTATAAAAGCGATTGTCCGGTTTACGTACGCATTGTATCACAAGCAACTGATACAAACTTTTTACAAGATTTTCTGTCAGTTTGTATATGTCTAATCACCACCAGAAATTACAAAGGTCGTATATAAAAAAAAAATATATGTGTGTATATATATATATATATATATATATATATATATATATATATATATATATATATATATGGAACTTTTTAAGATAGGTTATTATTCAGTCGTTATCGTTTGACTGATTACAATTGGAATAATCAACTCCCTACACCGAGGAATTAATGGCAAGAGTGCCTGAGTGCAAGGTTCGGAACGGTGTGGGTTCGATTCCCTGAAGTCGTGTCAATGAATCTTGATATCCCCACTCTGATGGGTCTTCATCACGGGTTGACAAAAAGGACCATAGAGTCCACTACTTCTGACCAATGCCTCACCAATATCAGTAAGTCTCTACCCGAAGAGATTTAGTCTTAAAACTGAATACAGTTGTAACAATATCCAGTAAATAGTTCAAATAAAAAAACTGTGCTTTGAGACAAAGTGTTTTAGTTTCGTTCTAAAATTATAACAACTTATCCATTTAAAAGTTCACCAATTAACATATGTTTCTCTTTGGCGTTTCCAACTGTACATCGAACTCCCACGAAGATCTGACCCTTTCTTTAGAATTATCTGATCGTCGTCCTTCGGTTCGAGGGCGGGCCGAAACAGCAAATTTTAAGTTGCTTTTAACAGAACAAGGTTCCCCACTCGAGGATCGGCAGCTGAAAAATATTTCTGTCAGCGATTCCTACTCTCTTTATTCCAAAGTTCTTAATGCATTATCGATAAACCAACCGACATTATATTTTATTACTCAACGCCATAAATAAAAATTTAGCTGCTATCGAAAAATATATAAACTATCGGAAGTAATAATGTGAGATAATATTTCTTGGACTTTCTTTTGAACTCCTCGCATTTTAGACAAATTAAAAATCTTAACTGTAAGAATGGGATAGTCCAGGAGGCCGTAAAAAAAAAGATCACAAATAGTAAAAACTATTCATTAGAAACTGACTTTTCGATTTGGTCATGAATTCTGATCTATTTTTCTTTTTTCCTCTACCCATTTTATTTACTTACTTTTATTTTAACTTATTATTTACATTTGTTCCTCTGCCCATTTTATATATTTACTTTTATTTTAATTTATTATTTGCATTTGTTCTTTTGGATTTATCTTTTTGTTCTATTTTCAATACTTTTTATTCTTTTATATATTTTTATGATCAACCCACATATATAATGACAACCCCTCCCCACTGCCTTCTCTATATAACTATTGATGCCATTCTTAATTACTATTCCTACACCATCTCCTTAATTACTTTGCTACCTTACTAAGTAACTCTTTTACCACACTTTGAGCTTCAGGATACTAAATTGTGTCTGTTTATTTATTTTTATTTCCCTTTTTACTTATTTAATACTGTTATTAATTTTTTTATTTATTGTTATTTCTCTGTCAGTTTAGCTATTATTTTAATAATATTATCTATTATTAGTTTAATCTATTAATATTAACTAATTTATTTTTAGTTGTTGTTATTCTATCAGCTTAATCTTATTTTACAAATTCACACTGTTTTCATTTTTTCTCATAAATAATTTTCTTTGTCAATTTAAATATGACTGTATATATTATTATTTTATTTTTGTATCTCGTTTATTTAGCCCTGATGAAGACTTGAAAAGTGGGTCGAAATTTTGGTTTCTAATAAATAGTTTTTATTTGTGATCCATCCCCCCCCCCTCTCGGACTATCTCATTAATTTAAAAATATCATAACTATCATAAATATCATAAAATATCATTTTTTTTAAATAAGAATTTAAAAAAAAAAATATTAATTGATCTTGACGACAAAATACAATAATTTAAGGGAATGCATCCCGAAATTTCTGTTGGAGGTCGTATCTGAACTTAAGAAAATATTCACCGAAGGTTATTGATAGGTATTTATCAATGGAATTGACAGACTCAACTCGTATAAAAGGTGTCATGGACGAAGAACGCTCACGAAAGACAGAATAAATATTTTTATATAGAATCATTAATCATTCAATTTAAATTGAAATGTTGATTCTAAATAAAAGTAATTATTATCTAATCGCGTCTCTCGTCTGCATACAAAGCTTGTCTGGCACAAGTCACGATAATATTTCTAACTGGGTTATATTCTGAGGAAATCTCTTGACGGAGCGATTTTCCAATCATTCCGCGTTAGTATACCTCTCCTATAATAATGTACATATGATTATATGCTTATAGGAACCTCGGTGCAACCAACTTCAATATAACGAATTCCTCGATGCAACGAATTTTTTTAATCCCCTTGAACTAGCCGTAACATTCAATGAAAATATACCTCTACATTAAGGAATAGAGCATTGATGTAACGAATTTATAATCCTATCAGAAAAAAATAATTTACCTTTGCGTAACGAAATTTTTCTACTGTAACCTCTATATAGCGGAATGGACCTCAATTTAAAGAATTTTTATTAGCTTGAGGATCTATTATAACGAATATAATTATGTAGAGGTCTACAAATAAATTTGTGAACTTCAATATAACAAATTTTTAGCCATCAAATTTTTTCAAGACTCCTTGGGATTCGTTATTTGATGCTCCGCTGTACATATATATATATATATATGAGAAACGAGAAATAAGGGATAAATTAGAGAGTAATGGAAGGTCTATAGCAAATAAAGGGGGGGAAGAGACATATATAATATGGGTAATGTAGTTATAATTATAATGTGTTTAGAGCTAAAATGAAAGAAAAAAATTTTTATGAATATTATGTATAATATTATTATATGTCTAGCTATAGATTGATCAGTATGCTATGCATGTGGGCAACCCAAGGTATTAGGGCAACATTGCTGTAAATAAAACATTTCTCTCTAATAGAATAAAAGCAGAAGTTGTTATAAAAATGAAAAGCGCTGAAGATAACCTGAGATTCTGACATTAGAAATGTCAAGGGAATCCTATACATCACGTCCCGGGAGAATTCATTGAGGCAAAACTTATCTTTTTCTTTTTTCTATAGCGATTTTTTTTATTAGCGGGAGAGATACGGAGGAGGGAGGCCGATGACGTTTATAAGTGGTGACGTCAGATGCTAACGGGGTTAAGGAGGGGTGGCGGTGATTGCTATCGACTATAACCCCCGGAACAGCTTCCCGCCATAAAACATGTCAAGTTTGTTTTAGGCTGTGAAGAGGTCGCTGTTTGCGGTAAAGCGATAGGCCCTGGGCCCTGGGGACGGCTGAAGAGTGGGTACCCCTCCCCCCCTTCCCAGTCCCGTCGCGAATCCAGATGAAGTGAGGCCAAAGCAAACATTAGCGATCCCAAAGGGATATACCCGGTTCTTCTTCTGGGAAAAAATTTCTGTTGATGAACTCTTCATTTATATTATCCTAGTTAATACAATTAGACAACCTTCGAAAAATCCTGGATGCTCCTTATTTTTTCACAAATAAAATTATCCATTAAAACCTCTATATTCCATTTGTGGCAGATTTGCGCCGAAATAGATATGCCTCGTTTCATGTGTTATCTGTAAAGTTTGGTGAATGGCGCTTACGCCTTTTTCAAAAAAAGACGTCTATATGTTAAGGATAAATACGCTTGGCCAGATAAAAAAATGTTCAATTGGTCGTATGTTGGATTCAATGCAGCCAATACAACTGTTCCTATTGCCCAAGACATTGCAACTGTTTCAATTTCAAATTTAAATGCATGGCAATATTAATATTGTTTATCCGTTTCGCCAATAATAATTTTAGAATGTGATGAATATTCTATATCTAATTAATATTCAAATGCAAGACTATTGAACGATGATCGAGTTGATGCATATTGCATTCGCATCCGCATTTAAATAAAACGCAAAATGTTCACTAATTCACGGACATAACTTATAGCGCTACCTATCGGAACCTAGCATAGCTTTGAACCATCGTCTCGAATACACAAACATTTTGTGCGAATATGACATTAATCGTTCAAATCTTTCAGAACTTAGACGAACACAAACAGACACAACAACGATTATATTTATAAATGTATATATATATATATATATATATATATATATATATATATATATATATATATATATATATATATATATATTTTAAAAGCATGATGTCCAGATACGAAAAGATAAACGTCCGAGGGGTCAGATATGCAAAACGTCCTGTGCTGCCCTCGCCAATGGCTAAGAAAAATACCCTCACCCTTCATGAATGAGTCAAGAGGTGTCTCTTTATCCAAATACCTTTTGCTGTGTCATCTCTAGGCCTTCTTCTGGATGACATACTGCCAGGGGTCTGACCAATGGGGATAACCTGCATAATTTTTTTTTTTTTGTAGAGGGTCGTGCGAAGGAATAATTTTCAAGTTGATACCAATTTGAGCTAGGATAGTATTAGACTCTATTTCTTGATGAAGGCTTGTTAATATTTCCCAGAGATAAAAGTATATTTGAAGCTTAATAAATCACTTTGAGATTTCTTTCACTCCTTTATTATAAGTTTTAGGTTTTGGACCAATATTCCATTATCAAACATTTTTTTCTATAACATGTAGCATGCTCCATATGTATATAATTAGGTAACATTATTATTTATACTAATTACTAAATACATATTCCAATGGCCATTTTTAGTATATTATGTTTAAATTTCTTTGTGTTTTTCTTCTTTTTATCATTGAATATTCTGTTTAATTTGTCCTATTTTTTTGGTATCTATATTTTAAGCATTATTTAAAAACTTCTTTATGCAGAAGATAGCAGAAGGTACATGCACTAAATAAATACAATTCTATAATCAATTATTAAAATGACTAATATAATGAGATCAATTAATTCATAAATTAGCTACTGAATTAATATAACCTATAAATTTAGTATAAATAATAAAGCTGTTAACTAATTTTACATATGATGCATATTATACTTTATAGAAAATATATTTTTCATAATTGAAAATTGGGCCGAAACGTAAAAGTTATAATAAAGTTGTGAAAAGTCTAAAAATGCTTTATTAAGCTTCCTATAGTCGCATCTCTAGGATAAAGCTTATTTTAAAAAACTAATGTAAAATTGAAAAATATACGATTATTTAAAAAAATAAAATTAATCCTTATCCCGTTATATGAGCTGTTTAATTGGATATTTAACATATACAAAAAAAAAAGTATTTATTGTATACTTTATTGTGATGTATTATGCATATTTAGTTGTTTGTTTTTTGAGAAATTTACCGCACACCCTGACCAACCTCTTAAAATTATATCTACGCTCAAATATATTTACACTAATATAAATATTTAGCTTGCCATTTTTTTTAGACTCCTGATGTGAGAAGTACTATCTCTAGTCTCAATTAATATGACCTTATGTTTTTCAGTCCTGGTAATGCCTTAATTGGCTAAGGATCGATTGATTAGTTATTTAAAGGTATTTGAGATACTTAAGACTTTCAATAACATACCAATATAATACATACAGTCGAACCTCCGTATATCGAACTTCCATATATCGAAAATCTCTATGTATCGAACTTTTTTTAGGAACCTTGAATTTTTATTAGAAAATAATATTCTGTATATCGAATAAAATTTGTACATATCCAACAAAAAATTCCTATTTAAAAAAAATATAAAATGTGATTGTCATCAAAAAGAGCCCTTAGTTTAAGCACATAAGAATCGGTAATAATTAAATCAGGAAAAAAAAGTTCCAGTGGTTTGTAAAGCAATGAAAATTCAGGAAAGGTCTTGTTTCAGAAAAAGCACAGGAGTACCTAAATTCTCTGAATCTCTTTCCTAGCAAAGAGTAAAATTTTCATTTAAAATTCAGTTTAACTTCGTCTTTCTTGTTGTGAAAATAGCTCCTAAACATGACTTCCGTGATGAACTATACACAAATAGACATTAGAAGCTATTTTAGGCGAAAACAAAAATAAATAAATTTTGATGTATGTTTGCATATTTTTAATGCATGTCCTTATTAAATTATAAGTGTACATTTTTAAAAAATCTACAATAAATTTTTCAAATAAGTGGTATTGATTGTTCAGTTTTATTTTTCTTTAATCCTAAAACTTTGATATTTCTTTAGCCTGAAAAAGGTGAACAATTACGAACTTTATATATAACGATTTTTTTTTTTTTCAAGAAACCTTTATGTTCGATATATTGAAGTTCGAGTGTGTATGTATGTATATATATATATATATATATATATATATATATATATATATATATATATATATATATATATATATATATATATATATATTTCAATAGCCGACCCTATGATTAATATCCTGACATACCCACCCCCGGTAGGCCAACAACAGGTCGTTCGACACTAGCGCTCGCTGACCTTTCCACCCCCCCAATGACTCAGGCCCCCCCCCTCGGGTTTGCCGCATCAACGGTCCTTATTAAACACCCTCTAGCCTTGTGCGGTTTTTCGAACGGCCCATCGCCTCCCTTCGTAATCCGATATCCAGCATTTGTTCTCACCCCGCACCAGCCGCAATTGTGCGCTGAGTGGATTGTCGTGGGGGTGAAATGCGGGGAGGTCGGAGCCACTTTGTTACTGTCTCGTGCCATTTCTTTTCCTGGATGGTGCAAATGGTCGAGTTTTTTTTTTTCTGTGATATCCAATGTCGAGGAGAGCTTAACTACTGGACAAAAACCTATATATTCAAACATATGCATCTATAATATTAAGTATTAGGAATATTATTGACAAATTCCAAAAAACAAAACTTTATATCTCTAATATGTTTAATGCTTAATATGTGCTAAACTATCTAAGAAGTATTTTCTCATTGTTGATATGAGATGTGCTGTCGCTGGTCCGCCAACATACTCGTACTATTAAAAATTCCAAAACAAAGGTTTAAATCCCTCAAAAAGCAGTAAATAACTAACCAGTCAACGCTTCGCCTTTTGCATGGGTTGAGATGTCCTTGTTGACGTGTCTCTTATAGACTATTGATGTGCGATGTGCTATGTTTTGTCTGCATTTATGTGATGTCATCTCTTTCTGTCCTGATGGTACCTGATTTGGAGAATCGTTGATTGGTTGCTATTTTAGTATTTAAGAGGCTTTTTTTTAAATCTTCCACTATCCTTGAGTTTTTGCTTCTATTAATTAAGATTTAGAAAAATACAGATTTATAATAACTGGATTTGATTATAAAATATTTTTAAAAGCGTTCTTTATTATGTTTATAAATATATTTTATATATTAGCTTAACTTCAATAGTCAGTGGATATTTCATTAGTTAAAAATGGGAGATTAATAATTTTAATCTTCCAAATCTTTGATTTTTTTTTATTAGTTATTATTTTTCTCTTATCTGACACTTTTTATGTCGGATAAATTCACCTATTCAGACCATGATCAAGGTTTATACTCTATAATAGTTGTACTAATATTATTGTGATTTTTCAATGCTTTTAGTTATCCATTAAAATTTATATAATTTTTTTTACAGAGCTGGAATGACCCCCAGTGGTTAAAATGTCCTAATAAATTGTATGTAAATAAATAAATAATTCTAATTAATTAAATTGTCAATATATTTTTTAAAAAAAGCTTTTATAAATAATTTAAATTAACCTATCATTAATTGTCGAAGGACTGTGCCGAATTTTATGTTTGGTGATCTTTGACACGTGTGGGCACCTGTATGCCACGTGTATATACGAAAGGGTAACCGGATTATGACAGACGTGGGAAAGCCTATTATATCTTGGCGCCTCTCTTCACGCCTCCTCTTCAATTGATATGCTACTCAATTTCTTTAAGTTATGTAGTATAAGATGAAGAAGAAATAAAAAGGTTGACAATATTAAATTACCACTGTGTGATTTATTGTTATAAGGTCCTAATTTTTATTAATAGTAATGAATCATTTTTCCAGATCTGCCGAATAGAAAGAAAAGTTTCTGTTTCGGTCATTTTTTTATTTTATTTTATTTATTCTATAATAGTTTGCATGTCCGCGCACCTACAGGTCTTGCGCGAAAATTCGGAAATCGCAGCGTACTGTTAATTTTTATAGTAAAAATACAATTTCGCGATTCCGTCTTGAGGGGGAACGAATTAAATGTTTAGATTCAGCAGCGAGAAACCTTGGTCTTCATTCATTGCCAATGAAAATAATGGGCTTATTTTTACTCCATCATGTGACAGGATAATTACGTCACTAAATAGTTGGCAGTCAGTAACTGTACGTCTATCGTAATTTGGCAATCGATTGCTGAAGTCGATTTAAGTTCGTGAGCTCTGTTTGTTTTGAAACAAATAGCAACAATAAAATATTGTTTGAGTATTCTGAAATTTAATTAGTATTTCTATTTTTTATTTACAATGTAAATTAAAAAAAACAAACTTGTTTTTAATTTTTAGTTGATCATGAGGATTTGTATTGATGAGGATGCTGTGTTTGTAACAACCTAAGGTATTTGGGCAGCATTGCAGTTAATAAAGTATTTCTTTTTCTCTCTACTTTTTACTATTTATTTATTCATTATTTATTTTAAACAAACTAGAAGTAATATCTTAACTAAGCTTAAAAAATTACAAATAATTTCTTTAAGAGTCGTAATAACAACTGTAAATAATTAAATAACACGAACTAAAGAAAATGGCTGCTTACGTATTAGGCTGTCGAACCTATGCTCTGTTGTTGGGGGTTATAACCTTCATTATAACCTTTCTTAGAAGTTCTGTATTGTTTTGTATTATTTTTCTTCTCGTTTCTTTGTGAAAAATGATTAAAATTTGGGATATACCTTCTATGGAATCATTCCATAGAAGAAAGTATGATAGAATGGGCATAATATTTCTCTTTATTTAAAAACAGACAAGTAATGAAGAATGCAATTAGGTAATTTTTTTTCGCCGGAATGATATAACTGTTCTTACATATTTCATTTTCCTTTTTTTAAGGAATTTTTTCAGTGAAATTTAATTTTCATTTAATTTTTAACAGCACCTCTTATATTCGCAGGAATACGAATCTACTTAATATCTAGATATCTAGTTAATTACTAGTAGTTATGGTATTAGGTTATAATTCTCAACCATAGAACATATAAACGTCGTTTTTTTTAAAAAGGCGTTAGCGCCATTTAGCAAACTTTACAGGAAACACATGAAACGATTTTTCTCCAAATAACAATGTATCTTTTTAAATTTATTCTTTGTTGTATAGAGTTGGAGTTTATTAACCTGGCAAAACCTTTATAATTATTACACAATATGTTTTAAAGGATTCTAACACTGGATTTTAAGGCCAGAGTGACGACTGAGAGTTGTTAGTATGTGGTGCTTACGTCATCAATATTCTTTTTTTTTCAGGCCATTTCCAATTTTTTTTTTCTCGATATTTCATGAGCGGTAATCGACAGAAATGGTGTTTGCGTCCCAAAATCAATTGAAACCTAAATACGAATTTTTGGCGCTTAAGGCTTTTTCAAAAAACGACGTCGAATGGTCAAGAAGAAATTAGAAGTAATTTTTTTTTTAATTAGGTCTAATTGTTGCTTTAGAGTATTAGAGAACTTTTTTTTGTGCTTGATAAAATTAATTAACATAATTAGAAATTTATTTTTCCTAACGAAAAATGCTTAAAAATTTCTAGTCTGGAAGATCTTAATGTAAAGAAAAATGTATCATAAATAACTATTTTATTATGTTTTCATATTTTTTTAATTAGTACGGTTTAATTGTTTATTATTAGTTTGTGCCATGGATGTTTTGTCATCAAATACAAACAGTGCGTGTATTTTTTTATTAATGAATTTATTTCTTATAGTATTTTAGAAATAAATGCGGTGTCTCATTCCCAACCGTGTTAAATCTATTTCTGAAAAATTTTCAGTCTTAAAAAAAAAATTAATTGTCCAACGTACGCGAAATTAGTTTTTTTTATTTATTTTGTTTGTTTACTCTCCTTAAACATTCCAGAAATGGATTTGGTTCAAAGCCTCATATATTCTTACATTCGTTTAAGTACCGAAGAGAAAGTAATTTGAATTTCATAAGTACTTATTACTAGTGCGCAAAACATGAGTTGGTTGACGTATAGCTCGCCCGTTAACGGAGCTATAAGAATATTCAACAATAAACAATATTTTCAAAGAAACAATTTTCCTGGTCATAATGTATTTCGGTGAATATGTTTAATGTTTCGCAATTCGGCCATCTTGCGATAGTGCATCGGTCGAAAGACCATTTACGATGGTGACTATTATTCCCGGTGACCATTAAGAACCCACTAACCGTTTTATTGGTAGTTAAACAGCTAAAGGTTGTTATCATAAATGCCAGCCGTTGGTTGTGTAATGGTATATATATGGTATATATGATAGCAATGGTATATATCATATGCTAGACTCCCATAGTTATAATAAGAGAGATGGCCTACACCTGACCTAACAGTCGTGTGGATGTGACAGTGCGTGTACTTATTTTATTGTTTCTGGAATCGTCATTGCCTATTTTAATGTTGCGTTACTACTGCCATTTTTTAACAGATAAATAAATCAAACTAAGCATATTGGAAATCAATAGGAATACTTTTAAAGAGCCGATAATAATTCTTATTTTTATTGCTAATAATTTTGGGCAAGATTATTTCTAAATCTCGAATTCTTAAATGGGGTCATTGTCGATTACTCAACTTCAACCGTTACACGCCAAATGGAACGGGTAACGACTACGAGTAAGAAATCGTATGGGTTTTCTTGGAATGGTGTGGAGTTATAGGATGCTGGAATTCCATGGGTTTTCAACTCCATCATGCCTTCAGACTATAATAATAACAAAAACTGGTTTGGTCAGCAAATATACTATATTTAAAATTTACAGTATTGATATGAATAACTTAAAATTTTGTTTTGTATTGTTACTATTAATTATGTTAAAAAATATAAATTTTAATTAAAAGGAAATAAATATTTTTAGTGGATTTATATAATATACTTAAAATTTTCACTATTTTTTATGTATTTTTAGGTGCTGTTTGTTTATATAGTTTTTGCTACTGTAGAGTTACTATTTATATCCCATTAATTCTCCAGAGTTATTTTAATATGTACATCGAAATGTTTGTAGAGTTGTAAATATTATAAAATACATGTTTGCATGAGCATGAATCACATTACGGTAAGAAATGGAACAGAGTGAAGTGATCGCCTGTGGTGCTTTTAAAATTGTATTTACTCCAAGCACTCCTGTCGTTCCACTTTACCGTTCCATTGTTTTTTGTTTAATTTCTGTTTTGGATTTATCAAATGTATCTCTTTGCTTCAAGTTTTTTGTTTTATCAAGTGAAAAAATCGTGTTTTGTGAAGACCTTCGATATTCATTTGATATCTCCTATCTGCATTATCAAATACAAAGACACCTAAAATTTCATTATGCCATGCACGAGAATAGAAACTGCTCATATCTCCTCTTTCTTTCCCATACACTTCATATGCAAAATAAAATTATTAAAAATCCATAACCCTTCAGCAGACGGAGAATTGACGCAGATGGGAAGATACGCAGAGTCCTGAATCCCTATTAACATGCAAATCTTGGAGTCCCTGATTAGATCAGTGAAGCTGTGGCTCTGACATTTCCCGCCTCGGCAACTAATATCCTGTGGCGGGAAGATACGGCCGACGGCTTCCGGTCTATGAGCGACCACTGTCCAGTAGGGACTGATCTTAGCAGATGGCCGCATGTCGTCTCATTCAGGGGTCCCTCAGGGTAACCGAGTCATGAATAGTAAATCATGTGCAATTGAATAATGGAATATTCAATTTACAAAACCCTGAATATTATTAGGCAATTCTCTACAGTTGCATATAATATGAAGTTTGATATTTTCCATACTATGAGGTCTACTTGATTACAACCCAAAATATAAATTTTTTATTTATATCCTATCTGTAAAATAATATTTTCTTCGAGAGCTCATGGCTCATTAGTGCTATAAAGAAATTGAGATTTAAAAATTATCTTGTCCGAAATTATTTGTACTGAATATAAAACTAATGTTAATACTTTAGAAGATTAGCTCTGTTAAAAGTTAATAGTATTAATATAATTAATAGTTAAAAGTATTAATATAATTATGTCTCTGAATTTCACATTAGATGAAATAGAAAGAAGTATGGGTAAACGGCTTAAAGGATCTTTTCGTGCGCATGCGCCTACCAATAACCTTTTGTTATTGAAATAAAAACTTACGAATAAGTACGTGATTGAAAGAATATAAAACAAATAAAAATGTTAAAACAAAAATTCAAGATGGTATATTGGACAAGATGGCTGTCTGAAGTGATACAGAGGGAAAAAGCTTCTAACGTAACCTACCTGTCTTTACTCCGCCCACAAGATTCTCTCTTTAATTACTTGTCTTAAAATATGTCGAATGAACTAGGGAGTGAATATTTTTTAAAGAGATATTAGTTGAATATTTCTATATATTATTGTAATTTTGAATGTAATCAATTATTCTAAATTTGATAACACATTAAGAAGGCTGTTATACGCCAAGTAATGATGGCTGGATGACTTTCAATTCAATAATGGAATATAGATCAGTTCATGCATATTGAAACAATTACAAGACATTGTTCCTGCCTTAGGAACAATAACGCATATTCCCACGCTCTAAAAACAATAACGAAGTAAAAATAGAGCACTGATCTCAAATATCAGCCACCGACGGTCACTCCAAATGGAACGATGGAGTGGAACGCCTAGAGTGCTGGGAGTGAAGAAGATTTCAAGGGTCCCATCGTTTTATTTTTTAACGACAAGTGATCCACGCATTTTATTATAATTACCTGTCAAAAAAAAAAATCTGTACCACTAAAACCAATGAAGGGTCTTAGGTTCAGTACCTGATAAGGACCTTACTGTGTCTAGGCCAACGGTTGTGCAAGGAGGTGATCTGGCCAAGATCACGCTCAACCGCCTAGTTTTTCCCGCAATTAAGGGTACCCACTTTATAGAGGCTGGGTGGTTCCCAGGAGGGTCTCCCGATCCCACAGGTTCGATCCACGGCTGATAACAGAATAAATAATTATCTGCCACAGCCGGTCTCGAACCCTGGACCAGGAGCAGGGTAGCACAGTGCCTTACCACTGAACTACTCCGCTCCCTTATTATAATTACGGCCTACAAATATTTCAATGTACGTATTAATATAATTCTTGAGAATTAATGGAATATAAATAGTGCCTCTACAATAAATAGCAAGAGCATTAAATAATTCAATCTTATTCCTCAAAAAAATATTAAAAATAGTGAACATTTTAAAACCCTAAAAAATGACCAGTTCCTTCTAATTAATACTTATATTTTGTAACATAATTAATATTAAAAAAATAAACAAAATCGTAAGTTATTCATTTTTGAAATACATTTTATATAATCAATATCGTAAATTTTAATTGTAGAATATTTACTGACCAACAATTTTTATTATAGCTCAGCCTAAAAGCTGTGCAGTCCATCGTTCCACTTCATCAGTTTTTTTACAATAGATCGGTTGAAGTGATTGGATTTTGGCGTGGCGTTATGGAGTTAAGAACTTATGGAATTTAAGCCCTCCATATCATTCCACAAAATCTACTCTAGAATTCACACTCACAGTCGTTCCACGCTCCATTTGGCTTGGAGTGGAATGATATTCAGTAATTATTTTAAAAGGGTGGCCTACCGATAGGGGGTCTATGGATAGAAGTATTATTTTTTTTTTATAATCTTCCAAAAATAATTTAATAATAGTTCGTCTGTTTATTTTTTTTTTTAATTTTGCTGCCTTTAATTAATTCAGAAATTACATTAAGCTCAAAATTATCACTAAAATGCCAGAATTACATCACTGATCCGAATGATCCCCTCGCAGGGGTCCTTTAAATACGAAGAACAATGCAGAGATGGATTGAGGTGGCTTGTAAATATTCATGAACCAAGCGATATGTGCCTCCAGCTCCAATCCCTTTATCCTGTAACACTAATCCTGGACTATTGTCTTGTTTGCGGATCGGTGACTCCTAGGATTTGGTCAGTGTTGGATCCTCTGTTCACTGATCCGCTTGTTTAGGCTTAGCGTAAGGAAAAGATGGATAAATTGAATTTTAAAATAGATAATGCCAAAAAAAAATAAACAAGATTTCAAATTTCTTGTATAAAAGTAAAGAATGAATTATTCAATTAAATGCAAATAAAGTGTCCTTATTTTCGTTATTTTACAACGTTTCAGTCGGAAAAACCATCTTCAGGTACATCTACTCAAAGTATAATACAATTGAAAATACATTTACATAACATTTAATAATATTACTAATTGATATGCTATTGTATCATTCTTAAATTACGGATTGTTAGATTTACGATTTGTTCCTTTGAATATATTCTTGTTTTAAATTTTTAATCGACGACATATAAAAAAATGTTAATATATCTTTAACTTGATACCTTAATTAATAAACAATTATGTAGTGATAAAATAACCAATTGAATGTAAAGATAAAATATAATCAAAAAATTTTAAAACAAAAATATACTATCCAAATTTATTACTTTAAATGGATACACTTTTAATTGTGGAATTTTCGGTGTTTTATGTGAATCTTAGTGTTACTGCTGTTTTATGATTATAATGATAATTTTGGAGTTTATTTTCAATTTATTATTTTCTAAAGAAAATTTACTGTAATATGTATTCTTTTTTTTTTTTTCTTAAATAAACTTTTGTAAATCAATTTGTAGCATGGTTCCTTAATTAAGAAAAAAATATATAATGATAAATAATCAATTGAATTTATAGATAAAATATAATAAACAAAATTTAAAACAATAATATATTGTCCAAATTTCTTACTTTCAATAGATACACTTTTATTTGTAGATTTTTTGGTGTTTTATGTGAATATGTAATAAAATTTACTGGTGAAAATTTACTGTAATATGTATTGTTTTTTTTTTTTTTTCTTAAATAAACTTTTGTAAATCAATTTGTATTTTTTTTTTTTTTTTTATGAAGGCGATTCTTTAATAGTAAAATCGTAAGGTACGCCCACTTATCTGAAAACTAGAAGTACGAAGTGACATAAAGTTTGAGGATCTCTGGTCTAATTTAATTCTAAACAGAAGAAGCATTTAGTTGCCTCCCAAAAGTGTCGAAAATCACCTTTTCCTGCCAGAAACTAGCCTAATTCCGTGAAGAAAGAAAGAAAGGCCTAAGAACCGTAGGGAATGATTACACGAAGTAATCTCGGTATCTATTAGACCAAGAGTGGGGGAGGGAGGGGGAAATCTTCGAGGGAGAAATCGATAAGGAAGCGCTAGTTGAAACAAGGAATAATCGAAACATATATCGATTCTGAAATATTTAGTGGGCAATACAAGAGAGGGCTATTGGAGGTGCGCGGAAAGGTCATATGCTATGAGTTACTTTGAACTGACGTCAGACCCGGACGCAGGCCTCCAATAAGCGACAACTTGCTTAACTGCTTATATTATTTTTTCCATTTATGCGTTTCGATTTCATTTATTTTTCTTCTTTATTTATTTACCAAACCAATATTATCTTCTTATAGATTATTTATATGTTCACTTTCACATAAGCGGTTATTCCAGATGAAATGCCAATTTTTCGGTATGCTTTGGATAGATAGACAGTTTGTTTAGTTAAATTTTTCCATTATATAAAAAATTTTACAACACTTCAACTATGATGAAGATGTTAGAAGCAAAATTAAGAATTTAAATTGAGTTTTTTATGGGGATAATATTTTTACTTCAAGAACTTATGAAAGGGCGAAATGATTTCAATGTAATATTTAATTATGTAAATTCCTTCAAATAAGGAAGTGTATTATACAGACAATCTTCAGGCAATAAAATGTGGAAGATATGTTGTTTTTAGAAAATATTCATAGTGTTTGTTGAATTTCTTGAGCTATTAATTATGCCTTTACGTCTTCGTTTCTTACTCAACTATACTCAATGTGTATTATATATCTCATAACAGGTCTGTTCAAAAGGGATAATTAATCTGTTTATTAGTTGTATTATTGAAATTTTTATTATTTATTGCTAATGATTAATGACTCTTTACTTCTTATATTTGTATAGACAAACACCAAGCCCTAGTCTGGGAGGGGCGAAATCTTCGGGATCTAGGTTTCTATGGGGCCCGACAGGAGTTGACTAAAAAAATCTATACATTCAAATTGTGAATTGTACAATTTGAAACGTATTATGGTGCATCCAGAATGGTTCTAGTTATATTTTTGACTTTTTGCACAGTTTTATCAACGTGTTGTTTTTATTTATTAATTATAGATTGAATTTTTTTTTTTATTCGCATGTATTTGTTCAAAAAATATTTGACTATATATTTTTTTAGTCGACTCTTACCACACTGCCCTCCTTTGACGACGGGCTTGATCTGTACTTCAAATATAAGTAAATAGCAATTACTAATGAAAATAATAAAAAATTCAATATTAGAACTAAATAAAAAAATCAATTAATCAAAGTATCCTTTTTGAACAGACTCTTATACGATATATGATTCGCATTAATCATAATTAATTAATTGAGTAAGAAACGAAGATGTAAACATATAATTTTTAATTCAAGAAATTCGACAAACATAATTACATTCAGAGACAAGCGAGATTTCATATGATTTTCTATTAACTAACCTTTAAATGGATATATTCCCATAATAAATTGACGTAAAGGAGAAATTTAAATATGATAATTGTATAGTATATATTTTGATAATAAAATAGATTTTTGGTCTATTTTGAGATTCAGTTGACGTACAGATGGTATAGAAGGATCAATCTAATTAGGGATTGATGAATTATTTGCCACTTTTTAATTTAAAATGTAATATAGATCTACTTAAACCTTGGTGAGTACCAAAATTTATTTGATTTCTTGTCTTAATTAAATTCATAATTCATAAATGTTTTATAATACTAATTTATATTACATTTAATTTAATATGAATGACAATACCAAAATGTAATTTGAATTGCTTATTTTTGAATTTTTATGTGTTTTTAGAACTGAAGATGAATGTATAATATTCGAAATTAGTTTTCAATAAAAACAAAATTAGAGAAGTGGCAAATAATTTATCTTATTTTGAGATTCTTTCCATGAAAGTGTCCTAAGAAAACTTTGCCGCAAAGGAGCCGATGGAATATTTGCTACTCTGGTCATGTTTCGAAACCGTTTCCTTTTGCGCAAGAGTACACAAAAGGAAAAGAATAATCCTCGGATGCGATTGTGTACAAGTTATATTTGCTTTCTACAATGTTCCGCAACTGGAATATAGAGTTATTACACTTGCGTACAACTATGGCCTCTTCGAAGTTTATAACCCCCGCTACCAGTCTTTCGAGAAATTCGAAGAGGTATAGTATCATTAGGTTCTAGGAGAGATAAAACGATAGGCATCCCCGTTGCTTATGGTAAAACATAAGGAGCCGACTGGGTTCGTATAATTTCCGCGCACGTAGTAAGACGAGGACCATAAATATAGATGGGACCCAGAGGGCTTTATAGAAAGCAGTGGGAACCTGAGGGGGCATTGAAGAAGAAGAAGACAGCAGTTTGTCAGTGACACGATGTCCCGGAGGATGTAAAATATGCAGAAAGTGGAGAGTGGAGATGGTAATCCGCTGGTGGAGATTAGTGGAAGAAGTGGGGATGCTTTCTCCGCTCCTTCCCACGCCGAGCGACCAGTACTAGCACCAGTACAGGGCGCTCGGGTCGGTAATTGGATTTGGGGGCTTCTCTCTTCCAGATATTATCTCACTGTGTACGTGTCCGGCTAAAACAGCGACAAACCTTTATAGTTCGCCTTCGATGGGCTCCTTCTAAATTAACTTTCGTAATTTATGGGTCTACCTTATGCCAGTCAACCAGGATTTCGAAAGCATAATATCGATATTATCGGCATTAAAATATCGATATTTCGAAATATTGTTAATATTTATATAAAATATTTTTTTTTTTAAATTCTAAACGAATTTGAAGTGGTTTAGGAGATGATCTGTTTATACATAATTAAATCCTGTTGCAAATTAACTTAATAATAACAATATTTTAATTATATCGGCACAAAAATATCGATATTTAAAATATCGTTAATTTTTTTATTAAATGAAAAAAATCTTCTGAGATGATTAGAAGATAACCACTTAATTAATATTTATATCATGTTATAAATGAGCTTAATAAAAACAATGCCGTTATGATATCGGCACAGAAATATTAAGCTAGGAATCCAAAATTGAAAACTCAGAAGACCAAGGGTTACGCTGTCCTACAACGCAGTTAGTCTAAAAAGTTCAATACGCTATATCTCATCTAATATTGGTCCGATTTCGATGATTTATTTTGTTTTGTAGAGAATTTAATTAACTCTCGATTCACTGTATCAATTCGATATCCCATCCCTACTTTTTGCTTTATATTTTTAATTTAAAAATACAACTCCATGCACTAAATAACACTTGGGTAAGTGTTACACACGAAACTTCGACTCTCAGAATATATAAATTGAAAACATGGTGTTTTGGTTGTGTGTTAAGTAACCATTGATTTATCCTAAACTATAAATTAATATTGTCAAACGTTTTCGCCTTATGCTCTATCTAAACTATATTTTTGTTAAAAAAAAAAAAAAAAAATATATATATATATATATATATATATATATATATATATATATATATATATATATATATATATAAGCAAAATATTTTAGAAATTACAAAGATTCTAGAAGAACTGTCCTGCAGAAACGATACTTGTACAGTATAATCTGTAATTTTGAAAATGTTAATTGGAACAATTTACTTTCCTGACGATTAAAAACTTTCTAATGTAGTGAATGCCGAAAAATCGGAAGTTGATTACATACTGATCCAAAAATTAAAACAGTGTTTCCGTTGAGAATAATACTAGCACAAGGCCCACTAAACAAGAAAGTTAAACGTTATAGCAATGACTTGGAATGTAGTACATGTTACATATAAAGATATTTTATATCGCACTTAGATATAATTACTATTTATTGAGTTATGGAATTAAGCATCTAAACGGACCTTCCAAAAAGCCTTTAATGAGAAATACCAACATACTATAGTAATTTGCCAAAATTATTAGCATATTATGTATCGAACGAAATCATACAGATTTTTGACGCATTGTCAGAAAAAACAAACAATGGATTCTAAACATCAATTTATATCTATAAAACTCATAATCAGTTGACATCCGCATGATGGTATAGAAGGATCATTCTAATTGGGGATTGATAAATTATTTGCCACTCTTTTACCTTACACTTTCTGATCTCCTTTCCACCTTCCTTCCAACCCTCTACTTATTACTTCTTTAATTACCCACTTCAGACAATTAAATTCCGAACCCCCCTCGACACCCATTTTGACCAATATTCTATTTTTCTTTTAATACCGCTATACGTGATCCTCCTCTTTCTGACCCCAACATCTGAAAGCTCAGAATTATTTTAAATTAAATAGTAATTATGTATTATTTTAATGTGAGAGATCAACCAGATTTCAGGGTCATAAGTCTTCAGCAGGGAACACTCATTACACATACAAATATAGTTATAAAGTATTTTTTAAAGGATTATTTTACATTTTAATAATATTAGAAAATTATTAGGTCATTATTGTTATGTATAAATTTGTTTTATTGAAAACTAGTTTCGAATGCTAGTTTCGAGTTCTAAAAACACAAAAAATTCAAAAATGATATTTTGAATTGCTTATTTTTGAATTTTTTTTGTGTTTTTAGAACTGAAGATGAATGTATTCGAAACTAGTTTTCAATAAAACAAATTTATACAAGTGGCAAATAATTTATCAATCCCTAAATAAAACTCATAAGGCTCGTCTCCGAACTCTAGAAATTCAGCTATTTAGAGTAATATTTGGAATTAAAATTTACATGAAGGAGAACCTTACGAAAAAAAAAAAATCTAAAGGAATCATTTGAGGATAGTTGGAACCCGTCAAGATATCAAATCAAGACTTTTAGACTTCTTATCGTGACTACAGTTCAAATTTCTCTATGTATTCCCTGTTATATTTATATCACCGAATATAGAAATCCTCGTCATTTCTACTATTGCTACGAACATGTCTACTCATTATAGACTGAAGTTGAGACTGATCGTATCAGTCAGGCAAAGGTATATCATGTTCTGGATGTCTTTCTTTTTTTTTTTTTTGGTTTACCCAGTGGAACCACTCGCGGCGAAGTAAATAAGGTGTGAACGTTGTTGCAGATCGCCGCACCGAGCACACAGCACGTAGTTTCCCGACGTAGATCTACGCTGAGGCATTCCACTGGGGATTTTGATAAGGGCTTGGGTCCGTTAGAGTTGAGTTTCATCTGGGCGTAATCTCGGTGCAACAGCTTTTATTTCGCTTCTGATTATCTCAACTAGGCCGACACTTTATCCCCCCTTATTTGTGACACGAAAATTAGGAATGATTTAAAAAAATTATTTTATTTTAGAGTAGAATTAAACTTTCTTAACTACGTATGGTTTTTTTTAGCCTGTCGCAGTGTGTCGATTTAAACGATGGTAAATGTTGGGGGAAAACTCGCCGGTTTGCCACAAAGACCGATACTTCCCTACTCTATTCATCCTTTTTAATTGATCTTATCGTATTGTTAAGATCAATAAAAATAATTTTTTTGTTTGGTGTTGACTAAATTTAAGGATTCCTAATAATAAAAAAAAAAATATTTCAGTTGTATTTCTTGTGATATCATTTCCTCTCCCCCTCGCAAAAATCGCTTTATTAAATTATTTTCCTGAACACTCTGTTTAAATAAAATTTTAACTAAATATATGTAGTTATAATGTTAACTAAGTTACAGATCTTAATCTGAAAAATATAAATGAAATTTAATAATATTATTTTCTAAAATCGACTAAAAAAACTACTGAATTCAACGAAGATTGTTGTGGCAATTAGCCAAAGGATATTAAAACCATAATGATGTTTTTAAAAGAAAAATATTTAAAAGAAAAAATATTAAATATTCTAATTTTTTTTTTTTTTTTTAACGATATAAATTTGTGTGATTAGATCTCTGATATTTCTAGACCAGTGTAAGCATGGAGTTGAGGAAACAAGAAATAAAAATTAAGTGGTCCATTTTTGTAAAATAGAAAAATGTGGTGGAATATCAGGAGTTAAAGTTGTAAACTACTGAATTCAATTAATCATGCTATGGTCATTTATATTCAGAAAATATTAAAACTATCACTTTCTTTCTTTTGATAGAAAAAAAAATAAAAAAATAAGAATTAATATTAATAGATTTCTAATGAATCCAGATCAAAAAAGTATTTTAAAAGGATTTATAACGAGCCGTTTTAAAGTTTAAATTTTAAGAAATAGCTCTGAACTTGAAGAAGTATCAGTTTATTTTTAATGATTCTGAAAGAAGAGATAGAATATCAGGAGTTGGAGTTGCCAGTATTATTGTGAAAGGTCAAGCAGATCATTGAAGGTCACAATCTTCTTCCTAAAGGTATTACAATAATCGATACATTCAACACTTCAGTAATATCGATATTTATAATGACTACCACCTATCGACATTAAATTCCTTCTATATCGGCGTCAAACGAAAGCGGAATGTATTAGATATGTTTGGTTAAGTGCTGAATGCCATTCCTTCCCCACTATCTAATATGTAAACTAGTTTAATGACATATCATTAAATGGCCACTTAAGCTCGTTTAAGTAAGTTCATATTAAGATAATGCTAAGTATATGTTGTAAATCCATGTTTGTTTGTTTTTTTTCTCTTCGCTATCAAATAAATCCTGTGCAGTCGAAAGACCTCAAGCATGTGCTCACTTTTTGTCGCTTTGATGGCTTGCATAATCCACTCTTGAAGGGGCTTCTGGTATTTTTTTTCTTCTTAATACTTAATCGTTCCAATCTGCATTATTATTATCTATTCGTTTATTGTTTATATTCGCGATAAAAAATCATGTGTTATTTTAAATTTGAAATATATATTATAAAATTAATACTACTTTACGGAAGTTTTCATTAGTAAATTAAATAGTTGTGTCATTATTGTGAACAAACACACTTCTCTTAAATTATCTTTTATTTTTCTGCATTAATAATTTTTTTACCCACACACAACCAACGCTTCGAAATTATCTTTCGTCTTCTACGTTTTCCTTTCTTTTCTTCTAAAATTCAACATCATCACTATACATATTTTTCAATTATTAATTTAATATAATATTTTAAAAACAAAATTATTTTACCTTAACTATACTATTTTTTCTAATATAAAAAAATTGGCAGTACTTCTCTAAGGTCCGTTTTTTCCATAATATATTATTTCGGCTTTTGTGTCCCCTATTAAAATTTTTTTTAAACATTATTGATCTAGAGAGTGTCTGCTAAGACTTTATCGATGTCACACTGACCTACATTAGAATTAAACTTTGTACTAATTCATTAATCTGTTTGCTATTTGACTATTGCCCAAAATATTTACCTAACTGTATCAGTTATTTTCTTCCTTTTTTTTTTTTTTGGTAAAAATCTAATATATTATATGCTATTGTATTGCTGGTTATTATTTGTGAAATAATTATTACTTTAATTTAATATTTAGTTTATTAATTAAATCAGCATAGTGACTCAGCATCTGACTAAATTTCAAATATATACTTATTTATTATTTAAATCTCTCCTGTGCTACACGCTGCAGAATATAATACACAGCTTGTATTTATGAAAATATATTTATGTTAAAACATATAAATGTTTTTCTTCTTTCAGATCTTCTAGAAACGTCACATTTTTCTCCAATTTTGTCCATCGAGGGTCATTGCGCTCCAAGTAAGTTCAAATCAAATATACACAATTTTTCCTTATTTCCTTCAATATTAAAAAAATAGATTTCACTTATCTCCTTGTAGGATATACACGGTGACCATACTTCCCGAATTTTCCTGGACAGTCTCGAATCTCAGCTCTGTGTCCTGGTATCCTGAAGAAACTCATTTTTCTCCCAAATTTTAACAAAAATCAATTAATTTTCATAAAAATTATAGTTCAATATAATGTTTTAATTGAACCTGCTTATAGTTTCGCCTTAGAATAATTTTCCCAAGAGCTTTTATTTAAATGAAAAAATATAAATGTGTGGTTTAATCACAACATTGGTTTTACTGGTTTTTACATAGAAGTTTTCCTATAAAATGGGTATATATATATATATATATATATATATATATATATATATATATATATATATATAATTTGGCTTTATTTTTAGATATTAATATATTTTATTTTGAAATTCAACATGCAATACGGCAAGTATGGCCACTTAGAAATTAAATAAATTTTATGCCTAACAATAAAATAGAATATTTTTAATTTTAAAAAAATATTCAGGATCCTCCAATCCTTGTAATTTATTTATTCTCCCTCTCCATCTCCTCATGAAAGAATATTTTAAATAAGGATTTTTTTCAAAATATATAAATATTAGTTTTCAAAATAGTTTTATATTATGAATTATAAATATACTATATATTCAATGCCAATTTTAATATGCAAGTATGAAATGATTATAAATTGTTTAATTACAAAATAGCATATGGTAAGTTTGATTATTGCAGGCCCGGAACTATGTTAGTACAGTATTCTTTTCGAAAATATGATGACGTCCTCAGTTATCGAATGTGTAGGGTAAAGGTGTACTTTAGGAAAGTATATAGGGCTGATTGTGTTCTTGAACTACGAACTGATGTACCAACTATTTCCTAACCATGGCTGTTACTCTCCAGCAATCATCATAGGCGTTAGTATGATAAGATGACTCCGATTATGAAGTAGCCTTTTGAAATGTTAGTTGTTAACATTCTGCGACCCATATACCATTGTTTGGATCATCCCTAACCTTGCCCTTTACGCACAGCGTACCCTTGACGAGGGCGTGAAGCCCCCGGGGTATGTCGCAAGAGAGAACATTGACCCTTGCGTAACGATGATACCGATCACCTATGCGTTCTGATAATACTTCGCCTAAGGAATGCGATTCGTCATGATATGTTACCGCATGATTTACCAATATTTCGATATGGTAATATTTTGAGTCAAGGTTCATAACTGTTGTTTCAAAGATCCGATTAACAGACGCATCCATAAGAGAAAAGATAAAGAAAAGCGAATTCCAGCAAAAGGCGCTGGAGCCTCAAGAAACTATCGCTGGAGTTAGATATTCGCGGCACGGAAGGCCACCCCGCGGACAACGATAACAGATCTAGCTGGTAGCTCCCGACCAACTAGCTGGTACCTCGGGTCTGATCCTATCTCATCCTAGTTATTTTATTTTTTTTGTAATACCTACTCCCTATTATACGAAATAAAAATTTAAAAGCGAAAGCGAAAAAAATTAAATTCCGAAACATCTCAAAAATGTTCATGGATTTATTTCCTGTTGAATGAGCCAGAATTCTGTTTTTAAAAATAGATTTACAAATTTAATTTATTTAATAAAACATCAAATATGAAACTTTCATTTGAAAAACGTCCCATAAGTGATTAAATTCGGTTTGAATGAAGGAAAAAAATTCATATTTTTTTATTTTGTTCCTGAAAATATACTATAATTTAGTATATGTACCAACATATTGCGTAATAAGATTTAAAGAATGCTGTGTGTATAGCAATCCAATACCATTTTATAATATCGTAAAAATGTATGATTATTCTTATGGCCAAAATTTTGTGATTTAAATTAATAAAATACGATTATCTGTTTAACTAATATTCTTAAAGTTTATTAATTTATTGTCTACTCAAAATAGGATGGTAAGCAAAAGTTGTGTGATGCGCGCACCGCACCAGATTTCTTATACAGAAAAGCAATCTAAATTTACTATTACAATAGGCTATGAAACAATAGTTTCCTTGCATTGCTGACATAATTCTTGTATATTATTACTATCCGTAAATCCTTTCACTGCTTCCTTAAGAAATAACAGAACCGTCAACTATCGGTTTCCAACTGATCATTTACACAGGCGGAGAAATCTGTTTTTCAATTTCCTAAGAGATAATGTCATGTTTCCAGTCGGCATACTTTGAACCTCCTCGGATTTTTGTATTATTATAATAATAATTATTGGAGCGTGAAATGGAATTTTATCATCCTTAACGATTATGTGTGAGAAATTTTGAGTTTAAATATAAATTTTAGATATATCTTCGAAGATTCTAATACAACTCAATATAATGTGGGCATATATATATAAATATATATATATGTGGGTATATATATAAATATATATATGTGGGTATATATATATATATATATATATATATATATATATAAATAAAGGCAGGCTGTTGCTATTTCACAAATTTATTTATTACGATACAAATTTTCGGCCTACAAACCATCCTCAGGCATCTTAAAATTATTTAAAATGCATGTACTATCATATTTAAGTCCAATCCGGACCAAGTCGAAATATACAGCGTCAACTTTAAAAATAAAATAACAATAAAGGAGCCATCTCAGTCATCACAGCCATCACAGGTAAAACTCCCAAAATTTGCATCGTAATAAATAAATTGGTGAAATAGCAACAGCCTGCCTTTATTATTATATATTAAAGTATTCACCTAAATCAACAAACATATATATATATATATATATATATATATATATATATATATATATATACTGATTCTCGATATTACGGCATTCTCAGGGGAATGTACATATTGCTTCATCAGTCTGATATATCCCTGAATAATCTTAGCTTGTCATTTTTATGTTTAAGGTCTGAGTGAACCAAAGAACTTATATATTACTTATATATTAGAACTTATAGTAGATTATTTCTACTCTCCCTATTGTGACAAAGCCCATTTCAGAATTGTTTAGCCAAACCAAGCTTTGAACCGAGTTCGTATGCAATAGGAATCGAGCGTTCTACCCACTAGGCTTCCTCGACCAACTCTTAAAACTATTTTCGCTTTAGATTTAAGGTCCTTTCATAAATTTTATTTTTAATTTATTTCACTGTCCGAATTCAACCGCGTAGCATCTCAAAAAAGGGAAATTTTGAGATACGTTTGCATTCTTAACAATAAGGGAAAGATCATTCGCTGGAATATCTATGTAAAAATGTATACAAAAATATCAGTTGACATCCGCATGATGGTATAGAAGGATCAATCCCTAATACAAAAATATTTCGAGATCTCGTGTTATGTACGGAATGTAAAAATCGCATTTATCGATTTATTAATTTTCCCGGAGAACATTTGCAAAATAAAATAAAAACACAAATCTAGGGCTCAGAGAAGTAAAAAGGCCCGAAGATAAAAAAAAAAAATATTCGCAAATGGGAAGTAAAAAGTAAAATTTAAAGTTTCTTTTGGTGTTCTGAAAAGTAGTGATATTCAGATTCGTTTCTTAAACATGATAACTACGATATTACAATGATATCTGTTTAGATAATTAAGTATTGCTCAGAATACATGAATGTCATAATATTAACCGTTTTTGAAACGTTACTCTGTTGAACTGGGGTAGCGACTTTTGGGATCATTTTTCTATTTTTTTTTTTTTTTGCTTTTAAATGTGACTTTTTAATGTATAAATATAAAAAAAAAAATTCGTACATCTTTATTCGTTTTTAATTTATAGCAGAAATGAATCTACATTATCTAACTAAAAACTATGAATCATTTGTTTACTAAAATGAAGACGAAGAAGTCAATGCAACCGAACCTTAAAAAGAAGTAAGTTGAAGGACAGGATGTATATAGTTATCTGTGCCACGAAGACAACTCATTTGTCACACCGAAAACAATCGTCCTAAACAAAAAAAGAAATAATAGATATGGTATATGTTAATTATTGCAACAGACAGGAAATTTTACTCAGCTGATGCAATAATTCTTCTGATTTATTCTCCTTTTCACTTAAGAAATAGATTTAAACATACGTAACGAGATATTTTCCAGATTATGGATAAACGACCCGATTTTATCTGATCTTTCGCATATTTTAAGTGCCTATTAAAAGCATTCCGTGGTTTTTTGCGGCGCATAGATTAGAAATTAGAATTTTAATAAGATACCTACTGTTGTTAGTAGCGACATTTGCAAACCAACCGAAGGCATTTAAGAAGAGTGCCATATGTTTCCTAGTTGAAGACATTAATTTAATTTTATCAGATAAATTTTAGCAAGGCGTTGCACTTATGCTAATGTTGCTCTCTGTGATTCTAGTCTTCAGATGTTAGCATGTTAGTTTACGTTTTATATTCTCAGTTACGCAAGTTGGCTTCTAGAGTCAGTTTAAGCTTTTACTGCAGTGAAATTAAGAATCCTTGAGGATATAACTCGTAACTTTATTCATCTGTCATCTAGCAAATTTGTTATTTCTTTTTTATTATTATTTCACTAATTGAAATCACTAGTTGAATAATCCGAATTTCGAATAAACTAAAAATTCGATTTATACTTCCTTGTACGAAGTAAAGGAAAATTTTCGGTTTTCAGATTTCAATGGAAATATTCATTTTGAACATCCCTGAATCCATTTTGACTAGTTTCGTCGTGGTTCATAATTTATTTCCATTAAAAATTGTATTAAAATACTATGCAAAACGTCTCAAATTTAGTATTCAGAACTTATATATTGATTTAAATAACATACTAGATTTTGGTCCAAATTGGAAAACCGAAAGCGGTACTTTACTTGAAGGTCATATTAGACTTTCATCAAAAATTATATTAAAATATAATGTAAAATATCTCAAATTTGGTAAATAGGACTTTTATATCGATATGAATGTATTTAATAGATTTTGGTTAAAATTGGTGAGCCCTAAAAGAGTACTTTACTTGAAGGTCATAATAAGCTTACATCAAAAATTATATTTAAATTAAATACACAAATCATATGTTTCGGTAATAAAGGTTACAAACGCGATTTTTTTTTCCACTCCCATTAAGCATTTTTATTACTTGTTTTAAGTGTTAAAATTATGAGTAAAATAATGGTTTTCCTCCCCATTTGTGAGCTGAACAAATCTGCGGTAGGAGAATAAGATATAACTTAAGCGGGTTCTTTCGCTTAAAATGTTTAAACCATCTATTCCCAATGCTTTATATAGTGAAATAGACAGTTCTAATGTCAAGATGGAAGACGAAGAAACTTCCTATTGAAAGAAAACGACATATAATAACGGAATGAGACCTACAGAAACGAGAGTATGTCTGTGTGAGTGTGTCAATTGATAGATTTCGCGACGCCGAGTGTCGTTTTTACTGCGATCTTTGGAAACTAGTAACCAAATTCAGTATCATTTTTTTAACCACGGATTTATAATTTAATAGGCATACAAGGAAGTCATGTGTTGCCCACATCAGATATTTTTTTTTGTCTATATGCATTATATCACAGTATGATTTACTTATTTAATTTTTTTTTATCGAATATTAATTTTATCGATTATTAAAAAAAAGTATTGTTTTGAAATTAATTAGTCAAATATTACCATTTTTTTATTATTTAATTTAAGTATTTTATGGCTGATTTTTTTTTTAGTTTAAATACTTTAGTTTCTAAAAGAATAGATACTATTTTTCAGGGATTTTTTAAAGTATTACCTTATGCTCTATCGGTGACTTTCGAGCCAACCCTTCTCAATTCCATTTACGACTCATACTTACGAAATAACAAAAACCGTTTAAAATGCCCAAGTTCCCTGAATGACGAAATAGGGTAGATAACATTAACAGTCATGTCAAAACTTCAATTAAAAAGAAAAACTTTAATTCATTACGTCCAGCTTTTATTTATGACTGAGAGGGACGATTTTGAATAAAATGATATGAACCTAAAAACAGAGAAAAAGAGATAACTGACAAGGACATTTTCATTTGTCAACCCCTCGTAGAAAATTGTGTTTTCACCCCTTTTTAGCCGCCTTCGCGGCAGAAAGCGGGCGTATAATTGTGGTCGGCGGAGATAGGATCTGGTTTTGTCGCGCGGAGTCCTCTTTGTGTAGCGTCAAACTAGTCTGCAACTGATGAGCCACAACGATAGACTATCCTCACTAACTGTGAATTATTTGAGGGATCTAGATAGTGATGGTAGTACTGTGAAAGGGCCGTATCTGAACCTGGCTGACGTTAATGAAGAGACATTATAGCATGTCATGTCGCCGCGCAATGCCATTATTGCCGTGTCTGCGTCTTGCGAATCCGATATTTCCGCATCGCTGGGACAGGGCCGTCGGCGATTCATTTGGCCTCAATACCAATAATAACCAAACTCTGAAAATGTTAGCATATTATATTATATTGACCATAATTGTGTATTTAAATTTAGCATCTTGATCCTTTTCAATTCCTGGACGCCTAATGAATTCTTTGAACGCTCGACCGCAGATGAATAAATATTTAGCGACCATTGTTATTAAACAGTAGATGCACAGCCATGCATGGCCGGAACTAAGGAGGGGAGGGCAAAGGATATACTTGCCCCGGACGGCAGAATTTTAAGTTTAAATAAAAACATTTATTTCTGCTTTTTGATTCATTGAATAAAATGAGATGATGATATATATTTCGTAATAATATTACCTAAAATACTGTTATAAAACTTTTATCTTTTATTGGGGGGGGGGAGGGAGAGGTGAAAAATGCATAAATTCGGGTAAGATATGGAATAATCAGTAAATATGTATTAATGATATGTATTAAAGTTATGTGCAAACAACACAAAACATACTTTGCGAATTAACCCTAAACTTGACAATGTTTCACTCATGGCAGTTCAATTATTCACATTTTCTGCCACGTTTAGGAATAAACATTCTTAAATAAATTGTTTGTAAAAAAAAAATAAAATTTAAATAAAAAAAATGTAAAAAATATTTTTTAATTATTACAAAAAAAGATCATAAAAATGTTTTGCCAAGTTTAGTTACATATATTTTACTAATGATTTTTTTTTTTTTCAAAAATATTAAATTTAAAACATTATTTGTAAAAAATATAGTTTCAAAATATTTTTTAAAAAATCGTAAAAATGTACCGGCAAGTTTAGAGTTATATATTTTTTAATTTGTAAAATTTATTATTTTCTTTTTAATTCACAAAAATGTTCTGCCAAGTTTAGGAATATATATTTTTTAAATGTTTTTTTTGTAAATATAAAATTTAAAAAAAATTTGTAAAGAATATTTTTTTTTTTATTGGGAAACTTGTTAAGCCAGGTTTAGGGTTAAAAAAAACATTAAAAAAATTAAATAAACTCGCAGATTTAACACGAGACATTAATGATGTGAATCATCTTTTTAAATTTCGTACGAGAAGCAAAAAAGAAAAGATTTATCAACTTTATGCCTGTTTTTTCCAGTAAATAGATATGTATTACTTTTAAGAATTTCATATAATTCTTATTAAATTCGAATGATGTACCTAAATGTTTTAAACTAAAATTGGACTATATTAGATGTAAGATACGATCTAAGTTCATAGATATGTATTAAAAATTAAAAAAAAAAATTTACATATTATATTCTTTTTATAAATAACGAAACCGAAAAAAATAACCGTCCAGATAATCCGAATTTCTTATATGACAGATTCAGTATTGACCGCTAGTATTTTGATTTTTTTTTTTTTTAAATTAAGAATGTGGTACAAATTATTGACATTACTTTCCCCAACTGAAGTTTCACCTATAATTATCAATAGAGATGGGTAAAAGGTACTCTTGAGTAACGAGTACCGAATATTTTACTTGAATACTTTCCTTAGCCAGGATTAGACTTGGGATGGAAGGGATAGCGAAGACTGACCTATTCCCTCCATCCCTAGTCATATCTAATCGCGGCTGTTGAGAGTATTCGAGTAAAATACTCGGTATTCGTTACTCAGAGTACTTTTTGCCCGTATGTAATTACCCTAATATAAAATATTAAACTCCTCTTACCTGTTGTGAAGAGAACGATTGCCTTGAGACAGGAGTACTCCGCTGAATCCACGTGAAGAGCCTTCAGCTTTTCCACCTGCTCCTGGAAGATGCGGATGTGGTCCATGAAGGCTACTACCCTGTCTGCAGCCATGGGTGACGCGTGGAGACCCGCTGCAGCAAGAAGCGGCGCGACATGCAAAGGCATCGAGCACTGGGAGGCGTTGAGGACGAACAACTCCGACCAGACTAGCCGCAAGAGTGCAACTTGGTCCGTCATCTGCAATGCGATATGACTTTAGTAAAGAACTTGAGGATGAGGCTAGTACTTAAGTTGTAGCTTACCTCGATTTCTTCATTGTCCTTACGATACATCTTATGATATCAATACTTCTTATTGGTTAGTGTTCAGTTAAATATTCTTTGCATTCTTCGTACAGTTTGTGGCAATTTTAACCACAGTACATATTTAATATTTTTGAACATAAGGGTTAGTGTGAATCGATTGAGGTAGATTTCAGGATTGGAAATAATTCATTTTAATTAGTCTATTAAATGAATTTTATGAAAAACAAGAATAGTTCTAAACTTTCTCAAATATTAATATACTATAAATGCTCCGTCTGCTGAGAGAGAAATTTTATATTTCTATCTAATTGCCTCCTAATGAGTTCTCGTTTAAGAGAGATAATAATTACTGCACAATTAACAAAATTGCCGTAATAAAATTCTTTTAATGGACTTTTAATACGCAAACTATTATATTTTATGTTTTCCTTTACGTTCTCTCATTTAATTTAAACTAAAATTTACATTAAAGGAAAGAGGTCGTGAGTAGCAGATCTCCGTCACTAAGCTCGTATTTTCACTAAAATAAATAATATTAAAACAACAAAGTAAGGAGGTCCCATACCGAATTTCAGTTCAAATTGAATTGAAGGGATTTTAGAGGTGCACAAATACTTCAAAAAATCGAATTGGCACTTCCAAAAGATATTCCCCTGGTACCGACTCAATTTACATACACATTTTCATCCCTATAACTTAAGTTGGTGGAGCTGTAAAGATGCGAAAAACTTAAAAACGCCCAAATTTCAGCTCAAATACCGAAATTTACCCAAACTTTTATGGCATCGTTCTGCCTACAAGAAAACCCTATAGCGAATTTCGGTTCTTTTGACCCAAAGGGACTCGATGGAGATGTGCATAATTATGTAGGTATCCAATATTAACGGCGATACTAATACGTTTGGCATACTTTTTCTTTTAGTTTGGCGACCATTAGACCATTTAAAAAATATTTTCTTTTCAAAAAATAGATGGCTTTATCGTTTAATAGGTACTTTTCTACTCAGCTTTCTTTTAAAGTACTTAAATCTGGTTCTTACAGTTTATTGTCCAACAGTTATGCAAGAAGTTTATGTGGTTAACAGCTACGGTTAACCGCTAGGTTTATCTCTTAACCTAATGAAGGGCCAGGTTCCGACTTTGTAGAGCATTGAAATACCCTTGGAAACTTATAGAACTTCTTAAACATTCCAATCCTCAGATCATCCTGATTGACTGACTGAACTCCGTCCAGGTTAATCGATTGTGGATTAACTCGACTTAGTACGAATTGTAATAGAAATACTCACCTGAAGCTCGGGAAAGAAAGGTATGTTGCGGGCCCATTCGACCGCAGAGAAGAGAAGCCGCGCGGCCAGCTCGCAGATGTTGTCTATTCCCATGATGTTGTTGGGCTGGACGCACTGGCCGTACCTCGAGGTCGGGTAGGGTTCTGCTCTGAGGAGGAGGCTGATGTAGGAGCTGAGGTAGCTGTGCCCGTTGAACCCCGCCGCCGCAGCCGCTGCCGCTGCCGCTGCGGTCACCGCTTCGCCGTTTGTGAGGGCGAATTGTCCGGGCAGCGCGGTCGGCTGGCTCGGCGGTACTCGCCCGCGCTGCACAGCTGCAACAAATCAAAAACAAAATTTATTATAACAGCATAATATATACCATAAATATCATATAATATATAAATATAATTATTATATAATATAAAATATATTGAGAAGACCACTTTCAAACACTACCAGGTCTATTATTTCACAAAATGAGACATTGTTTCCGTTTCATCCTCTTTGCAATACCAAAGCTATTTCGTCACGAAAATGGCTAGAAACGTTGTCAAAATGACTTCTTTACAAATAAGGCCAGTTCCACATGCGCTCGTATACAAACACGGCTAAGTCTAATGGAGCCAATCCTAGCACAGTATTCGAATCACGTGACCCCAAACAGCTTCACTACACCATTCATTGAATGTTTATTGTTTTATTTGATTTGTAATGAAATAATTACGTGAATTGATGTATGTTTTAATTATTACCTACGATAGCTAAAATATCCAGAAAAAAAAATGTTTTTAATAAAAAGTTTTTTAGTAAGTATATTATCTTTTTAAAAACCAACCTGGAGGAATTACTTTCATAGTTTCGTGTCTCCAATATATGGCCACGCCCAGTTTTGTTTGTAATTTACTCATAAATGCTTAATTTGATATATCACAGCTGTTACACATTCAATTTTAATTACATATTGATATCCAAGTAAAAAAAATAACAATATTTATCTGTTTTTGTATAATAAAAAGTTTTTCCATGTTCCTGAAAAATTTTGCGAAATGGACCCCGTTTGTAACTGGGCTACTCACATCAAAAAACTAGATAAATCGGTAATTTTTGTCACTTTTTTCAAAGGTTTTGCTCTCTTTAATTACTTATTTAAGTATTATCCTGGTACTGACAGTTTTATCACATTTCTTCTGTTACCAGGAGAAAATTTTGTAAATTATACTATAAAAAATGATTTTATAATATTTAATATTAAAAATTTCCGAAGAAATATAATCGAAGATACTGTCTGAAGAACTTGTTTTATCTAACGGATATGGACCGGTGTCAGGCCCCACGACCGATGGGGGTCATCAGTCACGTCTCGGAAAGAAAATTGTCCAGCGATTGAGACTCAGATGGAGGAATCATCTTCCAAAATGTATATCTACCGCCGAAGAAGATACTGGAGGGACATTTCGATCGAAATCGAAGGTCACCAGTCTACGGTTGTTCCGCAGGCAGCGAAATTATTGGAGGTTAATCAGGCATTGTAGGACAGGATTAATAACCAAAGATGATTTTACCTGAGTTGAAAATTAAATCTAATATATCGTCGCACTCATGCTAAACTAACTATGAAATTAAACTAATATATGAGAATCGCTACTTTTGAGGAGAGCAAAAAAAAAAAAATGTATTCTTCTATTGATAAGATAATTTCAATTTTTTCTATTGGTACTGCATTTATCGATAGAAAAAAATAATATTATAGAAAGCGCCCATTATACATAGAAAAATGTAACAGTATTTTTGTTCTCCAGAAGAATACTGATTTTCATATTCCTTAATTTAGTAAGGGACCGATGATATAATGAGATGTTGGAACTATAGAAAATGAGTGCATATTTATAAATAGTGTTCCATAGCATTAAAATTTAGCATAATATAGTTATATTAGTTATGCTACTCCTATAGTTATCATTAGTTTTATCTCATTTTGGTTTACCTTCCCCTCTCAGAATTTGAAGTTTTAATTTTAAAGATACACAGAATCCAAAAATAAAATAAAATAAAATTCGTCAAAACGCCGTTTGCCGTCCGCGACTCTTCGCCGAAACTATTGGGCGTAATTTGTAAAGATTTGGCACTAAACCCACAGGTCGTACCAGGATATGTAGAGATTTACAAGGCATATTGTAATAATTTGTAGCGTTTATTCCTTTTTTCCATCGCTTCATTATTAACCAAAAACAAAATAAAAAATATTTCTAAAAAATAATATGCTTTTTGTATTCTTATGATGGGAAAAATATAAATCCTATGCTTAAAATTGTACTTTTTATCTTCCCAATAAATTACCGAACTGAAAAGACTTTTTAAAAATATTTAAAGTGATCGATTCTCGTGGAAAGTAACTCTGGTCCCATAGGATTAGAATAACTGAATCTCTCCCCGTTGAATGGGCTGGTATCGCCCCAGGCAACCATGCACAGCTTCCAGCTTACACTCGCCTGTATAATTACTTAGCCACGAAGATATTTCCCACACTGGGGCCAGCGATATTTTCCGTATACCTCAAAAATACATATGCACAGTACCTACCGAAGATAGGTTTAAACTGCGTGATTAAAGTGTTAGCCTATCAAGTATGTTTCACCAGTTCAGGCATCACTAGGATTTAGGTCATATAAATGCAGACGAGAGGTAACACATCTCACATCAATTAATTAATTAGAACATAGATTAAATTTTTTTTTAATAAAAATTACTGTTAGAGGTTTATCAGGAAAAAATAAAACAAATACCCTCTAAAGTGGTAGTACATGACCAGGCAATGTTTTGCCAATTCAGGTCACATAAATATACCGACGAGAGATACATATTTTGTCGTATACTTGCCTTCAAATCTTCTAAACTGTCCAGCTAAAAACCATATTTTGATAAAATTATACTTTATCGAAACATTCGATCTCTTCAATTTACCGTGTGAGTTCCGGAATAAAATTTTCACCAACACCTTAAATCCTAGATCGGCATATTGAAATTTCTCCCGTGTTTTCTCTTCAGTTTCTCGAATCGCCAAAACCCCACCGTCCTCTAGCGGTCAAGAGGTCAAATCCTGACGCTCGGGGTCGGAGCTTCTTGACCGCGAAAATTAGAAAACGTTTAATTTGACCCCTAACGCCTCTTTAATATTAATAACAGGGAGTGAAATTGAGGGCGGCAAAGAACCCACAATATAAAGGACAACCCTTTGTGGGAATTTCACCCTTATAGAGAGTGTAACCGTTCCAACTGCAGTTAGAAAGCTCACTAATCATGGGGGCATTCTTCCAAGAGGTTTCTATGACTTCTATTGGACTCTTGTACACTGCAGAACCTTATGTTGTCTTGTTCGATGTTCGACACAAACAGTATTCAATACCCAACTTTCATTTTACTAAAAAGGGTACAATCATGTACCAACACTTCCCAATGGAATGTAAATAGTTAAATGAATTAATATGTTTAAAAAAAAAAAAGAAAAAAAAGTACCTCATATACAAATAATCTAGTAAAAATTGAGCTAATAATGTAGAAAAAAAGGAAGATATTAGTAAACGTAAATAATTTACAAAAGACGCGTTCAAAGATGATCTGAGAGAACAAATTATACGAAAAATAAATTTAAAAAAATATTCGAAAAATTTGTAATTTATAGTGAAAAATTAAGTCCCAATTAGGGATTGATAAATTATTTTCCACTTCTATAAATTTGTTTTATTGAAAACTAGTTTCGAATGTTATACATTAATCTTCATTTCTAAAAACACACAAAAAATTCAAAAATAAGCAATTCAAAATATAGTTAGATATTATTATACATATTAAATTAGATGTAATATAAACAGTATTATAAAACATTTATGAATTATGAATTTAATTAAGACAAGAAATTTTTTACATCTTGGTACTCACCAAGGTTTAAATGGATTATATCAAGCAGGAAAGCTTCTTGTTTGATATAATGTATAACATTCGAAACTAGTTTTCAATAAAACAAATTTATAGAAGTGGCAAATAATTTATCGATCCCTAATGAGATTGATCCTTCTATACCATCATGCGGATGTCAACTGACTTAATTTTCAGACTGTAATATCCCATATATTGCGAATTTGGCCAGAAAGAAACAAATGCTCATCTTTATATTATGAACACCAGGCATAAGAAAATCACCTAATTCGTGTACTTTCTTTCCAATATATTCCCGATAACTCTCTGAAAAGAAATGAAGACGGCTCCAAGACCTTTTAATACATAACAGTTCTTGTTGTGCTATCATAGGTAGATTCAGATCATAAAAAATTTGTATATCTGCAGAAATATATATTTTAATAATTTTGTGCGCAAAGTTTTTTTCTTGACACTGTTTATTAATATTACTAATTTTAATTAATATGGTTTTTAATGTTAATTTAATATTATTTCTTGCAATTATTCAGTGTTTTGTTGGAGGAATTTCAAATAATTTATTTTTATTTATTATACAGTGGTTGTTTTTTATATTATATTAATTTTAAAAAATGAAGAGTAGTTCTATGTAATCTTATTTTGTTTGAATTATTTATAAAATTTTTAGGTTAGAACTGATCGGATGATTGAATCGTAATCTGCTTTGGAATGTTAAAATTGTTGATATGAGATCTATAGTGAGTGGTTTTTTATACGAGCATGTGTAAACGAAGTCCTCAATATGCCTGTAGTTGTCGAAAGCACTGATTTTAGAAAAAAAAACCTAACTTGAGTAACTTAATTTTTTTAATTTGAGATGAGCCAAAAATATTCTTACTTATGATTATTATATAAACGAGGAAAAAGGGATTTTACGGTATTAGAGAAACAAGCTTCTATAATTTTTTATAAGCAATTTACACTCCAGGATACAGAAATTTACGTTTAAGACGGTTGATTTTCCTTTTATTTTCTGTAGACTGTAGATCGGGTTTGGTCTTATATGGCGAATGGAATGCAGTGAGGAAGTGGTCGGATCAAATGATACCTCTAGCCCACTATTACATTCGTGGATTCGAACCTGAATTGATCTAAACACCTTTGTCGAAGATCAAATCTCATTTAAGTAAATTGTACTTTCAATTCCGCAAATTCGTTTTCCAAGGATATCAAGTTAGGAATGGAATCACATACATTACGGCCTGATGGTCAAATGTTGGGTTCATACTATTATAAATAGTTTATTAAAGAAAGTTAAAGCCAGCCATTTAATTACTTATGCATTGGTTTTTTTCTACTTATTTTGAAATTTAATATTAATTATTTTCGACCATATTTCTTCAAAAATCCTTAATATTTTTTCTTATCTAGTAACGTTTTATGTAAATCCACATAACATAGTGGTAAATGATATTTCCTAAATTATTTGTTTATTTTTTATTTAGGAATGACGGGTTATCCTACACGTAATTTAACTTTTTTAACAAGTGCGAGGAGGTCGAAATTTATTCTGTGGGTTCACCCCGAAATACAGGGTGGGGTAAATATAATTGCGAAAATTTTCCACCACCCTTTGAGCTATTTATGGTTGAATAACTGACAAGTTTCGAGAGGGCACTCTGAGGAGGAGGGTGTAATGGTAACTGTGAACACCGACCGCTACGTGCACATATTGGAGACTATCCTAACCCCTAAGTTGGGTGAAATCGCCGCAGAAAATGTTAAAATGTAGATTGATCTGTTTGAGGAATGGCTTAGGGTGGCCGGCAAGCATACCTGATTAACTCTATGCTATTTTTTTCTCTGGGGGTGTCTCAAAGACAAGGTGTTTAAATTAGATCTTGTACTCCGGATGATTTAAAGGAAAGGATCGGACAAGAAATCAATATGATTCTACATGATATAAAACCCCAACGGATCCTTTTCAGTTCAAAGCGGGCTCTCACTGTAATTTAAATTATTACTACTACAGGAACAAGTTCCCCAGACAAATAGAAATCGACAGAACTAATAATTTTAAACAAGATATGATTAAGGCAGTAATAATTTTAATAATTCCAAATAATACGAATGTTAAAATTTAATACGAAGCAGTTAGCACAAATGACGCTAGAAAGAGCTAGTTCGCAGCGGCCAGTGATAATGCGTCCCGATTGTAAAGTTGTGCCCTTTTTTCAATGTACTTTTCAAAACAAAACCAGTTTTTATCTAGAGGCATTGGGTTGTTTTTTACAGCCTTTCAAATTGTGTCAGTAATTTCTGCCCCTTCCTGTAAAATTCATATTACAAAATAGTGAACGACAACTTAACCTTGGCAAACAATCTGATCTAGAATTTTTACTCGTATGTCATTGAACACCCCTAATCAAAGGAAACTGAATTAGGTGTGAGTTAACTGCATAATTTATCACTGAAATATTAATTATTACAAGACACTGGCAATTACTAGAGGCCACTTTATCTATTTATGATATTCTGAATTATGTCCTCTAAAGCAAGCCAACCTAGATACATGAATATCGCTACCCACCTCACCTGTTCTTAATAACGACCTTTCTAAGGTGCGAAAGGGACCCACGCGGAAGCGGCGTCCGAACAAGGAACGAAGAAACAAAGAGATAATTACTGCCTAATGCTGAAAGTGCAATGGATTCGTGCATTAGTTAACCTTCGCATTTTCATAACTGTTCATTGCCCACCTGCATATTACTGGTACATAGTATTTTGGCCGCAAGATAGTCAAGTCAATCTGTCGAAATTCCAATATTCTTATTAAGGCTTCATGCCAAATGGAACGGGGAATGAGTGTGAGTGTGAATATATAGATGATGTAGATATTTTGTAGTGATGCGGAGCGGATGAACTCCAATCACGCCACTTCAAAATCCAATCTCTCCAATCGACCGTGATTGTGGAAAACTGATGGAGTGGAACGATGGATTGCATAAGCGTTGCTTTGAAAATACAAAAATATGGTTATGAATGACATAATATTTGCTTATTTTTTTAATATTAATTTTATTAAAAAATATAAATTATCATAAAATTCATAGGTAACGTTTCTTATTAACTGCTCGATTTTTAGGATTGATGATTTTGGATTTTGAAAATGTCCTGTAAGAGCATGAATTATCACTACCTGTCGGTAAAAAATGGAACGATGTAGTTTCACTGTTCCATTTGGAAGTGATCGTCAATAGCCACATTTATACTACAATTGCTGCTCTCATGCTGAACCGTAGACCGATTTAAATGCCGATAATATTATGTGAATATAAATGTAATATAGTGACTTTTAAGCATGCTATATATGCTATTCTTTAAGTTTCATCAATAGCAAATGGTAGAAAAAGAGTCAAATAGTAGGCTCAGTTTAGCAGACTTGATTGTATGCTATTGGCAGTGTCAATCTACTAAATGGCTAACGTATTGTTTTGTTATCTCACAGTTTAAAAGTTTTAGATATTTATTTAAGCGGTTATGTATTTGTACTTGTTTAAGCTGTTAGGTATTTGTTTCCTTACTTGAGTAAAATTAAATACGTGTTATTTAATGTTACTTCAATTAATAAACAGGAATAGAGAATAAGAATCAAGGGTAGCAAAAGGTGGACAAAGGAAGGTACACTTCTTTTTTTACAAAAAGTATTAGAAAATAGAAAACAAAGTTACACCATCTTACCACAGATAGCGCCACCATATCTATTTAGCAAGATACGATAGTACTTACACTGGTCATAATCTTCAATTGACCTTTTGTATCATATAGCATGCTTAATATGATTGTGATCACCCCTATTATATTCCATTATTGTGTGATTTATTTCCGACTGCAATACCAAATATAAACTCCTTGATTTCATCAGTGGTATACTGTATGAAGGTGAAATAACATTATGATATTTGTTGGTTTAATCTCCCTCATCTTGAATTCTGAATTGAGAAGGAAAGACGGGTGACTTTCAAGTTGCCATTGAAGCCAGAATAGGAAGGTCGAGTTCCCGTGCTTCATTAGTGCTTTGACGTAGTTACGTCAGAACAGATCAGTGGTAGGATCGGAAAAAATGCATAATACATCAAGCAAAAAATTAAGTGTTTACATACAAAATAAAAACAAACTTAATCTATTCAATCGTCCAGTTACTGATTGCGTAGGAGTCTCTAATGCGGTAGCCGTTAGCCTAGCGTTCCTTGAAAAAAAGAGGAGTTTGAGATCTGTTGAGTGCAAATTATGATGTTGAAGGTCGACAGTGAAGATAACTGATACCATTACCTCAGCGAAAACAAGTCATTAGTCCGAGGATACTACCAGGAAGCTTGACCCTCCGGCGAAACAGGAGCCTTTTTCGGCGAAGACATTCTTCTTTCAGTATGATTTGTTTTTCAATCTATCAGGATTACTCTGTCAACTAGTGGAGGTATTTATTTTGTCAGCGAGTTTGTGAAATCTTAATGAATGACCTCGTTAGAGCGCTTATTTATTTCTGACTCTTTTTCGGAGAGTTCTAAAAAATATATATATATCGATTGTACTTTATCAAGGTAGAAGGATTACTGGTAGCAAGTGGAATAAAAAATGGGCAACATCCAATAGAGCGGTTTAAAAAATGCTCTTGTATCATTGTCGTAATCCTTTTTTAAAAAGTGATACTGAGAAAAAAAGAAAGAATTTTTTTCAATAAAATTGTTGGGATATGTGTTACGAGACCGATCTTATATCATGTTTGAAATTTTGTTTGCGAGTTATAACTTAGTTTGTTTTGTCTGTAAGTGAGCTGTATAATTTTTAGTAGTTTTTGTTGGAATCCTCACTTAGATATGATATGTGCGTGAATTATTTAGTAATTTGATTACCTTCAATCATACTTTTTTTTTCTTTATATATATATATATATATATATATATATATATATATATATATATATATATATATATATATATATATATATAAAATTAATGTTTTTCTACATTTTTTTTTGTTTATTTGGTTTTAGAGTTAACCAATAGGCTACAAATCCTTTATATCCAGAGAAAAATTAATTCTGGTACCTACTGCAATTCTAAAGATTTTATTTTAAAAAATCACATTAAACATATTTGCAATGACACATATTATTATTTAAAAAAGAAAAAATTGCCAAATCTAGTTTGGTAACAATTTATAGTATAATTTTTAATAAAACGTAGATATCCAAATCACGATTAATGATATAAAAACAAAGACAAAATAATTAATTAAAATTTATTTGCAGCCGAATATATTTGTAGATTGAGTCTCGATCATATTTCAAGTAAATTCTGAATAAGTAAAATTCGAATAAGTCGTCTTGCATTTTTATTTTAGTACATTACTTTTTACGATTATTTTTTCTGAAATAATATTCATACAATTTTATTTTTGGATACAAAACAAAGCTTAGATCAGCGTTGAATGATAAAATATTATATTTTATGGTATACAATTTTATTTATTTCATACTTCATTAGTACGCAGTTAAAAACATTTTAAGGCTAACAAATGAGTACAAAGAGTAATTAATATAAGACATGCAAAATGCTAGATAGATATAATTTCTATATTTTATAATATTTATATGATAAATATTTTAGCACATTAATTTGCAAATATATCAGGTTTATGAATTAGTGATATAATTCATTGCCGAATCCTGTCAGAGAACCTGCATTCGTCCGTCCCTATAATGAGTGACTTTAACGATGGGTTAGGCTGGAATAGACACTTCTTGCCGAACCAGAAATAATATGTTGTAATTTCCAGTTATATTATAACTGTGATTAATATGATAGCATATGATTCCGTCTTATTAAATTATAATAAATCTCCTATTAAAATAGCCAAATAATAATAATCAGCTATTAAATTTGAAATCGTTTTTTTTCTTAGTAATTTACGATATTAATACGTTCCTGTGTATCCTTAACGCTGGTTAAATGCAAAGCAAGTTTGACAAGGTCATACTTCTTTTGCATAAAATATTAATTTTTGATTTATTTATTTATAAATAATTATAAATAACTTAATATCCAATGATATCACGTAGGATAATATTAGTTGAATATTAAATTAATGAATGGATATAAAACTTGTATTTTATGGATAAATTGTTATTGTGTTTCCTAACTCATATTTTATTAATGGCGCTTCCTACACTGTTATTTTATGTTGAAACGACCAAACATACATTAAACGCTTCACTTTTTAGAAATAGATAGATTATTTTTTTCACTGGGATAAAATATATTTAAAATTAATAATACCGGTTAATTTTTGTGTGTTAAAAAATTGAATTAATTTTCGTGAAGCTGTTAAATATATGATATATTCAGTCTTAAGTCGGTCAATAAAAATATTACTCAATCCTTCTACAAAAAACATTTTAGTATTTATAATCCTGAAACTAAATAAAAAAGAAGAAATTAAAAGGAATTTGTGTGGCATTTAATTCAGGTGTCAATGAATGGTGCAGACTCCGACCAGATGTCAAGTTTTTTCTTTTAGTGCTGAATGGAAAGCATTCCAAGACAGTTTTTTTTTTCTTGTCCCTTCGTTGTATATACGCTTCCTGGATCGTGCTAGGAATTTTTATCCTTTCTTGATTTGTAATTCTTTTTTTATTTATTTTTTAATCTTGTTTTTATCTATATATTTTTTATTTTGTTAGTAGTTATAATTCGTTTGTATATAAGCATATATTAGATACACTTAAAAAAAAAAAAAAAAAAAGTTGCCAATTCAGACATCATCAGGATGGAAAAAGATTGAGACCACATAAAGAAGTTTGTTAAATTTTGTTGGAGTGATGTCCTATCTCTATTAGATGAGTCTTTTTTAGATTGTTACTATGAGATGCGTTATCTATGGTGTGCATTTATGTGTTTTTATTTTTATTTCCGTTCTGATGCCTTCCCTAATTAGTGAAACGTTGACTGATTAGTTATTTACTGGAATTTGAGGGGTATAAGGCTTTGTTTTGGAATCTTATATGCATATATTTACTCATAACAATTTCTTTGTAGAAGTAATCGTCTAAACGGTATTAAAAGTAATTAAATTAAAATAAAGCCACCACTTATTTACGGGAATTATTTATCATTTTTATTACTCATGTAGGCCAAATATCTCTGTATGGCATACGACGCAATGTTTCTATGGAAAGAGAAAAAAAAATAATGTAGCTTAAATTGAAGTATAAAAACATTATTGGCTTTTAGACAGGAACCCAATCTATCGGTATTAAACCAACTTTTATACAATCAAGCCCTAAAACCTGTCTGGACTTATGGGATTCGAGTGTGGGGATGCTATCAGGGATTCTAACAGACAAATTATACATAGATTCCAATATACATTTCTTGGGGGAATTTTCAATTTCAAAAAATAATAATAAAAAACTTCCTATGTTAGTAATTGACAAGAACAATTGGTATTCACTGATTGTAAGTGATATGAAAAAAAAAAATATATGATATTTACATCATTTCAATTTTATAACTCTGTTGATTCGGGATCATATTGAAACACAAGCCTCCAAGTTAAGGAATGTCGATCATAAATCATGTCTTCAAATACCTTGTAGGCCCACTTGCCGTACAATTCTACTCTCTCCCCCTCCACTCCCACTAATACCAGTACCAGTACCTCCACCTACCTGAGGAAGCGGGCAGAGGTAAACGCAATGAGCTAGTCCCGATGGCCCAGGGTCGACCAGAACCGTCTAATACAAGGCCATTAGAGTTATGAGCCGCTTTTGTACGTCATTTGTTTGATTATTCTGTTATTTCCCTTGCACTTCCTCTACTAGTAGAAACTATTTAAATTTATTTGTTTCAATATATATATATATATATATATATATATATATATATATATATATATATATATATATATATATATATGTATATAAAATAAATTTTTATTTATTTTTTTAGAATGAACCTACAATTTTTCTTCGTTTTTAGTGATGTTTTAAAATAATGATTTTTCAGAAGGTTTTTACGACAAAATCTTGAAAATAGTATAATTAAATATTTTTCTGTAGCATAATCTATGAAAGATTGCGTTTGTGCCAGTATACATATCACAGCCGAGACAACTTCATACCTGTGGAAGTATATTCACTTCACAAACTTTATTAGATTAATTAAGAATTGATAAATTATTTGCCACTTTTATAAATTTGTTTTATTGAAAACTAGTTTCGAATGTTATACATTCATCCTCAGTTCTAAAAGCACACAAAAAATTCAAAAATAAGCTGTTATAGATGGGAATAAATTTAAGATTGGACTATTGGAAATATTTATTTGGTCAAGTATTCCCATCTATAACAGAAAAAACAATTACTCACCGGCATTACTGGGAAAAACCTGACCCTTAAACCGTTTACCTAAAAACATCCTGCCTATCTCTCGTTCATTGTTAGTACAATGAGAGAAGAAACCAGTACAAACTTTGCTGTTTGATATAATCTATTTAAACCTTGGTGAGTACCAACATGTATTTGATTTGTTGTCTTAATTAAATTCATAATTCATAAATGTTTTATAATACTGATTTATATAATTTAATATGTATAATAATACCAACTATATTTTGAATTGCTTATTTTTGAATTTTTTGTGTGATTTTAGAACTGAGGATGAATGTATAACATTTGAAACTAGTTTTCAATAAAACAAATTTATAGAAGTGGCAAATAATTTATCAATCCCTAATTAGATTGATCCTTCTATACCATCATCCGGATGTCAAATGTTTATTAGATTAACTTAAGGTTAATTAACCGTGACTAACATTTTTTCCCATCACGTCAGGATTTTTCGCAATCTGGAAATAAATATATCGCAAATATGGTAGAAAATCCTTTTTTCTGTACCTAAAGCAGGAGTATGAGGTGACAGCTGCTAGCAGGTACTTCTCTCTAAGCCTCGAATCAAGCAATTTTAAACATTTTCTTTGGTCAGATGTGATTCTCAACCAAACTGTTTAGCTCAGGCCGTGAAAAAAGCTATAGGATTGCATAGAATGAGCCAAAAAATAAAATAAATAAATAAATTATTAGAGAAAAACGTTTTGAGTCTATTTTGAAGTCTCATATTTCCGCTATTTAACCTTTAACGGTTAATTCATTTCATTATCCGAACGTTCACTAATTTCATTTATTAGTTTTATTTTTTATTTTAGGGGGTTAATAATCTTTATAAATACGGGCGGGCTATAGCTGTCTGTATTTTCATTGTATTTAATTATGTTTGTGTAGCTATTGTTTGCTGCTATCTGATATGTATATATATATATATATATATATATATATATATATGTAGACTTACCCAGAGAGTTACTCAACTCCTTTGAATATAATAACATTATAAATTACAGTATCCCAGAATTCACTTACTGATTGATAGTAGACTGAGTGGCAGGTTTCATTAAAGATATTCATTATATTTTTCTACCATTTACCCTCAAGTTAATATTTTCTAGACAGTCTCTAAGCCGAAGACGTGTCTTCCAGACTCTTGTCATCTTCTGGCCTCACGAAGACTCGGTTCCTCCCACGACGTATGCAGACAGCTCGAACCCCCGCAGCGTGGCTCATTACCGGCAGTGAGGCGTTAATAGGCGCATTCGATGGCACGGTTAAGATTTATTGCCTCTTCGTTCCCGACTTATTGATGGTGTTGGACGGCCTCAGCGGGAGTTCTAAAACCATTGGAGGTAATGACATTTATGTACCGTTATTGGTTTGGTATCTATAGGAGGAAGGTAAAATAGACCCGCATGTTACCAAGGAAGTCAAGCGGAGAAGAAATATGGCAAAACAAAGCCTTAAGTCTCTCAAATACCAGTAAACAGCTAACCAATCAAGGCTACGCCAATTCAGGCATCATAAAGAAAATATAGAATAATACAGGCTAGAGACATCACATATCGCATCTACAGTCTAAACAAGACAAACCAGTCTCGGCTTGATTTAATTAATTTTTGTACTATATAAATTTCAACAAAAGATGAACTTTGAAAATCATACTTAAGAGTCTGTCAGTAAGCCATTCTTTTACGACAGCAATACAATAAAATAATGACTTTAATAACATGGATTCTCAAAAAAGATCACCAAGCATATTCCTGTAACAATCATATCCTAAATTATCACGAAAACATAACTATCATAAAGAAGTTATAACTATAAAAAATACAAATTTCTTCTTTTGATGTTTTTAATATCATTTAACGCTACGCTGATGAGACCTTGTATATGTAGGCGAGACAAATAAGTGTGAAGAATAGAATATCCACGATATCTATTATCTGATGAGCGATCAACTTTTCTGGTTATAATTCCCATCATCACGAACAGAAAAAAGTCGAGAAACTGAAAAACATTATTGTATTTTGATATGCCTCCTTAGAGTCATGAAAAATACAAAAAAACTTGGACTATTTTCAGATTTTTAAAACAGTTTTTTGTTGCTACTGTCATCGATTATTATTTATAACTCGATTCGCCTAAGAGACATTCTAAACATGAGGGACACCACTGAATACTCTTAATTTAATGCTTTAGATTTTTTTTTTTTTTCAATTTTGTAACTCCAGTTAGAACCTATCGTAATTTCCTTTTAAAGTCTTAATATGTCTTGTGTTTCCAATTTTCCATGGAAAATAGACTCCATAACCATATAAACATGGATGACCCTGATCATCCTTGTTAGTTGTTAATCTTAAGGCTATTGGAATCGGAAGAAGCAGCATTTTACCCTACATTTTTAGGTGTATAATGTTCAAAATACATTTTGCTACATTTTACCATACCTAAATTGTGCGGAAATCAATGTAATCCAAACAGGTTACCAACGTTATAAATTCGAAATACCAATTGAAAATAAACATGAGCTATAAACGGAATAAAGAAATAAAACGAATGAAGAGAATGGAATAACAAAGATTCGAGAGGTGAGGAAAATGTGTTGTATTGATGGGCGACCACGGTGTAATATAGCAAAGGTAGGCAAAGGCCACGGTAGAGTGAGATTAGGTAGTATGGACTCATTGGTTTGAGATATTAGTGTTTAGGAGTACAGAAAATATTATCCAATCACCTTTTTGAGAAACCTGGTTAATATTCCATCAGTTCCATTAGCATTCTTCTAAAATATAGTTTAAATTGCTGATCCAAATGAGGTAAACATGTTTTAAAAGTTGCAATCATAAATATTTGGAGCCATATTTGGAGTGGGAGTTCCACAAGGGTCAATTCTTGTATCGCTGTTTTGCATTACATTTACTAATGACATACATGTAATGCCTTTGTTTATTTTTATGTTATAATTTCTCATTTCACTAAGACTTGATTTATTTACGCATATTATGTATTTTAATCACTTTATATTTTTCTTTCTGACAGTTACAAATTGAGGCAATTAGTTTCACAACCGGCTTAATCAACTTTTTCACGCAATGTTTTAATTTGTTTTTCACAAATTCTCATAGTATTCATAGTTATTTTGATATATTAAGCACTATTTTGTTTTATTTTACCATCTATAGTTGGGCTTTAGCCTGTTGGTGGATGCTGTTTTTAAATAAAGAAATAGTCAGGATCTATAGAAGTCTGTATCATTATTAAAACTGACTACTTTAGAAATAAGGACCTTTGAAGGACCTCTATCCTCTCCAGAGCTATTATTATTTTTAGAACGTTACAATATATGTATACATTTTCTTCTCCTCCTCTCTTACCACCCATCCTATGTGGCGCGATTTCTAATAGGGTTTCGGCGTCAATTTACTTGGAAATTGTTAAAATTGGCTCTTACAGCATACGATTGTTTATTTTTTAAAAATAAATTCATAATTTACTTTCTCAGTGCGACAATTAGGAGACAAATATTAGAAATAAATTATACATGTTTTAGACAAAATCGATATTTAGCAAACCTAATGAAAAAAAATTCATAAACGTGTTGTTTTTTCACGTTTAAGATGCGAAAAAGCTATTTAAAAATTATGCTTGCAAACAAAAATAAATTAGTTTGGACAATTAAAATCGATCTATAAATTTTCGAGAAAAAAAAAATTCAAAACCGTAAAATATGGCCATTTTTGACATTTAAATCCAGAGCTTGTATTTTGGGGCTTAAATTCGGTTTTTTTTTGTTATCTACCTAGAATAAAAACTTATCCAAAAATTATAATTTTTCGCGGAAATTGCGAAAATGTAAATATAGATTTTTTTGATAAAGGGCTTGAACAAGGCCCAAAATATCTCAAAAAAATATTAACAGAGGGTATATTATTGAGGCATAATGTGCAAATGGTAAAAGGTAATTTTTAACTATTCACATTGGCATATCAAAATTTGTCATTTGTTTTTTAAATGCAATGTAGATACTGCCGTTGTCTCGAAAAAAACAAAACAAAAGTGAATTTTTTTTTTTTTTTTTTTTTTTAAATAATGAATATTTTGATACTTATCACGATAACAAAATCAGGTTTGAAAATCTTTAGACGATCATCAAGTTTAGAAAATATGATGTGCCTACAATTTCACATAGTCACGCAAGAAAAATATGTAAGGTTCTGAAATTTATTTAATAAGTTCTCGCATAGAGATTTTCATGATTACCTAAATACTATAAGCTGAATATTGATGTAAGTTGTTTCACGAAGTCCTAACACGAATAACATAAGGAATAACCGAATAAATTTGTTTATTCATGGCTTGTAAAAGTGGAAATGGATACCAAGTCCAATTATTGGCAAGGTGACGTACCATTAATGTCGCTTGCACAAGATTACCCACACTGGGGAGGATGTCTTGCTCGGCACCTTTCACCCAACTTGAGGAAGGCCCAAGCTTGAACATTACAAGTTGCATAATGGCCGTGGGAACTGCGATTATTGGTCCTATGAAATATACTCCAGTATCTTGTATCTTGCGCAATTGTTTCGACAACTGGAACTGTCTTGGATTTTCATTTCCAGCGAATTATAAATACTAAATATTGGAGCCTTATTTACGTGAGGGCATTCGAAGGGGTCAGATGTTATAAATGCGGGCGGCTTACACAAGACCTGTTAAATTAAATCTTTTTTCACTCTCGAATGTTGATTATTTTTTAATTTATATTTTGTAATATGAAATTTAGGTTTTAAATATGATTGAAATTAGAACTTGATCTGTTTTGGGAGATACTGTGTCCTTAAAAACAATATTGGGTCTTTTCCGTTTCGAGTACCGCAGTTACTAACCGGTGATTTCTTTGATAATGTCTATTATTTTGCATGCTTAATTTTAAACATGTTGTTATTATCAACTAGCCTCGTTACCTGATTTGTTTAAACTACAAAGTTTTAAATTCGGGTAAAATAAATTTCTTTACACTTGTTACTGATTTTAATACCGAGGATAGTTGTGTTTGTTATTATACGGATCAGGGTGTCATATCCCATAGGAATCTGTGTCCAAATGGTTACGATATGGAGCCTCTCCATGAAGGGAGTTTCGTCTGTAATTTGGAGGTATAGAAGAAGAACATGTTATACTACTATACCTCTATGAACTGGAACGTGGTTTCAAGGCTATAAGTTACCATTTAAGACGTCACTTTGGTCTACATATTCTTGGGCAAACGAGTATTCTACAATTAAGTGGTGCGAAAAGGAGTTACAAATGAAACTTGAAGATTTGGATGTTGCATATTTATTTTATAATTTAACAATGTAAATAAATGTTTATTTTTGTTGGTCACTGCATACATTATTAATAACCTAAACTTTAGCATAATATGTTAAACTAGTGATCACATAAAGCACCGGTTAGTAACTGCGGTACTCGAAACGGAAAAGACCCACAATATTCATTAACTACTCCTTTTTGGAAATTCTGTTAAATAAACGATTTGGTAAATACTTTAGGCAATTACTATAATTTTTAAACCGAGAGATTACACCATTGCATTTGTAACAGTTGATCCTTATTACTGAACCCAAGCCCCTTCAAGTACTGAAGTTATACAATTTTTATTTTATATATCATTATCCCCCAAAGGAGGCCAAACGATCACTTTCCTCCAACAGCTACACGCCAAATAGAATGTGGAAGGATTGATGCAATGCGATTGGAATTCCATCTGTCCTAGACTCCATCACGCCCCGCCAAAATCCAATCAATCCAACCGATCGTGAATGAGGAAACTGATGGAGTGGAACGATAAACTTCACAGTTTTTAAGCTATGCTATAATAATAATAAAAATTGTTGATCAGTTAATACAGTATAGTTGAAATTCTCGATTATCTACTTTACGAATATTTTTTTTTTACTATTGATGATATTAAAAAATATAAAGGGGATAGAGATTGAATTAATTAATGTTCTAGTTATTGTAGAGAGGCACTATTTATGTATGTCCCATTAATTCTCAAGAGTTATATTAATCTGTACATTGAAATATTTGTGGACTGTAAATAATATAAATTGGTGAGAGTTAGGTACCGTGGAAAAGTATGAAGGAGAATGTTGGTTGGGGGTACGGTCAATAAATGAACACACAATAAGAAGAAAAACTTATATAATATATGCCGACGTTTCGGCCTAAGTTTAGGCCATCGTCAGGCCTAAAAAAAGATAATAGATAAAACAACAGTGGCAGTACCAGTAATAATAAGAAAGTTAACAAGTTTGTTAAATATTATAAAATATGTGTTTACGTGTTATACGTGAGCAGGAATATAACCTGTTGGTAGAAAATGGAACGATGGAGTGTAGTGATCGTCAGTGGAGCCCTTGAAATCTTTTTCATTCTAAGCACTCCATTTGGATTGATCATGGCTCTCTTTAAGATTGCAATACAAGCTTAAGAAATCCTACGCATAGCATAAACCTAACACCAAACGTGCCCTTCCCACAGAACTCACTTTAAAAAAAAATATATACTCAACTGACAAGTGACAGGTTTATTGGACTCAGATGCAGCGAGAAGAAGACATAACTCCGGTAGCGACACCCGAGACCCGACAGGAGAGAATTGGGCAGCTGTTGGTCGCCACAAATCAAACGCCAAAGGCCAAGTGTGCTGTAGGTGTCTGGTGCCCAGCGGCGTTTGTCTCGGTTCGAACATCGCCTTATTTGTAGGCTTTGCGCAATGCTATTTGATTACAGGTATTGGTCACCTGTTGTACATGAGGCCGTTAATGCCGTAAATCGGCGACTGCCAATGGAACAGGGCAATTCGTTATTAACTATAACATAACAACATTGTTAGAGATATATATACATGCTAATGGCTTTGTTTTTCATGTTAGATACGGGCCAGGAAAAAAAAATGCCACACATATTGTATTGTTATAAGATGCTATGCATAAATTAAAATAACCTCTGTATACCTTAAAAAATAAATAAATTAATAAAAATCAGAGTTTCCGTATCTCTCTAAAAAGACAAGGCCTTCCGAATCTTTCTTCTTATTCAAACATTAAACCAAAGAAACACAATTGAATGATAATCTAAAATATATACCTATATAATTCAGATGAAAAAGATAAATAAAAAAAGATAAAGAATTATTTTTTGTTATTTATTTGATTTTTTTTCTGTTATTGCATCTCTGTCATTAATTGCAATCTTTGTGTGTTTTAGGAATTTATAATAGCCATTACGAAATTAGGTCTGGCAATTTTTCTCAAAAAAATAATCTGTACAAAGACAATTTTAATTTTATGAAATAACATCAATCATCATAATAAAGACTTTTTTTAAACTCATTATAAACATTTTCTTTATCCAAACAAAAATTGTTAGTGTGCTCCTCATGGTACTGGGTCTACTGGTCTACTGGGTCTACTGGTCTACTGGGTCTAGAGGTAAATTCGGTTATGATTTTGTTTCCTTAAATAACTGTAATATAAAATGTAAAACGAAATTATAATGCATTGCGAAATTTAAATTTCAAAAAACCTAAACTGAGAAGCGTCATGAAATTAGAAACTTAGAATAGATTTTTCTAAAACTACTGCTTTTATTTTATTTACATTACTTCTTTTATTTTCTATTTGTTCAATTTTATTTTTATTTTTTATACATGTCTTTATACCCACATATTATCCCTTTGTCTCTTTATTTCTAGCCATGATGAAGACCTATGTTGTGAGTCGAAACGTCGGCATTAAATAGATAGTTACTAATTTTTCTAAAATGTTTACATACAATAAATGATTAGTTTTTGAATTTTATGTCTAAGTAAATTTATGTGTATTATGTATGGACTTTAACACCTCCCCTTAAATGAACTTATATTTTAAATTTCAAATATTAATAATTTGTTGAATGTAAACATTTTAGAAAAATCTATTCCAAGTTTCTAATTTCATGATGGTTCTCAGTTTAGATTTTTTGAAATTTAATTTTCGCAATGCATTATAATTTCGTTTTAGATTTTATATTACAGCTATTTAAAGGAACCAAAAGCATAACCGAATTTACCTCAAGACCTACAAGACCCTACCTACCCTAAGGGCACACAGTACCATGAGGTGCACACTAACAATTTTCGTTTGGACGAAGAAAATGTTTATGTTGAGTTAAAAAAAGTCTTTATTATGATTGATGTTATTTCATAAAATTAAAATTATTTTTTTGAGAAAAGAAGGTGGTCTTTCTTCTTCCCCTCCTATGGGATGAAGAAGACCTTTAGGGATATATCGTGTAAATGTTTAAAGATTCTCGTCTTTCGTATAATTATTACAGAAGAAAACTTTAAAAGAAAAACAAATAAATTATTAAAATAGTAATTTAAAAAAATATGTAATACCATTCTAGGGTAATTTATTGAATTATAAGTATTAAAATAATGAAATGCTTATTATTCTTAGGAAATGCTTATTTTATAGCTTCTTATAATCTTAATTTATAGCTTCTAATGAAATGCTTATTTTATTAATAATGAAATGAATTGAAATGCTTTATTTCTATTATCGTATTCTATTTTATTTATTTATTTTTATTTTTTTATTTTTTTTTTTTTTTTTTGTGATGAAGTCTCCTGCCTGTAATTTTCTGCCTATAAGTACGGTATCAATTAATGTTATTTATTTTTTCAATTGATTTGATCACCTTTTTCGGTTATTGGTACTGGTATTTATTCCCGGAATAAACACAAAATAGTTACTAATGTACCCGGATGGGAATTGAATCCACAACGCTCGAAACCAGGCTCTCTGAGCCCCCTCCTCGACGGACTTGTTCTTTATAGGTGGAATTTCTTGGAATAAAAAATGTTAATGTTTTTTTGAATAAATTAGGGCTATTATTTATTTAAGGCCGTACTCTAAATTAATGTTATGGGCATTTACTTCCGTCCGTATCCTTCACCTCTTGATCTTCCCGCTCTTCGAAGGCGGTCATTCTTCTTGCGCGATTTGCCGACGTCTGGAGAGATGTTGAAACGTGACTCCGTAGCGAGGACTTATGCAAGTATGCAGCACTTTTTACTCCAGCCAAGGGTAAGCAGGAATAATTGGAACGACTCTGTAGTTTCTTTTCTGTACTAATTAGTTCTAATTAATGAACTTTTTTTTTTTTGATGACTGGATTTATCGAATTTCCATTTCGGGAAACATCGAACACAGTCCTTGACGAATTAATTTAAACTGTGTATTTGAATATGTTTTCACTAGCATAAAATACTGTTCGTTACTGAACTTAAGCCTGAGATTTATAGTTTCTGATCAAGTTCCGTATACGTTTTCTATTGAAGTTGCAATCTTGCACGTGCCTCACATGAGCTATTTTCATTCATATCATATTTCATTTTTATAATCAGTTATTTATTAATTTTTTCTATGAAAAAAATATCGTTTCCTGGATTTTTATTAATATAATCTATTTCAAATTATATGTCTTTTACTTATAATTAATACACTTAAGTCTTATCTTTGAATTCCTTAAAAGGATATCAGGTGACATTTCATACTGTAATATTTTCTAGGATTAAAAAAAAAATTCTAACTGAATTCATAATTTAAAAAAAAACAGTTATGCAATGAAAAAAAAATGAGGAATAAGCTCTAAGTAATAATTTCTCCAAACTTAATATACTGTCTCGGAAATTTAATATTTCATATATATATATATATATATATATATATATATATATATATATATATATATATATATATCCTGCGATAATTACAGCGCATTTATAAAATAAGCTCTAAGTAATAATTTATCCAAATTTTTTATTAATTTATCCAACTTTAAATATCCTATCTCTGAAATTTAATACTTCAATACTAAATATATTTAATATTTCATAAATATGTATGTGTGGGTATATATATATATATATATATATATATATATATATATATATATATATATATATATATATATATGACTATAAGACCAGCGATAATTACAGCGCATTTATAAAATTTAATCAATGGTTTTTGTTGTTTAAATGTTCTTCCTATTCTTTATTTGTTTTATTAGATATTTACTGTTAAAAACGTTAGAGTTTAAAGTTAATTTTAACGTTGCAAATATCCAAAATTTCGACAAACACAATCTTGGCCTTCTCTTTCTAGCTAGAATATATTGTTAACGTATATGATAACTCGACCTTCCTGTCCTAGCTAAAGTACATAAGGGTGATAAGCCATAATAAACAAACTAACGATTAAAAAAAAATATAAAAAAAATAGTATTAATAATTAAATAATAATGCACTAAGAAATACAGGAACAAGGAAACAAAAATGGGTACAATTAACTGTAAATTAAAGGTAAAGGTTGGCCAGACTGTCGCCATTAACGGTCAGCAATGTCGAAGCAACATAATCGCTATTTAAAAAAAAAATTTCAAATAAATCGGCGTAGAGATATTAAAAACAAAAATAAACCGTATCGAAAACTGTCCGACACACCTGAACTTTAGTGTAACCGGTAATTAAATACACGAATGCCTATAATTATGAGATATAAACCCGTTATCGTGTTGTTATTAATCCGCCAAGCCGAGAAATTATTCATTGAACATATTTTATCACTTTTCTATCACATTTTCTAATTCATCGCACTCAAGATGGGCGGATGAGTTTGGAAGAAAATATTTAGTCCCTTCTTGTACGTATTACAGTTTTAATATTTACACGAAACATACCTGTTGAAATCTTATTGAAATTGACTCATGTGATTTCTAACTAGGACTACTTACATTTTTTTATGCTAAAGAATCATTTATTAACACAAAGTTTTGGGATTGAAATATTAGATATTAGAAATAGGATTATTTAGATTAGGGAAAATAATTGCTTAGAACTTTTTCCTAATTTTCACTAGGCAACTTTTTTTATTATGAATTCTGTTCGAATTTTTTTTTACTCTTAGAAAATATTGTAGTATAAGAAATATCCCTGTTATGGAGTTCAAAGATAAGACTTACATGGATTAATTAAACAAGTAAAAGACATTTAGGATTCAAGGAAGAAGATTATTTTCCTTTATACGATTATAATAGCAAGATAAAAAGGGCACAGTAGTATAAAAAATAATGGTAGTTTTAAATCTTGATGTTGATTTGATGACTCAATTTTTTTTTTAATTTTTAATTAATTTTTGTAATTCTAGTTTTTAAGCTTTAATGAATATTGATTTCATTACAATGTCTTGATGTATTTTTTAAACCATTTTATGGTCTTCATTAGTTTTTTGATTTATTATTATTAAAATGATTTTAAAGTTGGCAACTCCTCTCCTTCTTAGGGAGGTTATGTATTTGGTTATCCCTGACGGGGTTTTAGTTTTATTTTAATGTAATAATTTATTTATTTATGGATTATTTATAAGATTTTATGTTCCCTCTGTGTCTGGATGGTAAGTCCTCTTATTTATCATATGTTTCCTAAGTACACCATCGCGATTTTTCGTCAAATGTACTAATCCCTGAGGATGTCTGAATAGGCGAAAATCTGTATGATAAATGAATTAATGTATTATATATATATATATTATTTTTTTGAGACTACTGTGGCCTTGTTATCTTACTATTATAGATAAATAAAATATAAATTATATTTATAAAAATCGAGGAAACGATAATTTTTTTCATAGAAAAAAATTAATAAATAACTGATTATAAAAATGAAATACAAAATAAATAACATTTCTGACACACTCCAGAATGTCAGATAACTGAACCCTGTGACTGCTTCAGATGACATTATACTAAATTAAAGCAGATACTCTTTAAGGTTACACCGCTTTGCTCTTATTATTACCATAAGATTTCAAGTTTCACACGGCTGTAAATAATTCCAGAAAGCATTGAATTTTTCACGCATTTAAAACTTCTCCAGTAAAAATTTAGGTCAGGGCTCTTATTACGTTTATCATATTCTTTAGATTTGCAGGATTTTGCGAAAACCGTATCTGATTATCCCAGTAATATGGACTATGTCACTTTAATTCGAGACGGAACGGAATAAACATTAGTTTTTTCTCAACATTAAACTTATTCTCGGTAAAAAATAAGAAGATAAATTGATGGTGTGGATGGGTTACATTTTTCTTCATGTATCTACTGAATATCTTGCCTTTATATTTAATTGATTGCGTAAATGATAGTAAGGCCAATTCTAGCTGGGGTATTGAAAATACAGGACACGTTTTAGCATTAGCTAATTAACAATTATAAGTTTTGAATTTGCATATAATACCTCCTTCAGAGACATATCCTTTCTCACAGCTTACCGCCTTCATTTTCTTCACCTTTGTTAATACAAACGAATATATTTTTAATTATCGTTTGGCAGTAATACAATATTACATCTGTTTATATCATTGGCTTGTATAATAGTTTTGGTGGAAATAATATATTCTTCGGTACCCACCAGATTACGGCTCTTTTCAGAACTTCGGATTTACGAATATAAATATATATATATATATATATATATATATATATATATATATATATATATATATATATATATATATATATATATAGATAGAAGATAGAGCTAAAAACGATTTCGAGAAGAAAGAAATTCGTTGAAAGAATTTTAAGTAGCTAAGAAATATAATTGTATTTATTAAATCTTGAAGAATTCACATTTTATTTGATTTTTATATTACTTATTTTATATTACATTTTTATTGATTTTGTAGCCGTCACAAAATTAGGAACTATTTGGAGATGCAATGGGAATTTCTGATTTTTTTTTTGTTTTTGTTTTGCAATGGAAGAGCCAAGGTATCTCGTATCAGACCACACGACAAAGACATTCTCCGAGATTGCAAGGGCTGTCAAAGAATTTGGGAAGCCAAAATAAGTGCCTTAAGTTTCTAATTTCGTGACGTCTACTATAGAAGGAATTGTGATACCTCTATGTTGAAAAACATCTACTAGATTTTATTATTAATAAACTAATAAATACTTTTAACACTAAATAGGAAGTATTTGGTTGAAGATTCCTTGATTTTTTTTATACTTAACATAAAAACAATTTTTAATAAATTTAATTCCAACTTTTTTGAAGACACTAAAAAAAAAAAAAAATAACGCCAATTATAGTTCAGTTGAAATATTGATTTAGAATAAGAATTACTTTCAAGTAGTTAGTTAAAGTAATATCTCATTAATTTTGACAAACAAAAAATTATAATTTTTTGACATGATATTAAGTTTACGTCTAAATAAATATAGTATATATTGAAAATTTCTGCTACCAATTTCGTGTGGTGCAACTACTGAATATTTTGCCTAATGATTTCATCCATAAGAATTTAATTCTAAAGATAACTTAACTTGGTGTGTGGTAAATTTCAACTTCATTTAATTCAAATTTGTAATCTTCACAATGTATCTAGTAATTTATATTATTTCTAGTATTAACATAGTGCTAAATCGTTCACATTTTTTTCCCGCGATATCTATTGCCTTATACGTTAATCAATAACGTTTAGTTGTTTAATACGACATAGCCAGACCAGCTGAGATGGAAGACCCCCCAAAGGAGAAAGAGACAGTACGCGTGTTTGAAAAAAAAAAAAAAAAAAAAAAAATGAAGACAAAAAAGGAAATAAAAAGGATGCCGATAAACAGAGCGTATAAAGGATCGTTCCGGGTCAGGATTAATGTAATCACTTTTTTCTTCTCAGGACATCTCCTTAGAAGGACTTCTTGTCACAGCTACTGGTAACTTCAACCTTTCAGCGTCGGACAGACGGTGCCGCGGTTGATGAGCACATCCTCACAAATATTGTCGCAACGGTCCCTCGTTAGTTGAGGCATAGGATTTATGACGTGGAGTCCTTACCAATCAGCGATCCTGTGGTCTTCATCCACTTTCAAAGGAAATGTCTTTTCTAATCTGATTTTGACAATGAAATTCGCGCTTTAAAGGCAATGTGTATGTATAAAATATGAATTGATAGCTTAAAAACTATTAAAAATTGAATAAGACAGTTAACGCTAATTATTACATAAAAAATGTATACTAAGGGAAAGAATGATAGCATACCGTTGGTTAAGATATTCCGAAGGCTCGTACTGCAAACGGCTACTTTGCAGTTGGAACAAAAAACTGTTTTAAAACGTAACTAAAAATAAAAAAAAAACCGTTCAACTTTTGATGAATGTTTCAAGTATCTAAGGGTGTATATAAAAATACAATATTGTATGAAATGTATGAAGCCATCAGTATGGCAAATTAGAGTCAGCTAGTTATTCACAAAAAAGAGGATCGAAAATATCAAAACTGCTTTCCCAACCCCAGAAATGGTTTTTCGCAATCTATACATAAAGATAGACCTAACTATGCAGACATACCAATAAAATATTACACAGGACAGTTATCTTATCATACCATTCTAAGAAAGATAAAACAGAAAAGGAACAGGATAAAAGATCACCTGTTTCATCATCTTTTTTTTTTTTAATCTTAATTATAAAATTATATAATTTCATAATTAAGAATTTGTCTAATTTTAACTTTTATACTTTTTATTTAGGTATGGTCTAAATTTTTTATTATTTTTAAAGTCTTATTAAAATAAATTTCATTAAGTGCACTGAAAATTTATAGAAAATTTAATTAAACAAAAAAATTTATTTGGACATCATCACCCAATAAAGAAATTATATAACTATTATATTGTTAATTGTTTCCTTACATAATGTAACACCCAACACTGTTAATTATGGTAATTTAAATGAAGCAAAATAGTTTAACTTTTTAAACTTCAGTTCTTTATTTCAATGCAAACTTGATTAAAATGACCGACGATTTGTATTTATTTATTTATCTCGTTTTTTGGTTTATTATTTTAAATAATGAACTTTTATAATCGTCTAAGAAAAAATATTAACCCTTCCCTCTCAAAATTTGTAGTTTTACGTTTCAAGATACGTAGAATCCGAAAATCGAATACAAAAAATCGGCTTTTCTCTGAGACTTCTTGCGCGATTTTTTTTTTTTTTTTATTTGGACCCAAAATCACAGGCTACTTCAGAATGATCCTCTGAACTCGACATTACCATCAGCTGTTTCGGATCGAAATGACGGCCCATTAGAAGTTTCATAGGTCCATATCTCAAGATACGTCCATTTTTTAAGATAAAGGAAGAAGCATGAAGTGTTAATTATTTGCAGAAAATAAATCTTTGTGTAATTATTTGCAGCGTTTTCTATTTAGCTACTTTTCCCGTCTTACTCATTCCGATCCTTTTTTTTAATAATGTCATTATTAGACTGGTCAATATGTTGTGTAAATTAGTCATTTAGCAAAGTTGAGTAGCCACTCTCAATTTAATCATGAGTTTTGTTTTAATATTTATTTCCCTAGATATCATGAAAAGAGATAAGCTAAGACAATTTTAATTTTTATTCTTTGTTAAGAATTTAATTTATTCTTGCCAAGTTTAGCTTATACAATTGAATTATATTAATCATACAAGGGATATTTTTTCTTGTATCTCAGTTTTCAATCGGTATGCGAGGGTCATGTAATGTATATCTTAAAAGATTTTAGGTACAAAATTAATGAGAGTGTGCCAAAGTGATAAGGTTTAATAGTTTGGAATTTATTCAAGGATATCGGCCACATTAACAAAGACGTTGGAACTTTTTATTTCTAGATCACGACAAGACCTTCGATTTATCTTGACAGCGTCGCCGATATCTGTCAGTGACAGCAACTGTTACTTCTAGCTACTGTTCACTGATTTGTGGAACGGGTGAAGAATGTGCAGTTTATTTCTATTTTTAAATTAATTAAAAAATGAATACTTCGAAGAGTGGATAACTATTAAAGAAATGTTGATTAACCTTGAGTAGGCACCGATATCAATTCAATTATACAATGCGGTGTTAAAGATAATGATTTCAGATATAATAACTTCAGATTAGGTACTTCGGTAGCGGCAGCGCAAGAAATCGCTTTGTAAATTGCGGAATATATTCTTGGAAATCGTAATAGTAAAAAGGAAAATAATAGGCAAGGACATGTACATTTAATATGAAAGGCGATCTATAACGGATAAGGACATGTTTGAAATGGGCAGTGATTCCGAAGTGTGTTGGTATGCCAATTGATAACAGATAATCATTGGTACACATTGGCACTTAACAAGAACTATTATAATGCAATTAAGGAAGAAGATAAATGGGTTCTAAATTGGATTGCGCAAGCGTAATGTGATTAAGATTACGGTAAAAGTATTAATCAGTTGGGACTAAAGATAATTGCATGGTAACCGTGAGTACTACATTAACTTCTTTGCCTATACACTGTGATTGTGTGTTGCAATCAGGGGCCGGAACTAGGAAATTTGTCAGGGAGGGGAGGGGGGGGGGCAGTTTAATATTTCCGCCCCTTTTTTCAACCCATCTAATTCAAAACAGTATTTTAGGTAATATATTTTGAAATAAATATATCATCATCTCATACATAACTCTTTTTATTGACTGAGATGGATAAAAAATCAAAAAGCAGATAAAATATTTTTTACAATAGCCCTCTAAATTCTGCCACCCGGGATAAGTGTCCCCTTTCCTCTCTCCCCCCCCCCATCCCAGTTCCGGGCCTGGTAGCAGTCCTACATGCAGTAATAATATTAATAGTAATGGTCGTTACTGATTATAATTTCAACATCTTTTAGTTCTATTTCATTGTAGTTTAGTATTGAATATTGTCTTCCTGTAAATAAAAACAATCCTAAGTGTTAAAATATTTGCACATAAAAACTTTCTTAGTAACAAATCGCTTTGCTGTAGCATTACACGTATTACGAAACAAAAAAAATGGCTCTATTTCCTTGTATAATATTTTTTTTTTCATTACCAAAGTTGTTAATGGTTCTCGTTAAATTCATATTAGAAATGCTTCCTACTCAAAGTTGGTATTTCAACTCTAATGGGTCCGACATTTGTTGAATTAAAACAGGAAAAGAAATCATTCAAAAGAATATTTCTTTTTATGTTCTGTCGGAATTCCAAATATTTTTGCTTATTTTTATTCCATATCTTCTAATTCGAAGTCATTTGTCATCGCGCCTCAAGGCTTTTTGTGTCATTTATCTTGGTTGCTTATATACATTTTTATAAAATATTTATTTATTAGTTAAATTTATATTTCATATAGCAATGTGTATTTCGTTATGATGTTGTGTGTTTTAATAAGAAGAAAGATGCGTGGTTTTTGACGTTACTCGAGTTTAAATTACTTTGTAGTCGACAACTAAACAAAATTCTCTGACTAAAAGTAGATATTGGTATGAAATTTAAAGGCGGATGGTTATAATCATGCAATTCGTAAATAATCTGATTCTTATATCCTTTAAACTTTAAATAGAAGTTAGCTAAAACGGAATACGAGTTAAAAAATAACAGATAAGCTACCTATCTCTAATGATTAATGAATTAAATGAGGATTGTACTTATATATACATATATATATTATAAAATATTTTCCAAAATCTGAAAAGTGAATACATTTTTTCTAATGTAAATAATTACAAATTTATTCAGGTTAGTTTTATTTAACCAATAAGCTTAGGATAATAGGATTTAAGATGAATAATGAACTTTATCATCATCATCATTATTATTATGAATTTGCACCATATGCTGATGTATAATAACGTATTTGTAGCCTTCTCTAACCATCTTGCCTAAACTAGTTCCATTGTGGATGAGTGTTCTAAAGATAACCACTGCCTAGCAATTACGTAGTCAGTCGAATTATTAATGCAAGAACTTTCGTGGGCGTTGCCGGGCGAACCCGTCTCGATCAGTCGTTGGCTTCCTCAAAGGATCTTACTGCTGACATGATGTAACGCCCAGTTTAGTATCTATTACATTTGTACATGGTCAGAATTATTTATATATTTTATAATAGTGTTTAGAAAACTTAAATTTATATAAGAATTGAATTTCGTTTTCCTTCCCGAATCGAGTCCAACCAATTTTGTGAAAATAACTGAAATAATTTTCAAATGAGCTACTTAGTTTTTGGCGGTTATTTTTTGGCTTATCCATTTTCAAAAAATCGATTTTTTATTTTATTTGATTAAAAACAAAACTCTTATTTTCTCCCAATTTTTAAATTCAATTTCAGATTCGAAATTGATATAAATTCGTGATTAGATGACACATTTGTGTTTCTACAATGTTCAATATTTTTGGCCAAAATTACTTAAATATAATTTCTTATAAAAAAATAAGAAGATTTCACATTTTAAATATTTCCACTAAAATATTGGAAGAATAAATACTTATATAAACACAGGATTTTTAGCAGGTTTGATTGGTGGTTTTGATAATTTGAATGCATTTAGATGTCGTTTTTTGAAAAAGGCTTAAGCGCCAAAAATTCCACCTCTATCGATTTCCACTATCGATATATCGAAAAAAAATTGGAAATGGTCTAAAAATGGAATATTGATGACGTAAGCGCCAAATAATAAAGACTCTCAGTCGTCACTCTGGCCTTAACCAGTGCTAAAATCCTTTAAAATATATTGTAATTATAAAGATTTTACCACCTTAATAAACACCTTAATACAGTAGAGAATAATGTTTTAAAAAAATATTGTTTTTTGGGGGAAAAACCGTTTCATGTGTTTCCTGTAAAGATGGCGCTTACGCCTTTTAAAAAAAACGACGTCTATTTGTTTAAGTATAAAATATATCCCATTAAAGTAAATCATCACTTACATTAATATTTTAGTACAGACAAACGTTTTTATAATTGTGTAAATACTTAAATGTAATGTTACTAATTAAGAAAATAATTGTGGATTGTGAAACGAAATAAAAATAGGAATACTTTAATATGTATTAATTATATAAACTAATTTTTAAAAGGTTTGTTTATCTTCTTATAGTTTTATATTTTTCAAGAAATATCGATTAATAACGCTTTCTGATTGATATTATTTATTCAAATACTTCCACAAATAAACAGCGTGTTTCGGTAGCGCATTTTCAAGTTCATCTTGTTTTTTTGAGTTAAACATATGTTAAATTAACTATGTCAAAATTCTTGCACTTCACCTTAACATCTATTTATCATAAGTTTCCTTATTTGCCATTATATTTCTTATTTTAAATTATCTTTTTACCTTATTAGAAGTGCTGTTTTAAAGGTTGTTGATGTGTGGATGTATTTGAATAAATAATATCAATCGGAAAGCGTTATTAATCGATATTTCTTGAAAAATATAAAACTATAAGAAGATAATTTAATCCAAAGAAGAAAATTATGGATGAAAATTAAATTATATTAAAATTTGAACTAATTATTATATTTAAATTTCAATTACCTTTATGTTAGCTTCTAACACTTTAATAAGATTTTTTAAATTATTTTTGATTTTATTTATACGCGATTTTATTTTTATTTGTTCCTATAATATAACATGGCGGAAGTCTTGTTATTCTCATTGACTCAGGGATATATTTCTTTTTTTTTTTTTTAATAATATGCCACTTAAGATATTTAGACAGAACTTATCTACTTAAAATATATATGAAGTAAAATAACTAGCATTAAATACAAAAAAAATATGACAGATATCAAAACAACGAATGTAGTAAGGTAGTAACGGTTTGAGTAAGGTTATCATTTATCCAATCACTTAAGCCTTATGAAAGGTCATATACAAGGCAATGTGTATGCAACACCCGCTTATTTATTGATCTGTATTAATTTATTGCCTATCTGTATTAAAATTTATTTTATAATTTATAGTCCTGAGTCATATACATGAATTATATTTTATTAGAGTGAAGAAAGCTTATCTTAGCAAATGTTAACTTTGAAAAATAAACGGGTGTTATATTATATATATATGTTTATCTTGCATGTTGAATAACTATATTATAATAAAATATATTGCCGACTGAGTACGAATCTAATTTGAGGTTTGAATTAAAAATAAAAAAATCAATGTTAAACATTTGTTATGACGATGATATTTAGCTCTCGAATAAGACTTCCTTAATATATCCGTTAGTCACGGACGAACTTAGTCTTGGAATAGGGTAACCTCGAAAATAACATTATCACAGCACTTCTTTCTTCTGTGGACTAAATTACTTTTATTGCTTATTTTTTTAGATATATATTTTTTTTCCTGAACTTTAGTTCTGTATTATTTCCATATGTTCCCATTATCTGGAAGTTGTATACTAGATTAGGAAAGGATTGAATGATAAGTGGAATTGAAAATTGTGGAGAAATGAGAAGATAGTTGGATGGATTAAAATAAACAAAACATAGAAAAAAAAATGTAATGTAATCGAATGAAGATGAAAATACTATGAGTTATGGAGAAGGATGATTGTACGATGTATGATGAAAGAGAAAAGGAAGGAAAAAAATGTAAAATGTATATATATATATATATATATATATATATATATATATAAATACCAATATACAATTCAAAATATACTATTGAATAGTACCAGTACGCTGTGTATTGTAGCAACCCAATGTATTTGGGCAGCATTGATGTTCAATAAATCATTTACTTTCTTTTTTTATATTTTCATTCAATATCTTATTTTAGTTCAATATTGAATTAGGTTAGATTAGTTAAATAAATGACCTTAAATCTCAATCTAAAAAAAAAAAAATCTGGTTATCCACATACAGAATTTTCCTTGCCACATTGGATGTTAACAAATACGAAAATTGTTGGTTGTTACATCTGTTATTATTTAATTTTCTATCTATTTATTTCCATTGTATTTTACATATTTTTTCAATAATTGTAATTTCTTTTTATGTCATTTTGTTTTTCAATTTATTATTTTTTTTTTCTCTTTACTTTCTATGTATGGTATGACCGGTTTTCTAACAGCCCTAATACCCTTGAGTGTGGTAGCTTGTATTATTTCTCAATAAAAATATATATAATACAAATTATTAATTTTTAAAATTTAGTTTAGATGTATACATGGATGTATACAATTTAGAATTATTTTTAACAAATAATAAAAAGTAAAACCGGTATCTATTGGAAACTGTGCAGTATACTTTAAAAAATACCTAGAACCTACCGCTTAAAGATAAGCTTTCTTCACTCCAATAAAATATAATTCATATATATGACTCAGGATTATAAATTATAAAATAAATTTTAATACAGATCGGCAATAAATTAATATTAATAATTTAAATCAATAAATAATCAGGTGTTGCATAAAGATTGTCTTGTATTGCCTGTGCAAAGTACTTTAAAAAATACCTAGAAGTGGTAGGAAAGTGAAAAAATTACTAAAACCTCCAATACGCTGTATCGTTGCCAATACTCATCTAATTTAGATGATTTTCTTTGTATTGTAGAGAATTTAATTACTTTTCAAATGATCATGGTATATATATATATATATATATATATATATATATAAACCAAATCTTTCTGCCTGTTCAAGAGCTATAGCGTAGACTGAACAATGGCTTAAAAGCGTTGTTTGTTTTTTACTCAGGAACTCTAAAACTCTTAGAGCCGTTGAAAATTGCATTTCAAAATTTTTATCCGATTGCAACATTTTATTCCTCATTTGGTACCTACTGGTAGGAAAGTAAAAAAAAAATGGTATTTAATACCTTTTTGTGCTGGTCTCCTCAATTAAGTGATTTTTATTAGTTTTAAGGAAAGACTAACTATCGATACGTATGGTATAATAGTATAATATATTATACTACATATAATAGGTATAATGATTAGCATACCAGGAATGAAGACATTACTCTTAAGATAGGGCAGTTGCCATTTTTGGCGAGACTCGAAACCAGTCCGTACGTCGTAGATTGTATTAATTGGTCCAGCGACACACACCATTGACACCATGTGTAATTCAACAATGTTGATAAATATACTCCGACTTTTTTTTCCTTACAATATCGTATTACCTTCTGCTAATTGGCCTAAGATAAAATATCATTCATTCCTTAATCCCCTAGTATTTTTCTCATTGGATGAAAAAAAAAAAATTAAACACCGTGGTATTTCGAGGCCGTATGTATTTTCTTATTAAATTATCCACTCATTCAAAGATGGTGAAGTCCATTTTTGTCCAGAACTTTTAAGAAATTTTAGACATCACGGGAATATTTATTCTATTTTATTTTTATTTATTGATTTATTTTAGTGGATGACGGACCATGGGACTTAGGGTCAACGTATATAAAAATATAAATGAATCTTGGGTTGATACGAAATATTAAAAAAAAAATTAATTAAAGAAAACAAAAACAAAAAAAAAAGATACCAGTTATTGCTAGAATATTTCATCGCGGGACATAATAAAACATAAAGGCGGCGATTTGAAAGCTCCAAATGGAACAATGGAACGTTTAAGTGAAGCGATTGGAATGCTTGGAGTTAATAAGAATTTTAAGGGCTACCGACTGGTAGTTCATACTCACGTATTTTATAATAATTATACTCTACAAATATATTCATATACACATTAATATAATTCTTAAGAATTAGTGGGATATAAATAATGCCTATACAATAGCAAGAGTATTAAATATTAACCCTCCAAAAAAAAAAAAAAAATCTGGACATTTCAAGTATATTAGAAATTCACTAAAATTGTTTATTTCATTTTAATTAATTTTTATGTATTTTTAAAGTAGGTAATTAGTAGAAAAAAAAGTATACAAAAGTATAATTTATTCATATAAATATTTTTGTAACATATTTTAACAGGCATCATCAGGACAGAATGGTACGTGTAAATTGCCATACAGTGATGTATTATATTATATGATGTATTTTTTAGTGAAGTATTATCACTATTTGCGTGGGATATTTAAGCTATTGATGTGAGATGTGCTTTCTCTAATCTGCATTTATGTGAAATGTTCTTTCTCTGATGCCTGTATTAGCTGGTTAGTCGATCTGCTGAGAGAATTAAGGGTTTATATGTGAATGTTCAATAATATTAAAAAATATATTTATATTGATAATGAAGATATTTATTTACAAATTCTGGATTGTGTTGTTAACAGAATATTATAATATTTACATTATTTACTTCTGTGATTTTTTTTTTATTGATTAGGTGACGAAACGCATAGGTATTAAATATGTAAGGTGATGAATCAACACAAAATTACAGCTTTCACGCCTGTTTTACCGATTATTTATTAATATTCCCATCTTTAACAACAATCTCAGATTCAGATAGGTCGGCTTCAAAAGCCCCTTACAAGTTCCTTTACCGCTTAATCGGGACATAGCATCGAGATGTCCGTTTGTGGGCCAGTCTTTGTTGAAGGATACACTGTTATCTATGGTAATGCTATGGTAATGCATGGTATGGTTGGACCATGAGAAGAACAACCGGTACCGAGCGGACCATGGGGGTCCCAGGTGGGAATAATAATTGATAGGTAAAAGGTTCATTATACCATTTACATAATTTAAATATACCTATTTTTTAAGTCTGATAACATTAAAAATGGAAATCTCTTAACAAACCAATAAAATAATATTGAAAAGTAAGAAACTAAAATCCAATGCGTATCTAGGTGTTATTATTTATTTATTTATTTTTTTGTCTAAAGACTGTACACTGTATTAATATATTTTTATTCTTTTCTAGAAAAATTCGCCTCACCTTACAAAATATCAATTATAGATTGTATAAGAGATTTATAAACATGATCATATAAGAGATATTGTTTATTATTCCAAATCAGATTTACCTTATAAAATTTATAAACATAAGAGACTCAAGCACATTATCCTATTAGTTAATTATTTATGTGTATGTATAAGTTTATTTTTTCGTTATTATAATTTTATTTTATTTTTTTTTAATTTCAAGTTTATACATATATCTTATTTTTATTTTATTATTATTATTATTATCATATATATATATATTTTTTTAAGACAAATGTTTTTATACAAATTGCACTATAAATTAACTACATATGTGTATATATGTATTTTTCTTTGTCATTTCTCTTTTAGAGGGTTTTTTATTTTTTCTCTCTTGTAATGAATTACTCTTGTTTGCCTAGATTTTAGATTCCATTGTAGTGCTGATGTAGAGTGTATATAAGCTCTTAAGGCTTGGTATATATTGATATATATATATATATATATATATATATATATATATATATATATATATATATATATATATATATATATATATATTCTAAATACTCAATAAACTTTTTTTTTAATACTTACTCACAACAAAATTTAAATACTGCAGCAGTAATCATCGGTCTATTAATACCTTGTTTATGTTTTAAATTTATATACAACAATAGACAATAAAGAAATGAATATTTTCACAATTAAATAATTTAATACATAATTGTTTAATTATGATGAAGTTCAAATTAAAAGATCGTCGATTTTGATTATTAATATTAATAAACAATTATTGCTTAGAAATAATTATAATTTTCGCCTTTTCTATATTTCTTTCTAACGTAAATTAATCGGTTTTGAAAGAATCTGATCGTATATATTTTTTTTTTAAATTGGTAGTTGTATATAGGCTCGCCCGTCTCGACGGAGTCGAATGCTTTCGAAAGTAAAAGCATCGTGATTCAAGAATGATCCCTTTTAAACGCTTAATAACGATCATTTATAACCGTTAAATTAAATGACCAGCAATCTAACTAACGAATGTAACTCATTTTATGAGATAACTGGTTAATTATACCACTTGGATGGTCATGTTTCTGAGGCTATTTCGGATATAAAGGCAGTTATTTTTTAATTTTATTTATTTCTTACAAGTACACGACTATAATTTGATAATTTATTCCAGTACTCGTTTTGATGCGACAGATTTATGCATTTTTGATATTTTGTTTTTATCAGATTTTCTTCTCCTAGAGATCAAAAATAAAACAAAATCAAAATAGAAAACAGATTAATGGATTACTACAAAGTTTAATTCTAATATAGTTCAGTGTGACATCGGTATATAGTCTTAGCATACAGTCTCTAGTGCTATAATGTTTTTAAAAAAAATTAATAGTGGGCACAAACGACGAAATAATGTATTTTGGAAAAAACTGACCTTAGAGAAGTACTGCTAACTATTTTATATTAGAAAAAATAGCATAATTAAGATAAAATAATTAAGTTTTAAAATATTATATTTAAACTACATTAATAACACAGGCCAACGATGAAAAAACGTTTGTACTGAAAATACCTTATTCCTATAGTTTTTAGGGTGCTGAATCCAAATATGATATTATAAAAGCTGTATCACCCACAATTTCTTCACATTTTATAGTTAAATTTATTAAATTAAGCGATTTTTAAAGAATTGAACAGCTTCACAGGCCAACAATGAAAAAACTTTTATACTGAAAATACCTTATTCCTATAGTATTTAGGCTGATGAATCCAAATAAGATATTAAAAAAGCAACGTCATCCACAATTTCTTCACATTTTATAGTTAAATTTATTAAATTAAGCGATTTTTAAAGAATTGAACAGCTTTCAGTCGATTAGACCTCATGAAGCAATTAGGCCTTAAGTTAGGCCTCATGAAACAATTTGTAAAGGTTTTGCCTAAAGATGGACCATGTTTCAAGTATCTCTGCCAAAAGTTTCCACGCCTTTCAGAAGCTAAACTAAAAGAAGGCGTCTTTGTCGGACCTGGCATTAGAAAAATGATGTTTGATGTTAACTTTGAATCCACAATGACCTTAAATGAGAAAGAATCATGGGTATCATTCAAGCAAGTCGTTACAAAGTTCTTGGGAAATGAAAAAGACACAGAGTATGTTTCTATTGTAGCTAACATGTTACAGAAGTTTAAAAACTTAGGATGTTTGATGAGTCTGAAACCTACGGAAAACTATGGGTGATATAAAAAACTAAGGCCAGATTTAGATTCAGCACATAAAAATCAACTATTAAAGTTAAAAAGTTTTCAAAAAAATTTTTTTGTTAGCCTGTGTAATTGAAAAAAATATGTATAGTGTTAATATTGTATTGTTGCATTTTAGAAAAAAAGAAAAGAAAACCCAGAAGATGAAAGAGAATTTCGAAACGTTGGTTCTTTGTGTTTAAAAAAATATTAATATTAGAAAAATAATAAAGATATTTAAAGGTAAGTGTGTTCGTTCTCAAAAAAAAAAGTTTTTAAAATTAAATTATGTTTTTTAAGGTAGCATTACGTTCTTCCATCTGTGAGATTAAGACAAGAAAGTTTTCAGAAGCTTTTGGTGTCATTTTTAAACGCTCATAGCTCCAATTATATAAATGCTAGAAAGTAAGATTTATAAAATTTAACAGAGAAAATATGCTATTAGAGATTTCAAAAAGAATTTTTGTATTTTCACTTGAGGCGGAAGTACAGTAAGCGAATTAAATTGGCCAATTTTGAGAATGAGTTGATGACATCACTCACACATATATCAATACTTAATTTATTGTAACCAAGCTTAATTAAATCAATGTCAATTCGCGGTTGATTCTGACAAAACAATGATAATAATGGGAGATTTTTATGTAGATGTCAAACGAAATGAAAATGCATTTGATTTTCTTAAAAATAATTTTAATCTGCACATGATAGCAAATTCATAGATCTTATTTTTGCAAGAATTATCTCGCCAGAATTGAAATAGTCATCAGTTTTTTGCTTCTCTTATCATCGACCTATTGTGCATAAACTAACTTTCAATGAATAAAATTTATAAATTATATAAAAAATTACAATAGTAACATGAATTGTTTTCACCCCAAAATAAGCAGAACCCCGCAAGAGTGTAATAGATTCTGTCGGTTTTTTTTTTTTTTTTTTTTTTTTTTTTTTTGGACGGGGGAGGAATAGGAGGTTTAGGGTACGTTATCAATGTTCAAGGTTTGTTCTTAAATAAATTATAAGAGCATTCTGCCTTGGCAGATCAGTAGTTTAAATAGATTCAACCACCAGTTACCGATGTCCCATACCCCATCAAAGGGCAATCGAGTTCTGGAGTGGCCGGTATGAGAACGGAATAAGAATGTGGAAGCAACACAAAGGGAGGTCCGGTTCGAGAAGCAGGACTCTATGAGAACCTGTCTAATAAACATTTTTATTCCAAAGGGTCACAGTTCATTTTTATTCCAAAGGGTCAGCCGAGATGGGCAGAAAACTAGTTTGGGGTACCGTTGGAGAATATCGGTTCGGCAGGCTACTCGCATGGCTGGAACTATCGGAATAAATTTGTGAAGTGTCCGGTTTAAGGGCGCGATGGAATAATGAGGAATAACGTACAAGTAGAATGGCGATATTAGCTCGACTCGACCGTTTTATATTTCGTTTGTTTTTTACGCGATTTTTTTTTTCAAATTTGGCACTAGTGTTCCTTGAAAAATGAAGGAATAAAAAAATGGAAAAAGGACGTATTTAAAGGGTTTTTTTTTTTTTTTTTAATTCGATCCAAGATGGTGAACATTTTAATAAAAAAAGTCTGTTTGTTTCGCAATCACAATCCAATAGTTGACATCCGCATGATGGTATAGAAGGATCAATCAAATTAGGGATTGATAAATTATTTGCCACTTCTATAATTTTGTTTTTATTGAAAACTAGTTTCAAATGTTATACATTCATCTTCAGTTTTAAAAACACAAAAAAAATTCAAAAATAAGTAATTCAAAATACAGTTTGGTATTATAATGCATATTAAATTAAATTCAATCTAAATTAGAATTTAATTAAGACAATAAATCAAATGCATGTTGGTGCTCACCATGGTTTAAGTAGATTATATCAAGCAGAAAATTTTGTATTGATTTGCTCTCGCACTGAACAAGCAATGAAAGAAAGAAAGGTGGGGTGTTTATAGGTAAACGGTTTAAGGTTCGGGGCTTTCCCAGCAATTTCGGTGAGTAATTGTTTTTTTCTGTTATAGGTGGGAATAAATTTAAGATTGGATTATTGGAGTTTAAAATTATAGAAGTGACAAATAATTTATTAATCCCTAATTACAACAAAATACGTTGTTAAATTTTCTTCAAATTTTGCATATGTCTTCCTTAAAGGAATATGATCGGTTTATTTTATTTATTTTTTATGCATATTAACACGGATGATGAAGGGAAAACAATTCTAAAATGGGTTTTATTATTATTTGTGAATTGTCTTTGATAATTCTAGCTTGAATCTTGTAGAGTCCGAGCGATTTTTTGACGTTGAGAATTACAATAGTGTTATTGAAGCGGGCGATATTACAAGAGGCGAAAGAGGTTTCGTTATGATTTTCGTTATGATTGGAATAGGCGCATTACAAAATAAAAATTCCTAAATTGGTTCGGGACCTCTGCTGTTTACAGACCTTCTGGTAACATTAGGCCAAAGTTTTCAGTTAATAACATTCGAGTGAACTTAGTCTGGAAACCAGCGCGGATCGTACCATAAAACATAAAAAAATTGGAATATTCCTATCTTGTGAATAACATGTTGTTATTCCTGACACTGTCGGATAGGTTCCCCAATGCCCTGCCTCTGGACACAGCGCCTCCAGAGCTAAGACAAAGGCTGGTATATGCGCGCGTGACCTGAACAACCTTGGCTTCAGCTTCAGGCTAGTCTACCCATTACGCACCTCCTTTTGACCCACATAGTACACCACACCAAGTCTATTTTATGTGTGTGTGAATATATATATATATATATATATATATATATATATATATATATATATATATATATATATATATATATATAAATTTGAGACTTTACCAAGGAAGAAAAAATGTTACCGGCTCGGAATATTTGAACCACAAACAATAGATGATATGAGGAAATTGTTCTTGTTCATTGCTGGAATTACAAATTATAGAGAGTTGGTTGGACAGATCAGATTAAATAAATTTCTTGTCCAACTGTAAATGACTATATATAATAATTTTTGGTTTTATAATAATATATATTTTAGTAGTTTAATTTAGTTGTTAACGCTATTATGTCGATTGGTTGAAAAAAAAAAAAAGAATATGTACGTTTTTAATAAAGTGACTTTTGGCTCTGCTTTTATTATTTGTATATTTTGCCTTTTGTATTTGTATTTTTGTATTTTATTTACTTTATTTTAAAACATAATGTAATATAGATATCGTTTTATTTGTGTATATTTTGTCTAAATTTATGCATGATCTTGATTTTCATGTTTTTTAATTGCAATTTCTAATCTGTAGTATGTTATTTTGGTTGAAATATATATACAATTATTGTATTATCTCTGCTATAATATAACATTGCAATATCTGCTATAAAATAGCACAATAGAAATTTATTGATTAATAATCAAGCACAGAAACATTATTTACGAAAATAAAAATACCCTGGGCTGATTAATTTTAACATGGTGATTAATTCGGCACAGCTGAAGTCTATTTTTAAAACTCGGGCAATACTTCAAAGTAGGGATATTGAAAAAATATCGATATATCGATATATATTTTAATATATCGATATTAAAATTTGAGTATCGACGAAAACCATTATTTTTTCAACAAAAAAATATATACATATAATTTGTACCTATATAATAAAAAAAATTCTACAAGGACGGCGTGTTCGACAAAGAACTATAACAACTTGTTGTGAAGTGTGTTCGTGTCACTATCTATAGTGGCTGTGTACTAAGAATGGGAAGCCGATAGCAAAATATCGAATATTAAAAAATATCGTTAATATTTTTATAAAATTAAAAAAAAAAAAATGTCTAAACGAATCGAAGGAGGATAACCTGTTTCTTGATGTTTAAATACTGATCGAAATGAACTTTATAAAAACAATATCTTAATCGGCACAGTAATATCGATATTTCAAATTATTGTTAATTCTTTTATCAAATTAAAAAAAAAAAACCTAATCGGGAGGAGAATAAGGGATAACATATTTTTTAATATTTAAAATCTGCTGGAAATGAACTTAATTAAAAAATATCGATATTATAAAAAAGGTGGGGAAAAAGTATTTTGTATGAATAATAGAAAACATTATTTTATACTTCAGAATATTCAATAATTTAAGTTGATTTTTTTTTTTAAATTAAATTTATTGTTTAATATTTTTTGTTATTTTCAAAAAATTTTCTTTATTATACATAAACTCTAAAGGAACGTGTACTGTTCTTTAACGAATTGATTCATGATTCGTGATTAAAATAATAAAAAAATGAAGATTAACTTTTTTCTTAAACGAAAAAAGATACATTTTTGATGTTTTATCAGTTGAGCGTTCAGAGACAGTGATAAACCTAGATAGCTAAATTTTAAAAACTTCTCCTGTGAAATTCCACTTAATTACACTGTATATAACTGAAATATATATATATGTATATAGTTTAAGCTTAGATACGTCTTCTAGCGTAACTGCGCAACGAAGACTATTTGCTGATTGAGTCCGCGCAACTACTTCCAGCTGATTAATTTTAACAGGGTGATTAATTCGGCACAGTTGAAGTCTATTTTTAAAACTCGTGCGAGACCAATTGCCGCGACAATAAATTCATAGCACCTAAACTGGCCACTGGTTAATGTTAATTGTACTTTAATTTCCCATTGGTTATTATCCTCGTCCTTGTTTTAATAACCAACTATTACTTCCTTCTCGTGTATTTAACGCGACAGTACAAATGATTTGAAACCCGAGTCTGAGCATATCAAGGATCGCCGCAATTAGAGAGCATATTCTATAACAATAAAGCTCTGTAACTCGGTAAGAGAATGTCGGACTTCTCATGAAATTGAAGGTCAGTCACTAGTCAATTAATCACTCAGGGACATAAGAGAACACCACCAAACCGAAATATATTAATTACAAACAATCAATCAACAAATTAGCAGAGATTTCAAAGTGCTAAAGTTCCTTGGAAACCAATCAGATTTATTTACTTCTAATTGGCTAAAGAATTATAACTTATTTACAAGGAAAACAGCCCACACCTTAGAAAATCTTGATTGATTGTCATGGTTTTCGGATTTTTTAAAATTAAATAAGCACCTGCTTAATTAATTTAATGAAAGTAAAAACAAAATAAAAATAAAGATAAACTAATATAATATATAATATAAACTATTATAAGAATATTCCAAAATAAAGCATCAATTCTCTCAAACAGTAGTAAGAAATCAGCAAAGAAATAGGAAATGAATTAATGCACAAAGACTTTTTTAACAACCTAGTTGTTCAACATATACTGAAGGAAAATTAAGGTACCTCACTAGCAAGGTCAATAAATACTATAATGAAATGGTATAATTGATATTGATTGTAGATTAGCTAAATCTGTAGGCACTTTAAAATTGTTTTCTTAATTTTTGTATACAGGAATGAGTGGATATACCATTCCCACTACCGTTAAAAAATCGAATTTTTGAAGACAGATAAAATTTATTGATCTGGTGCCAATTACCGCCCATGTTCGGAAGCGATTTGTCCCGAAAGGCCCAGTACAAATTGATTCTTGGTTCAGGTTCGACCGGTGTTGCGAAAGATGCTAAGAAGAGATTGATGAACACATTTGTCACACCTGGTGGTACGTAGCGTTCCAGAAACACGTAACTGCATTAATAAAGTGTCCGAACGCTGGCAAAATCGAGTCCTGTAAACTGGCGAGACTTGTGACACTGTTTTGAATAAATGGAGCGTTATTTTTGCGAGATTTATCGGCGTTCTATATTCGGCCGTTCTCCGTCGCGTATTTATGTATTTACATCTTGCAGTTTTGAATGCAGCGGCGATTCGAAAAACGTGTTACGCTCCTACAACGCCATTTAAAAGGATTAATGACGAGATTTTCAGATCTGCTATTTGTATGGACTACATTTGTATGGACTACATTTGTCAACATGTGATATTAAATAGTGCCCTTTAATCCAATTCCTTTTCACTTTGCTTACCGTCAAGGTAAAGAAGGAATTGTAATTGAGTCAAAATTGCAATGTGATGTTTTCAACGGATCGATGCGTGTCAGAGCCCACTGAGTCCAAAAAAAACAGGATTATTTCTTGAACGGGTGGATTGATTTTTTAACGTTTTTTTCGGAAACTTCTACTTAAATCCCTTTAACTATTCTCATACATAGAAAATCTCCGAAAAAAGTTACGACAAAAAGAAAATTCTACTTTTGCATTACTAAAAAAGTATACATTTAATGATAAATAGTCCAATAGTCAATTGGAAGACAATTAAGTTCTCTGCAGATAAAAAAAAAACAAAAAAAAATCATTCAGACCGAATCAGTATTAGCAAAGATACGAAATTGACTTCTGTACCCATTTTTTAAAAACGTATTTTTAATGTTTTCTGTGCATGTTCCCAAGGAAGCCCATAGAATTTTCTTTATTTTTTTTTTAAATTCGAAAACTATTCATCTTTCGAAACATTCCAGATTCTCATTCTAAGGATAATTAAATTATATCAAAGTCAAATTAAAAAAAAAAAATCTTAAGCGGATTAACATTAGCCAAGTTACAGCAATCAATTATTTTATTGAACTAGGCGCCCAACGCTGTAAAGAAAGTTGTTATGATTGGACACATCAGATATTTTTTTATTTATTCTAAGAATAAATAATGCGAGAAATATTTAAATATTAAAAATTGCTACCAAATTTCAGCTGTTTTGGTATTTATGATGTGCTATCAGGTTTTTTTTTAGACTGTTGGTGTGAGATGTCTGATTTCTGATATGAATTATTGTGCTCATATAGTCGTTCCCATGGTGAACTTACGAATGTAAAACTCACTACTTTTGGATTGAGGAAAAAAAGCTATTACTTTATGTGTATAAGGACAGATTTCGATTATTTAAAATTTTTTTGTTGGTGTATTTCTATTATCTCATAGTTTCATGTTTAACCAGTGTTTTACCTAACGTAGAAGATTCAGACTTTCAGACATTTTTCTTAAAAATTCAACTGCGATTTAAACACTTTCTAATGCCGTAACATTCGTAACTTGACTATCGAAAAATAACCAAAACAAAAAATGTAAAATAATGGGTTCAGCGATATATTTGAGAAACTTTTTTCTCCTTCTTTGAATTTTCAAATAATATGCTAACAAATGTTTTTGTTTTTTTGTTATTATTATTTTGTTTTTATTTTTATTGTTAATTATTAGTTTATAATAAGTCTAATCACTAAAAGAATACACTTAACTCAAAATGGAAGATTGATGGACTTACCTTCCCGCCGCATGCCCATCTTGAGGCACTTCTTCAGCCTGCAGTACTGGCACTGGTTCCGGTGGTGTTGGTCTATCGGGCAATTCCTGCTACCTCTGCAGGAATAAGTCAGGTTACGCCGAACACTCCGCTTGAAGAAGCTCTTGCAACCTGCAAAGAGTAAGTAATAAATGAAATCCCCTCCAAAAATACATCAGAAGCTAGTCATTAATATTTAATTAAATCGTTGTAATAGAAAAATATCGATGTACTGTAAATATCGATATACAGCTTGGAGAGAAACCACGGAACTGATTTGTGAAAGACCGCGATGAGGAACTGACTAGATCCAAGCAGGAACTCACGGAACTAATTTAGCTCCGCACGACTCCCAAGAAGATTTGATTTACAAGCGATAATTCTCATTGTAACTGCTAATTGAAATGGATAATATTGGTGTATGTTCTTATCCATGTGTATTTTTTCACGCAAAATGAGTACCCACTGAGCACTTCCTTGGGTTGGGGATGCTGACCACATCAGTTCCTTCATAACCGTTGGTCAAGAAACCGTACTTTCATAGCAGCAGCTGAACCCAATGCCCTCTATGAACTGTGTTATTATTAAACTTGTAGCTAAAATATAAATATGACTGTAATTGCAATCAAATAATATTGTAAAAATAAAAACAAATCAAAATAAAGACTTGTTAATTCATAATTAGCATACATCAAAAAACCAAATTCGTTGACATCCGCATGATGGTATAGAAGGATCAATCTAATTAGGGATTGATAAATTATTTGCCACTTCTATAAATTTGTTTTATTGAAAACTAGTTTCGAATTGAAACTTGAAAACAATGATAGTACAATACGAGAAGGAACCAGTACAAACTTTTCTGTTTGATATAATCCATTTAAATTTTGAACTGAGGATGAATGTATAACATTCGAAACTAGTTTTCAATAAAACAAATTTATAGAAGTGGCAAATAATTTATCAATCCCTAATCGAAATTCGTGTTTAGTCAGTTTTTCTCCTTTTCTGTTTATATTCCCAAGATTTAATAACGTTATAATCATACAAAATATTAAAGAAAATTCAATAGAAAAAGGGTAACTCAAGCTTAACACTTTGGGAATTTGATGTATGATAATTACTCTTATTTAGCATGCAATAGCGTGCTATTTGTGAGATTTTCAACAAGAGCACTCCAAATATCACTGTATTATTATTATTCAAATAACATGCTCAGTTTAACAGACCTGATTGTGTGTAACAATGCATTTTTATTCTGCTAAATGGTCGCCATATTGTTTTGCCGACTCAAAAGTGTTCATTTATTTACTTGCTTTAGTTTGTTTCAATTTGATTATTTTTCAGTCTTGAATAAATTAAACATCCATCAACTTTCATAAAAACAAGGTTAGTAAAATAAAATTGCAAAGTTGCACCGCCTCAACACAGATAGCGCCACCGTATCTATTTAACAAGATACCATTGTACGCTGGGCCGCTCTTTATGCTGAGTTTAGCATGCTAATCATTCAGAATGTGTCAGTTATTTCAGCCCTCAGCTTGACTTGAACTAGGCCCCAGGATTCAGGGGTCCGTTGTCTCTCCCACTGATGTGCTCCTTACAGTATGGTCAATTACTACTTAATTAAAACAATATTTAATATTTTAAAAATATATTAGATTGTGGTTATTATATTGATGTGCTTCTATGGATCGGATCAGAAATTTACTCACTGCAAAGAATGTCTTTTTTCATTCACTGGTGCAGTATAAAAAGTTAACATTCAGGCCCTCGATCTTTGTAAAAAAAATTATTTTATTAAATCTTGATTGTTTGACTTTTAAATAAATAAAAAAAAATAACTAAAATGTTGCAACCTACGATATCATTTGCCAGTTATTCTACTTTTAGTGGAATATAACATGCAACTAATTGTTAGAGTTTAAGCTTGTTCGGAAAGAAGCGTTTCATGTTCGTTTTGAAATTAACATGCCTTCGGGATAAGATAAAAGGTACATGGCTACCAACCCAGACATCCAGTTAATTGCAAAGCTTGTTGCAAAACATGATGAAATCTTGTTTAATTCCATACAATAACAATAGCGGACATTGCTGCCAAGGATAAACCGTAGAGTAAGGAATGCAGCTTGGACATGAGAAGCTCCTGATCGTGCACGGCTACCAACAATTATGCAGAAGAAGGTTTCTACATCGTCCGCTGGGATAGCGCCACCATCTGGAGCGGTTGTGCAAGGCTGTGCCACTTCATTAAGATCTCGAGATCAAGGGTCACGACCATATTGTTCTGGCCCACCCCCGCGCCTTGCGAAAAATCGACTTGCGACATCGACTCCTGGTTCTAATTTGATGTATCGACAGGAAGGTTTTGAGAACGGTATCGGTGTTGGCCAACTGGGTGTGGTTGCTTAGGCAACGCTCCTTGTGAACTATTGCCCATTGGGTATCGTCACTGGACGGACACGTTGGAAACGAATAGCTCTTAGCGGTTTGAGAAATTTACGTTCAAATAAATATTTATACGGAATTTAGAACATTAGTGGGATTATTAACTGCTTCTATTGTACAGTGAATTATCTATAATAAATAAAATCGTTGGATAATAGACTAATAAAATGTTTAATTGCATTTTCTTAAGTACTCTGCACTAAAAGCTACTTACGAAATAATACCCCTATATGCTTCTCAATCACAATTGTTAATAATAATAAGTAAAAATAATGGTATATAATAATAAAACGGTTAGCAAGGCTGGAGATTCGATGCCGACACCAACATACTGCAAATCTCTCTCCACTGAAATCAACCAACACCCAAATCTTCAAGATCACACTTTAAAAAACTTCCCATATACGTTTCGGTCACTGCTTTACATACCATTTCGGTGCTATTTTCCGTGCTGTTCCGCAATACCGCGTTATGTAGCCCATGCCCTAACTACGGGAGGGGCAAATGGTGTACTTACCCCGGGCGGCATAATTGATAGGGTTGGAATGTTCAAGAAATGTTTTATTTTTAGGTTCATTAAAAAATGTTTGCTTCTGTTTTTTAGTTAAATAATTCGATCAATAAAATAAGTTAATGTTATTTATTTCGAAATTTATAACCTCAAATACTGTTATAAAACAGTTGACTTTTATTGGGGGGAGGGGATGGGAGTGAAGATAAAAGAAGACATAGCAAAATTAAACTTGTCCCCTCCCTCTGGCAAAAATCCTTGTTGATCTAGCCCACTTAATTCTTCAATGGACTTATCCTTTCATATATTTTATATACTTTTTTTTTTAATACCTTAAGGCGTTTTTTATTCGAAGTAATTGGCCAGATTAAAGAACAATAGGAAGGATATCTAAGTTTTGTGAATTCTGGCTTTCAGTTTTAACCAAATTAGGCGCGAGCTAAGTCATTTTGCAACTATCAGAGTGTCAAGCATAAACTCAAATTATAAAATAAAAAGCATGAGTAAATATTATATATATATATATATATATATATATATATATATATATATATATATATATATATATATGTTTTCGAAATGTACTCAGAAATGTACTCAGAAAAAACGACTTAAAATATAAAACTTCTATATTAAATAATATTCTCCCAATTCACAATTGTTAGATATAATATCATTAAAGTTAAGAAAATATTATTATAAAACCTCTCTAGCATTTTCCATCATTATCTGACTTCAGAAACGTTTTCCCATCGGCGTTACCAAACCATCGAAGAAGGTTACAGTAACTTACTCGAAAGTACTGTTGTCATAACCATTATTCAACATTAGATCGATTCTTGTAGAATCGAAATGAAATAACAATTTTTTCTGCTTATTTTTTAACGCCCCTTAGATTTTGAACGAAGAATTTTATTTTATTAATTATTTACTTTATTCTTATAAATCAACATCATTTAATTTATAATATACAATATACCATTGTAATTTTATATTATAAGTTTCGAAGATGGCCATTTAAAAGAACTTGATAGACTGAACAGGATTGGAGAGCTATACTGTAATTATAACTATTTTCTTTTATTAGAATCATTATTTTTTATTAATATGTAATATTAAATAATTTTATTCCTTTCAATATTTGAATGGTTATTACGCTTGATTTTTCTTTTTTTTTTAATGTAACATATCGATGGCTCGTAACTGTCATAAATGAAGATTTAATTTATTTACGTTATTAATGTCACGAAAATACACGACATCGACTGGTGATTTGTAGGCGAGACCGAAATGTTTAAAAAATAAATGTCATGGCATTTAGTGTCTGATGAGTAATCAATTTTTCTAGTGACAACTTATATTATCGTAGAGAAACATCAAGAAATCTGAAAAACGTTGTATTTTTGTATGCCATGAAAATACACAAAAACTTGGACTATTTCTAGATTTTTAACCGCGTTTTTGTCCCTATTGAAAAATAATATATTGCCAGATACGAGGTAACAATTCTTAGCCATGGCGCATTGGAGTATTTGAGCACCATTTGTGAAAAATCCATAAACCCACCATTCTTCAAGCTTGATGACTGGCTCGTCTGTGATCGAACAAATTTCCCCCACTCTTGCCACTTCTAGTTAAGTCAATCCGAACTCAGAAATAGTCAGAATTTCAAGGCTTATGGTTTTCAGTGTTTTCATCCGTGATATTGTTTCCCATACCTGAATAGTGTGTTGATTTATTTACTTTATTTAAAAATTACAATTTTGTTGATTTACTGTTTACGTTTTTCGTTTACGAACCATGTTTATAAAGAAAGCTTGAATAATTCTTTTTTTTTTTTTTTTACTTTATGCTATCTGATAAAGGTGTTTTGGTTTATTTTTGGGGTCTTGTCGGGTAAAATGTTGATTATAAACATAAAATTTAGGCCAATATTAACTATATTATACAAAAAAAATCGTCCGCCATTTTTTTTTATTATTTCAATTTTAATAAGTTGGAAAATATAATTATTTCAATGTAGTAATTTTTTTATTTTTTTTCCCCCAGATTCTATTGAAACCGTCCATAATACACCAGAAGAAAATTATATGACTTCCTGAAGGAATTCAGAGGAATGAAAATAGGTTATCAAGCTTGAACAATTATGGGCTTCATGATGTTTTTCACTGACACCAATTCGGACTTTTATCAGGGTTTGAGGTTCAAATACTGCAATGTTTCTCATGTTTCTGGTTGCACCATATTACATTTATAATTTGGATTGTTTTTCGTTACGCCCTTGCTAGCAATGAAGGACATCTGGAAGAAATAAGAAAATTATTGCCGGACATCAGAAATTGTTCAGGAGATCTGAAATTAATTTCCGAAAGATTAAGGAAGTGAAAAATTCCAATCACATCTCTGCCTGTAGGTGTCGATTTCAGGTGGGCTTTAATTAAGTCAAACATAGGTCTCACGCCGGGACGTATTATCTGAAGCCAAATTGCCGACTATTAATTTGTTAAGTATAGGCGAGCTGTCTGGGATATGATTCTGTTTCCACATCTTATATACCATGTTCGATATAGCTAAAATTATAATCGATTGTTATTAACAATAATCGATTTTCGTGTGATAGGGTTTTACGAGCTTGCATCATAAATTTTGAACAGCGAATGACATGGTACTATTTCATAGGTCTATCTACTTTGGAAAGTTATTTTACGATTTTTATAGATAGTATCGGTATAATTTATTGTTCTCCTATAGTCTGATAATACATATATTGCATACATCAGGACTAGAACTTTGTAAAAAAATTTATTCCTGGGTAAAATCAGTAAATATTTATTTTATTAGACTAAATCCATAAGAAGTTGTACTTGAATGCAAGTGAAAAATTTAATCATCCGAAAAACAAGGTTTGTTATTTAATCTATATAATTTAATTTAATCTATAATAATATGGGTTGTTATAAATTATGAAGAAAGTTAGCGAAACGTTGGCAGTAACTTACTCCAATATTATAATTTCTGTTTCTTTTTGGAGTTTGTTCAGAATATGGTTTTTGATATAAATATGGCGAATTTTATTTATTTAAAGTATTCCACTTTAATATTGTATAATTCATTCATACTTGAATATACAATGTATGCCATACTTTTTTATTCTTTTAATTTTTCAAAATACTCACTAGATAAAAACAGTTGTGTTTATTAAATATATCTCATTGGATTAGATATCCATTTGAAATTTAGTTTATCCATTTAAACTTGAAGTGATTTTTATTCAATTACAAAATTGTTTACGCGTTTATTCATGAAATTTTTGTTATATTATGCCGTCATTTTAATCATTATTTCGAGAGACATCGATTTGATTTTTACTTCCTTGTACGCAGTAAATGAAGTATTGTAATCGCGAAAATTTTCGGTTTTCAAATTTCAACGGAAATATCCATTTTGGCCACCCCTCAATCCATTTTGACTAGTTTCGTCGTGAACGTCTGATTCATTCGTATCTCGCATAAATCAAAAACGGTTAGCCGTAGAAAGTTAAAATTTTGGATTGCTGTAAAATCTATTTGTGAACTTCCCTTTTTTGTCACTACATGTTCACCGGAAGTGGCACTTTACTTGAAGATCATAATTGATTATATTAAAATTAATAATGTAATAAACTATATATAAATAATTTAATTAACAATACAAATTATATTCTAGATTTTGGTTACAATTGGCTAGCCGGAAGTTGTACTTTACCTGAAACTGTTTTTTTTTTGTTTTCTTTTTACCTTCCACCTTCTTAGATGGGAGGGATATGAATTGTGCTAAAAATCACAAATAGAGATTTTCATGGATAATCACGTACAAGGTCCGTACTAACCATTTTTAACATTTTTATAATTGTTTCAATAGATAGACGTCGCGCCGCCGAGTGTCGCTTTTGAGATACCGCTATGCTTCGGAAACTACTTACCAAATTCAGGGTCACTTTTTGAGCCACCGATTTATAGTTTAATAGCCGTACAAGGAAGTCATGCAGTGCCCACATCACATATTTTTTTAGATAGATAGATAGATAGATAAAAGAACTTTATTCTGGGACTAGGTCCCTTAAGAATAACATGAAGGAACCAATAAAACAGTAACATTATCTGGCCATAAGACTTATAGAATACAGACCAATTAATTTTCACAATATCGTCTGTTAAATATATAAGCAAATAAATAAGTTTTTTTTATCGAAAAAATATAATTAATTTGAGTAAAACAAAAAAAAAAAAGAGAAAAAAAAACAAGAAAAAAGTAAAAAACGCAGAGAAAATGAAAAATACAAAAATAATGAATTGATTAGCAAAGTTTGTACATTAAAAACTATTTTATTTTTAAATTATTTTTGTACTATGTTTGAATTTTTCAATTTGAATCAACAGGTATCGCAGGCTTGTTAGCTCATTATCATGCTTTAAAATGATTACTATTACCGTTTTGACTCAGGCAATAATGCCTGATGACTGATGGATTCCTAAAATATCCTCTCCATGACATACACGAAGGCTATTAAGTACCGTCGTAAACCGGGTTCGGGAATTCTCGTAAACACGACGCCAATCTCTCGGGGCCAGGTGTAGTCTTATTAATGCTACAGCGAATACCTATAACTAACAACACGCTTTCGCTTCGCTCTCCCGAGATGTTCTCCAGCTATCCTCACAGTTAAGGCTATAAACCTGAGAAAATTCTAAGTTTATTTATGCGGACTTTATGAGCTACATCTATGTTTTATGACCATGGCCAATAAAAAGTCATTTATAATATAATTTTATGCTTTGAATTAATTCATACATTGAATCTTCATGAATGGGTTTTAATTTATTCGTTATTACTTCCTTGTACGCAGTAAATGAAGTATTGTAATCGCGAAAATTTTAACGGAAATATCTATTTTGACCTTCTCTGAATCCATTTTGACAAGTTTCGTCGTGACGTCTGTACGTACGTATCTCGCATAACTCAAAAACGGTTAGCCGTAGAAGGTTAAAATTTTGCATTTAGGATTGCTGTAAAATCTATTTTTGAACCTCCTTTTTTGGTCACTACTTGATCACCGGAAGTGGTATTTTACTTGAAGGCAATAATAGATTTTCATCAAAAATTATATTAAAATAAAACGCAAAACGTATTAAGTTTACGAATTAACAAGATTAGGCATTGAAATTAGTGAAAAAATCTCTTATTTTCTACATGACTGTACACGCTAAAAAAATATAGAGCCAAAAAAGTAAGTCTCAGGGAACCTCCATCAAATAATCAAGGAAGGGCATCGAATAGTTGGCTCAAATATGGGTTCAAATAATAGAAAATTATGACTTTTTTTTACGTTGAGCAAATTACTTGTACGCAACAAAGGAAGTATATCGCAAAAAATAATCACAAAAAAATTTTGGTTTTCAGATTTCAACAGAAATATCCATTTTAATCATCCCTGAATTCATTTTGACTAGTTTCGTCGTGATGTACGACTGTATAAACTTGAAATTTTGTATTTAGGATTTTTTTAAAATCCAGTTGTGAGACTCCTTTTTTCGTCACTACACGATCACCGAAAGTGATACTTTACTTGAAGGTCATAATAGATTTTCATCAAAAATTATATAAAAATAAAACGCAAAACGTATAAAATCTCGTATATAATGATATTATATAAATATAAATATAAAGAGATATATTTAGGTTAAAATTGGCAAGCCGGAAGTGGTGCTTTACTTGAAGGCCATTATAGATTTTCATCAGCAATTATAATAAATGCAAAAAATCTCAAATTTGAGATATAAGACTACCGTTTCAATGTAGAAAAACAACTACATTTTAGTTAAAATTGGCAAACCAGAAGTGGTACTTTACTTGAAGGTCATAATAAACTTACTCAAAAATTATATTAAAATTAAATACAGAGATCATATGGTTCCGTAATAAAGAATACAAACGCGATGTTTTTTTCATTCTAATTAAACATTTTTATTACTTCTTTTAAGTGTTAAAATTGAGTGTAAAACAATTTTTTTTCTTCCCATTTGTGAGCTGAACAAGTCTGCAGCTGGAGAATAAGATATAAGTTAAGTGGGTTCTTCCGCTTAAAATGTCGAAACCATCGATTTCCAATGCTTTTTTCTAGTGACATTGACAGTTTGAATGTTGTCACGGAACACGAAAAAAACTCTTGGGAACTTCTAACTAATAACCAAATTAAGGATCACTTTTTGAACTGCCGATTTGTAGTTCAATAGGCGTACAAGAAAGTCCACATCAGATATTATTTTTATTATTTTTGAGAAATGGAAATAAAGCTCAAACTTTAGGAATCATGATATTATTTTCTTGCCCTTTATTACACTGAAAGCATTCAATACAAAATTTTAATTTAATTGCTCTTGTATAAAATAAATAATAAATCAGCCCCACAAACTGTCCTAAAAGGGTCTTTTTGAGAATCATCATGTAGAATTCAAATATCATTCATCTGGCAGAAGAGTGCCAAAATATAAAATGTGAAATTTTACAGAAGCTTTTGAAATTTGCCTAAAGGTTTATAAATGCCCCTCAACTCACTGAATAATATCAACAACTTACCTTATCTGTTTTAAAAAAGCTTTTAAAATTTGTTTATCATTTAATCATAAATCAAGAATCAAATTGTGCCAGTTTTCATTAAAAAAAAACACTCCAAGTGTCTTTACAGTTTATGTATAATAAAGACGCGTTTTTTTAAAATAAAATAGAAAAGTTAATAAGCGAAAAATATTATGTTGAATTTATTAAAGTTCAAAATAATATTTTAAACGTAAATAATGATGTCAATTATTCTTAAAGAAGGGCAATATTGATATCTTTTAGCCGCCTAACTAGCATAAGAATTTATTTTATTATTTCATTGATTTTTTTATGATATTTATCAAGAGGGATTTTATAAATTCACTCTTGAACAGTTTGAAGGAAGTCCCCATGTTTGGCTAGTAAACTTATTATAGCTAAGCTAATAATAATTTTTTAAACAGGGAAATATTTAAACTAAAAATCTGACATTTATTCCCAATGAAACACAATATTTTTATATTTTTTTAATTTGATTCCTTAATTATTGGATAATGATTAAACTACTAATCGAATATTAAGAATAAAGAATAAAAAATTTCAAAACAAGTTTATTTTCAAAAGAACAGATTTTAAATTTATTATTCCATAATTTATGAATGAAACAATAGTATTTCAATCAGTAATGTATTTAAATGTGAAGTAATCCTTTTTGCAACAAAAAATAATGAAAATAAATCGATGATGTCAAATACAGCCTATTATTTTTATTTTATTTTGTACATATCAGATATTTTATATAATAAACGTATTTATTTATGCATCTGGTTAATTATGCAACAATGAATTTAAATGTGTTATAAATTATTGTTAGAATAAACCTCTAAAAATTCCATAAGCTTCAAAGATGTCATAAGCCTTAAAGGCACTAAACCATTAATCTCCGCTAAGGCCGAATTCCGCTCACAAAACACGCGCCCTCCACACGACTAATGTATTATCTGTAAATAAACTACAGGTGTAAATCCTTAGGAGTGTGGTCTTGGCCACTTTTTGTCCCCGAGTTTTTTTTTTCTTTTCTCCCCTCCTGTCCTGGAATCATCTCCAGCCACAATGAAAGAGAGAGGTGATGAAAAAACTCCAGCGTGTGTGGCTTTATGAGGTTCCTCCAGCTGTTATGTCTCTTTCTGAATGACCGTCTGATTGCTTGTGTATATTTCGGAATTAAATCATTGAAAATACTTTATTCTTAGTACAGTAATGAGAAAAAAAAAAGGTAAGACTTGTATTTATAAATATAAACATATTTTTACATCCGTACCACTAATAGGTAAGGAAAGTATTTTAATCTGGTCAAAATTTTTAAGTATAGTTTTCAAATGATCTATGCGTTTCTGATCCTCTGGGTCTAATAGTTTCTGTGGCACGATTATTTCTTGTACGAGTGGCCCGATTATGTTATTTTTTTTTAAATATATATACGATCATTTGAAAGGCAATTTAATTATCTACTAAATAAAAAAAAATACACTCAATTGGACCATAATTGGTAACAGCATATTAGAATATGTAGTTGTACCGTTTTATTTTTTTTTAATTACTCGAAAAGATTACTTCTCCCGGTAATTTTACGTATGCTCATTTGAAATATTATTAAATGATATACGGCGTTAAATATATTAAAAAAAAAAAAAATAATCGGAGCAATACTAGCAAAGATAGAGCAAGCAATTTTGTGTCCTTGCTTCACTGTCCCTAAGATTGTCCTTTGGTCGATAATCGGATCATTTTAATAGTACCTGCTCTCCAAGCTCTTATTAGGCTGTTGAAGGACTATTTCTGTTTAGACAATCCAAGGAAATATAACATTTTATTTATTTTTTATAAGTGGAAACACCAGATATTTACTTGCTTGTCTGCAGAAAAATAAAAAAAATTAACAAAAAAAAAAAGCAGACTATCAACAAAGAAAAATACGTTTAAGAAAATACTTGAATTTTGAAAGATATTTAAGCTCAAAACGCCACTAAAGTTTAAGTAAATCCCACATGGGAAACTCAGAATAGTAGTATAAAATAAAAAAATATGATTTTATACATCTATAAAAGAAATTAATAACCTAAGATAAAATTACTAATTAATTAATAATACTGATGGATGCTATAATCATTGATTAATAATGGCACTTCAATCACAATAAAATGTGGAGGTTTACTAACAACTGGTTTGCAGATGTGGGTTCAAGGGGGTGTTAAAAGGTCAAATGAGAGATGGAAAGCATCGAATTACTAAGAGAGCTTCTGAGAGTCGTAAAAGTAACTGTCGATATTAGCTCTCATGACTCTCAATAAACTTGGATGACATATAAAATAATAAAAAGTAATAAAACATTTTTGAACCTGTCACTAATTTAATGATTATATTCCCACTTTCCTATTTTACGAAATGATTATTTTCTCTTAAGATTATCATGGCATAGTCCTGATTTCTCTTTTAGATTCTTTTTTTTTATTTTTTTTTTTTATAAAAATAAATAATATTTGGATCGCCAGATGATGCTTTTATGAAATACGGTGTAAAACGCACAATACTGATGTTTTTAGGCGCAAAATATCGAAGTCGTTAGCGCCCGATACAGATAATAATACTATTGCAGGAAATAATGAAGTTAAAATATATATATATATAAAAAAATTAAAAAATAAATATATACAAATAAAAACAAATACACACACAGATATATACATGTGAACAAATTTATTAAAAATTTAAAAATAATTATTGGCATTAACAGATGTCTATTTATTAATTATTTTATTATATTTGTTTCAATAAATTTACTTTAATGAGAAAAGATATTACTTTGTCGGCTCTACTACTATCCATTGAAATGTTTGGCATGGTTCAATTTCATTTAATTTAAGTTTTTAGGATGGACATTCATGGAAGATGTGGACTATTGTTAGGATGTTGTTTGAGTGTTGGCATTTTGGTGAGTCTTTAGTGAGTAAGTGAAGGTGTGTCAGTTTTGAGTGACCAATCCTTAGCCGGGTAAGGACCACTTCTTCTCTTCGGATCTTGCGAAATATTACCCTCTTCCTTTCTTCCGCGAAATCAAGATTTTTTTTTTGATTTTTTTTTAAGGATTAGTAGAATAGAAATTGCCAGAAACAAGGATTTATCTTTTTATAGAAAAATGCTTTATCTGTACTAATTATAATTCAATTTAAATAATTAAATAAATTAATATTGGATGAAGTAGAGTTTAAAAGTTACTTAAATGGTGAAAACTGGAATAGCCTTGTTTGCTAATGTCGAGTAGCCTGGAACTACAGATATGAATTAGTTAAAGAATTCAATAGTTAACTTTATTAATAGATATAAAATCGATTTAAATATATTTTGATTGACTTTCGGATGATGGTTTTAAATAATTGGAGAAGCATTTATTCTTTAAAATAAGATGTAATTTTATTTTCGTAATTTGCATTTTTGTGGACTCCCCTCAGACGGGTATTATCATGAGGCACCTATATCTTTAGCTATTATTTGCTATTTAATCTGCATATATGAACTTATTAGAAATAATTTTTTTTATTATGACAAGACTCGTAACAGTAAAGTTAATTTATTTTTCAGCGAAAAGTCAAGCAATAAACATGCCAAAATAAACAAAATCATTAGAGGCTCTTTGAAATTATTCTGATTTACTCGAGTTTTTATATATTGGATTATACTTAGAAACCACCAATCGGTTCTCTGAAAGATTTTTTCATGGAGCTTTTAGAGTGATTCGTGACCCTTATCCAACTCTAAAGTCTAATCGAGAATGGTGCAGATTTTTAAAAGAACCTTTAACAGTTTAACAGACCTGCTTGTGTGCTAAATTCAGTGCCATTCTATTAAATGGCATATTGTTTTGTCAACTCACAATTTTGTCTGCTTGAAGTTTCAAAGTGTCAACTGGTTATTCGTTCTTTAGTGTGTTTTTATTTAATTATTTTTCTTTATTTTAAAATTAAAAGTTGAATCCTGACAGATTAACTGATCAGATCTTTGACTTCTTTTACAAAAAGAAGACTAAACCCAATTGGTTTAAGGGAGTGGAAAAAGATCTGAGAGAACCTGAGGTTCCAAGTTAAGATCAACACCTGAAAACCGATTCAAATATCAGAGGAGGAAAGGAGAAGGAGTTCAGATAGAATGAAGAACTATTGGGAGAAAATATTTCATTAGATAAAGACAAGGTCAGTAAAATAATAAAAAGTTGCATCATCTTACCACAGACAGCGCCACTGTATCTATTTAGCAAGATATGATAATACTGACTCTGGACAGTTCATATTCCTGAATTTAGCATTCTAAATAAGATTGTGAGTTATTTTGATTGTTTTTCTCTTGAAGGATCAATTTATTTTTTATATATTCCGTCCTCTGCTTCCAGAATACGTCTTCAGTGAGAATGAATATCAGTAAACTATAAAACTATATGACAGCTCAGGGAAGAAGCTTAAATGACATTATGTTCTCCTCGTCATTGAATTTTAGCGTTATTTAAGAGTCATACTGTGTTTTATGTACCATATACCATACTAATATGCTATAAATCAGATAGTTTAGGAAGAGTAATGCAACCTAATCGCTAATTAAAACCGTGTATTTCGCCTGAAAACGGTACATGGAACATCTAGGCCAGCACCTGAGAAAAATAGCTACAACGCTGGCTACAAGAAGAACCAATGGCGAACGGGATAGGAACCAGCTCGGAAGGAGAACAAGCAATGAAGCGCCTAATTGGTGGCCTCTTCGGGGTCAAAGGTCGTCCTGGATAGGTTGAAGATGCCATCTTCTCCTCTGATGGACTTTCTTTTTTATTGCCGCTTCTAAGGGGATAATAGTCGAAACTTTCTATCTGTATTCGTGTTTAGAAGCGGAATTTTATTGGGGATTTGATTGTTTGTTGAGATGGCGGAACACTTATCTGACTAATGAGTAGTTTTATAGAATCCAGTGTTTAACTCTCAGCTGATAATTCTTCGAGACAGAGAGCTTAGATAAAACAACTCATTCATAATTATTTACGTTCCGATATGTCATTCCAACCAATCTTTGGTTCGATATTTACATATCTACTTTTCTATATATCTATGTAAATATCGATTTGTATATATCTATATGAAACGGAATGAAATATAAATTAATTTACCCTGAATATAATTTTTTTTATTTCCTTTCAAAGGACCGTTTATTTGCTAGTGCATTTATTTGGTATGTTATGTACTTTAGACTACATTATTAATAATAACAAATTCATTGCTGAGTTTAAATAATTTTACATTGTATAGAAACAGTATTATAAGTAACAAAAACATTTTACAAACTTCATAACGAAGCATGAAAGATTTCTGACACAAATATGTAACCAGAAGTATAGTACACATATATACAATGGATCATGACTAAGTTCAGTGTTTAACAATTTTCCGCCATTAAAACTAATTATTATAAGCACTACACCTCCTCAGTTTTGGGTCAATTTTTCAAATTATAAACTGTTTACAAATTTCATTAAATCAGGCCAAAATTTATTATATAGGTCGAATACGGTTATTGGCCAATTTTTTCCTTTCAAAATTATAATTCTAATAGACATAATTAATTTTGATTTTTACCTCTCATACAACTGGCAGTTGTTGATTTCCTCTTAGAATAAATTACAAGAATGATACAGTGTTCCAAATAATTAAGCCATAATTAGCTACATTTGTATTATAATTAGCTACACATACCTAAATATATTTCTTTGTATAATAATAAAAATGGATTAAGGAAATAAATATAATAATAAAAGTTAATAAATATAAAAGAACAAAACCGCAAAAAAGAGACTTAAATTAATTGCTAGGATACGCAAAGCCTTAGGTCTCTCAAATAGTAATAAACAAGTAACCAGTCAACGTTTCGCCAACTTGGGCACCATCAGGACCGGGACAATAAAATCACATATATGCAGACCAAAGACAGCACATCTCACATCAGCAGCTATAAAGAAATAATGCAATGCTGATAATTATCAATTAACAGAAATCAGGAAGATATTCCAAGAATATGTTATTTATTTTAGCGATGAGGACTGGAATAACCAGATTGGGAACCTGATGATGTGCCTACGTGGGCTCGAAACGTTGTTAAGAATGCAAAAATAAAACATTTTTCAATGTTTGAAGGGTTTAAATACTTCCTCGAAAAATTAAGAAAAAATAGTTTAAATTATCAATTTTCAGGAAACGTTTCCCTTATTTTCTGAAAATTGGTAATTTAAATAATTAATGTACCCTTATGAAAAAACAGTTTTTTTTTTTAAAATAGTTTGCATAAATAAAAAACAAGAAGTTTTTATATATTTTTTTTAAAAATTACTTGTAACAGTTAGAACTTTAGGATGTGGGACATACTCTGGTGAGATTGGTGTATTAGAATTTGCTTGTAACAAACCAATATATTTGGACACCACTGGATAGAAATGTGTTTTCTCTCTTACAGTAACAGTTACTTGTATGGAATGCAGTAACAGGCAAATTGATAGCTGATAATTTGTTTTTAGTACTGTAATTTAGCAGTTATTTTATGGTCCTGAAGATATGTTGAGAATTAAAAACTAGAGATACTTAATGCTTTTCTTTGGTAATATTTTTGCTATTTCTGATGCCTAATGAATTATTAAAAACAACTATAAACAAGAAAGGAATAAGGACTATTTGTTATCCTTAGAGCATCCGTGTTGTATTTCTTAATCATCCATGACATTCTCTATGACGGATGGTCCTTCTTATACTCCAGGATTCATATCTCACAAGTGTTGGGCAACTAACGTGGTCGTTATATAACAAGTTGACGCATGTAGAAATAACATTACTTAATCCTGGAACCATTTTATTATGAATTATAATTCAATAAAAAAATTATGAGATTAACTTTCTTATCGTTGTGGATCCAGTTTGTTTCTGAGTTGTTCCTACGAAACATCACAATACACGATGGTCGCGGAACGAATTACCCATAACGGTTTTCTAATGGTTCTTGTAACCGTACGTTATCCAGCGACCTCGTCTTCCAGATGACTGGCACAAGAAAGCAATCTTTCGTGACCTTTCTGGTCCGTACTTAGCTCCGGAGGTAGCAAGGACTGGGTTTGTGGTCGGGTGTCGGTAACCCGGGTAATGTATGCGTGCGGTTTAATATCGCCACTAGTCAGCCTAGAGATAGATCCGAACCTTTGTTCGGGAGCACCCTTAGCTCTTTCTCCGAGAGTAGGCAAGGAGAAAATAATTTGAGGACCAATCTGGATCAATTTGTTATGGCAATCTATGACAATCAGATGAAATTATAACCTGTTGGTCGAATGTGTATCTTGTTATTAGTGGTCGCCCATTTTATACTTCGTACCAGGAAAGAAATCGGTGCCCGACAATTTCTTATATAGGCCAAGCCTTTATATATTACAAATGATTAAAGCTACTGTTAAATAGCTTTTACTATTGACAATAATGGCGTTGCATTAGCCTGTACGTCCGAGGTAAACAGTCCAAAATTCTGATTTTACTATCGTATTATCATTATTATTACTAAAAGTAACGTAAAAAAAGTAATAAAATAAAATATGAAGATTGACCATATCTACAACAGTCAATATAGTATGATCTGAACTCCCTATAAAAGCTACTTAATGTTATCTCTGATGTTCAGATATATAGTATCAGTCCAATCGTTTAAAAATTACTTAACACTACGACATAATTGGGAGATTATTAAGCCTTTTAAATACTAGTAAATAACTAGAATAAGCCTGTCAACGTTTCGCCAATTCAGGTAAAACTAAGACAGAAAAACAAAAGATCAAATAAATATTATAGTATCAGGAAGATGAACTGTCATGGAGCGATTTCCTCTATTTAATTAATAGATCTTCACTTGACTGTTGATGTGAGATGTATTTGTTCTGCTTTCATGGATCTTGTCCTTTTTTGTCCTGATGATGCCTTAATTGGCAATTTACAATGATTGACAAAATATTTCGTCTGATGAAATATAAGACAATGCGTAAATTCTAACGTTTAAACACGGTGGGATTTCGTCATCTGTTATATCTATATCCATAAAAATAATTGAAATAATACTGTAGTGAAAATGGAATCTGAGCATTTTGTAGCTACCTTATATAAAAAAATGTGATGACTTCCTTGTCCGCCTATTTAATTATAAATCGGTGGATCAAAAAAAAAAGTCAGGAAGAAAAACAATAAAAAAACAAAAAACAGTTTCAGGTAAATTACAACTTCCAACAAGCTAATTTTAACCAAAATTTAATATGTTATTTATATTGATATAAAAGTCTTATATACTAAGTTTGATATGTGTTGCTTAATATTTTAATATAATTTGTGATGGAAATTTATTATGACCTACAAGTAAGGTACCACTTCTGGTTTCCCAATTTTAACCAAAATGTAGTTGTTTATCTATATAAATAGTAGTCTTATGTACTAAATTTATGATTTTTTTCATTTAATATAATTGCTGATGAAATTCTATTATGGCCTTCATATATACCTCCACTTCCGGCTTGTCAATTTTTACCTAGTACATCGTTACCTAGTACATCATTTATATAGATATAATAGTATTATATACCAGATTTGATGTGTTTTGCGTTTTATTTTGATATAATTTTTGATAAAAATCTATTATAACTTCAAGTAAAGTACCATTTTCAGTGATCATGTAGGGACGAAAAAAGAAGGCTCACAACTAGATTTTAAAAAAATCCTAAATACAAAATTTCAACTTTCTATGGCTAACCGTTTTTGAGTTTTTGAGAAATCAGAGATGTTTTGCACTAATTTCAAGGCTTAATATTGTTATTTCGTAAACTTAATTTAAAATAGATGTATAATTTATGGAAAAAGAGTAAGAAATAATTTGATGTTTTTGTTTATGCGGTATTTTCAGAGATTTAAGAGGATTAAGTACGCTTTTTGCATGTAATTTACTAGCATTGCGGGTATAAACAAATTCGCGCAGGTTAAAGGCAAAATTATTGGAATGGTTATGTTTGCTAACATTGAGGTTGTATCGGCATTTCTAAAATCACAAGATAATTTCATACAATAATATGTAAATTAGGATATTCAGCAACACTGAGACCTTAACTAAATAAATAGAACATAAAACTTGTCCTAACATATTTTCACTATACATAAGATCGTGTTCCATGTTGACTTCTGATTAATACCCGGCAATGCGATACGGTCATTAGGTTGAGAGGGTTCGCATTAGAATTCGCCGACATTTAAAATAAAAATCCTCTACCAAAACACGAAATTATTAAAGCTAAAGGTCAAGGTATTGTTGCTAATTTATATAATACTTTGAGGCTAATGTATAGTAATCTCAGTGAGGGGGGAAAGGTCTCGGAATTAAAGGTTAAGATGAAAACGGAAAGATAACTTATTGATCTTCTGATTGGATATCGTTTACGAATATTATTTCGTTCCTAACCAATCTACAATGAGTATTTATATCGACATCGTTTTATTGAAAAAGGCGTAACCGCCATTTAGCAACCTATACACATGAAACGAATTTTCCCCCAAAATAATAAAGTTGCAATTTAGTAACTTGGTAAAACCTTTATAATTTCAATATATTTTAAAGGATTCTAGCACCTGTTAAGTTAAGACCGGAGTGACGACTGAGATTCGTTAGTATTTGGTGCTACGTCATCAACATTCGAGTTTTAGACCATTTCAAATTATTTTTTCGATATATCGTCAGTGAGAATCGATAGAAGTGGTGGTTACGTCCCAAAATCAATTGAAACCTAAATTTCGACTTTTTGGCGCTTAAGCCTTTTTCAAAAAACTACGTCGATATATCTGCCGTTATAAGCTAAAAGGTCTAAACTCCAAATCATTTTTTTAAATATATATTTATATTGTACCCGGATTAGTCTAAAAACTAACCCTTTTTTATGGCTTATGGCTTTCTAATGTCATAGAAAAGTATAGTTTTTAGAGCAACGCTGGTACAATACAAAAATGTATTTAAAAAAATAATTTTGAGTTAGGGCCTTTTAGCTTATGAGAGCAGATATATACCATATGCTAAAAATATCTAACTACATCGCTGAAAAAAAAAAATTTTAATAGTTTATAAATAGATTGATAAATAAATAATAATTTTACAAAGTAATAACTAAAATTATTTTTGGTTATTAGAATTTTATGATATTAAAATATTCTGCAAAATTTATTTTTTTCTTATTGAAGACAAAATGAAGTTATGTTGTAACTTTTATTATGTAATTCTCCTCTTTTTGTCTTATTATGCCACTTTATTTAGTTTATTCAAGATATCAACAAATTAATAAGTGTCCATATTTTTTTTAATTTATAATTATAACATCTACTTCAAAGAACGCTCATTTTACTTAATTCTTTTTTTGCATCTATAAACAAAATAAAAAAAAAGGTTAACTATCGAAATCATCAAGGAATGAACCATATAAATGATTTATTATTCTAAAAAAACAATTAAATGAACCAACTCAAATTTTATTATTAATAAACATAAAATAATTTAATTTTGATGTGAATATAATTGACCGTTGATACAAGTTGGTCGGAGGGTGCTGTCTTTGAAGAAAAAACTCTAAATAAATGAAACTTATTTTTTATTAGGAATTGGAAAATTATATTGATATTTTATCTTATATATTTTGATATGAAATTATATTGATAATTTATTAGTCCCTAATTAGATTGATCCTTCTATATCATAATGCATATGTCAACTTATTTTTTTATTGTGTAGGTACCGACGTCAAAGACCTATGTTATCAAAGCAGTTAGTTGTCTCAAGATAGACAGCTAGTGACAAACTGAGTTATTTATTTAAAAAAACAAAATTTACTCCCTTCAAAATACGAGATTTTACGTTTTGAGATGCGTTGAATTCAAGATAATTTTAGTCTTGGTATAAGTATTTCGAAAAATTCTAATGATATTATTTATAATTAATAATGAATTTTTCAAATAATTTATAATAAACCATTGTGTAATTATTTGTAGCGTTGTTAGTATGCATCGAATAAGTAGGTACAGTATGTGCTTAATTCATTTTCCTGTTTAAAAAATAAATGAAGAGACGAAGAAAATAAGAACACATACAAACAAAATTTTGATGATAATGGAAGAATAATACAGAAACGTTAAGAATTAAATTCAGCAGTAAAAGTTTCAATTCATAATTAAAATTAACATGTCTAACTTTTGGTAAAAATTTATTCAATTGGTAAAAATTGTTTTACTCAGTTCAATGAAATTAAGTCCTGAGAAACACTGCTTCAGAAGAAAACCACTTCCTAATTGCTATAATCAGTCTGACAAGGCTAATTGACGAGGAAGGCCCTGAATAAATAAAGACAGCTGAAGAAGAAGAAGAAGAAAGGACCCGATGGGGCGATATATACAGGTTAGAGGAACCTACATTAGCCGCAAGAGCCTCCTAAATCACTTCCTAATTCCTCCAGAGCTGACTCCAGAGGAGGGAGTGTGCGGGGCGTGTTCCATACTTCATCCTTCAGATACCGATCTTATCTCGGAGTAAGCTAATGTCATGCTTATGTCGTCGATGGTACGCACCTGGAAGAGGATGGACACAAGAACAAGAGGAAGCGACAGAGGTCTATACACGATGGGAACAAGGGATACCAACTGATATCACTAAAGATCGGATTCCACGTTATTGCATTTTTAAATTTTTTTTAACACCTTTAAACCGATTATCTATCCGATTTATTAACTATGGAATGATATATTAAAATTTAATATTGCGCGATTTTGATTTTTTTTTTCCATAATATTTCATGTTTCGCACTTTTTGGACTACATTAGATGGTATAGATTTAAATAGTAAAATATCTGATGTGGACAACGCATGACTTCCTTGTACGCCTATAAAACTATAAATCGGTGGTTCAAAAAGTGATCCTGAATTTGGTTACTAGTTTCCGAAGATCGCAGTATCTCAAAAACGACACTCGGCGTCCCAGCATCCATATGTTGTCACACACACACAAATGGGGAGGAAAACCAATATTTTACACTCAATTTTAACACTTAAAACAAGAAATAAAAATGTTTAATTGGATTGGAAACCAAATTGCGTTTGTATCCTTTATTACCGAAACATATGATTTATGTATTTAATTTAAATATAATTTTTGATGTAGGCTTATTATGACCTTCAAGTAAAGTACCCTTTTCGGCTCACCAATTTTAACCAAAATATAGTAAATACATTCATATCGATATAAAAGTCGTATTTACCAAATTTGAGATATTTTACATTACATTTTAATATACTTTTTGATGAAAATCTAATATGACCTTCAAGTAAAGTACCACTTCCGGTGATCAAGCAGTGACCAAAAAGGGAGGTTCACAGCTAGATTTTACAACAATCCTAAATAAAAAATTTCAACTTTCTACGGCAAACCGTTTTTGAGTTATACAAGATACGAACGTACGTACGTACAGACGCCACGACGAAACTAGTCAGGATGGATTCAGGGATGGTAAAAATGGTTATTTCCGTTGAAATCTGAAAACCGAAAATTTTCACGATTACAATACTTCCTTTACTTCGTACATGGAAGTAAAAATTGAACGTTTGAACCAAATTATATTATATTATATGATATTATATTATACCTACAGGTACCTATTTATGTAAATAATTATTGTTTTTACTTTCACTTACCTATATATGAAATATATAGTAAGAGAAAGTATTATTAATTTTATTTTATTATTGTTTTCCAAATTAAGTCTATTGTTAAATTTAAAATTTATAAGAAACAAATATGAGTAAATTTTTGCTTGTTTGAAGTGTTATATACGCGATGTTACTTATTTTGGGTTCTTACTGCATCGTTTGGCTCATTTTAAGTTTTTTACTGCACCTTTGTAATTTTTGTATATTCGAAGGTAGTTCATATAATAATTCTTGGTCTCTTGACACACACATCTTAACACAAATTTTTTGCCGATTAGGGGAAAATATCTTACAGAAATATGTTGAGATACACATGTCAGTGTATAAATACAACTCATCAATTGCATTACAAACAATCCATCAAATTCTCGATTAATACACGTCTCGACTTGACATTTATCGGTTGGAGTATTAGGAAACAGATAATCAGCTGTGTTCTGTAGGAGCTTTTCCCAAAGATCATTACTGATGTAAGCTATTAGCCACATCCAATTCTAAATGTGTATGCTAATTATATTATAATTATATATTATTTTAGTCTAATGTCTTTAAATTATATATCATCAAGTCTCATGAATATAAAAATAATAATCAACTTAAAAAAAATAAAATAAAGGAAACACTAAAAAATAATTGCGTTGAATACATTTATTATGAGTATCATGTTTTGGTCATAAAATATCAAATATTTATATATGCAAATAAAAAAAAAAAAATCAAATGCACAGGAAAGTAAGCAAAGGTAAGAGATAACCCAGAATTATCAGGGAATAGATTGAAAACGATTAACTCAAAGAATGTTAGACGGATTGTGAAGCGAAGGTTAAACATGTCACGACCCATGCCCAGAGGTTAACAGTTCGTGAAATTACTGTTAGGAGGAGTCTGCTTTGGATATTGTTAGTGTTTAGCTATGATTTTTAAAATTTTATTTGGATTTTTTAATATCAATATAATATATCAAGAAATAGATAAGTAGACAGTAAAGACAGTAGAGAGCAGGGAGAGACTCGAAAGGTGAGATATAGAGATAGAGAGTGCGGGAGAGAGAGAGAGAGTGAGAAAGAGCGAGAGAGAGATTGCTGTAGTGCTTAAAAATCTCAAATTATGACCGATTTGAGTATCATAAACATGTACGCATAATAATAAATTCCTATGTTAATTTTATTAGTATAAAATAGGAAAAAAAATAATAATAAAAAAAAAGAAAAGAAAAGAAAAGGTCACAATTAAATGCGCAGTGAATTCTTTGGTGCACCAAAGCCAATCGTTTAAATTTATCTTGAATCAGAAAAAAAAAAGTCATTCATTCTTCATGGTCGTGGTTATCTCCATTTTCCTAAACTCCCAAAGTTTTTTCGGTAAAATTTTAGTGTTGTTAATTTATATCATACGGGCTTCGTTAAGGGAGATGCAACTGTTGCAAAGTAAAATCTTTCTGGATAAAGACATAGGTTTTTCAAAAGGTTAACAATAGCCTGAATAAATTATTACGGATCTGAAATGACTAAACATTTGCCAGTTATATTTTAAAGTAACTGATATCATATTAAATAAATTATACATTACTTTAAAAGGAAACATATATATTTTCACAGATAATCTCTGTAAAATTAAACAAAAACAATAAATATATTTAAACCTAAACTCCTTCTCATACCTTCTCCTCCATGAAAATTAGCAAATATTGGACTCTAACATGTCCCTCGTAGTCCCGCATATATATGTATATTCATCATGTTCCGATCCATGTCAGAAATAAAACAATATCTCAGTTAACAAGTGTAACATTAGATATATCAATTTATGAACATTAACTACTTAAATAACAGTTATATTGTTATTAAATCACTGGCATGTCTTTTTCCACAAAAAAACCTTTTCTGGTTTAATTAATGACTCTTCGTTGAGATATCATAAAAATTAGGCAGACATTTTAGTTTTCTTTCCATTTTTTTATCTAATGACTTCTTATTCTGAATGCTCTGCTAAAATAATATTCATTTTATTTATTTATTTTCATTTTATTTTTTTAATTTAGTCATTAATTACTTCAATTAAAATACAATAATTTCAATTGATAAATAAACGATAAAAAACACCCCGAACCAGACTAGACACAAATACCAGATAATAACCAATCACCCTAATTTACAATTAACTTACTTCCAAATTAACTGATCCCTTCCAAATCCAAAATAATGCTACAGCCCTCGCTCAACTTTATTACACTCGTGACCACTTTTCTGTCCGAAGGGCATTCAAATCAGATCCAATTTCGGTCTTTAAAAGACAATAAATTTTATGACCTCCCGCCATCTACTTGTAATCTCTTCGAAGGCCGCTAGATTTACGATGGACAGTCCGAATTATGAAACGATAAAATTCCAGTTCCTGACCGCTAGGAATAATATTTTATAAATAGCACTGTGATATATTATTATATTTTAGTTCAAAATAAACATTCAGTATTTATTTTAAATTTATTATATCATTAAATTTAAAATAGGAGACCGGTTCTGAATTATCCAGTATTAAAATATAGTAATTGAAAATGATCCTGAGCATGCTCTAATTGTATTTATATATTGAGGAATAAAATGTTGAAATTTTTTATTTTTATGATCTATTTAACCAACTGAATATTTTAGAATTATTATTTTTTGTTTTAATTACACTATATAGCACAAAATAGCAGTAGAATAAATTCTCCTTTATAAATTCTGTTATTTAACCTTGTAATAAAAATTGACTCATTATCAAGTACATTCATCCTTTTATTGATATTACAATTTTTTTTTTAAATATTACATAGGTACTTTATTATTGTAATATCAATAAAATGAAGTATTTCATAATGGGTTCCTTTTTATTACTAAGTTAAATTTCCCATTATTTCTTATTTACTATATTATAACATAGCATATCGGCTATAACATTTCAAGTATATTCATTCATTATATATATATATATATATATATATATATATATATATATATATATATATATATATATAATGTATATATATATACATATATATATATATGTATATATATATATATATATATATATATATATATATATATATATATATATATATATATATATATATATAATGAATTTTTCATTTAAGATCAATATTTATTTTATTTTATTTTTTTTAGCCCGTAAAGTAAATATTTTTTTGTAGTAAATCGTTTTAAATTATTTTATTTTCATTTAATGGATTTATTCTTGAAAACAAAACCACGTAATGATTTTAATTTCAGTCATTTGAGAGTTTTTTCAAGTATGATAAATAAATCTATTTTTAAATTTTAGTAATAAAAGTTATTAATAAAAAGATTTTTTTTCAGTATAAATAGATTGTTCAAATAATATGTTTTCTTTTTCAATTTAGATGAATTAAGGTTATAGTTACTTAACATAAATTTGAAAATTTTTGATTTTTGTTTTCTTAAACCAACTACCAATATCAATAAAACCCCATAAAACCTGATCTTCCAATTTAAACTCGTTTCTGGCATATTTTTCTGATTTTTTATTTTATTTTAATAATTTTTTATTTTTATTTTTTCAAGCTTTTATTTTGTTTTGGCTTCACGCCCGTCATTAGATTGATTTATAAATTGAGTATTAGAAATTAGACGAAATCACATTGCTTCAGTTATGAGTTAATTATTGCCAGGCATTAAATAATTCTTTTGGATTTGGTAATTTAGATAAAATTTAATATATAACATTTATCTAGTGTTGATTGAATAAAATACTCATAAATTATTAAGGTAGAAATGTTTCTACGAATATAGAAAACGAGATGTGTATTTGTTTTTGTAAATGTTAATTTATTTTATTTTTTTCCCTTGACGCTAGAGCATTAAATACTTCTTCGCTGAAACGTGATATAGACTTTTTTTTCTTTCTAATATCCAACAATTTAGAACTATCACTTTTCTTTTTCTTTTTTTTTTTTTTTTTAAGAAAATTTTCTAGAAAACGTTTTTCACAGACCTGCATTTCATGCTTTCAGACTTATTTCACAACCTATTTGGTGGGATCCAGTGATCACGACTGGTCATTTATCTATAATGCTGGAGATGATGAGTTATAAGTATTTAAGTGGCCTATAATCTCTCTGATAATTTTATATCTAATGGTGGAATAACCGGGACCAAAGATGTTTTGTGATATAATTAACGTTTTCATGTATATTTTTTTTTAACAATAATGTAATTGTTAATGATAGGTAATATATGACTATAGTTGAACCATCGTTAAGGATAGCCTTAACTATCCTTAAGGATAGCGCCATGTGTGGTCGCTGAGAGACGCCACTGTTGAAGGACATCGGGTAATTAGGACTCATTCCTTTCCGACAGTCTCAATCAAATGCGATTCGGGAAGTCTATTGTGCTTTTAGTTCTTGTCCTCAGTTGAGTAAATATAGTTAGTGAGATATACTATAGCGAAATTTAAGGACTATAACATACATCAAATAATGATTTAAGTAATTTTCTATTTATTTATGGAATTTAAAAAATAATAATACAAATTTCATCTTAATAATGAAATAAAATTGTGATAAAACTTTTTCTCATATATCTATATAGAGTGATTAAAATATAGAAAAAAAAAATTCTAAAATTTAGATAAAAAATATACTAGGAACCAATAGGAAGATTCCAAACAAAAAATCTCAAGTCTCTGAAGTACCGGTAAACACTGGGAGTTGATCAAGACAAGTGGGGGCCTCTCTAAAAATTTTCAACTTATATGCCATGCATTTAACATTTTTTTATTTGTTCGATTATGTTATGAAGGTTTGAACTTTTTCGGTTATTTGTGAAATCTTTAAACTAATATATTTTAAGCTCTTGGTGCCCTTTCGGGTCCTTTACTTGTCGCTTACCGCTTAGTCCGCCCCTTGGTAAACAACCAACCAGTAAATGTTCTCTCAATTCAGGTATCATCAGAACAGAAAAAAACAAATGAGATATATATGCAGATCAAAACAGCACATCTCAGATCAACAGTCTAAAATAACGAATATATATGGTTACATATATTTTTTTTTAAATTGTCCCAAAACGGAATGCCTTACTTTGCATAACAATAATATATATCAATTGTTCATTAAAACAAAAGAGAAACAAAATTGTATACTTACGTTAAATTATAATAATTAATTTTATTATATTAATAATTATAATAGATTGGGAAAAGAAGTTTATTTCTTAGAAAAAAATTATGTTGTATAATCTTAAAAATACATAGATTTCCCCTTTGAGAAATATCATTCTTGTATCCAAACTATTATCTCATACAATAATTTATATGTATTTTAGGAGCGAACGATTTGGACTGAGTCAAATGATGCATGCACGGTATGAATCAAGATTTAATCATTGCTAATAGTCAGGAAGATAGATTGTAATATTTCGCAATGACAGCTTCCAATCAGGCTCATAAGGAAATCTACAATCTTTACAGATTGCAAGATGATGACTATAGATCACCATTTGGTCTGGATAAGTCTTCCTAATTTTGGTTTCCTGTTTTTGGAGTACCTACCTTTTTGTATGTTTATAAATTTTTGTCATGTGGTTTAAGATTAAGAAAATTCACCTGAGTCAATTTATATAATAATAGATGCCTCATATATGCTATGGTTTTGGATTTAAAATACTTTGAAAAATAAGATTTTTAGGAAGAAATTTTCAAGGCAACAAATTTAAAATTTATTTTTGTAGAATATTGTTATTGAAGGCTGCCCAAATATCTAGGATTACTATGATACATACACAGCGTACATATCAATTTTGTAAGAAATTAAATTAGTTTAAAATGATTGACATGAATAGAAATACATTAGATTTTTTTTACTTTTAGGTTATGTTTACTATAATAGTACCTATCGTCCATGATTCTTGGGAATCATTGTAACATTTGTAGACATATAGTGGGTATATTATGTCAAACCATTTCTCATACTCTGTAAGAGAGACGTACACAAACAGTTTACTATAATAGTACCTATTATGTTTACTATAATAGTACCTATCGTCCATGATTCTTGGGAATCATTGTAACATTTGTAGACATATAGTGGGTATATTATGTCAAACCATTTCTCATACTCTGTAAGAGAGACGTACACAAACAGTTTACTGGATAAAAATAATGTTTATCTGTGACAGTGAGAATACGAAAGGTCAATCCGTGCGAGCGTGTTCCAGCTCCGAGTGGAATATGTCTGCGCAATAGCGATTCCATCACTTCGGCCATTTTATTCAATGAATTTTAAACAGTGCCATTATTTTTTATAAACATTTCAATTTTATTCCTGTTATCTTTTATGTGATGTCGAAACGTTCGAATTTAAATTCATCGGCTCGGAGCTTGTACATATGGAAGAAACGTTTTGTGTGTCGAAGTCGACGAACCTATAAATCTTGTGTAAGATTTCTTCGTTGTGTTTTCAAATTCTTATTAGGAACTTTAAATCTGTGCCTATAATAAATCACTTTTTAGGCTTTCACCCATTTATATATATATATATATATATATATATATATATATATATATATATATATATATATATATATAAAGGTTTGTCCACTTCGGCATACCAACCTCTCTACGACAAATAGCTACGGGCCCGACGGAATTGTCCGTTGCAGAGGGGTATCCACTGAGAAGGGATATACTTCTACTAATTAAAAAATGAATACGTATCAGATCATCCCATAAGTAATATAGGTTTTTAAAAATCTCTCTCTTTATGCTGATATTACTAATCCCCTCTTCACTATTGAATTGTGTTTACATATTTTGTTTATCATAGCATTAGGTACTCTTCTATTTATCATGTTTCTGTAGGAGAAAATTAGTTAGTCTGTGCTGAAATTTCAATTAAAATGTATCTCCCCAAAAGCGCCATATTATGCTTTGGAAAATGCTTTTTCAACTTATCGAAAACTTGCAGAAAAATATGGAGAAATCGTCATCAAGACGAGCCTTTTACAGTTCGAACAATAGAGCTTGAAGATGAACTCTTGCAGGCTATTGTTGCAGAAAATCCTGTTGTAACAGTTGAAGAATTAGCAGAAAAACTTGGATCGACGCATTCTACTGTCCACCGTCTTTTGCCATCAGATCCATTTTAATTGAAATTCCAGCACAGACTAACTAACTTTCTCCTACAAAACCATGATAAATAGAAAAGTAGGTAATGATATAATAAACAAAATATTTAAACATAATTCAATTGTAAAGGATGGATTAGTAATATCAACATAAACAGACAGATTATTAAAAACCGACAATACTTATGGGATGACCTGATACAATTTTGCGTTCTATTTAAACCCATAATATTTTTAGAATTTAATATGAATTTGTAAAAAAATATTTTTTTAAAAACAGAAAATAAACTTGGTGAACAAAATTTTAAACATTTTTAAAAATTTCCTTAGTTAGAAAAAGTCCTGTGGATGGAGTTTAAATACGAAACGTTAATGGCACAAAGGTATTATTAAAATGTTAAAAGGAAGAGCTCCACTTTACTAATAGCTATAGAATAAATTAGCAATCTTCCAGTAATTAAAATATAGAGTTTCTTTGATGTGATGACGGTATAGGCTTTAGGTTTTATTAATAAAAAAAAATTAACTTTAAGACATTGGTACATATTTAAATGTACGTATGTATTTGTAGGGGACACTGTTATCGATATATAATACATGGGGATAACAGCTGGAGAGGTTCTAAGAAAATTATTAATAATGTTTCCTGTGATCTACAGACGGAAGATAAGAACTCACTAAAAGGGGCTCTCTGACGAAGAGCGTCCGCTTCATCAAGCTGTTTTATAAAATGAGTACATGCTTGTTAATTTCGAGCGAGTGAACTTAAGACTTTTATATAAATTTTGTTAAAACCTTTTTTATTATTAAAAATTCAATAAATTCTATTTTTTTAGTTTTGCTAGTTTGGGATCAATTAGAAGATTTAGATGATCACAACATATTTCTACCAAAACATAAAAAAATTAAATATGGTTGTCTTAATTTTCAACATTTTGTAAATGTCCGTTCAGAAGGATAAATATCTTTCGGCTGTCCGCGTCCGTTAGAGGGGTGTCCGTTACAAAGGGGTCTAAATTCCTATATTTTCAAACTGGGGCATTAAACAATTGTCCATAGCTTCACTCGGTTACATTACAAAATTTAGGATTAAATATTTTTCAAATTTCTATAAGTCAGAGAGAGACGCTGGTTAGATCCATTGTGGGATAACGTAGCTGTAGTCCGCAGCAGTATCTTGATAGGAGATAGCATGTTAATTGATTCCGAAGACCCAGCGCGGCCATATAGCACTATAGCGTTCCTCTTCCCCCCCTCTCACCCCTCCTCTCTCTCCCCGAGCCTCCCGGCCAATTGCTATATGAATATTTATCTCCGACCATTAGCCCATGGAGAAAGAAATGAAGTTGGACCGCTGGTTTTTTAATGACCTATTGTGAAAGGTGCGGTGTAACCTTTTTAATTCTGCAATAGATCACCGATTATGTAAAACAAATGTTTTCCCTCCCGGCCATCCACTTCGTCAAGGGAAACGTCGGTGATCCGGAAGAACATGAAGAGCTCTTTTGAATGAGAACATAAATATGAGAATATTTAAGCTTTCGTAATTAGTTTGCGAAAATTAAGGACCTAATGGCTAAGATTATGTTAAGTGTATCCATGGGCCATACTTACATCCATACAGTAGTACTTCAGTGAAGTTTGATTTTGATATGTTTTTTTTAAATATGTTACTTCCTCACTACCGAAGATAAAGAAGCTTTGTATCTATGGAAGAAGTGAAAAAACATTCATGCCCTCATTTCCTCAACTTGGAGGAAAATTGCGGATCAGTATCAATTTTTTCAAATTCGATCCACCACTTTCGCTTACGCACGTCCAAACGTATTTTCTTCGATTCATCTTTATCTTGAAAACGGCTCATTTGTCCAAAGTTGGGGACTAGTGTGAAAATGTGAACAATTTCATCGGAATCCATTTTTGTAAATACATATTTGTAATTTTCCGAAACATGAGCAAATAAATAATTACGCTATTACATATTTTTCTTGTATAATTAGTACACATTTTTATTCTGAATTAGAATTGGTGAGGAAGCTATGATCTACTTGATTGGTCTACTTGGGTGGCAAAAGAGTCCAGATATAATTGGAATACAATCAAGTTCAGCTAAACACAAAAATAAGCATAAATGGCAAAAAATGTCTGACCTAATCTGAACCAAGCATTAGACACTAAAAATTCATCGAAAAACTTTAACCGGTTTGGCTGGACGATATTAGAAATAGGAGCTGCCAAAAAACAAAAGAACTTTCTAAAAATTAATTTGGGTCTGTAGTAAAAATTTTTAGCCATTCTTCTGCTTCAATCCTAGAAATAATATTTCTAGAAATAGAATTCGATAGGTATATCTCGATTTCCATGATTCGATTTGACCCTTGCGGTCATGGCCTGTTACCCTTTGTTTGACCGTAGTATATGTCAGCTCATCACACAGCCCAGAACACCTGGACAGGCACATGCTATGATGAGAGTATCGTGTGTGATAATCGAGTCAGTTTTGGGACGGGCAGGATTCGTTAACGCAATACATATTCAGTGGCCAGTGGAGTCATGCTGACTGTCCGCTCCGTCTTTTCATATCTGATAAAACTCTGCTTAACTTTTGTATGACATCTGTTTGGTGTGAGGATTTGAAATTTTGCAAGAACTTTTAACTGTTACGCATATTAATAAAAGTAGACAGAAAACAGATGTTACGATGTTGTGGAACATTTTTTACCGGACTACGGCGAAGCCACAAGGAGGATAATGTGTTTTGCTTGACAGTTAGTAGGTATCTTAACGATTTTTTGTGCAAATTTTAAGCGCGCACACGTACAGACCAAAACAGGCACATGTAAAAAAAAAAAAAGTTAAAGATTAATGAAAACAGAAATACTGTTACGTAAATAAAAAATAATAATTTAGACAGTTTTTACAATTTAATTACAATTCGTTAAACTCTAAATAATTTTGCAAGATATTACGAAAATGAAATAGCCTTCAGCTATAAAATATCTATTTTGATTTACTAGTTAGAAGTCATATAATCAGGTGATACACCTGCGCTATAATACCTTGTAATATATTACAGCTGTATAATAGAGCGATCGTTAAAGGACCGTTATTACCAAATAGAGTGAGAATATAAAATAAATGCATGTTATTGCCGTGTGGGTGGGGCGAAGGGAAGTTGAGTAGGTGGTTTGTCCCGGGCATCGTCTCCATAGATCCTGTTATAGCTTTTGATACTATGTAACATGTATTTGTTTAATTAACAAATCGATATATGTGTACATTTTTTATTGTATTTTTTACATAATTATCCAAGAATGTAATATCGATAATGTTCGATTAACAATTTTTTAAAAATCTGGTGCCGTACGTTCGTCACACAACTTTCTCTCTCCACCCTGCTTTGAGTAGAAATTAATTTCTGCTCAAGAAGGGCTAGTGAATTTTTTTGAAGTTTCTATTAAATATCATACATGTCGAAATTATTAACTACAAAAATCACTTTTAGTTTATCTGTTTTTGTCACTCTCCGTTACTTTCTACGACTTTATAAGTTGGATATTAATTTTTCTAAAATCTTCATCTTTCCAGCGGTATATTATGCACCTATATTACTACTATCATTTCGGGCAATTAGCATTAAATCTTTTCCTATCAGACTATTTCAATGAAGATAAGACCTATCTAATATTAAAGACCATTTGATTGTCGATATAACGAGTATGATCAAAATCATTAAAGCTGTTTTTAAGATAATTCTAAAAAAACAATCTTTACCACTACAATCCGATAAGGGTCTTAGGTCCAGTACTTGGTAAGGACCGTACTGTTTCTAAGCCAACGGTTGTGTAAGGAGGTGATTTGGCCGAGATCACGGTCAACCGCCAGATTTTCCCCCAGGTAGGGTAGCACTTTACAAAGGCTGGGTGAACCCTAGGATCCCGGGAAAAAATAGTAAACAAGTGTAAAATTGATGATTAATCAATTCACAGCGAAAAAGCTGCTATAAAATCCCAGGCATATACTTACCTTAAATACGTAATTTCAGTTTCTTACAATTTTTCGTTTTTGAGCTAGGCTATTCGCAAATGCACAGAGACAATTTTGCTATACTTTGCTGTACTCAGGGAACGTTAAAACGTCTATTTCCGTTGAAAACCCGGATTCGAAATTTGTAAAATGGCTTGTAAAATCAACAATGGTTCCATGTTGTTTGCTTACGTTTTGGATAGAGATGTGAAAAACCGTTCTTTGAAGCAGATAATTGTAAGGAGAGAGGGTTTAAAGGCTCCATTTATCATTGCTACAGTTTGCAACTTCCTACCGTCTTCAGTAACTCCGGGGGTAACATTGTACTGAAGCAGACTAGGAAATGACCTAGGGTAAATGTATTCGCCTACAGAAATAATGTAAATTATTATAGCGACGAAGGTATCAATTAATCCAGATTGAATAAGCACAGCCTCCAAGATAGACTAATTTATTACCGCTTGGAAGGGACAATACCCGACACCGCTGGGCTTCCTCTCGGTTCGCTCCCAAGGTTGCCTCGTGCCAGGTTTCGAAACCTCCAAGGGTATATCCTTTGACATTCCAACCCTTAGCCTCTAGGTACAATTCGTCTTATTTATGTTTATAAAAATATCTGATGTGGACAACACATGACTTCCTTGTACGCCTATTAAACTATAAATCGGTGGCTCAGAAAGTGATCCTGAATATAGTTACTAGTTTCCGAAGATTGCAGTATCTCAACAACGACACTCGGCGTCGCGACATCCATCTATTGACACACATAAGCTCTTATTCCTGGAGGTCTCATTCCGTTATAATCAGTCGTTTTCATTAGAACTGTCAATGTCGCAAGATAAAGCATTGGAAATAAGACAGTTTCAATGTTTTAAGCGGAAGAACCCACTTAACTTATATCTTATTCTCCTGCTCCAGAATTATTCATCTCACAAATGGGGAGGAAAACAATTATTTTACACTCAGCTTTAAATCTTGAAACAAGTAATAAAAACGTTTAATTAGTGAGGAAAAAAAATCGTGTTTGTAGCCTTTATTACCGAACCATTTGATCTCTGTATTTAGTTTTAATATAATTTTGGATGTAAGTTTATTATAACCTTTAAGTAAAGTACCCTTTTCGGCTCACCAATTTTAACGAAAATCTAGTAAATACATTCATATTGATATTAAAGGCCTATTTACCAAATTTGAGATTTTTACATCATATTTTTATATAATTTTTGATGAAAGTCTAATACGACCATTAAGTAAAGTACCACTTCCGCTTTGCCAATTTTAACCAAAATTTATTATGTTATTTATATTAATATTTAAGTCTTATATATCTAATTTTAGAAATTTTGCATTTCATTTTAATATATTTTTTAATTAAAATCAATAATGAACTTCAAGTAAAGTATCACTTCCGGTAATCATGTTGTGACCAAAATGAGAGGTTCAAAACTAGATTTTACATTAATCCTAAATACAAAATGTTAACGTTCTACGGCTAATCGTTTTTAAGTTATGCAAGGTACGTATGTATGTACGAACGTACGTATAGACGTCACGACGGAAATGGATATTACCGTTGAAATCTGAAAACCGAAAATTTTCGCGATTACAATACTTCCTCTACTTTGTACAAGTAAGGAAGTAATAAAATGTAATTATGTATTCAAAACAAATAATCTAGAATTTTTTTTTTTTTACAGGAAGAATATACTTTCGAAATTCTCGATTTGGCCGAATACAAGGTATGTTACATTGATTCGAATTGATTTTGTTTCTAAAAAGAAAACTAAGTTAATGTGAAAAATAGTACGAACTTCTAAAAGGGGATGGTCCCGGAGGCGGTCAAGAAAAACATTAAATAGTGAAAATTATTTATTTAATGCCGACGTTTCGTCCCAAATTCTAGCTCTTCATCATAGCGCAACCTAAGACCGTTCCTAGAGAACCTAAAAGTCTTAGATTAAGCCCTGACGAAGACCTAGGATTTGGGCCGAAACGTCGAAAGAAAATCTTTATTTCTGATACAGTCGACCAGCAATAAATTAAAAAAAATTATAATTTTTCATTAGGAAAATTACATTCTATAAGTATTACATTCTATAGGTGGTTTATAAGTAAAAGACTTAGCTGTAAAAGTTAAAACAATAAAAGTTGAATTACTGCTGTTGATAAGGATGTGAAGTGATATATTTTTAATATTTCTTCCTTCCGTTCTCATCAACTCAATAGATGGTTCAGAACTGAGATAATAAAGGTGGCAAGTGACGTTATATAGTGGATCAAGATGATATGAATTCAGTTTATCAGAACTCAGAACCTGTTACTTATTTCATTAATCCACCTGTTCCTTCAATTGTTTTCGACGTTTTATATGTCACTCATTGTAAGCAAAGGGACTAAAATAAACATATATTTTCCTTATTACAGATCCAAATACCCAATTTCCTACATAATATTTACTGATAATTTAACGGAAAAGAGCTCCACATTTTTCGTGTTTAAAATAGTGTATCTCTCAGCCTTTTTACCATATTGCATTTTAGCTGTGATAAGCTGCAGGATAGGTCAGAACGAGAGAACTAGTTCCCGTAAGTAACGGCTCCTTTATGGATTGAAAGATTAATAAATGATGAACATAATAACTGAGCTAACGGAATGAGTGAATGAATAAGTAGATAAGGCTGATTTACACTAGTCACATTCGAAGTTCATTTGGAAAGGATCGTTTAAAGTGAGAATTGTAGATTGACTTTCATTTTTGTTTCATCCAAAGTGTGATAGTTGCTTACGGAGGATAATTTAACGTGATATTCCTCATTAAAATATTATATGCGTCAGGTGCTTGTAGCAATGTCTCGACATTACGTTATTCTTGGGAGATCGAGTGGTCAGCAGTATGCTTTATGATTTACTGTATATATTTGTTTAGACAGTTGATGTGAGATGTGCTATCTCTGTGATTTTAATGATCTTATGTTGAATGGTAATTATTTACTTATATTTTAGAGACTTTTTTTCTTTAAATCGTGTATATCTCTAAAGCTAAGAAGACCTTCGACTTCCAATACTGACTGATATGATTAGGGCCATCCTCGACGAAGAATAAGCCAGTGGCCGGAGGCTGAAGAGGAGACAGATTTCTAGATAGGGGGCGGGGAGAAGATTGGCCTGGCGAGGGGCCATGAATATTCTGCGGGAAGGGGCGCCCACAAATTAGGTAACAGTTGTTATGGATCACCCTGGGGGAATGCAATATCAGGACCCTCGGGGACAACTATCAATCAATAGCTGATGTTCCCCCCTCACCACTTATTACCGTCACCGATTGAGGAATAATAAAATTCCCAATGTCTCTCCACCCTTCCCCACACACCCCACAACCTATCACTTCATAAATAGTCTTCCTTCATATACCGCAGCATGGATTCATACGAGGCACTTTCAGATTTACAGTAAAGGTCACAGTATTTTCAATACTTACATCATCGTCCATCTTAATATTTTTTTTTTTTTCCAAACTCCATAAATGAAAAAAAAAGTATCCTATTAACTACAATTTTTAGGGAGCAGACATGCGAAAATTTTACTTATTACTATCAAGGATAACATTCGTTTTATATATATATATATATATATATATATATATATATATATATATATATATATATATATATATATTGAATATTTTGTTTTTGATCGTGTATCTACTGAAAGACTTGACTGATTAGTGTCATAATCACTGATGATAATATAACTTATTTATTTCAAAGCCCCGTGGGATGTGGTGATGTTTTCAGGGGTTTGTAGAATGGTTTGTATATGTTTTACTCTATACGAAGCATAAAACTGACTATTTTATTGAAATAAGGACCTGTAAAGGACCTCTATCCTCTCCATAGCTAGTTTTATTTTTAGAAGGGGGTGCCATAATATATCTATAAAAATAAAATTGATGTTCAGATCATCTTATTCCGGGATAAGCCGGGACGGGACGGCTAGTAATAATATAAATTTTTAATAACCTGTACCACATCCCGTGAAGGGTCTTGGGTTCAGTACTTGGTAAGGACCATGTTGTTTCTAATCCAACGGTTATGCAAGGAGGTGATTCAACAGAGATCACGCTCAGCCGCCAGATTTTTTTCCGAGTTAAGGATAACCACTTTATAGAGAATGGGTGAGCCCCAGGAGGGTCTCCAGATTCCAGAGGGCTGATCCAAGGCCGAAAACAATAAATAATTATCTGCCACAGCCGGTCTCGAACCCAGGGCCTTGGATTTAAGTAGCACAGTGCCCTACCCACTAAGCTACTCCGCTAATATAATAACAAATATAGTATGATAATATAAATAGCAATCCGTTTATTATTTTCTCTATAATACAATTTCTTATAAGACAACTCAATCGACTTCTACTTCTTTTATACCTACATGTTTTTACTTTCACATTGCGTAGAAATATATTGCTAATACCAAAAAAAAAGAAAAAAAAAGAATTAAGCACTAAATTCACATTTTAAACTTTTAGCATCAAATGAAAAATCGTTGATTTGTGATATAATTTATTTGTTATCTGGTCATCGTATAATTTCTTACTGGAGGCTATTTTGTGTTTAAATATGACTTATTCAAATAAAGCTTAAAATTTTAGAAGATCTGTAAAGCATTAAGTCCTACATAAACTATAGCAGAATACATCCCTTAGTAATTAAAAATAATTCTCTATGACTAAGAGTCTGATAGGCGTTTCGCCCCTTTAAACTTTGTGGACGCCAGAAATTGCTGTGATACGTACATATATATATATATATATGCCAAGAATCAAGAGTTAGCGAGCATATACGGAAAATATAAATGATGCAGTGCTTAATGTTTTTAGTAGGATTTAATCAAATGAAGAAACCGTTTTAAAAAGAATTAGCTTTGTTCATGTCTAAAGGAAGATTCCAACACGAAGACTTAAGTCTCTGAAATAGCAGTAAATAATTAGCCGGTCAACGTTGCGAAAATTCAGACATCATCAGGACAGAAAAATACACATAAATGCAGACCAGATATAAAACATCTCACGTCAACAGTTTGACTAATCAAAAGAATAATCAAATAGAAAAAAATATTTCACTCTACGCCAATTCAAACTGTCATTGTACTTATACTAAATTGTTTTGGAGTGATGCACTCTCCAATATTTATTATTTTATTGTTGGCGTGAGATCTGCTATATCTGATCCGTATATTATTGGATGATTCCAATTTTCATCCAATAATACACTATCTTTTTTTTTTTAGATTTTGCACTCATTTATTAATTAATTAATAGCTAACAAACAATAAGAAAAAGGAAAAAAAACCACTTTTGAATCTCCCGAACAAGAACAAGGAAGGAATAAACGAAGACTGAGCTGGTAAATGGGATCTAATTTGTATTGGTGATTCATTGAACATGCTCATTGGACTCCAATTGAGTCCGGGTCCAGAAATATCCATCTTGGTCCATCCACTTCTTTCTCTCCAGCCCCAGCTTGTTCTAAAATTATCTCTTCACTTCCTCCCCGTTTTACACAAAGCACGTGAGAAACGTTTTTCTTACTCTTTTTTTTCTCTAGAACTGTTCTTTATTCTTTTTTGTTATCTGTTTCCTTCATCTGTCTCAACAGAGCAGTTCATTATCGTGTTTTCTATTTTACTGTATTCTAGGAGTCTTATCTCTATTTCCACATCTTGGACCTTTTTTTATTCTTATCCTATACTTTTTCAGTTGTGATCTATTGTTCCGCGTTTTGTTTCGAAATGTTCACAATTTTAAGATTCTAAGACTTTAAGAATTATTTGAGTATCGCATATAGCACAAGGCTGCAAAATTTGGATTGTGACATGTTTTTCAATTTTTGATATTTGATCCTGTGTATTTTTTAGCGCTGTATCCGCAAATGACCTTCATTTTTTCCTATCACGTCAGGATTTTTCGTAATCTGGAAATAGATATCGCGAATATGGAAGAAAATCTTTTTATATGTAACTAAACCAAGAGTATGATGTTGTAGCTGCAAGCAAGTACTCCTCTCTAAGCCTCGAACCAAGCAATTCTGAATTTTCTTTGGCCAGTTGTAAGTCTCAAACCAAATTATTTAGCTCAGACTGTGAAAAAATCAATATCAATGCATACAATGAGCCAAAAAAATGAATAAATTGTAAAAGAAAAACGTTTTGAGTCTATTTTGAAGTCTCATATTTCCGCATTTTTTTATTTTTTTTTATACATTTTGAAAGTTGCGTTTGCGAAAAATCCTGACGTGATGGAAGAAAATGATTTTCGGATTCAGCGATAAAAAATACTTAAGAATCAGTTATCAAAAACTAAATAACACACCCATCGCAGGCTAGTGTAATTTAAGGAAGATTTACTTAATTAGGGATTGGTAAATTATTTGCCACTTGAAAACTAGTTTCGAATGTTATACATTCATCCTCAGTTCTAAAAACACACAAAAAATTCAAAAATAAGCAATTCGAAATATAGTTTGGTATTATTATACATATCAAATTAGATTAATATAAATCAGTATTATAAAACATTTATGAATTATGAATTTAATTAAGACAAGAAATCAAATACAAGTTGGTACTCACCAAGGTTTGGATGGATTATATCAAACAGAAAAGTTTGTACTGGTTTCTTCTCGCTCTGAACTAACAATGAACCAAAGGTAGGTAGCATGTTTATAGGTAAACGGTTTAAGGGTCAGGGTTTTTCCAGTAATTCCGGTGAGTAATTGTCTTTTCTGTTATAGATGGGAATAAATTTAAGATTGGACTATTGGAGATATTTATTTGGTCATTTATGCAAAAATCTAGATTGGATTTGAAGGATTTTATTATTTCAAGTGCTTCATATATATTTAATTTGAGGCTGTTTTCAACGTGATGTATTAATTTAATTCCTGAATCTTTGGTGAATTTATGATTTTTTTTATTTAAATGAATTGCAAAGTTGGAATTATCTGTCTTATTATTATATGCAGGTATATGTTCCTTTAATCTCTGATTTAGCGATTTTCCAGTTTTTTTCTTGTATTTGGCTGCACAATCATTACTAATTAGATTGATGCTTCTGTACCATCACGCGAATGTCAACTGAAGATTTACTTGGTAAAACATATATTAAAATCTGAAATTTTCGAGCCTGTTAAGGCTCTTCATAGATTTCGCAGTATATGTTGAACTGTCTTGAAACTTTAGGTTAGTCCTTTTTTAGACTATTGATATGAGATGTATTGTCTGCGATCTACATTTATATGATATTGTCTTTTCCTCTGCTGAAGTGGCGAAACGTTGACTTGATAGTTATAATTTTAAAACTAACAGATTATTTATGAATTCAAAACTATTGGATGTACACGAACTGTTATCACTTAACCTACCTCAGTTAAGTGCATTTCATATCAAAGATATAATGACGATTCTAGAGGTGGTTCAGGCATAAAAGAGAGGAGTCCTTTGTATAATAATTTCAGGACACGAAGTCCGTATATTACGAATCCTTAATCCAATAAAGGGACGAAGGGAAGAGAGTATATTTTCCGCTATGAACAAGAGGTCCTGCTGCTGGACTAATTATCTGTAAACAGAAAATAAAAAAGTCCTTCCCGGGAGAAGATATAATGAATTAGCGGTGTCAGGTGGTATAAAGCTGTGGCTCCCCCAGCCATTAGCAGATTGGATAACTCTCTCATCCCACCACCCTCCTCGATGTTGTAATTCTTGTTAGGGGTGTTTACCCCTTCCTCTCTGGTCGCGTCTTGGGGTTATTATTTTCTTCATAAGAATGGAATTCGGTTCAGACGTGTATGTGTGATACTTATGTCGTATATTAAAACGATCTAATGCACGTATACTTGGTTTCTTAGAAAAAAAAAATTCATGCCGCTTCCTCGACATTGAAATGTCTGAATTTTTATTTCACTGAACAACACCTGAGATATATGATAAAAAAATACAGGAAATTTACACAGCATTAAGGATTAAGTATTGAAATTGTATGCACTTTGAATAATCCATTATTTCTCTAATTTATTAATCAGATCCGAAAAAAATCTGTAATTATAACAATTTTCATCAGGCTTTCTGATAACACTTTTTTCTATCTGCAGTACTGGTACTGGTAATGGTGGAGGGAGGAACAAATCCTGCAAGTGGCCCTATTAGGACTTTTTGCCTACCCTAAGAAAACAAATGGTGACTTATTTTTTCTTCGTGTCGAAATTCTAAAGGGACGAACATTTAATGAAGAAAGGCTTGTGTTCTATCTGAACCCAGTAGATTGTATTTTATTTAGGCATAGCGGCTACTACCTGCTATACCAGATAGTTACTATACTCAATAATAATTAAGGCATTTTTGTCTGTGGGCAATATAGTTCTTTCGATTGTTGTAAGTTTCGTGCACAAATGTAAGTTCTCTTCTGTGTGGTAAAAAAATCATCGGCCAATAGGACAACTCTGTTATCCGTTTGTGCAAAAATCTGGTATGTCCGGACTTGTCTTGATTTTGATACTAATGTTAATTTCTCATTTAAAAGTTCGATTCGGATATTTGCTTATTGATACAAAGTCTAATGGTGTACTTACCAGGTATGGTATTTAATTTCATACGTTAAAAATTAATGTTTCTGGACTGGTGCTTGAATCAATGCCTTTAATTAGTATATTTGTATAAATTGATGTGGATGTAGTTGACCGTAGATATACTTGAAAAGTTGATTAGAGGGTATAGTCAATGAAGGACCAGGTGATGGAAGGAATTCCTGACGGTTCGTCTTGACTTTATAAACAGCTCTGACGAAGGCCTAAAACATAGGCCGAAACGTTGGAACACATTAAAAAATAAGGTTCAGTTATTAGTGTGTTTTCTTTATTGGCCACACCTCACTCCCTTCCTCTCTCTGTTCACAATCAACTTTTCATATCAGTTGGCATCCGCATGATGGTATAGAAGGATCAATCTAATTAAAGATTGATAAATTATTGGCTTATATATCTTGATTGCTAGTTCAGTGCGAGAACAAACCAATACAAACTTTTCTGTTTGATATAATCTACTTAAACCTTGAACTGAAGATGAATGTATTATCGAATGTATATTCGAAACTAGTTTTTATTAATAAAAAAATTATAGAAGTGGCAAATAATTTATCAATCTCTAACTTCTCATATATTTATTTAAATTTTTTATAATTGGGATTATGTCAGAAAATTCCAACTGGGACTCATTTAATTCAGAAATTAAAGTTTTCATGAAAAAATAAGTAAATAAGTGTTCCTTTTGATCCTGCTTTCCAAATTCTACGACTGTCTGGAGGTTGCCACCTCAAACTATCCAGGGTGGGGATGTCAAGATTCTTTTTTCGAGAGCTTCGCGAAATAAATATTAACTAACTCAGTTGGAAAAAGAACCCACACCGTTCCGGACTGTGCATTCTGAGGACCTTGTCCCAACGTGATCGGCGATCAAGCCCTCCATTAAACACAAATTATATTTAAGTTCAAGTTATGGCCTACTACTGAAGTCAAATTTATCTGTCTCATCTTTCCAGAACCACAGGTACTAATATTACGTTACATCCATTCAGTCACCTCGGTTCATATAATAATTCATTTCTCCCTTACGCCCTAAGTGTATACTTCACCACTTATCTCCTGACTATTTATGGATATGGATAAGACTAGTTGTAGTTACTTATCCTGGATATGTTGCCATATAGTTTGGCTAAGGAGCCTGGTTGTCCTTGTTCCGTCGGGACAGTATCCTATTAACGAGCGGCCCTTAGCTCCCGATCAACTGGACACACTTGACTTCCATGGACCAATTATGCTACTTCACTTCTCCAGTTTAGGCGTTGTCCCTGTATTAACCTATTTATTGGAGTGATGAATGTTCCAGAGGGGGTAACATTCGTCTTTATTAGAGGGTATCATGTTGAGGAAATCAACGCCGTTGTTGTCGGAAAGTTGACGCCCTAGTATCAAATTGGAGAAATCGATCGATAAGAAATAACAGCGATATATCGATTTATATCAAGCTAATTTTTTTCTCGAGATTATGTGTTTTGTATTTATGAAAATACTTATAATCCTTATTACATCTCAAATTTTTTATTTTTTACATTATACTTCCAAAGATTCGACCCTTTAGGCCATTATTATTTTATTTTCTTTGTCAATATCCATAATTTTTATTTCAGACTAATTTGCCTAAGCCTTAAAACAATATAATTCCTTTCTAAGAGTATGAATATTGGATATTGGTTTTCTATTATTGTAAGCCTTAGGCACATTAAATCATCGGTAATAATAAAATTTATGGATACTGACAAGGAATATGAAATAATTATAGCTATTAAGGTTTCCTTGATAATAGCCTGAAGTACCAAAACTTTGGAAGTGTAATATATAAAAAAAAAAAAATGAAATATAATAAGGATCTTCAGTATTTTTATTAATGATAAATATATTTGTTTAATGGCATAAAGTAAGAACAATTTACTATTAAACAATAGTTGAAATTTTTAATATTACTTTTTATCCACATTTTTCCTAAATTGTCATTCAATACTGCAGACTAAGCATATGTTGTTAAATTTTGTTTTTTTAAAATTTATTTCTAAATAAACTCAGGATAATTTATAATTTAGTCGACCACTTTTAAGCCGACGCATAGTGCAAAAATCTGAATTCAACCATAAATTGAGAATTTTTATTTATCAATAAATATATGGCAATGAAAACACTTATTATATCATAATATGAGAACTCAGTTATTTTTTTTTATAATCATCACAAAAATTATTCATAATGTTTTTTTCTAATGGAAAACTGTTTAAAATAATAAAGATAATACATTAAAATAGTAATATAATACATTTTTTTGTATACTAATTCCTAAAGTAAATATTAAGGTACTGTATAAGTAGTAAATATAAAGTTTTTTCCAACTACAAAGTTTTTGAAGCTTTGTATGAATTTATCTTAGAAAAGAAAAATTAATGAAAATTAGTGTTGCAGTTTAACTTGATATAAATTCTTTATTTCCAGATCGGCTTGGAGAAGGCTTACATGGGTTTTTTAACAGTTACTAATATTTTGAACAATTGGAAAAGGGGGATATAGTCTTGTGCAAGAAACATCCCTAACGAAGCATTATAATTTTGGAATAATTTTAGATTTATAAAAAAAATGTTGCAGTTAGAAGAAGTTTTATAGAAAACTATATTTAGAAGTTGCGGATGAAAGTTGCCGTACCGAGAATTTCTCTCTGTATTTCATGCTAAACTTTTTCAGAGTTTTAACTTTTAAAATGAGCGTCTGGTGTGAGGCCGTTGGTAGATACTATCACCGGGTATAGTTTTATAAAGTTTCGGTCTATAAAGTTGACGAATCCCCTGATTTTTTCAGACAATGTCTTATGGATATTATAGTTATTATTTTATTTTTTTTATGGATATAATGTGGAGTAGAGAACAGTGTATCTATATTTTAAAAAACCCAAACATAAAACTTTGGAATTATTTTAGTTTTTGAAAGATATAGAGCCAGTTATGTGTAATGTTAGACTTTGACGCAGCCTTCGATGCAGCCCGTGGCTGTACTGTACCGAAGCCGTGAACCAATCGAGAGCTACAGAGGAGTGATATAGAAAGGAAGCCTACGTGACGGGTAGCCTGGGCTATTACCTGGCCGTGTGTAAGTGCGGTAATCTTCTCCTGCGGTTTGGTCTGCAGGTATTACCTGAAATATAGGTCGCTTCGGAGTTACCTCGGCGTTTCAACAACGCGCTAACCCTTGCAAAACTGCAGGATAAGACGAAACAATTAGTCCGTATACGGAGGTTGAAACAAAGCCCAGAGCATCTTGGAGTTGGGAAACCGATCGAAATTATAGTGAGCAGTCGATATTTCGGGAAGTTTTGATTATTTTATAATATCGGGCGGACTAGTGAAAGTCGGAGTGTCTTAACTTGGAAATGAAGAAACGAGAATTTCGAAATAAAAAAAAAAATATTTTCTTCATTATTATCTTTATTTGTTTAATTCGCAACTGTTTTCAGGTTGAGGATGATAAGCGAACATACTGAATTACAAAATATTTAAACTATGGCACGTTTATACAAGAACAGAACCCATTGGTAATCCATGAAGTCTTTATTTCAGATCATTAGTTTGTCATATAGATTGTAAATATTCTTAGGCAGTAAAAATATTCATTTTAAATTTATTAATTATTTCATTTATTGAACAAATTATAAATTTGCTGGTGACAATCTTGCAATTACTACTCAACAAATTTTGGGTTCATGTTTAACCAAATGATACAAACAAATAAAATCTAACAATAGTTAAAAAAATAATTTTTAATCATCAGCTGCTTATTAAAAACAATAGAAAAAAAATTTCCATGACAAATTTAAATTTCCATTTAATTCAGATCCCTTCGTGAACTTTCTCATGTGTCAGGTCATTTTCGGAATTAATGAATTTCATTGTACATTGAGCTTTTCGTGGGTAATTGCATAATAATACGATAGTTAATTATACGTATAGAATATTTAAATTTTTGTTTAAAATCATATAAGAAAAATAGGGAAGGGGGGTGCCAACAAGTCTTTATAGTAAGAAAATATCTTTTAAATTAAAGCATAATTGTGGTTTTTATTATAATAAAGTATTATTTGATTTTGCCTCGAATTTTCTGATATTTATAATTTTTTAATCAGTGGTTTTGCTACTATGAAAAAAAATTAATTTTCTCAGTATTCGAACTGGCATCAGAACTAAAAGGGAAATAAGGCCATATTGTATCCGTACTGTTGAAACTTGCATATTTAGCTCCGTTTTTCAGTGCTGAATAAATGAATTTTATTATCATTAATATTTTTTCAAATTGTCATAGTTTTTATCTTTTGATTGATTTAATATTGTTTATACAACTAATGAAGAACTTATACTAGTATAAGTCTAGACATATATCAACCTATTTTTATTAAGCAAAAAAAAAATTCATCATATTGTGAGTTTCCTTAATTTCCTTCCTGATAAATTGCAATAGAATTACAGGATGAGTTTTTAAGTTTTAAAAATATTACAATATTGGTTTTAAAAATTTGAATTAATTGTTAATTGTATGTAAGTTCGTTTCAATTTTATTCCTTTATTCTCTTTAAAATTTATTTTTTCCTTTTATTATTTAATATTTAATATAAAATAATACTATTTAATTTTTTATTTATTTTTAATGGCACGATTAACTACAGTTAAAACTTTACTATTTTCAAACAATTATTTTTAATTATTACTGATATTGTGAAAAAGACATATGCACCAACGTACTTAATGTTTCTAAATTATTGTAAATTTATTACTTCTTTATAATTCAATTAACTGATTATTGGCTACAAATCAAACGATACACTCATAAAAGGACAAAACATTTATTATTAAACTAACAATAATTTTCATTCACGTATTTATATTATGTTTTCATTAACTTAATTATAGCTTTAAATGTTTAGATTTATTATATATATCGTATGTATTATTTATTGTCATCAGTTTTCTATTTTATTAATTTATTTTTTTATTCATTCATAATTATTATTAATATTGTTTTGTGTTTGTAGGTTTTTGATTAATTGTTCCTACTGTTGTTCCAATATATAAATTCACTTATGAGATACGACTTATTCTCAAAAATCAAATTTGTTGATTTTAAGGATAAGCTATCCGAAATCATGTTAAAATACTTCAAAATATTGTTAAAGTGTACATATATAAATAAAACTTTCTATCTATCTAAAAAAAAAAAATGGTTACAAATAATCATATTGGTTACAAATACTTTTACATATTATGTTAATTGTTAATTATATAAATTTTTATATAATATCTAATAAAAAATTAATAATTTCAACTAAATCGTACACAATATCCATAATATTGGACGGTTCGCTAGCTGAGCTGTTAGGGGTTAAAGGCCAGTGCAGCACAAAAACTTCTCGGATCACGTTTGGCCTAAGACTGCGGGAGTTTTAACGGGATTATACAGTCCTTCGTGTATATACGGTCTATGGAATGGAGTGCCAGATTTTTTATATGTATATATATACACTACATACTTTATCCATATTTTTAGCTTTATTTACATATTATTTATCAACGCAATTCATTTTTCAAAACTTGTTTTTAAATGTATATTTTATAAAATATATTTTTAATAACTATTTACAAATATTTTGATATTCTCAATAAACTTTAATGTAATTAAACACAATGTTTAAAATATTATTTTGATTAAATTTAAGAAATAGAAAAAATATCTATTAAATATTTTAAATGTGTTTTTATTTTGCTATATTGATAAAACACAACATTCAGCGTTGAGATTCGCTCTGTTAATGTATCCTTTGTTATTTACATTTTAGTAATTAATTTATATAAACGTAAGATTTAATGAATTAAGCAAAATAAATAATTGTTAATTATTATCATTAATTGATTACTTAACTATTTATAAATATCATTGTATGTGCGATAATTAATTAGCAACTGAATAATTTAATTTATCTTTATATTTTCTTAAATATTCTCTTGAATCCAAATATGCATTTTTCTGCATAATATTATTATATTGAAAAACATGCTAAAATTTCAAAATTATTTAGAAATATTTTATCAACTAAAAAAATTGATAAATAAATAGTAAATGTATTGCATCCTGAAATTATTTTTTCGGAAAATAAAACTTATTATTTTAATTCTGAAGAAAAAAAAGTATATAGAAAATAAATTAAAAAAAAAAATTAATTTTGTCATATATTTTTCCTTATCCATTTTTTTTCGGATTTATACAACACTATTATCAAAATTAATTATATTATATTTTATGTTTTAAACAATTAATCCGGTCATTTTATTATTCTTTTTTTTGTTAAGTATGTATAATTCTAATGATTGTTAATACTTATAATAATTCAATTCAATCTTATTGGTACATGATAATTCTTCTCTTTGTATCTACTATTTATTCCATTTCTTGTGGTTTTAAAACTATTAAAAATTTCATGAACTTTTTTTTACATTGAAAAAAATATTTAATGTTTATGTAACAAATATCACTTATATATATTTTTTAAGTCTTATTTATTTTTTCAGTTTAAAATAAAAATCATAATTTCTGCCTGTAGGGAATTATTTATAAAATTTTGTTTAATTATTTTCTTCATGTTTTAATTTTACATTTATTATTTCCTATCATTGTTTATTTATTATTTTTTTCAATCAAAAAGATTTTTTAATTTATTATTTTCTTATGAAAATGAAATTTCAATTGTAAGAGCTATTTTTATCTATTGTATCACTATGTAACCTTTAATGAAAGTGGTTGCAATGAGAATACAAAAATAAAATGTATGACGTTTCTTCGTCCTCTGCTGCGTAGATGTCAAACTGATAACTTATCAGGATGAGAACACATGTCAGTAAACAACCTTCTTTTTACCCTCAAACTTACATCATATATATTTATTGTTATTTTAATTATTTTATTTGGGTAATTATGCTTATTTTATTTTTAAGTTCATGTAATTTTTATTATTTATTTTTGTGGGGATGGGAGAATTTATCGGTCGTTTTTAATAACACTTTTGAATAGGATTATGATAGTGAACAATGGAACTTAGTGATTATAGGTTATTTAGTAAAAAACCGAACTATATCCAACACAAAAGTAGACTGGTTTTTGCCATTATTTTTAATTATTTCTATTATAAATATTTAATTTAAAAAAAAATGATATTTGTCATGAAATAATTGCTGGTCGTCCAACTGATAAAAAATGTCATTTATGAAGTAACGATTTTGTGTACGATGCAGGGTACATTTTGAGTAGAGTCAACGTAATATTACTAAATCTTGGTTCTTCTACAGATTTTAAGTTTTCTTTTTCTTTATGACTAAGATTAATATTATGTCATATGATTCTGGTGACTTACCTTCGCAGGTGAACTGTCCGTAATGCTTTCCTGAAGACTTATCCCCGCATACTACACACTCTATGTTCTGGCCCTTATCGCCGTTGGAGCCGGCACTTTGGGTAGAATTGGTACCCGGGGTGTCACCTCTGAGGGAGAGGAGGGCTTCGTCCTCTCGCCATGGGACAAGGCCCCGCGGAGGGAATCCCAAGTCTCCCCCGTAGCCGGGGGCCCCGCACAGAACCGCCACTCTGACAGAAATATAGTCGCACGTACAAGAAAACACGAGCTGCGCACAGAGCACACAACGCCTTAGACACTACCGGGCCGAGGGCGTGGGCCGGACTGAGGGCTGACCCCCACCCCCCACCCCGACCCGGGTTGCCATGGGGACCCCGGTGTCCCGACCTGCCATTGGTCCTCGCGACCTCTGGCCCCCACCCCGCGACCCCGCCCTCTTGGCGGGAACTATATTTCGCGGGCTCTCCTTGATCGATAGTCCTCATTCATTATTATACTGCCGGACTTCTCTCGCCCCACCTGAGCACCTCTGCCTCTGTATTAACCCCTCTTATCACTCCTTTTTTCCTTACTACAACTTATTTACATCTGTTTATTTTTTTTTATATCTGTTTTTAATTTTTTTTTTTTGTTTAAATAGATTAATGGAATTATATACAGATTTTGTTTAGTTTAGCAAATCATCATTGTGAATACTCACAATAAAATATTAGCAATATTTTTATTAAACAATAATCCGATGTTATAAAATTTGAAATTAAATACCAAATTTAAATATAATAAAAAAAAAAAAGAAGACAATTTCATACATAGAAAGGTAATATTTTATTGGCACAAGAATTTCTTTGAATAATATAAAATCAGACAATGGATTGCAAAATTTTTTTCAAAAATAATTTTAGAGTTTTGTAGTAGAAAAAAATAAACCCTGCATCACTTCAAACCATGAAAGGTCTTGGATTGAGTATTTGTTAAGGAAGTACCATTTTTTTTACCAACGGTTATACAAGGAAGTGAGCTGGCCAAGAATACGCTCGATCGCCAGGTTTTTCCCAACCCATTGAAGGATCAGATGTCAACTTTATTAAGGCCGGGTGTGTTCTAGTAGGGTCTTATAGTCCTTAATTCTATCTACGGCCCTTTTATTATTTATTATTATTATTTATTAGCAGTCTTTTATTGCAAACGTATGGCATCAATTCGTATATCTATGCCCTGTTTGTATGCTTCAACGCCCTAATTTCAGGAACTACCAGTCCAATTTGAAAAATTATTTTTGCGTTAGATTCACCGTTCATTGAGAAAGGCTTTAGGCTTTATTGCATCACGCTACGAACCTAAGGAACGGAGTAGGAACCATTAATTAATTTCTAATAGAAAAAGTGTCCAACTTCCGTACGTTTCGTTATCATGACAACTTCATACCCATGGAACCATGTCGACTACACAAACTTTTTAATTTTTGTGTTGATGTAGTTGTCGACTATTAAATTAGACATATTTAACGTCTAATCTGATCTCTCTCTACCTGTTAATATAGTCCATTTTAATGTAATAATATAGAGAATTTATAAATATAAACGCCCCGTTCTAAAATTTTCGTATAAGTGGTGGAGTTTATAATTTTCTTGTGATGCAGTACATGAGAACTTTAAGTACGAATAATGGTTCAATTTGGATTGTTACTAAACTCAACTATACCTGATAAATAAGATTAGAAGGAACGGAGAAAGTTTTATGAAAAAAATGGTTCTTAATAAATATATTTTTAAAGTAATAAATGGCAATAAACTAAATCTGTAAATATCAGATATTATTGCTACAAGAAATGACAAACTTTATTGAGGATTTTGCTACTTTTAATAAAAGGGAGATAAGAAAAAAAAAGTTAACCTTGATGCAATTTAAGGAGAAGTTGGCAGATTAAATATAAATGTCTACCAATTTTTACTTGCTATTTTTTTTTTTACGCTACTACTAACTTTTTATGCTGTTATCCGTTTTTTAAGACTTTTTTTTTTATATCTTTTTGTGTTTTCTTCTTTCACCGCGCCCCCGTACCAACTTCTTATATTTATCGTTTTAATAAGTGTGAAATTATTGTATGAAAAAAATATTTTGTAAAAAAAATGGAAATAAAAAAAGTGTGAAAACCTGACACTTATTTAAGTGTAACTTTATTGCCGTTTGTAAAAAATTATTGTCGTTCTCAGCCTATTTCTTGAAAATCTCTGCAACAAATGATATTGATCAACATATTATAGGTTATTATTTGAAAGGTGATTTTAACATTACGGGTCAATTAAAATTTAATGCGGGTGAACCATGGTTTCTAGTTTTACAGCTAGTTTTAGGTATATACATAGAAATCTGATTTAAAAAAAAATATGTCCACATGTTGGCATAGAAGGATCAATCTAATTAGGGATTGATAAATTATTTGTCACTACTATAATTTTGTTTTTATTGAAACCTAGTTTCAAATGTTATACATTCATCTTCCGTACTAAAAACACATACAAATTCAAAAATAAGCAATTACTCGCTGGTAATGAGTAATTACCGCCATTCCTGGAAAAATCCCGACCCTTAAACATTACTAGTTCAGTGCGAGAACAAACCAATGCAACCTTTTCTGTTTGATATAATCTACATAAATCTTGGTGAGTACCAACATGTATTTGATTTCTTGTCTTAATTAAATTCATAATTCAAAATGATTTATAATAATAATTTATATTACATTTAATTTAATATGTATAATAATACCAAACTGTACTTTGAATTGTTTATTTTTGATGAATATATGTTGATGAATGTTTGACATTTGGAAATAGTTTTCAATAAAAACAAAATTATAGAAGTGAAAAATAATTTATCAATCCCTAATAATGAACTATTCAGCCTCAAAAAAATTAAAATAGTTAAAAACTATTAATCCCTTTTTAAAAAAGTTTTCACAATTCATTAGTTTTTAAATATTTTTCTCGGACATCTGGAGTAACATCTTATAATAACAATTTAATAAAATATAAAGATTAGAGTTCAATTTTTTTGTGCTAATTTTTACAATACTTCAAGTCTCTACCAGAATTTTGGAACTATTTCAAATTCTCGGGTTCAAGTCCGTATCCATTATGGTACTTTTTAATATGTTAAAAAGCTATTTTTAGTTGTTATTTTTGGAATAATTATAAATAATAATAAATATAATCAATTTTCAATCAAGCCCTCGTGGTTTGTAAGTTAGAATCGTCTACGATTCTGGGCGTTTTATCTGTTTTATATTCAGCCACAATATCCGGGTGCTTATGCAATACTTAGTGGTCTGTAATGATTTCTTCGCCTCATTAAACGTTTATACAAGCATTTTTGACTAATTTTTCTGGGATATAACGATGATACGGGACTTCATTGCCAAGTAACCACAGTTTACTTTTTGTAATTTATTTTGGTCATATTATTTTGTCATACTATTATTGTTATCTGATTTTCTTCGCGTTTACGACGGGTTCAGAACTGAGATGGGGAACAAGTCCAACCATCATCAGAAATTAATATTTTTAGATATTTATTATTATTATTATTATGGGATATCTGGCAGACTGTTATTGTGTCCTATTAATCGTAAATAAATAAATCAACCTAACAATAATGACTAAACAATAAACCCTGTCTTTATTCAAGGGATAAATTAGGGACTGGAGCACATTGACTGAATGCGTATAGGCGATCTGTTCAGTGAAGAAATTCAAAAGCTATGTTTCTTAATCGTCTATTTTCGATGCGCTTTCGTTTTCGACATCGCTAAATAATAAATAAATTCATCTTTATTTCATTAGTATCACTACCTATTTCATTCGTCACATTTTTGTTTAAACAAATAATTCATTTGCATTCCGAAACTATAGCAAAACAATATATTGTTTTTTTTTACTTAAGATAATATTTCAGCCTTTTATAGACCATTTTTAAATATAAAAATAAAGGCTAGATTATAGTGTTATTTTCACTAGAGAATTAATATATATGTAGCATTACTTTCTAATTTTAATTATTCGAATTTATTAATTAATGGAATAAAGAAAAAATATATTAAATAATTTCTAATTGTTAGGGAAGTTGATATATTGAAGAAACCAGTACAAACTTTTCTGTTTGATATAATCCATTTAAACCTTGAACTGAAGATGAATGTATAACATTCGAAACTAGTTTTCAATAGAAATAAAATTATAGAAGTGGCAAATAATTTATCAGTCCCTAATTTAGGTTGATCCTTTTTTACCATCATGAGGATGTCAACTGGTAAGTTGAAGTGGGGTTCCATGGGGTTACCACCTCTTCTCTTTACTATTTCTAAGGAATTTTTAGATGAAATGTTTGTGATGTTCTGAAGGGATACCGCGATTCCTTATTTTCTCTTACCTCTATAATAATAGCAGCCTACATTCACGTCCGTTTCTTTAAATACACGTATCCTCAAGAGGTTCTTCCTGCAATTTATAATCGAATCTGGTTCTAGAAACATTAATAACTTCGCCTATTAATACCCTGGGGAATGCGGTGGCCGAATGCCCGGAACAAGAGACCACAGTACGACAATAACGCTATAAAATAAAACTGTAAACTGACCTCCGACCTAGAGAGGCATAAATAGTGTAATGTGGTTTGTCTTCTTTGATCTTCTTCCAAACAAAGGCTATGTAGCAGTGATCTTCCTCAAGGTACGAGAACAATACGGGATGGAAAAATTATATTTGTCTATAACATAACATTTTCCAGGAAGAAAATTTAGTAACAACATCTGGTAATATAAAAAAAAATTTATAAATACCGCAGACTCTTGGCCATAGTATTAGAATAATTTTCCAAAATGACAGTCTCTAGTTAAATTTTGGCAAAAACGCTGTCTGTCTTTTTAGTTGAAATTCGTGGTTTTTACCCAGGATAGGGCTTGTACCCAGAACTGGGGGAGAGCAGCGATACTTGTCCCTGGCGGCAGAATTCAGAGGACGTCAAATTTCGAACGAAATTTTATTTTTAGATTAAATAAAAAATATTTGTTTATGCTTTTATCTATTTTTATATCCTTTATTCGATCAATAAAATGAGTTGATATTCTGAGATTATGGTATTGATTTGTAAATATATTACCTAAAATACTTTTATTAAACTTCGATTGGGAGGAAGGGGAAGGATTGAATGAAGGGGCGGCAAAATTAATCTTGCCCCCTCCTTCATGAAATTCCTAATTCTGCCCCTGTTTGTACAAAGTGAAACCATTGCATACCCGAAACCAAAATTTTATTTATTCGTTATAACCTTGATGAACATCCTAGTGTATCTTTCAAATAAAATATAAAAAAAATTATAAATAATACATTTTTAAATTTGGTAGAATATTAATTGTCAATAATTGTACGTGAAAATTCTCAATCATCCTTCTTATGGCTTTATTTAAAATTTATAGAATATCACACCAACGTTTCGCCACGTATTCAAGATTTAAAATGATTAGTCAATAATTAATCCGTGTAACTATTTTGTCTTTTTATTATTATGCTCATACTAGTATTGTTTTATAACAACATAATAAGATAATGGCGAAATAGTTTTATGGATTTATTGTTAACAAATTAGGAGTGGTTAATTTAATTGATAATTTTAGTTAAATCCTGAAGATGTGGAAAACTTGAACAACTGGAACTTTAGTGTGGTATTGTATTAGTTTATAATAAAACAATAATAAGCAAGATTGGAAATTTTCACATCCCATTATTCAAAAAATAAAATATTAATACAATTGTGTAATAAAACAAAATGTGAAAGCTATAATATGATTGGAATATTCCAAAAACTAATAATAAGTCTTTCAAATACTTGTAAATAACTAACCAGTCAATGTTCCTCAAGCACTTGATACTTTCGTAATTTAAAAATGATGATATTTTAACAATATATCGTCGGTGTACAACTAGAACTAACCAAGTCAAATTTAGCTATTTCGAGATGCATGCTTTATATGGTTATTATTATTAATATATTATATTAACAATGTGGTTTCTCTAACTTTAGTACCTGATAGCAATTACTCTGTTATTATTTTTTTCATACAGCTTATGATTATTAATATAACTTTAAAATTTAAATTTTGAATTTTACTTTGACAAGTATTTAAACAACGCATAAAATTAGCTTAATTTTATCTTATTTTATTTTCTGTTTTGTTAAATCATAAAATTTGATAAACAGTTAACTATGGACAGTAAAAATAGAATCGTTATATTCTTATCATGTTTTCGCAATTACTCCTTCTGGGAAAACCGAGATAAAACTGCTACGAAATGAATAAAATTAATTGCATTTGCATGTTAAAAATATTTTTCAAATTTTTGCAATATGCTATAAATTCCTTCTTATTATTGTTATTAGTGAAGTGAGAAACGTTGGATATCGCAAATTATCAGAAATTTGGTCTTTAAAAATCTGGTACGGTGCGGACATCACACAACTTTCACTTGCCCGCCAACTTCGAATAAATTTTAAATCTTTCCATAGAAATTTCATTCAGTTCTCATTGAATAATATAAAAATAGAAATTATTGAATACAACAATCACTCAAGTATATGCAATTGTTGTCACGTTACATTACCTTCTATGACTTTTATGTTATATTTTATGTATATATTTTATGTTATATTTTACTTTATACTATCAACCAAGAAATGAATATGGAAAAGAAAGATCTTCTTCATTTAGAATTTATTGAGATTTATTATTGAATCACCAAATTATTAACGTTCGCGGTTCTGCCCCATGATTTATTGGTTACAATTATAGTCTTCCATTTAGAAATATTTATCATATAGTTAGACATTATTTTTTCTAAAATCTTTAGATTTTCAGCGTTATATTATACCGTATATTATACAAACCTTTTCTGTTTGATATAATATACTTAAACCTTGGTGAGTACCAACATGTATTTGATTTCTTGTCTTAATTACATATTTGATAATACTAATTTATATTACACTTAATTTAATATGTATAATAATACCAAACCGTATTTTGAATTGCTTATTTTTGAATTTTTGTGTTTTTATAACTTAAGATGAATGTGTAACATTCGAAACTAATTCTAAATAAAACAAAATTATAGAAGTGGCAAATAATTTATCAATCCCTAATTAGATTGATCCTTCTATACCATCATTCTGACGTCAACTATATATATATTATTACTACCCTTATTTTCGGAAGTTTGTTTTCAACCTGAGAAAAAATATTTTTCCTTCAGTTAATTATCAAATTCATTCATAGTTTATATTAATTCATTTTTTTGTTGCTACTAATAAGGAGAGATGGACAATTATTTCAAATAAACAAAATTATAAGTACTTTAGTATAAGCCATTTTGAAAATTCGTCATTTAAGCCCTTTCACACTATTTCAATGAGGATAAGATCTATTTGATTTTGAAGACCATTTAATTTTAAATTGTCATAACGAGTTTAATCAAAATCGTTAGTGCCGTTTTTTTGTGGAAAATTGTAAAAATGTGTTAAATCGATTTTAGCGAAAAATTTTCTGTAACATACCAGTCATATATATATATATATATATATATATATATATATATATATATATATATATATATATATATATATATATATATATATATATATCTTAAATATGTAATTTCAGTTTAGTAATTCGTTTCGTTTTTGAGCTAGGCTGTTCGTTCACAATTTTGTGAGACTTTGTTATTTGGACTCAGGAGATTTTAAAACGTGTATTTCCATTGAAATCTCGGATTCTAAATTGTTCGCGATCACTTTATTTTTCCTTACTATATATTTCATTTATAAGTATGTGAAAGTGAAAACGTTACCATTGAATCGATTCTTACTTAGTTTTGGTTAATCACTACTTAATGAATGCTCCTAGTAGAAAGGTGTGGGAACTCCCCCCAGCCTGTTACATTTGTGTACCAAATGCTAACGGAAGAAGACGGAAGGAAAGAGGAAGGGAGATGGTAAATAAGTAAATATGGCGGAAGAGGAAGCGGAGACCTCGGGGTTACCTGCTATATATACATATATAGTAACGGCTCTTTTCCCACAAGATCATTAGCTTTAGGATAGAGGATGTGGCCCCTTTGCATATGCTTAACTTACGCCTAGTTTTAGGATGTGTTGGTATATATTTTTTTAATATTCTTAAGTAAGGAAGAGTCGGTTATTCTTAGTAAGGTAATGCGGGGTAATTCCGCACTAAATTTTACAAATTTCAACTTTACATTACTGTAAAATGTTTAGTTATGAAGATAGATTTTTCCTCTTTATTTTATAAAATATTCCTTATATTCGATGTTTACATGTTCTAGTATGTAATATGTTCAAAAATTATATTCAAGCCCACGTCTCAATCATGCCCATTTTGATGAGCTTGATAATGCAATTGAATAGTTCTTAGTTAGCACTTACCCCTGCCTAAAGGGGTAATTGCGCACAACGTATCTGGATACTCATTATTCAAGGACTAGCAGTTGTGAGGAAATACAATATAGTTCGTTTCCGGAGGATTATTATACTGATGTAATAATCGAAGCAAGTTGTCTAAGATCCACATTGTATATGGAACATAATTAGATAAATCTATTGATGAAAAGAAGTTTTACTTCAATGCGTTAGTGCGGAGTTAGTTCGCCAAAGCATGATGGTAGGGATAAATTTAGATAGATAAATAGAAAAAAAAACTTTATTCTAGGACGAAGTTCCTTTAGAATAGCAAATATGTTCAAAAGTATAATCATTGTTTCTGGCCATTAGAAATATAAAGTTATAAATAAATAAACTTAAGTATATGCATCAAAATTTTTGTGGGTGCAAATTTTATAGTTTCGAGTAAAGAAATCTAATACTGGTCGCATCTTGTAATTCCTTATTTATTAAATTATCCATAGTTTTTATATATTTGGATATTTTGATGTTTTTATAACACAAACAATGTGTGTACAATTTCAAACAGTTATTGATTGTATTGATTAGACATTTTTCAACTCTTTTAGGGTGGTATGTAGAGACATTCCTTTATTTCCTCTTAAACGTTCCTTCCTTTATGAAGTCTTTGAGGAACCTAAATGATAAAGGGCTCCTTTAAGCCTATTTAATTGCAGAGATGTTCCTTTTACTTCCCTTAAAAAATGGCGGAAAAAACGCGTTAAAGGATCGATTAAGGAGAGGATGTAACGGGATTTTTACAATTTACAGCAAACTTTTTGTTTTTCATTTATTAATCAATATAATTTGTGATATTTTTAATCCCAAATGGAAATTATAGCCGCTCAGAAGAAAATGGAATTGGCAATTACAATTTAACAAATAAATGTGCAAAAAACTTGTATTTCGTAATTTATATTTTTACATATTAATATTAATATTACATATTAATATTGTACATATATTATGTTATATCTATTTCCATCGATTAAATATATGCAGCAATAGTTATTTTAAGTTATTAAATTATATCGTTCTTGAATTAATTAGCTAAAAATGTACAATTATATTTAAAAACATTTATTGTGGAATTTTGGAGAAATAAAAAAAAAAACTTAGAAAGACGTCAAAACGTCTGTTGATGGAATACAAATATAAATGTAACGAAAATGACGAAATGCTAAAGGAAAGTTATGTTCTATATAAATATGTATGTATGTATATATATATATATATATATATATATATATATATATATATATATATATATATATATATATATATATATATATATATATATATATTCTGAACATAGTTTTTTAATATAATTATCATGTTTTCAAGTTCAATAAAATTTGTCTGTAAAATAAATTATTGCCCTATAGCTTGTAGTCTGCATGTTTTTTGTGGATGCCGTCTTACACTATGTACTACATCTTCTTTCAAATATTACGATAATATCATTATAAAAAATAAAACCATTGTTTTGTTACTATTTGTTTGCATTAATAACAAAAATGTCGACATCTTATCAATTAAAAACAGGTTGTAGTATTGCCAGGAATTTTTATAAATAATTTGGGCTAATGTTATTTAATTGTGGCATGTATTGGGTTTTGTCATTTTAGTACGCGGAAAAACTAGATGAGTATATTTGTGTCAATTGATATTAAAGATGATTGCATATGAAGTCTGTATTTAGCGTAATATTTTCCTTCTTCTTTTTTTTTTTTGTGTTGTTTTTGTGTTTCTCAGAGAAACTTACAAAATGGTGACCATTTAATATATTACAGGAAATAGTCGATACTAGAAATCGATAAGGCGGATATAATCGCTGATTTATTTTCAGCAGAAGAAATAAAACATTTACGACTATGTCTGATCTAGATCAAAAGACAAAGCCGCTAATTAGGTAGCTTAGAGATCTTCCTAAACGAAGGTTCCGCAACTGAACCGATCTTGCCGAAGATAAGAGAGGCAGATGAAGTCAACTGATCTTGATGTTCTTATCTTCGCGAAGGATCTAGGGCCAAGGAAGACGTTATAGGCGATATATTGAATAATAAAATTGTTGTTTTAAGTTATTAGAGTCAAAGTTAATAAATGGATGCTATCAGTTTGCTAACTTAACTATCTAAGATCAAATAAATAAGTTAATCGCTCAAACATTATTTTTTTTAGATCTATATTAATGTAACCGTTTTACGATTAACAGAGAATATATATATATATATATATATATATATATATATATAATATATATATATATATATATATATATATATATATATATTCAAAAATCTTCCCGTCGTTTTTATTATCTTCTGTATCTCTTAGCTACCAATGAAACTTTATTGGCATGAAACAGTTGTTTTAGAGATAAAAGTAGATAACGCTATTTTTATAAAGATAATTTATAATTAAAATAAATTATAAAATCATAAAATGATAAAAAAAATTATAATTTTTTTATATTTTAACGGGGTAAAACAACTTTCGAAGTTTTAATTAGGGATTGATAAATTATTTGCCACTTCTATTATTTTGTTTTTATTGAAAAATAGTTTCGAATGTTATACATTCATCTTCAGTTCTAAAAACAGACAAACGTTTCTGTTTGATATAATCTACTTAAACCTTGGCCAGTACCAACATGTATTTGATTTCTTGTCTTAATTAAATTCATAATTCATAAATGTTTTACAATACTAATTTATATTACATCTGATTTAATATGTGTAATAATACCAAACTGTATTTTGAATTGCTTATTTTTGAATTTTTGTGTGTTTTTAGAGCTGAAGATGAATGTATAACATTCGAAACGAGTTTTCAATAAAAACAAAAAAGGTGAAATTCGGTATGCGTGACTTTCTTCCAGGCAGAACGATACCATTAAGAATGGGTAAATTCCAGTCAAAATTTCGGTATGTTTACCTGAAATTTCGGCGTTTTTAAAGTTTTGCACATCATTACAGCTCCACCATATTATTTTATAGAGTTGAAAATTTGTATGTGCATTGAGTTGGTGTTAGGAAAGTATCTTTTGGAGGTCTCAACTTGGTTTCCTGGATTTTTCGATAAAATATTTTCGTACCTTTAAATCCCCCTCCAAATTGAGTTATGGAGCCTGTTTCATTTGAAAAGAAATTAAATTATCAATAAAACGAAAGAAGTTTTTTCGAAATCGGTCAGTATTAACAAAGCTATTTCAACTCCAGCGTTGTGTCAAACGAGCTGGAATTCGGTATGAAGGATTTTCTGTATCGAAGATCAGCGGAGAGGCAGAACAATATAATAAAAGTATGGGTAAATTTCGGTATGTTAGGAAACTGTATTTTGTGGGTTCCAACTTTTTTCTCACTCCCCCGTTTTTATAATATTTTTATGTTAGTGAAAATACGACTTTAGTGACGGAGTTCTGCTGCTCATTTTTGCTATTTGTGATCCATTCTTTTTGACTGCCTCCCGGACCATCTCATTCCTTCATATAATTTTTACGGTCAACTATTAATTATTCAAAAAATAGTGTTAAATTTTCTTTAAAAAAAAAAAATGGGCTGATGATACTTTGTTTCTACTATCACACTTTACTATCACAGTGACATAAATTAGTTTAAATCTGCAGGTTATTGTACACAATACATACTTCTTGACTGGGCTATCTACTGTTTGGACACTAAGTAAACGCTGCCACATTCATAATGCCCCGCCACCGAAAACAGTGGAATTCCACTTCCAAAGGGAAGAAGAACGCTAAAAGGGGGGCGATGAAATGTGGACAGAGGCGAAAATAAAAAACAAGAAGACGAATGAGGGTCGAGGCAAGGTGACGAGACAAAAGCCAAACTTCTCCGTCTATTTCAGTGGCTCAGGTCATGGGTCGTTCGCTGCTCCTGTATTAGCTATACTTAGCTCTCTGGCATTTTCTGTTCCTCAGGCATGTCTTCCCAGTATATCTTGGAAGCTATCAGGGGGTGCTCCCGTGCTTGGAAATCAGGAGGAGGGTGTCTAAGGAACGAACGTAGTCCTAATGTATACTAACATACTGTTGGGTAATCATTTTGGAGGTTATGTAAACAAACCATATAAATGAATTATAGATATAATTAAAAAATATAGACAAAAATGTCTGTTTGGGTATTATTAGAAGATTCCAAAATAAAGCTTTTAGTTTCTCAAATCCCAGCAAATAAATAACTAGTCAAAGTTTCACCAGTTCAGCCATCAATAGCAATGGAAATGATTTTATATATATATATATATATATATATATAATATATATATATATATATATATATGTATATGTATATATGTATATATATATATATATATATATATATATATATGTATATGTATATACAGAACGGGCCGATTACCTTGCTAAAGAAGCGGCAAAAAGTGATTTATTGCCCTCATACCATCAAGTACCGCTTTCATACATAAAGAGGGATCTGCAATTTGATTTGGTTAAAAGATGGGATCAAATATGGGTGAACTCAACCAAATCACCTAGCTTACACAGATTTATACCCCATATAACATCACACAATTACAGAACTATACACAGTAATCATTACAAATTAACGCAACTACCGACAGAACATGGAAACACAAAACAATATCTCAAACGGTTCAACATTATACAAACAGACTTATGCGAAGAAGACGCACAAATCCAAAATTTTAGACACATCCTTTATGATTGTAAATTATTTGACAAGCAACGTTTTCATTTGATTAAAAGTATAATTCTCAGAAATGGATAATGGCCTGAAACAGAACACAATTTTCTTTCGAAATTCAAGACAGACTTGCTTAAATTTATTAAAACTCTAGACTTCGACTCACTGACCAAGATGGACAGCCTATGTGATTTCTTGTTGGCTTTACTTAATTTTTATTTATTTTTATTTTTGTTTGTTTGATTTAGTTTCGTTTTTATTTTGTTTTCGTTATATATTTTCTGTTTTATTACTTATTTATTTTCAATTGAACACTTGAATTGTATTAAACCACTGAATATGTAAATTTGATAAATCGTACCATTCATGTAGTATGCCTCTAGGGCATGGAGCATGTATACAATAATAAACGGTCCTTATGTGGGGGTTACCATGTATGGAAAAGATGTAAAAAAAAAAAAGAAAAAATATATATATATATATATATATATATATATATATATATATATATATATATATATATAAAAAGCACTTCTCATAAAAAGACTAACCGAATCTATAATATACGTATATGTGTATATATTATACTCCTATAATAAATATTTCTATCTAGGAGTGATGGACTATCTAGATAGAGATAAATTCGTTAATCTTTTTTTTAGACTGTTGATATGAGATGTGCTCTCTGCATACACATATACACACATATTATATATAAATATATATATAATATATATATATATATATATATATATATATATTTATATATATAATACCCAACGCTGACCAAAGTATTACATCTGATAAAACTAATATAAAATATTGTTGATGATAGCTCTACTCTGAATAAATTGAATTTTAGAATCATTAGGACTTGTAGCAGGGTGTCACGGTAGACAATATATAAAACATAAGAGAGAAAAATGGGGAGGTTACAGTGAAAAGTTTGGAAAAAAAAGGGTTAACAAATTTTGTGAATACGTTAGCTTAACTGTTGGCCTAGTTTTGTGCATCCTTATTCTGTACATTGAACCCATTGGGGTGGGATATTAAAGAACTGAAAAGTGATTAAGACTATGAGAATTAATTCCAGCTGAACAGTGAAAGAAGATTATTTCGAAAACGAGTGAGTTTAGTTATGGTTATTTGTTATAGCTTATTTTGAAGGAATTTTCTCACACATTGTCATATTTGCAGATTGTGTAAATATACATTTAACCAAAAGTAGTACGTTATAAGGGTAACAGATAATTTTTATATACAAAATTTTATATTTTATATTTTTATATACAAAATTTTATATTTTTATATTTTATATTTTTATATACTTATTTATATACCTGTAAGACCAATGTGGCCTTTTGCACACCGGCCAAATGCCATTGGTTCGGGATTTAATAAATAATTAATAGCAATTAGATTTTTATATAATCTAATTTAGTTAATTAAAATCATGCTCCATTGATTATTTTCCATACTTCTAATGAGCTTTTAATATTATTATCACATTAATTTAACTCGGTTTATTAGAAATTAGCTCAAAAGTTAGAAAAGAGATTATCAGTCGTTGGTTGGTCGGTGGATACAGAAGTACTTAAATTTTAACGTATCTTGCTCTAAATAATATTCATATTATTGAAGAATTGGCTAGTGCTTAAACTTAAAATCTAAGTTTATTAATTATTAAGAAATTATTATTCACTGGTATTTCATTACAACCACCTACAATACTCGCGTCTCATATTGTTCATTTGGAAGAAGATTGCGTTAACACGAACAAGTAAAATTTTACAGAATTTGAAGTTTGAGTTTGAAATTTGCTTATTTAGGCTTATTGCTGTCCCTCAGCTCACTCATACAGCATCAGTTACTTACCTTTTCTTTCCAAAATTAAGTTAATCTTCGTTTTTCGTTCAATCATGAATCCTGAATTAAATTTAGACAGTGTTTATAAAAAAATAGTATCTTTGGAGTTTATGTATAATATAATAAAGACGCAAGAAAAAAAAACTTTTTTACTTAACAATAAATTGAATTTTTAACATAAATAAATATGTTTTTAATTTCTTATGCACAAGACAAATATTGATTCTTTTCGTTCACCAAACTGATATAAAAATAATATTATTAAAACATTGAAAATAATTTATTATTATCATAAAGAAAAGAAAAATTAATAGTGTCTCGATTTTAATTTGTTGACGTATAAGAGTGGCTTATTTTAAAAGAGAATTAATTAAGACAATCTTATTACAAGAAAGCTTGTCCGACACGTCTCTAGGGCTAGATATGAAATTATATAGCAATATACAAAAAGGATTTTAATAGTTAGTTTCATTTCCAAATAGGTATCCTAATCTATTAGCAAATGTCCAAATCGTGTGTTAATCCTCCTTAAATATTAATAATATTTATCATTATCTTTATCATGATTTATATATTATATTTAATATTCTTTATAAAGTTACTCTCTAATCAGTTTGAAGATAGTCATTATGTTTGACTAGTGAACTTATAATAGCTAAAGTACCAATAATTTGTTATTGTCGTAAATATTGAAACTTAAAACTTAATCTCAAAGAAATATAAGTCACTGGTAGCTTTGAAGGAAAAAAAAAAGCAAAAATCAAAATTTTTATATTGTGGTACTCTTCTTCTAAGTGAGCGATATGATACAAGCGAATGCATCACTTATACATGTACTACAGATCAAGATTAAAGATATACGTTGTTCCGATGGAGACCAATGGCAGATTGCCAGCTCAGAGGCGAGACTTGGACCTGATTAATGCAACGAGCAAAGCCTACCTCGCTAATGGCCTGTGATTTGTTCATAGCTGACGACTGATATAGATATATATTTCAGTATAATGTGCATTTGTGAGGCGATTTAGTAACTAATAAATATCATAGATATATTCATCTTCGGTATTTTTCATTTGGGATATTTTTTAACTTTGTTGGCTAGGCTTTGATTTTGTTGTATGCTACGTCTCCCATGTGATTGCTGTTCTTATAGTGTAGAATTTAAATATGAAATATATTAAAACATAAATAAAAATGATTATTATCTCCAGCCAAATAAATATCTCCAAAAGTCCAATCATAAATTTATTCCCATCCATAACAGAAAAAACAATTACTCACCGGAATTACTGGAAAAACCCCGACCCCTAAACCGTTTACCTATAAACATCTCACCTATCTTACAGTACTAGTTCAGTGCGAGAACAAACCAATGCAGCCTTTTCTGTTTGATATAATCTACTTAACCCTTGGTCAGTACCAACATGTATTTCATGTCTTCTCTTAATTATATTCATAATTCATAAATGTTTTATAATACTAATTTAATTTAATATATATAATAATACCAAACTGCATTTTGAATTGAAGATGACATTTGAACTAATTTGAAACTAATTTTCAATAAAAACAAAATTATAGTGGCAAATAATTTATCAATCCCTAGTATGTAATAATATGCTCAACAATAAAATAGTTGGAAAAATGGCTTTCTGTGGTCCTTGAAAATTGGATTGTTTTAATTTTTTTTTTTTTTTTGATTTGAAGAGAATGAAATAACTCATTCTAGATTTTTCTTAAGATTTAGATAAAAAATAAAATTTTACATAGTGCTACTGAAATCAAATCCAGTTGTAATGCTGCCAATCAAGGGTCAAACCGGGTTTGTGAGAATAATATACCGGTGTATACACAATTAATCAGTGTTCCAAAATAACTGTGCACTTTTATTTTGAAAAGTTCTTGCTCTAAATTAAACAGTTCATGCAATAACTTTTATATTAAAATTTGTTATACAAGTTGTATATTATAAAAGTTCCCGTTAGAACTTTTTAGTGAGATTATAATAAAAATTCTCACTTAAAAGTTCCCAATGAAATGTGGAAAATGCTAATTGAATTGTGTCTTGAAAGGTTTTCTTATCTTAAAACCTTTTTTCTTTAAATGAGCATTCTGTAGGTGATTTAATTAAAATTAAAGCATTTTTTCTATTGAAATGAAAAACTAAATGTTATAAAATTAATAAAAAGGTAATTTTTTTTTCTATTTGTTATATTATTTCGAATTTTATTTATTATCTATGTTATTTATGTTATTAAATGTCTTCCGAGGTTTAAACTCATTTTCATATAAATAAAAAATGGTAGAATTTGATTTCTGTTTGTAAACTTGAGAAAGCATGATCCCTCTAATACTTGAAATGGACGAGAGTGGATGCTCAATGGAGCTAAGCAGCGGGACAATTAGAACTACCGCTTTGACGAGTTGAGACAATGGAGGGACAATCAAGAAGAATTAACCGATCGGAAAACGAGCCGCGGAAAGAAGACAAAGCCACAGAAGAGCGTTTCATCAGTTTAGTGCCCGGGGGTGCTGTGGTTTGATGGATTAGGTCCCCAGCTTTTGTCCTCCCTCTTCATCACTCCTCTTTATGTCCCGTGGGGTGGTGTCTCTTATCCTCAGCAGTACTTCACAAGATGGAGGGAGGGCTCGCTCATGTACCCTGCACAGGATGCGGATGTGGAGGTCTCCTTAGAAAAGGCTTACTAGAAGATTTTTGAAATTTCCTGTAACCAAATTCAAAAAAAGGAGGTTCTCAGTTCGTTACGCATTAAAAGAAAATTTTGGATTGTAGTATTTATTGATATGATATAGTCCAGAATCCGGTGTGCAGAAAATCGACTTTATAAAAATTATAATTAAAATATAATGAAAATTATAAATCTGTTGCGGTGCGCCCGCATCACACAGCTTCCACTTACCACCCTACTTTGATTAGAAATGAATTTCTGCTCAATTAGGGCTAGTGAAAATTTAAAATTTTCAATTAAACAACATAGAAGTAGAAATGTACTACTCTTATTTCCAGAAATTTAGTTTCAGCCTGGGCTAATATTTCTCCTTTACTAAATTATCAGATTCTTTCATAGTTTATATATATATATACATAACATATATATATATATATATATATATATATATATATATATATATATATATTTATATATATGTTAGATATTAACTTTTCTAAAATCTTTATCTTTCCAACGGTAAATTATATACCGTTATTATTACATACCGTACTCTTATTTCCAGAAATTTAGTTTCAACCTGGGCTAATATTTTTCCTTTATTTAATTATCAAATTCTTTCATAGTTTTTATATATATATATATATATATATATATATATATATATATATATATATATATATATATATATATATATATATGTTAGAGTAGTATGTAATACGCCGTTGGAAAGATAAAGATTTTAGAAAAGTTAATCTCTAACATATAGATTAATGAACATTTTTTAAAAATATTAACAAAAAGAGACGGTTAATTATAACAAAATTCTTACCAATAAAAATTCCTGCCCACGTCGTTTTAAATGCCTTCAAGGGAAAATAATGTCAAATTTGAAGACAATCTAACAACGCCTTTACAGCGAAACTAACAGATGTGACAAATTTGAAGAAATCGAACGACGCGTTTGGTTGTGATCGCGTAACAAACAAACAGGCAGACCGACGAACAAAGGAAATTCCAAACTCTCGATTAATAAATATACATAAATTTCAGTCTTGTTTTATTTGTTGAACCAATGGTTTATCTCAAAAGCTTTTCACCATTTGGCGAAGTTTATTTAATGAACCCACTCCCATTCAAAAATATTAAAAATGAACTAATAATTAAAATAAAACAGAGCGTTGCATATTCTGTTTAGTCTTGAAAAACTTTTGTCTTTAAAGTTCAGAAAAAGCACATACAGTCGAATCTCTGTATATCCCATTTCCTATATATCGAATTTGTATTAGAAAAAAATATTCTGTATATCGAATAAAATTTCTATATATCCAGCAAAAAAATAAGTTTAAATTAGATTCCAATTTAAAAAAATATAAACTGTGATTGTCATCAAAAATAGCCCTTGGTTTATGTGCATAAGAATGGGTAATAATTAAATAAGAAAAAAAAAATTCCACTGGTTTGCAAAGCAATGAAAATTCAGGAAAGATCTTGTTTCAGAAGCACAGTTCTTCTCTTTAATCCTCAAGAGGATTAAATTCTCTTAATCTCTTTCCTTGCATAGAGTGAAATTTTAATTTAAATTCAGTTCAACTTTGCTGTTCCTGTTGTGAGCATGCCACCTAAAGATGAATTGGGTGATGACTTATACCCATAAAGACATAAAATAAATTAATTTTTATTTATGCTTGGATTCTTTTAATACATATCTTTATTAAACTATAAATGTACATTTGTAAAGAAATCAGCTATCATAGATGTAATTTGTACAATTTTTCAAGTAAGTGTTATTGATCGTTCAGTTTTGTTTTTCTTTAACCCTAAAAAAATATCTTTGTTACATCAATAACCCCAAAAAATTACCATGGATACCTCTTTAAATCTAAATAATAGGTGTAATTGTTTTTAGCCTGAAAAGGGTGAAAAATTGCAATCTTTCTATGTATTGAAATTTCCATATATTAAATTTATTTCAAGGAGCCTTCATGCTCGACATGCAGAGGTTCCACTGTATTTATTTATAGTCTCATTTAATGTAAGGTTTTTAATTGATACCAAAATACTTTCTTTTCTTTATATAAATGTTTTTTATGGATAAGTTTTGATGAAAAGTATTGAATACGTATTTTTGTGTATGATCATAAAAACTGAGAGATTGGTATCAGGTATAAAAGAAAGTATCCCATGCATATACATGTGGATATTAACCATATGCCATAAATAAATATTACAATATGAATCCGGTTTAAGATGTCTCTATATTCAAAAATAGATGAGCGTGGGCCAGCGAACGGGTAAAGAAAAAATTACTGATATCACTCTAGTTATACATCTTTTATCTTATCGCCGTTTTTTCTTCTTAGCATCAGAACTGTTCTAAATTAGTTCTACTGAACAAACAATGACAGAAAAATCCTAATATTTGAAATTCTTCAATTGTCTTATTTAATTCTTTAGGGCACGACAATCTTTGCGAAGGAGTTTAAAAAGGAATTTCCTTTAATTAATTGCATAATATAGCATAATTGGCAAGAAATGATATTTCTCCATAACAAATTAAAATAATATCTTAATATTATGAAATGCCACAGGTCCATAAAGGTTTCAATAGTATAAGTGTTTTAAATACGATAAGAAAAATATCTGATGTGAACAACACATGACTTCCTTGAACGCCTATTAAACTATAAATCGGTGGCTCAAAAAGTGATCCTGAATTTGGTAACTAGTTTCCGAAGATTGCAGTATCTCAAAAACGACACTCGGCGTCGCGACATCCATCTATTGACACACGCACATACAAATAGGGAGGAAAACCAGTATTTTACACTCAATTTTAACACTTAAAACAAGTAATAAAAATGTTTACTTGGATTGGAAATCAAATTGCGTTTGTAACCTTTATTACCGAACACATATGATTTATGTATTTAATTTAAATATAATTTTGGATGTAAGTTTATTATGACCTTCAAGTAAAGTACCCTTTTCGGCTCACGAATTTTAACCAAAATCTAGTAAATACATTTATATCGATATAAAAGTCTATTTACCAAATTTGAGATGTTTTACATTATATTTTAATTTAATTTTGATGAAACTCTAATATGACCTTCAAGTAAAGTACCGCTTCCGGTTTTCCAATTTAGACCAAAATCTAGTATGTTATTTAAATCAATATATAAGTTATATATGAAAACTAAAAACCGAAAATTTTTGCGATTACAATACTTCCTTTACTTCGTACAAGGAAGTAAAAACTAATAATAAATTTCGATTTGGTGATTCGTATAAATAAATATCAGAAAATTTGGCCTCCCTGGCAATGGCCATGAAACATGGCAGGTATCTAGGATTTAGTGCTCATTTAATTTCAATATTATTAAATGTCAGACAAGAATCTTGCAAGTTCAGCCAACTTCTATGAGCACCACATCTCAGTCTCAGATAAAACTGTTCGTATGTAAAAGCGTTTTTCGTCCTTCTCTCTACGAGGCTCCAATGATATCTCACATATTAGAGAATAATAGTAAGAAACTTCAGCAATTTCGGAATGGCATTTTAAAAATCTTGTCAACAATATGTCTCTTGAAAAAAAAACAACGCTGAAAAGCTTCTTGGCTTATTGAATCCATGAAGTGAATAATGATAAAATTTTAAGATTCATTAAAATATCTGACAAATCCAAAATTTAAGCCTTACATTTTCACCGCCTCTACGGCGATGGTGAGCTATACTTGTAAGATACATGTAAGATTAAATTAAGAAACAGATCCGCTACCTTGGACTCCATCTTGATAAACGCCTTACATGGAATCCTCATACAAGACTGAAACGACAAGATAATGCTCAGAGATACCGTTTACTACAACACTTTCTTCACAAACGCTCTTAACTTCCGATTTACTATAAAAAAAAACTTACATTGCCATTATCAGGCCTAATTGGACATATAGGATTGATCTTTGGGGCTCTACGAAGCCATCAAATTCTTCCCGTATCCAATCCTTAAAATCCAAAATCCTTCGAAGAATCCTTAATGCTCCTTATTATGTTACAAATAAAATTATCCATAAAAACCTAAATATTCTCTGTTTTTGTAGACTTGGCCCAAAATAGATATACCTCTTTTAATTATAAGCTCCTTGCCCACACTAACCCACTAGTGCGTAACCTTTCAATGGTCGCGGGACCTCCTAGCATATAAGTCATCATAGTGCTACCAATAGGTAGCTCCTTCTCACGTCATTATCAAGTGTTATCTTCTTATTCTCACATTTACTTGTAATTTCTTACACAGTTGTAAATTTCTGTAAATAAAAAAAAGAAAAAAATCAAGTAAAGGTGAGCCCCATCGCCATAGTTGACAGATATAAAAAATTAGTAATATTAAAATAAAAGAATCAAACAGAAAAACCTTAAAATAGAACTGTGATATTGTAAAACAAAATTGATGTTGACATTGTTGAAGTCAAAAATACTTTAAAATTGCGGTAATGAAAAAAGCAAAAAAAGCATTCAGGTGTTGTTGATTTTCAGTGCTGATCGGTTAAGAGGAATGGAAGTCTTTTGAGCAATCACAATATAAAAATAGATAGAACAAACTAAAATAATGGTAATGAATGTGTTTCAGTTGTTAGGATCTGTACACATCTAAACTAGATACCTCTAGTTTGATGATGATGACATAGCAATATATACGGCCCTCCGTGTAGACGGTACTCCAAACAGACCCGATGGCAGTGGCCCAGCGAATGCTTCGGATGCCGATCGCATTGAGTGCGAAAGGTCGGGGAGACAGGAATAGTACTCTTTTCTACTTGACCATGTGTGGCATCTCTTATACCCAAATGTTAAAGCCTATAACGCATTATTTATTAGCATAAGCGCCATTTAGCAAACTTTACAGGAAAAAAAAACTAAAAACGATTTTTCTGCAAATAACAATATGTATTTTTTTAAATTTATTCTTTATTATGTATTGTAGGAGTTTGTTATGGTGGCAAAACTTGTATAATTACAATATATTTTTAGGACTTCAAGGCCTGAGTGACGACTGAGAGCCGTCATTATTTGGCGCTTAAGTCATCAATATTAAATTTTTAGACCTTTTCCATTTTTTTTTTCGATATATCGTATCGGGAATCGAAAGTAAATTGAATAAATTGAAAGCTGAATTTCGAATTTTTGGCGCTTAAGCGTTTTTTAAAAACGACGCCAATTCGTACGCATAATTACCAATATAGGTATATTCAATAATTGTATTCATATTATATGAGTTTTTTTTATTTTTTGATCGGTAGTGCATACAAGTTACGAATAAATATGTTGCGTGAACCTATAACTGTAGGTAGACCTATCATTATGTTTCGTGATACCTTGACTATCATAATTGTTCAGTAGCCAGCGTGACTCTAATAAAAAAAAAAAATTGGTATTTAGGGTTACGAGAACGACATATCGCGCATTTGTTAAGGTAATACGGGATTCGTGCGCACTAGATTTTAAAAATTTCGACTTTAAATAACTGTAAAATCTTTATTTTTTAACCTAAATTTTGCCTCTTTTTCTAAAAATGTTCCTTAGACAATTGTGTTTAAATATTACATTCAAGCCGACGTTTCAATCACGTCCAATTTTATGAGATTGATAATTCAATTGTTTGTTTTTTTAGTTTCAAGAGAATGTTTTTTTTTTTGTTTTTTTAAAATAATACAAGCTGCCACATTAAAGGGCAATAGGTTTTAGGCATATAAGAATCCATTCATATCATATATACAAGATAAACGAAAAAAAAAAAGAACAAAAATACATAAGGAGATAAAATAAAAATAATAAACGTCATATAAAAAGAAAAAAATGTACATTACTAGTAAAAATGAATAGATGGACAATTTAAATAATAGCAAAACAATTAAACAACCAAGAAAAGAAAAATTAAGTTAAGTAAAAATAAAAAGTCATCATAAACACATTCATACCCAATTCAATTAAGTAGTCACAAGTACGCACTTGCCCCTATTTAAAGGGGTAAGAGCGTACGATGGATCTTTAAGACTCATTATTCAAGGCGTAGCTATTGCGGGGCAAGCACTAATAGGTCGTTTTATTAGAGGATTATTTTACTGATGTAATAATCGAAAAAAGTTAAAACTTGTCCGAGATTACTATTTTACTATCTTCGGTTACAGTCATGAAAGTGGGATGTAAAAGATGATTGAATAAAATTTTTTTAATTTCAATAAGCTTGTCTGGAGTTGCCCCAGCGAAACATGATAATAGGAGTAAGTATAAACCACACGCACTTGCATCAGCTATCATATTTTGCTGGAGTAACTTCCGGCTAGCGCTAAGTATTTTGAAAAACAGTTTCTGAAGGTTTCACTTACCGCAAAAATTAAAAAAACAAAAAAGCAGATCTAATAATGGATAAACCACGGTATAGCTGTACACCAAAGTTCAATAATCCAACTATGTCAACAGGTTCGAAATCATTTCTTTACAGTTCGTTATACTTCGCCTTAGCGAACATCCGTGGCTGATTTCTGATACATCTGTTACGTATATTAGTTGACATTCACATGATGGTATAGAAGGATCAATCTAATTGGGGATTGATAAATTATTTGTCACTTCTATAAATTTGTTTTATTGAAAACTAGTTTCGAATGTTATACATTCATCCTCTGTTCAAGATTTAAATGGATTATATCAAACAGAAAAGTTTGTACTGGTTTCTTCTCGCTAAACGAACTAACAAAAGTTAGTACAATGCGAGAAGAAACCAGTACAAACTTTTCTGTTTGATATAATCTTGAACTGGGGATGAATGTATAACATTCGAAACTAGTTTTCAATAAATCAAATTTATAGAACTGGTAAATAATTTATCAATCCCAAATTTCGTAAAGAATTGATGTTACGTAAATGGCAGTCTTACCAATTGAGGGTTTGAATTAACCGGGACGATTACGCCCTTAGACTGAAAACGCACTTACCCCCAAATTACCTTAAATAAATGTATTTTTATTTTTTTTTTATAAAATTTTTGTTTTTTGGTATTTATTGACGATTAATGGTGGTATGCTTATTTCAGCGACTGTTGTAAGACATGGTATAACGAGATCTCCAAAAAAAATTACTTCGATATTATGAAGTAATTTTGCTTCTCGGACTATTCATACAAAAGGACAAAAGAAATATAAATATCAAACTTAGCTTTACCTTTTGCACTTTGAAAACTTTCTTTAAGGATTAAGTAACTTTTGAAATTTGAAAATTCTGCAACACTGTTTTATAATGTTAATCCTAAGAATAATTTTATAATAATTTTTTTTTAAAATTATCATCAAGTTTTCGTTGGCCGTTTGGTATTTTAGAGTAGACATTTGTGTTTATCTTATTTTAGAATATTGTGCACTTTCATTAAAAGTCTGACATATAATTTCATCTATTATTATTATAGGTATAGTAATTTTTTCTAACCTTTAAGATATAATTCATATATTATTTTATAGTTGAGTAAGTGTTGTATAAAGAAATTCAAGCACCACGAAAATGGTATTTGAATCATCGTAATGATGTCAGGGTCGGAATAACTAGAACGCTCATGAAACGTATTCTTGCGATACGAATCTTATCTTGAATGTCTTGTACGCTTCTCATCTATATCTTGCTAGAACTTCTATACATAAATTAATAAATATATATATATATATATATATATATATATATATATATATATATATATATATATATATATACGCATTTATCATACTATTAATAAGAAGTTTCACCTATTTAAAACAATTGTGTCCGTGATGAAGAGCTAAAAAAAAGAAATAGGATGTCGTTATAAACAATGGTGCTAGAAGACCGATAGCAAATAAACTCGCAGCCTTTAATAGCACGATTTACCGTCTTTTGAACGTACCATTAAATAAAAAGAACAATAATATAGAAATTGAAGTAATATATTCCATAGCAAAAAATAACGGGTATAATAAAACCACTATCAATCATATTTAAAAAAAAAAAATAAAAAAAAAAAGAGAATTAATGATATCTATTCAACAATCCCCGAAAAAAGGCCCATCCCGAAACATTGTGTTTTGATTCCATATTACGGCCCTATATCCACCAAAGTCGGAAACAAATTGAAAAAACTAGGATTAAACCCTGCATTTAAAATAGAAAAAACCCTATCCTCATATTTCTCTTCTCCTATTATACGAACTAAATTGTAATGATTCTGTAGCCAAATGCACGGGAAAAACTGGAAGATAATTAAATCAGAGATTAAAGGAACATATACGTGCATATAATAAGACAGATAATTCCAACTTTACAATTCATTTAAATGAAAATAATCATAAATTCATCAAAGACTCAGGAGTTAAATTAATACACCCCGTTGAAAACAGCCTCAAATTAAATATATATGAAGCACTTGAAATAATAAATTCCTTCAAATTCAATCCAGATTTTTGCTTTAATGACTAAATAAATATCTCCAATAGTCCAATCTTAAATTTATTCCCATTTATAACAGAAAAAACCAATTACTCACCGACATTGCTGGAAAAACCCTGACCCTTAAACCGTTTACCTAAAAACATTCCGCCTTAAATACCGCTACCTTTCGTTCATTGTTAGTACAATCCGAGAAGAAACCAGTACAAACTTTTCTGTTTGATATAATCCATTTAAACCTTGGTGAGTACCAACATGTATTTGATTTCTTGTCTTAATTAAATTCATAATTCATAAATGTTTTATAATACTGATTTATATTAATCTAATGTAATATGTATAATAATACCAAACTATATTTTGAATTGCTTATTTTTGAATTTTTTGTGTGTTTTTAGAACTGAGGATGAAAGTATAACATTCGAAACTAGTTTTCAATAAACCAAATTTATAGAAGTGGCAAATAATTTATCAATCCCTAATTAGATTCATCCTTCTATACCATCATGCGGATGTCAACTAAAAAATAGACTTTCGCCGCTATGACTTTGTCGGAATAAATATGACGGCATATCAAATTTGGACGTAATTTGGGTGAAAATAACATATTTTATTTTAAGCTAAAAATTTTACCATCATAAACTAAGTGCTATATAGCCAACAAAAATGCACGCCTGTTAACTGCCATCAGCCGGGTCTGCGTGGTAGACACTATTCAAAATATTTCTGTCCCTCTCTCTGTCTGCAAAATGGTTCAGAATTCAATTCCACCGGATTAGGAGATATTTATGATGGAAAAAAAATGAGAAATGATCTTTATTCTGGGACCAAGTCCCCTTAAGAGCAAAAACAATGAACACATCTGGGTGCTTATATCGTTGTTACTATGGTAAACTAACGAATGTATAAATCACTACTTTTCAGGATAGCAAAAAACTGTTACATTCTTCTGTGTATAAGGGCCGAAATCGGCTATTTTAAATTTTTGTATCTCATAGTTTCATGTGCATTTATTGTTTTACCTGTACCATATAGTAATTAAATATTCGTTACTTTAACATGGAAGCTTCAGGCTTAAAGACGTTTTTCGTAATAAACGCAACTGCGATTTATGCACTTTCTAATGCTGTAACAGATCCGTAACTTTACTACAGGCTGGTTAGGAACGTTATCGAAGAAGATCAATGGTTAGTGTGGAATGGAATGTAATAGAAGTTTGGAACTGATGAGGATATGATGTGCTACAGGTCTATGAAAAGGTGGATATAAGATGTTCCTCTGTACACTAGAAGTTCAATGATCTAACTTAATCAACATGTTGGAAATAATTTCTATACTTCACCTTAGTGATCACCCGGGGCTGATTTGTGATACATCTGTTACGTAAGAATTCATGCAGCTCTTACAAGTTCATGGTTTTGATTTAACGAGACGATTACGCACTTATATCGAAAACGCACTTGCCCCCACATTACCTTGCATAAATGTCTTTTCTGAAAAATTTATGTTTTATTAATTTCAGTAGCTATTGTTGTAAGACTTGGTATTATGTAGATCTCGCCATCGTAAAGATGTAAATCAACAGTTAATTAGGAAGGGAATGTAATAGAAGTTTGGAACTGATGAGGATATGATACGCTGCAGGTCTATGGAAAGGTGGATATAAGTTAAAAGTTCGGGGTTTGGAAGCCATAGATGTTTGAAAATAGTCCTGTGCAGGAAGAAATTTACTAAAATGACCTGATAATCATATTCCTGGTTAGGTTGTATATAAACCGTATTTTCGTGCTGGCGATAATGTAAACAAACAGAAATCCAATGGTCTGACATTGACCCAGAGAGTATAATGAGAGGTCTCGAAACTGAGCGTAGGGTAGCGATACACTGCGACCTGGAGGGTATCTACCATAGCTCTAACCTCTAGCCTTACTACTGGTATTTCCCCGATATCGGAGAAAGTTTCGGAAGGTATTTTAAATGTTTTCCTAGTTTATGACTGTTTTAACGTTTCTTTTCATATGATTAAAACTACATTTTAATTTGTTTATTTCGCTTAATCATTCACACCTCAAGAGACGATTGCTAATCAGCGAATCAATTGATGGATTGTTAGGCATTAGGAAAGGTCTTACCTACTTTCTGAATAGAGTAATTTTCCAGGTATCAAGGATAACCCTCATCCAGCTTCTTTTCAGTCTTCTCCGTACCAGGACGCAAATTGGACCCCATGGGTAACTAATTTTACTGGAATTATCTCTCCCATGCTTCATAAATTTCTTTCCAATAAGATATTCATTGTAAACTAAAATTAACATTTATCCAAAGAAGATATTTGAGGGTTGATATGGGAGAGCACTTCAACTCTTCTTCGGGCGTCATCCCTACAAACAATATGACACTCCGAGGTTTTTATTCCTTCGGTAATTTTTATCCATAGTTTTCTATCATACGAGATTTTTCGGTAGATTTATTTGATAGGCAAAAATGTCTTAATCTTCATTTTTTTAATCGCTAAGTCACGAATTTCTCGTTTTTTATAAAAGGAAAAAAGCAGTGCCAGAAATTAGGTATGGATAATAAAGAAACATTTTTCAGAAAAAAAAATATTTATAAACAATAAATTGGATTAGGAAACAAAATCAACTCTAAATATTTTATTAAATGTATTAAATTACAAAATAATATTTAAAAAATTAATTTCATTATTTAATTAATAAATTATTTTAACATAAACATCATTGTTTTCCATTGCGTATTTATACAGAAGCAGAATTGATACCTTTTGTTCACCTATAATATTATTAGAATAATATTATTACAACAATAAAAATTATTTATTATAATCTTCGGTTGGCATCCGCATGATGTTATAGAAGGATCCAATCTAATTAGGGATTGATAAATTAATAAATTCATAATTCATAAATATTTTATAATTTATATTATATTTAATTTAATATGTATAATAATGCCAAACTGTATTTTTAATTGCTCATTTTTGAATTTTTGTGTGTTTTTAGAACTATAGATGAAAGTATAACATTCGAAACTATTTTTCAATAAAAACAAAATTATAGAAGTGACAAATAATTTATCAATCCGTAATTAGATTGATCCTTCTATACCGTCATGTCGACTGAATAAAATATGATACTTATCACAAAATAACTTTATGTTTGCCAGCCATGAAATAAGAAAAAATGGAAGTCTAGGAGGAAATAGGAAAAATAAATAACATGGAGAATTGTGGAAAGCAAAGCCCATTCAGCTGGAACATGGCTGAATGTTAAGCTCCCTAGGTAACAATTAAACTGAAGATTCCTAGTTAATATGTGCTCTCGTGTCGGACACGTGTCTTTTGTCTCGCAATTTTTCTAAAACAATGACTCGTGCATGGACTTTTTTTCACTAAGTATTGTCTATATAGTGCGCATAGTTAGGGTTGGTCATTACGGAAGGGTTGATATGGGAGAACCCTTCAACCCTTCTTCGCGCGTCATCCCTACAAACAATATGACACTCCGAGGTTTTTATTGCTTCGGTAATTTTTATCCGTGGTTTTTCGGTAGGCTTAATTGATAGGCAAAAATAGCATAATCTTCATTTTTTAATCGTTTAGTTATCCACCAAAGTCGAAAATTGAAAAACCTAGGATTAAACCCTGCATTTAAAATATAAAAAACCTTATCCTCATATTTCCCTTCTCCTAAAGAAAAATTAGACACTTTCCAAAAATAGCGGAGTATACGAACTAAATTGTAATGATTCTGTAGCCAAATACACGGGAAAAACTGGAAGATAGCTAAATCAGAGATTAAAGGAACATATACGTGCATATAATAATAAGACAGAGAATTCCAACTTTGCAATTCATTTAAATGAAAAAAACCGTAACTTCATCAAAGACTTAGGAGTTAAATTAATACATCACATTGAAAACAGCCTCAAATTAAATATATATGAATCACTTAAAATTAAAAAATCCTTCAAATCCAATCCAGATTTTTGAACTCAAAATTTTTTATTGAATTTATTAAACTATAAAACAATATTTTTAACATAAATATCATTATTTAATTAATAAATTATTTTAACATAAACATTATTGTTTTCAATTGCATATTTATACAGAAGCTGAATTGATACCTTGTGTTCACCTATAATATATTAGAATAAAATTATTACTACAATAAAAATTATTTATTATTATTATTATTATTAATAATTATATAAAATTATTACTTCGGTTGGCAACCGCATGATGGTATAGAAGGATCAATCTAATTAAGGATTGATAAATTAATAAATTCATAATTCATAAATATCTTATAATTTATATAATATTTAATTTAATATGTATAATAATACCAAACTGTATTTTGAATTGCTTATTTTTGAATTTTTGTGTGTATTTAGAACTGAAGCTGAATGTATAACAACCGAAATTATTTTTCAATAAAAACTAAATTATAGAAGTGACAAATAATTTATGAATCCCTAATTTTTGTTATCTTTATCAAGACAATCTTTGTAAAGTTACTCTTTAATCTATATTTGAAGGAAGTCATTATGACTAGTAACGCTTGGCTTGGCCATTTCTGATCTCTGGAATTGAAACAAAATGATTCCACATTATTTGCTATACACTAGTATTAAATCATCTTTACAAATAGCGAATAATCAATCAGTTATCCAATGACATAGGATGGGCTAATAAAAAAATAAAGAAAAACAAAAAATTTTTTTATCAATGCACCTGAAAAGACGAAGGCTACGAGATCGGTTTCTGTAATTTATAATTCAATAGTAATTTATAAAATTAATAAATAGATATGTATGTTTTTGTTTAAACAGTTTCTTACTTCTTTATGTAATTATCTACTCAATTATTTTTACCGTGTTAATCCCGTTTAATCCTGTTTAGTCTAATCCTGAAAAGTGTTTTGTATCGTTTTAAAAACTAGCTTTTTACGTTATTGTTTAGTCTTAAAAAATAGTAATTCGTCACTGGTTGACCTTGTGGGTATTGAAGCACTTCAATTTTAAGCCTTAGAAATTTTACATGATCAATAATTTAAAATATAATTATTATTCTTAATGAGTAAAGGTATAAAAATCATATAATATAAACAAAATATATATATATATATATAATATTTTGCTGATAATGGTTTTTAATGAAAAATAATATAAGCCGCTATTCTCAAGGGCAATAGGTATTAGTAAATATCCATTCATAACAAATTTACAGAACAAAGAAAAAATAATTAAAATTAAAAAAAGTGATAAAAATAATATATGTTAATTTCAATTGTAAGGAAATAGATAGATAAATTTAATAATTACAAAATAAATATGCAACCAAGATAAAAAAACAAATGGTTAAGTGAAACAAAATAAAGTTAAGTAAAAAAATAAATAAAGTTATGTAAAAACGAAAAATAAAATAAATAATCTTGAACACATTCATTCCTATATACAATATTTGCATCCAGTCTAGGATTCTCCGAACCAAGCTTTGCTCCCACGATAGCAAAGCAGGACTCCAGGAGATCCCAGCCGCGTCACTGGAATTGAACCATATATTAACGAGATTGTACTTAAATCGGGAAAAATGTGTATAACATTTATTACTTGTTCAAATATCAAAAAGCTTTTTTTCTTATAATTTTAATCGTAAAATGGAAGGATTCGAAATGAAAATAAAATTAAGAATTTATAAAAAAGTATAAAAACAAAACATTTTTACGAAAATAGTATTCTTTTGTGAAATATAGTTCATTTTCAATACGAAACATTCAATCGCACATAAATAAAATCCAATTGCACGCCATATTGCCTAACAATTATATCTTTAAACAGCCATTTTGAAGAGCGTCATTCGTACTTTTTAACTAAATGATGAAGTGACAAGAATAATATCAGACAAAATTATTGGATTTCATTTATTTATTTTAGTAATATATTGTAATATTTTACTGTTATATATAAGTTTCTGAAAGGAATCACGGGATATCTAAAGTAAATTCATTAAAAGAGGCTACTAGCTAGAGCCGTGTCAGACTAAGAGGATGCGGCCATCTTTAAGGAGATAAGCAATATCTCAGATAAGAGAGGTTATCTCATTGAACCCGTTCGTTATTAAGGACACACTGTCTTTTTCTGAGCCTCGGGATTTCTGGAAGCTCGAAATTATTTCAAATATAGAATTATAAAATTGCGTTTATTTTTCTAAAGAAATCAGTATTAAAATTGTCTAAAAAAAATCAATATTATACCAATAGCATAAAAGGTGTTTCAACTGTGTACTTTTAACGTGTTTTTTTAATAAAAATTATTCTATATAACATTAAAAAATAATTTATTTTCATATTTAAACGTCAGTTCTGTTAAATTAGGTTGTATGTTAGTTAACTTCTAAATTTTAAATCGGTGAATTCTGAAGGTAAGGCTACACCAAAACTGGACATGACTCGACTGGAGTCCTGTAGTAAATTCATATCGTGTATTTATTTAATAGGAGGAGACGACAGCGAATCCAGACTGGACTTGACTTCGGTCTTCTATTAAATGCTTGATACTCCAGTTAAGTCAAGTCCGGTTTTGGAGTAGCCGCACCTTAAAGATAACTTTTATAGTACCACGAGTTTAAAAACTAACATCTTTTAAAAGTCTTTTATATATGAGGAGCCAAGAGGATAGATTTAAATGAGGTTATAGATTGTTAATGTATTTCAAAAGCGATATACGTATGGTACAAACTTAATATAAGTATGGTACAAATTTGAAAGTTTTAGTTGAATAATCAATAGCTGACCGTAAAAATTTTATGAAGGAATGAGATGGTCCGAAATGTGGACAAAAAAAGAGATCATAAATAGTAAAAGTATGATTAGTTATTTTCTGTTGAGCAGCTGTTTAGTATAAACTACTAAATTTTATAAGTAAGTATAAATTACTAAGGGTTTAGTATAATCTTTCCCAGCTGTTTTTAGTATAACCTTTCCCAGCTGTTTTTATGCGATTTCAAAATCAACGAAGGTAACCTTCTACAAAATACTGATCAGACCTGTGCTAACCTATGGCTCAGAATTTTGGACAATGACGATTACAGAGGAAGGCCATCTTCGATTTTAGCGGCGTATTCTGAGGAAAATATTTGGTCCTTTACATAGTAATGGTGCATGGAGAATCCGAACCAACACAGAGTTAGGGGAACTCTACAAGAATCCAGTTATAATAAGAATTATAAAAGTTGGTCGGCTCCGATGGGCAGGTCATATTGCAAGAATGAAGAAAAAATTGTCTACAGTAATTATATTAATTTTTTAGTGTCTTTTTATGCTGATTCCAAAACACCTTGCATTCCCCCTCCATCTTTATAAAGAGACGAGTTATGGGCTTAAGAGATCTTTAATCGGCTGCCATTTTGAAACAAAAAGACGGATCATCCTGGGGTGACCTTTGACATTGATACCGAATCTCAAGAAAATCGGTCCAGTAGTCTCGGAGAAAAGCCGCGGACGGCGTACGGCGGACGGTGGACGGACGGATTTTTTTTATTCGATATTTGGATTCTACCTGTCTTGAAACGTAAAATTTCAAATTTTGAGGTCTGGTTACAAAAATTCTTTCCTTGGTCGATTCTAAAGGTCTATTATTGAAAATAATAAACCAAAAGCGTTTATAGATTGGGATTTTTTTTTTTTTTTAATTTTAATGCCTTGTTATTCTGATTCCAAAACACTTTAAATTTCCACGCTATCATTATAAATGACACCAGGCCAGATACCGCGAAAGATCCTCGATGAAAGAATATACGCCACAAGAAGAGTGGGGAGACCCTGGTTGCTATGGATAGACTGTGTCCACATAGGGAATAATATCCATCCCGGGTATTCGTGGCTGGAGACTAGCGGCGGCCGATAGAGGTGACTGGCGGACTAAACTGCTGGAGGCCTTGACTCTCCAGGAGTTGGAAGGCCATGGAAGAAGAAGAAGAAGAAGCTGTTTTTATGTTACTTTCCTTTTCTTTTAGCATGTTTTTAGATGTCTATGAGTGAGGTACTGTCTCTAGTTGCTTTATCCGTTTAGACTGTTGATGTGAGATGTGCTCCTTTCTGTCTGCATATATGTGAATTTGTTTTGTCCCGATGATGCCTGAATTGGTAAAACGTTTAGTGGTTAGTTTTAGTTTTAGTTCGATATTTTAGAGACTCCGGGCTTCGTGTATGGAATCCTCCATAATAGGTTTCTAATAAATAATTTTTATTATTTGTGATTATTTTTTTTATTTTTTTTTTACCACTTCCCGGATCATTTCATTCCTTCTTAAACATTTTAGATGTTAACGAAATTTTTTAGCTTTAAAATGCGTTTTCACAAAATTATTAAATTGTAATTGTACACCTTGGCTTCTCACCCTCATGGACATAGTCTGAATTTTCATCTTTGTTTTTTTATTCTAAACTGTTTCAACCTAATACAACGCTGTTTCAAATAAAAGTTTAGATTTGATGATGGCATACAATTAATAAATATTGTACATAAAATTAGTTAAAAATATCTCTCTTTTCATGTAATGTAATATGCAGCTGATTAGATAAAGAACCAGCTGATAAATTAGTTATGAATATCGTGGTTACAATTATGCAAGATCACGTGACTTTCATGTTGTTGCTTTTTTTGTATAAATTAAATATAGAATTAAAGAAAACAATTAAATTGTCCTATGGTTAAATATTTCATATTTAAAACTGTAATTAGGCAAATTTATCTCAATGCTTATTTTAATGTTAATTTTATTTCATTAAAAATTTTTTTTAGTATTTTATCAACACTTCGGAAGCTGATTGGCTCTTTTTGATTATGACTTTCTGCTATGCATTTTCGCTTCCTATTGCTTTTGTATTTATTATTTTTCTTTTCTTATTATTAATTGATTTATGTGTGGCATTTTAGTTCATTTTTGTTTGTTTAGCATGTGTATTTTCTGATGATCAGCTGTTTATAATATAACCATTTCCAGCTGTTTTTATGTTACTTTTCATTTCTCTCAGTATGTGTTTAGTAGTCTTGGAGTGAGGTTTTAACATTAAAAACCATCTTTTATTTATCTTTATTGTAAATTATTTTATCTTTATAAATTTTCTTCATGTAGTTTTATTGTTTGCAGAAACGGTAATTTATATATATATATATATATATATATATATATATATATATATATATATATATATATATATATATAAATAAAGTAGAAAAAGAACTTAATTCTGGGTCTAGGTCCCTTAACAGTAACACAATTGAACTAATAAAATAGAAAATTATCTGGCCTTAAGACTACAAAATAAAAATCTATGTATATTGTCAATCAAACTAAATAAAGGAACAATATAAATTCTTGTTGCGAAAAATATAATTAATGTGAACACAAAAATTTAATACCAGTGAAAAAAAACACACAAAAACAAAAAAAAATTAAATTAAAATATAAAATAATGAGTTGATTAACAAAGTTGAAACTTGTATATTAAAAACTTTCATTTACTTTTGATTTAGATGTTAATCTTAAATTAAAATTTTGTAATTAGAGAGCATCTATTTGGAAAGAGAGGTGTGGTAAAAGGGGGGACTTGGATGAGGATAGAGAAGAAGCATGGCGGATATTAGAAGGAAAGGAATTCCAAAGGGTAGAGGAGTGGGCAAGAAAGGAACGTTCGATTGCTTTGGTACAGAGGTCAGAAATACGCGATCTTGTTTCCTGTGCGTAGACCGAGGATTTTAATTGTAGAAAGCGTGTTGGGTGGTGATAGTTTGGTATAGGAAAGATTCGAAGAAATATTTCTACGGTTGTAGAGGAAGAGATACGTTTATTCTCGGGTCATTGAGCCCGTCTCGAGGTGCCGAAGACAAATCTTAAAAAGGAGTTCATGATCCGCTTTAATCTGTCCTCGAGCACATTCGAGAGGAAACAGTATACCATAGCCTAAGTGGGAGAAGTTAAGGGAGGGTACGAGGAGCGTATGGGTTAGATAGTGGAAGATGTCGAGGAAGATGGAATGGTAACTTAGGAGTACTTATTGAACGCCGGGAAATGGAGTTTCCAGGAAAAGGTTTGTTATGTTTGATGAAATCTGCAAAATTTCGTTTTTTTGATATTAATAATTGCCTAAGATGTGGGTAGTTTCATATCTTTTTTAATATCCATAGTTATAAAGAATTTAAAATTAAAATAACCAGTATTTTCTGGAAATAAAGGCTCTTAACCATACTGAACTGATTTAAAAAGCAACCTTCGATATTAATTCGAAGGATTCATTCAGAGAAGATAACAACTTCAATGTCAAATGAATCGGTTGAGTCAGTTGAGGAGGCAAGGCAAACAATCAGTTCTTATTGATGACCAAGTGCTCTACGGATGATGATAAATTTGTTGATCAACCTTCGAAGCTAGTGGACCCGAGGCGTGAATTGGTTAGCGCCAGAAATCTTAGAAAATATTCTTTCAATCCTCTTTCTTAATTTGCACCTATCACAAAAATAGTGACTATCAACTAATATTATTTACCGTCTAAGAGGTATATTGTAACTAAGCGCTTTTGTAGGGAATCTTCTAAAATATAGAAACTCAATTCAATACCAGTGTCGCGGCTGGAGAAGTACTGGATCTCCTGATCTCCTGCTTTGGATTCCGGGCGTGGGGAAAAACTTGTTTCGGGGCTTCCTGGGCTCATTTGAAGTGTAAATATTGTATATTAGCTGTGTATCGCAGCTTCACAAGTATTAAATTTGAATAATCCTTAAAATAAAAAATAGCAATTGAAATAATAACTATTAGGCAGATGACATATGCCTACTGGCTCCTAGAAAAATCGAATTACTTGAACTGGTTGATAAAAGTAACAAATATGGCCTAAAAATAAATTACCCAAAATCAAAAATAATTACAAATACAGATGAACAGAAAGTAAAAATCGGAGAACATGTTTCAGAATATTTAAAACAATTCATTTATCTTGGACAGGAAATTTCTTTAGAAAAAACTCAGTAAAGAATTGCATAGAAGACTGAACATAGGATGGCACAGATACTGGTCCTTAAAGAAAATTTTTAAGGGTAATTTCACAATCGACCTAAAAGCTAAAGTGCTTCAGTCTTATATTTACCCCACAATCCTGTACGGCGCTCAAACTTGGGCACTAACCAAGAAGGAACAGGAGAATTTGGATACAATGCAAATGAAACTTTTGAGGAGTATGGTGGGAATCAGAAGGAGGGAGAAGATAAAGACTCAAGAAATTCTTTCTCAGGCAAAAGTCAAAAGTTTAAGTAAGGAAGCCCAAAAACTGAAATGGAGGTGGGCAGGTCACCTGGCCAGACTGAAAGACGACAGGTGGTCGAAAAGTGTTACCGAATGGAACCCAATAGACCAAGTGAGAAGGAGAGGAAGACCATACATGAGGTGGAGAGACGAAATCACCCGCAGAATGGGAACAAACTGGATCAAAGTGGCCAGGGACAGAGAGTGCTGGTTGAAAATTGTTAATAAACTATAAAGATTGTTTTATCTGAATTTTGAATTCTATCTTATCTTATTGAATTTTGAAAGAACTAGTATATTAATGGATTTTAAGTTTTATCTTTATATATTACAATTATATTTTCTCTGTTTTGTTTGTATATTTTAATATGCGCTGAGGGTTTTATTTTATATTATATGGTAGTATATTATTATATTTGTATCTTCAATATTTATGTTTGAATAATTATATTGTTGAGCTGAACTCCATTGTACCTCCTCCGGGAGAGGCTTTTGTCATGAAAATGATGTCAATACAGCTATATTATATATTATTATAATGTGTTGTTCTGTCTCATTTGCAACAGTCGTTTTCAAGGAATAGGTTCAATAAATAAATAAACGACAATAAATAAAAGTTTTAGTTTTTCACACTTTTTTGTTTCCTTACCGTCTCGTTTTATTTAAATAATAACATTTTCATACAATAATTTCACACTTAATAAAAATTGTGTGCAAGTTGCTTCTACGGTTACGGAGTTGTCATGGCGCCGACACATATTCTTATTGGGCACTTTTTCTCTTGGAAATTTATTTATGATTACTGCTTCGTTCCTTTGGGTTGTAGCGTGATATTATAATGCCTAAATCCTTCCTCAATTTACGGTCTATCTAACATGAAAAGGATTTTTCAAATCGGACTGGTAGTTCCTGAAATTAGCGGGTTTAAACACATAAACTCTTCAGCTTTATTTAATAGTAGAGATAGGTCTGAATGTTTTTTGTTTTGTTTTTTTGTGACGATTTTTACATCCTTGTACGAAGTAAAGGAAGTATAGTAATCGCGAAAATTTTCGATTTTCAGATTTCAACGGAAATATCCATTTTGACCATCTCTGAATCCATTTTGACTAGTTTCGTCGTGTACTTCTGTACGTACGTACGTTCGTATCTCGCATAACTCAAAAATTGTTTGCCGTAGAAAGTTGAATTTATGTATATAGAATTGTTGTAAAATCTAGCTTTGAACCTCCCTTTTTGGTCCCTGCTTGATCGCCGAAAGTGGTACTTTACTTGAAGGTCATAATTGATTTCCATCAAAAATTATATTAAAATGTGCGTGCGTGCTATTATCTCAGTCAATATTGTTTTCATCTTTAACTTACTTATTAATTATATTTTTTATTTATTCAAGTTTAGATTGTTTTTTTAATATGTTTTCATACCCCTTAATTTTATTCTTTTATATCTTTATTTTTAGCCCTGATGAAAAACTAAAATGTGGGTCGAAACATCGGGTCGGCATTAAATAAATAGGTGCTGCAATTTTATTTTATTCTTGGCTGGCACCCGGACCAACTCCTTCATCATTATTTACTAGATACATGGTTATCTATCAATACAAAAAAAATTCAGTTCATCTTTCATCTATGAAAAATAATATTGACTCAATTATATTTACCGTGTAAAGGAGGTTAACTGACTGAAGCATAATTAGATTTTATTAATTAATTACATTATGAGGATTTAATTGTATTATATTTGATGTTAAAGGCTGTGCTAACTCCTCTGGGAGAGTTGACACAATCGCCTATCAGTCCATTCCTCAGAGTTACTCTAACTCCTCAACTCCTTCTTAACTCCTCAACAACAACAGAAGAAGAGCAGAGGAGCGAGGAGGCGGCTAATAAATTGGTTAGAGGATATCTCGTTAACTTGGCTCGAATTACTTCTTTAATTAACCGGCGAGATAAACTGGCTCCGAGTCATCTCCATAACTCACTGCCGAGGAGAGCCCGAGTTATTTTTCTTCTCTCTGTATCTTATCACTCAATATATTAATAAACAGTCGGCCCATAATGAGCTAGGGTTGTGGGGGCTTCGTTTGGCTAAGTGGGAGGGCTTAGTGGTGGGCAACTTAATACGCCCATCTTTTAGAGTTTTAGATCTTCAGAAAGATACATGAATGGTAGTTTTTACTAATAATTGACAAGGGCATCTCCATGCGGCAATTTATGGTATTGCAATATTAAAATTAAAACAATTATATACTTATCGATGTCGTTTTTTACTTCCTTGTACGAAGTAAAGGAATTATTGTAATCGCGAAATATCCATTTTGACTAGTTTCTTAATCTGTACGTATATACGCCCGTGCGTATCTCGCATAACTCAAAAACGGTTAGCCGTAGAATGTTAAAATTTTGTATTTAGGATTACTGTAAAATCTAGTTATGAACCTCCATTTTTTGTCTCTGCACGATTACTGGAAGTAGTACTTTACTTGAAGGTCATTATTAATTTTCATCAAAAATTATATAAAAATATAATGAAAACTTTTCATATTTGGTATATAAGACTTACATATCAATATAAATAATACAATAGATTTTGGTTGGAACTGGTAAGCCGAAAGAGGTACTTTACTTGAAGGTCATAATGAACTTGCATCAGAAGTTATATTTACATTTAATACAAAGATCATATGGTTCGGTGGTAAAGGTTATAAACGCGATTTTTTCCACTCTAATTAAACAATTTTATTACTTGTTTAAAATGTTAAAATTGAGTGTAAAATACTTTTCTTTCCTCCACATTTGTGAGCTGAACAAGTCTGCAGCAGGAGAATAAGATATAAGTTAAGCGGGTTCTTCTGCTTAAAATGTTTAAACCGTCGATTTCCAATGCTTAATTTAGTAGTGATATTCACAGTTTTAATGTTGTCACGGAACACGAAGAAATCTCTTGGAAACTAGTTACCAACTGAAAGAAAACGACGTGTAATAACGGAATGAGACCTCCAGAAACAAAAGCTTATGTGTTTGTGTGTGTGTGGGTATAGATGGACGTCGCGACGCCGAGTGTTGTTTTTGAGATCCTACAATCTTCAGAAACTAGTAACAAAATTCAGGGTCACTTTTTGAGCAACCGATTTATAATTTAATTTGCGACAAAAATTCGAAATTTAGATTTTTGTTTATTCTGGGATGTAAACACCACTCCCGATTCCCCGATTCCCATTTCCGATTCCCCGATTCCCATTCCCGATATATGTACACAATTGAAAGTTTGATTGAAATTGTATGTATATATGTAGTATTAAAAAATCAAGTTAATGGAAATTCAATATAGAATTCGTTCACCCGTTCAAAAGATAAGCGTGACACACAGAGACCAGTAACCAAAAATATGTTGTTTTTTACTCAGAGGGCGCTGCAAAGCGAAGAACTGTTGAAAACTGCACATCAAAAATTTTACCCAATTACAATATTTTCCTTTGCATTTTTATGCTTCAATTATTAGGGGGGCTACCAGAACTACCAGAACGAAATAACCGGTTACAAAAAAAAATTTTGACAGTAAATATTCCGAGGCCAAAAGTGTGAAAATTTTTCTTTGTAATCGATATTTTTTAGAATTCCTCTTATTTCATTTAAACTTTTTTTTAGAATCAGGATCAAAATGATAATGATAAATTTGTCAAAGCGGCAATAAATCTTCACGTTTTTACAATTTTTCCTTAATCTCCGATTTTATTAACAAAAGACGCTTTCACATATTAATTTCAATCTTGTTACAATGTTTTCGTTGTGTATTGGTTAATTGGTTTGAACATATTTGAAGCTGTCATGAAAAGGATTACAAAATTATCTATTTTAAAAAATGTTTTTTCCTCATTTCTCTCCTTAAGGGGAGCATTTAGAAAAATTTAATACCTATAAACCTTCTTGAAGAAATTCTGTAAATGATAGTGAAAACCGCATCAAAATCGACCGATAAATAAATATATATATATATATATATATATATATATATATATATATATATATATATATATATATATATATATATATTCAGCCTGCATATGTTTGTGTTCGCAAAACTCGAAAATATATATATATATATATATATATATATATATATATATATATATATATATAGGCATTAAATTTTTCGAAATGCTCCCCTTAAGGAGAGAAATGAGGAAAAACCATTTTTTAAATATATATATATATATATATATATATATTTATATATTTACAGTATTTAAAAGTTTTTTATTTGTCAGGTTGAACACTAGTATTTCGTCCCCTCTCCCCTCCCCCCAAAGGAAGTGGACATCTCCTAAGCTCTTGTTCATTAGAATTAATGCCTTTGACAGAAGATGACCCCGCCATGTTAAAAGCTTCTTCCTTCCTTACAAGCATCAGATGCACACGGATATTGTCCAAGTTCCCACATCAATAACGCATAGTTATTCTATGTTAAACGTGAGAACACACGATATTGATATTCGATGCCATCGTCATTCAGTAACCGGATACGAACAGTTCCTAGAACAGTTACACTTCGACAACTTAAGAAATTCTATTGTTTTCCATCACTTCTGATAACGTATACATAAGGTACGTTACACAAACAATGAACATCGGCCATTTTGATTTGTTAATATGGATGTTCCTTAAGGTAAACTATAATATAACGCTACTTGTATCTAGAGACTAAAACTGAATCTAGGTTTTTTGGTAGTGTTAGCTCAATGCGAGAAGAAACCAGTACACACTTTTCTGATTGATATAATCCATTTAAACCTTGTACTGAAGAGGAATGTATAATTTGAAATTAATTTTCAATAAAACAAATTTATAGAACTGGCAAATAATTTATCAATCTCTAATTAGATGGAGTTTGGTTGGGGTCTTCAGTTATTTAATGAGTGTCATCAGACGCGTACACAAGTACTATTTGCAGGCAACTATGTATTTATTTAGGGATTGATAAATGATGAACATGTAATATAAATCAGTAGTATTACATCTAATTTAATGTGTATTATAATACCAAACTGTATTTTGAATTGCTTATTTTTGAATTTTTGTGTGTTTTTAGTACTGAAGATGAATGTATAACATTCGAAACTAGTTTTCAATAAAAACAAAATTATAGAAGTGGCAAATAATTTATCAATCCCTAATTAGATTGATCCTTCTAGACCAGGGGGCGGCAACCTGCGGCTCCGGAGCCGCATGCGGCTCTTTTAGAAAATTTTGTGACTCTCTGAATATTAAATATTTCAGTAAAAAACCATTCCAAATTTTAGATACGATTTTTTTAAGACATTTGATCCCTCTAAGCATAATATTCAAAGTGCCACAGAATAAGATAAAATAGGCACTTCTATGTTTTTCCATGTTTTTTTTTTTTCAATATAGATTTGGCTCTTTGTCACCAAAAGGTTGCCGACCCCTGTTCTAGACCATCATGCGGATGTCATTTATATATTAATGTCCAAATAATTGTAACATACTATTAAATAAATGAACAGCCCGCTAACCGCGGAAACTACCGAACCAATACTCACCAAATTTTAACTATATAATCTTCTTGGTTCCTAGATCGTTTTGTAAAAATAAAATCTACCGATACCGATATTTCATTTGGGCAAAAGCCTAAAAAATATATTTCATTTGGGCATAAATCGAAAAGTATACATTCGCTGATTGTACGAATGCTCATTTGAAAGATAATTGAATTCTCTACAAAACAAAAATCGGACCATTATTAGCAAAGATACATTGTATCTTTTATCTTGTAACCATTTTTTTTATTTTCCTACCACTGCAGTTTCTCCAACCTGCAAAACATGTTTTAGTTTGCGCAAAACATTTTCCTGTTTCTAAAAAACGTCGAAATGAAATGAGAGAATTCTGAAACAATGCAGTCGATTACAGAGAGAAATTTCACTCCTTTGGCCTCGGAATACAGTGAAAATTTTTGTTGGTAGCCGGTTGTTTCGTCGAAAGTTCTGGTAAAACCCCTCCTTTCCTCCTCCCCCCCCCTAATAGTTCTAATTATTGAAGCATAGAAATGCAAAAGAGTCTAACATAAGTGTCTTCAGAAAATGTTTTCAGAATTCAAGTTTCCACATGAAAAATATTGAAGAAATATGACTTAATTAGAAAAAAACACATTTTTTCCTGATAAACTGTGGTTGTATAAATAATAAAATCATATTTATAATAGTTTACAAGCTTTTTACATTTATAATTGCTTTACAATAAAAAAAAAAATGATAGTTTGGTAAAAAAACCTATTTTTTCTTCCTTTACTTTCATTCCACACAGTCACGGCAAGCAATTCAGGATATTGGAGATGTGTTTCCTCGGTGAATCTGTGAATCGCTACAATTAGTACTTTTCTTTTATGTAACATTCATTTAATAAAGCAATAAGTACGATGAAATGTGCAATATATAATTAATTTGTTAAAAATAAAATTAAAATAAAAGTTAAACTTAAATCTTTTTTTTTTTTAAAAAGTTGATTGTAAAAGTTTACAGTTTGATGAATGACGCTTAGAAATGATAATAGCAATAGTCCTGTCTTCTGTTACTCATATTATCTTTTAAAAGTTAAAAATAAAAAAAACTTGAAATTTAGGAGGGTATTTAACTCGCTATTCTTTTTACGGGCAACGCCATGCGGGTACAGCTAGTAAGTTGATAATGATTATGGAATTTTTCATTGAATAAATAGTCAGCATGCAATCAACAAGATATTTTTTATTTTATTTTATTTTTTATCTAGCTCTTAAGATATCTCACGTGTTTGGCCGAAGCGTCGGTTTTTACAATAAAAACTATCATTATAGGAGAAGCTTGATTAGGGTTTTGGTCAATGAACAAATAAGAAAAAAATGTAGCATATAAGTGCCGACGTTTCGGCCTAATTTTAGGCCATCTTCAAGGTTCAGAAAAAATAAGATCACAGTAATAAAAGATAACAAACAGTGATATAAAAAAAAATATAAAGAAAATTATGTTAATTGTAATGTAAATAATAAGAAATAAAGAAAAATATGTTAATTTATATTGTAAATAATGAGAATTAAAATATATAATAAAATACATGAAAACTACTAATTATAATAACTACTAGAATGAGGATTATATCTTTCGAAATATTTTAATTCAGATAATTTAAATTATAAATTAACATAGTTTTCTTTATTTATTATTATTTTCATTATAATTAACATCTCTTTCTTTATATTTCGTTTTTTTTTTTTTTATGTTGTTGTGAGTTTATTATTGTGATTTTTCTTAGCCCTGATGATGGCCGAAGATTTGGGCCTGAACGTCGGCACATAATATAATGAGTTCTTTCTTACTCGTGTCTTTCTTCATTGACCGTACCTCCAACCAATCTTCTCCTACATATATTTCCTCGATCAACCATACTTCCACCATTAAAAAAATGTCTTGTTGACTGCATCCATGATAAACATCACAGTTGACAAACTAACATTAATAATTATGCAATTTGTGTACAAATTAATTAAATTAAATTTTTAAAAACAGCTAAAATATGCCCTTTCCCGTACTTTTTTCGTCGGAAAAATCACCTTAAAAGATTTTCCATTTTCTTTGAGAACGCCAAAATGTATGAATCGTTAATGTCAGACGGCCGAGGAAAGCTTTTAATCGGATTAATTTATATATGTTAATAGTTAAATTATTTTTTAAAAAACGCTGCAAATTATTATACTATGATTTGCTATTTACAAATACGTTTTTGGTATAATGATTCCCAAACACTTTATATTTTTCCTCTATCTTCATAAATAACCGAAATAGGGCTGTATAAAACTTTTATTCAGTCGCCATCTTGAAGGGAAATGGTTAATGGTAATATCGAGTTCCGAGGATCATACTAGGGTGAACTGTGATTTTGGTGGCTAATCTCAAACACATCAACCAATAGACAAATGGACAGATAGATTGTTTTTCATTCAATTTTGGGATTATACGTATCTTAAAACGTAAAACCTCATAATTTATTGAAAGATGAAACCTCAAAAGTTAAGGAAAAGTTAATTTTTTTTTTCTTGGTAGATTATAAATGTTCATTATTGAAAATTATAAATAAAAAATTTGAGCCTTCAGTACTGACATAAATATTTTAGCTATATTAAGTCTATTGTTGTAGAGCTCAATTTATGAAGCTTTCTAGAAAATCATTGATTGATATTAATTCAAAAGTCGGATTTTTGTTCTTCGCTGGCTTGGTTAATATACAGTCGAATCTCTTTAAATCGAATTTCCATAAATCGAAAATCTCTATATATTGAACTTTTTTTAAGAACCTTGAATTTTTATAAGAAAAAAATATTCTGTATATCCAATTAAATGTCAATATATCGAACGAAAAATTCCCATTTAAGAAAATATAAATGTAATTGTCATCAAAAAGAGCCCTTAGTTTGCGTACTAAAATAATTAAATTAAAAAAAAAAAACTGGTTTGCAAAACAATGGAAAATCGTGGAAGATCTTGTTTCAGAAGAAGTGTACATAAATTCTTCGAATCTCTTGGATAATATAGAGTGAAATTTTCATTTTAAATTCAATTTAGCTTTTAATTTCTTGTTGTGAACATTGCTCCTAAACATAACTTCATAACATAATTAAATGTACATTTGTAAAAAATCTGCAATCACTGATGTATATTGTACAATTTTTCAAATAAGTGCTATTGATCGTTCAACTTTGTTTTTCTTTAACCCTAAAATATTGTCTTTGATACTTTTTATTGTAATTGTATAAGAATATTCTGTAATTGTTTTAGTCTAAAAAAGGGTGAAACATTGCAATATTTTTATATCGAAAATTCCATTTATAAAATTTTATTCAAGAAACCTTCGTGTTGGATAAATGGAGGCTCAATTGTAATTGTTTTAATTTCTATTCTATTTCCATATTTTTTTTTTAATTTCAAACAATGATCTTTTTTTCTATTACCTTATTTTTCTTAAATTTAAATAACTTTTGAAGAATGCGGTAGTTTTAGAAGTAAACATCATTACGTGACATTGTTACATATAGACACATCTAGCCGTTCTAATTGGCTGTTAAATTCAATGATACACGAAACCTTCAAACTCATTTGCTCACCCGAACATGTAATTGTCTTGAGTCCAATCCTTATGAAATTGACCTTGGTGCTAAATATGGAGATTTAGCCTACGGATAGCCTAGCACCATTGGAAATTCAGGAAGGAATTTTTAAAATCTGAGTATACAAGAAAGTTTTAGAGGAATTACTCTGCTTTACTTTTAAATATTCATCAAAATTTTTTGACATATTTATATATAATATAAATTGCCTGAAGTTTAAATATTTTTATAAATCATCACAGTTCAATATTCGGTTCTTATTACTTTCTTAAATTGTAAACTATGACATTTCAACCCCTCACTGTGGAACCAAAAAATACCTTTTTCTTGCGGAATAGTTATTGGGTGTGAATATAGATATATTAATGTAATAAGGTACACGATGTATAGTTACTTTTTCAAATTGACTCTATTTATTGTAAAAAAAATTTGGTTAGTTACAGCCTTTATTTCTAAAACTAGAATCATTAATGCAAATCTGGTATTTTTCTCGAATGGAGGAGACCGAATTGATTGGGGATACAGGTTCCACTTGAAACCCTCCGCGGCAAAATCACTGTTGCCCGAAAAAAAAATATAAAAAAACTTTATTTTATTTTTTTTAATATAAGAGTATGCATTGCCTTTATTTCAAAAAGTGGAGTAATTTCAGCAAATCTGATATTTTTCTTGAAATTAGAAAGCTGAAATTCTCAAGAATCGACTCTGAAACTGACCTGCAAACTCACTTTGTCCCAAAACTCCAAAACTCGTTTTTCTTTCAATATAAGGGTATTTACTGTCTTTATTTCAAAAACTAGAGTAAATTCAGGAAATCTGGTATTATCCCGAATCGACTCTCTATATTTTGTTATATATTTTTACGTTATATTTTATTTGGTAATTTTTATCATTTTATTTTATTGAATATTTTGTTTTGTTTTTTATCTCTTCTTTTTTCTTCATACATTATCCTTTAGTGTATTACAATTTTTATTTTTCAATAATGAATGATCTTAACAAATGTTACTAAAATATTACTATACAGGTAGTCAGCCTATATTAGCACAGAGCCTGTAAAATTTGACAAATATACGACCATTCCCTACGATTACTAGAGATGGGAAAAAGAAAAAAAAAAGAAAAATTCCATATATCGACGTCGTTTTTTGAAAAAGGTGTAAGCGCCATTTAGCAAACTTTACAGGAAACACATGAAACGATTTTTCTCCAAATAACAATTTTATTTTTTTTCAATTTTATTCTTTATAGGATACTGTAGGAGTTTATTAAGGTTGCAAAACCTTTATAATTACAATATATTTTAAGTATTCTAGCACTGGTTAAGGCCAGAGTGAATACTGAGAGTCGTTAGTATTTGGTGCTTGCGTCATCAATAGTCGAATTTTTAGACCAGTCGCATTTTTTTTTCCATACACCGTAAGCGGGAATCGATAGAGGCGGTGTTTAGGCCCCTTAATAAGTTGAAACATAAATTTAGTTTTTTTGGCACTTAAGCCTTTTAAAAAAAAACAACGTGGATATAATTTATGAATGCCAATTGTACGAGAGGCAAAGACCAATTTAATTATGTCTGTAATTTTGAACGAAAGACACTGGCCAATGACCGAATTCGAACCATATAATAAATTTCGGTCTGATTTTATGACATTTTTAAACAGTTTAGATTTTTATTTATAATAATTACTTACAATGGCGGAAACAATGAACTTACTCATGAACCTTTGTATATATATATATATATATATATATATATATATATATATATATATATATATATATATATATATATATATATATATATATATATATATATATTTAAAACATATATGCACTATACTTCCCTTTTTCAAAAAACGACGTCGATATGTTTTGATTAGTTACATGTGTATGCATTTTAAATATTTAAAAAAAATTCAGTGAACTTCATTAAAATGAAATATTACTTTTTCACTAAAACCAGAGACCGGTTTTTAAATACAGTATTTTTAGTCGATATGTTAATATTTAAATGTTTATTATTTTCCAAGATTTTATTCAACGTGAATTTCGATCCGGAAAAAACCGATTAACCCCGCATGGGTGTACGTAAAATAAATTTGGGCTTAAGGATGGCCTATCTTCCTTCAATCTTCCCGCAGACCTGGTTCCCGAAGATCCCCCCGATAAGGATATAACAGGCCAGGCAGTCGGGAAGTGGGAAGGGGAAGTGCTCAGGTTTTTGCTGCATCCTAAACCCCTGTTTACCAAACAGCGGCACATCTTGGTGTCTAGCCGCCCCATAGCAAAAAACCAACCTTTAACTGGTAACTGTTCCTTGTAAACGATTATTAGCCCAGCATAGGGAAGCAGCCATCATATAATAGGCTGTAATAGGGAGATAAATTAATACTCATAATTATAGTTGTAACTTAATTATTTTGCTAATTTATTATACTGTCCGAGTTCGAGTCCAGCTGTGGCTGATTTTAATTATTCTGTTATATCAGCCATGGATCAACTCTGGGATAACTCTGGGTAACTACTATACAAAGTGTACATCATCCATCAATGGGTTAGAGGAAAAACCTGGCGACTGACCACATCACCTTATTGTCTAATGTACTTCTATCAAGTTCTCAAGTCCCTTTGGGTTATAGAAGTACTTTTTTTTTTAATTATTATTATTGTATATTATACCAGAGAAAAAAAAACTAAAATTGTGTTACAATATTTTTTCAGTCTAATAATAACAATAATTCAATTAAAAATAAAATCCCGACTTTATAAATAACCCTATTCCTTCTAAGGGACTGTACTCGCATATCTGCTTAATCACATTGGTGGGTTGTTAGTGAAATTGGCGCCCAGGAATATTAAACCTTGGTGTATTAGTCTGGTGCCTTCCATACCTGAACTAAAGTCAAGACTTTTCCAACAGTAAAACTTTTACATTTATTACTTTCTGTATGTTTACACGCGCAGATGGAAAGACTGTATTTTGACATATACAGATGAGACGGAATGTACTTACTTCCAACGCAACCGACTACTACTGCAAGGTTCAATATTCATGGGTATCAACTTCACTAACAACAAACCAATGCGCTTAAGTAAATATGTAAGTACATTCCGTCCCTAAGGACAGATAGGGTTATTTCCGTAATCGGAGTTTTATTTTTAATTAAATTATATTAATTTTAAGGTTTTTAGTTTTCCAATCATTGACAATTTATATGCTTTTAAATGTCGAAGTCGTTTTGGGAAAATGGATAGAGGTGGTGTTTAGGTCCCAGTTTTAGGCGCTTAAGCCTTTTTCAAAAAATGACATCGATATGATCATACAGGATATTGTTTCAAACATCACAAAAAATCGAGAATAAATAAAATATAATAAAATATTTTTAAAGCATTTTGAGCTCAAATTATTTCAAAACATTTACAGGAATTCACTTAGTAATTTGAGCCATCAGACTTCAAAATCCTTCGCTCAAAAAATCGTTACATACCCTCAATATCAAAATTTAAATTTAAAATTTGAAATTCAATTTTCACTTAGTAATTTGAGCCATCAAACTTCAAAATCTGTTGAGCCCTTCATTCAAAAAACCGTTACATACCCTCAAATGAACATGAAAACACATTTGATACAACATTTTCTCAGTATTTTGATAGACCAAAAAAGAACTTTACATTTTGCTTTTAACTTTCCCATTACGAATTGGCAATTTATAAGCTGTTACATATGATCATGAATATGAACCTACCAGAGCTACAAAATAACTGTACACTTTGATTTTGAAAAAGTTCTTAAGAACTTTTTTGAAACTGATCATGTAAGAACTTTTATTATAAATTCTTACACGAACTTTTTGGTCAGAACTTTATGGAAAAAGTTCTTTCCACTTCTCACTTTATCGCAAGAACTTTTATAATAAAGAACTTTTATATACTAAGTTCTAGATTAAAAAAGAACTTTTATAATAAAGAACTTTTATATACTAAGTTCTAGATTAAAAAAGTTCTCCTTTTTTTTTTAGAACTTTTTAGTGAGATTCTAATAAAAGTTCTCATTACTAAAGTTCTCAATTAAATCTGGAAAATACTTATGGAATTATGTCTTGAAAAGTTTTCTTATCTTAAAATGTTATTTCTTTAAACAAACATTCTGTTAGTGATTTAATTAAAATTAAATCAATTTTTCTATTGAAATTAATAATTAAATGTTAACAAAAATAAATAAAAAGGTAATTGTTTTTCTATGTAGTATTTAGTACCTATTTTTTTTTTTGTTAAAGATTTTTTAATTTTTTCAACAATACTGCTATCTCTCGAGGTTTCCCTCACCTCCGGAAGATCCTTCTCAATCTTTGCCCTATTAATATTTGAGATAAATGTCAATTACATTTAAAATGTACTTATAAGAACTTCTATTAACAAAACTTTTAATGTAATAAGTTCTTAAGGGACTTTTTATCAGAAGGTTCTTTATTGCAGAGGTTTTATGTTAATATTTCAATTGTAAAAGTTCTTGTAAAACGAGAAAAATGAAATTTTTTGAAAAAGTTCTAAATCAATTTCGAACCCTGGAACCTACACATGATAGGGTTTGAAACATCACAAAAAATTGAGATTACATAAAATAAAACAAAGCTATTTTTTCAAGATTTTGAGCTCAGAATGTTTCAAAGCATTCACAAGATCGCACAGATTGTGAGTTATTTGAACCGTTCGCTTATAAACTCGTTACTAACTTGCAAAGAGACAGGTAAGCACACCACCTTCTTCGTAGCTTCACTGTAGTCGGGTAAAAAGTCGTTAAAATTGTACGCATAAGAATGCAGACACGAGTGAGTTCTAAGAAATGTCCTCTTCGTTATTACCGGAGAGCCCCTGGGAACGACTCAAGAGAATAAGATGGTTGAGGGAGCTGATTTCAAGTTAAAATATTAAGATTTTACGGAAAAGAAGGTGGTTTATATGTTTAGCCTAACATTTCAACCTGCCTGTAGGCCTGTAGAAGTATTATGTTTGTTTCTTTTAAATGATTTGTCCATTTGTAATTATCAGTGGCGTAGCTAGGCCAACTGGCGCCAAGGGCTAACTTCAAGATTGCCGCTCCCAGGGTCCGGAACTCGGGGGAGGTAGAGGAGGGAGAGCAAAGGGGACACTTGCCCCCGGGAGGCAGAATTTAGAGGGCATTAAGTAATTTTTTGACCGACAGGAAATTTATAGGAAATACAGGAAATTTAAGTCAAGTAAAAAAAAAATCATCTTTAATGCATTAATATTATTTTCTATAATATTTACGTCTGTCGAGGAAGCTACGAACCAAGTTTTGCCCCCCTCTCCTCTCAACACGTGGAAGGCAGAACTCCTGGAGACTCCAGTGCTTTTTCCCAGCCGTGTCACTGGTATTGAAAGCCAATAGAGATTGAGTGAGGTCATCAGGAGTTTTTAGTTGTATTGAATATATATGTTCTAATATATTGCTTCATTAAAGTATCATAATTGAAGAGCTATGTGGAAGATATTATGTAACATTCTAGAAAATATAAGGATTTTTACTTGGAAGAATATTTTAAAAAGCACCTTTTTTAGTTTTTCTAAACCTTAAATTGTGGTAGTTTTGAGAATTTTGAGTAATCCATCTGAAATATGCATAAAACATCTTTAAATTTTTATCAGGTTCTAATTTTTGTTACATAATTTAATGTCTTTTTTTTATATATATATTCTTTATTTTCAGATCGGCTTGGAGAAGCCTTACATGGGTTTTTTAACAATTACTAATATTTTTAACAATTGGAAATGGGGATATAGCCTCATGCAAGAGACATCCCTAACGAAACATGTTGTTTATAATTTTGGACTAATTTTAGATTTATTAATTCTTAAAAAAACTGTAATATTAAATTAGGTACATTATACATAGAACAGATAATGCAGTTATAATGATTAAGTGAAAAATTAAAAAGATAATATTGTAAGACGAAGAAAAAGATAAATAAATAAAATATGAGAAAAAAAAAGAAATAAATATACAATTAAAATAAAATAAATTAATTTTAAAAAAACATAAAAAACAAAATAATGTTAATACTAATACAAATAAATAATATAATTTAATGTTCTTCCACTTAGCTCTTCAATTACCAACACCATTTGCCATTACAGCGGGTGGAGGGTTTCCCCACCCGGACCTCCCGAACTAACTGTTGCCTATAGCCAGGCCAGGTAGCGTCCCATTTACATACTCGGACAGTGGTCCCGCTGAGGATTACCCACTGTGGGAAAGTCCGCTATTACCATAGCCCACAATGGGGCCCCTATGTCTTATCCAGGAGGGGACGGCCGTCCGACAGCCGGATCTAACGGGGATTTAGTCAGTTCTTTTGACCGCTCTTTTAGGCGATAATTTGAACGAATCTCAGGATCAGAGACATTCGTTGACAGGATAAATTATATAAATCTTTAAAATTCTTCAGTTAAAAAAAATTATTTTATAATGAATAGTACACTTTTTTTTTTTTTTTGGCAATATTAAAATTAGCCATCTGCTGCAGAAATAAGAAAATATACTAGCACAAAAAAAAAAGTGAAAAACAAATACAAACGTAAATTAAATAAATAAGCGAAACCAAAAAATTAAATAAACTTGAATTATTAGAAAGAAAAATCTTAGGTCCAATGAAAATTAAGAATTAATAAATAATGAAATATACCTGAATATAAAAATATATTAAAAAAAATAAAATTAGAAGGAGATAACTATTTTTCGGACATATTAATAGTCGACAAGCTGGATTTAAGAGGTCAATATTTGGAAAAAAAAAAAATAAATGAAGAGGAAACTTTGGAAAGAGATTTTTTTAAAATAAGTTTTTGAGAATAGGAAGACTCCAAAAAAGAACAAAAGGAAAACTCGGTCCAAAGTAATCTGAGGAAAAACGAAAAAGAAATTGGGAAATGATGAAGGAATAACGAAAAGGACAGAAGAGAAAACAAGGAAAAGAAACTTTTTTATTTGTCCTGAAGTAAAAATTTGTTACACCAGTTGCAACTAACATAGAATTAAATTTTTTTTTTTCAAATCATTAAGGAATATCGATAAATGTCAATTAGTACTCGCGAACACCTAAGTTTAAAACGCTTCAAATTATTACACAACGATTTACTATTTCCAAATAGTTATATTTCATGAATATCTGGTGTGTCATTTCACGCGGCTTTCTTTCGATTCCCTTCGACTTAGCAATGAGGCTAAGATGGACAAGCTAAGTGGTCAGAATAGAGAATGAAACGTTACAGACGAAAATTTTGGGGGCGCACATCTGTGGGAAAAGGAAAGAGGAAAGACCAAGAAGGTGGTGGAAATGGAAGATGGATCCAAGAAAGTCCATTGGGCGGATGGATTTTTAAATTTTTTTTTTTAGGTTTTGGTATGCTGATTCCAAAACACATTACATGTTTCCTCTATCTTCATAAATGGCCAAGTTATGTAGATTAGAGCATATCTAATCGGGCGCCATTTTTAAAACAATATTATGAATTGTAATGTCGATTTCCGAGGATCATTCTGGTGTGATTAGAAGTGGTGACCAGTGATTTTGTTGCCAAATCTCAAGAAAATCGGTCCAATAGTCTCGGAGAAAAGCCGCGGACGGCAGACGGACGGATTATGTTTTTAATTATATATTTGGATTATACGTATCTTGAAACATAAAACCTTATATCTTGAGGGGGTTGTAAAATGTTTTTCGTGATCGATTTTAAAGGTTCTTTATTGAAAATAAAATTGAAAAAATTAGTATTATATTTTCCATGGCTTTATTATTATTATTTTTTTTTTCCTGTGAATTTTGTTTTAATTAAAATTCTTCCACTGACAGGTAAAGCTGTGGATGACCTAGGATTGCAATACGATATAGGAAATAGAAGAAATACCTAATAAAGTCGCTAAAAACACACAAGAATAACGGTTCGGCGAACTACTCCTATTAGCGTAACCATAGTTACTATGTGTTTAGCGGACTGAAGATATTGTTGAAGAATTCTAGTCTAGACAATGTTAGCGTTGCCTGCAAGAGTTGTCCGACAGCCAGCTCTTGATATGATCCTGCCCCAGGACAAAGGACACCCAGGATCCTGCCTTCCGTTGTGGGCCACTTAGAAGGGCCGCCAAATTACTGGTTCTCATAGCCCGGGACCCCTCGAGCACATTGAGACCCAGTGTCAGGTGTTGAGTCTCTCCGTCCGGTCTCAGAAACTGTTACCTGTTGACTGCAGGGGCCTAACATGTCAAAAATATATATTTTTTTAAAAGGAGTTGAATAGTGTTTAATGTACACAACTCTTGATAAAAATCAAATCAAGAACCTTAGTCATGCATCTAATGTGTTGGGTTATATGAGAGGTCTTATCATTCTAAAATTGATGAAACTTTAAACTTTACTTTGAAATTTCATATTCAGACAATATTGATAATATATATTAGACCGAAAGGCGATGTGCAATAATTTCATTCACGAATTATCAAAAAACATTTTTATTATTATTCCTACAAGAATGAATATAGCTGAAATATATAAACCAGTAAATCTATTAGAGTCTAGACTAAACTCAGAGTCATATCCTATTCCTCATTGGTCGTAGAGCCCTGATGAAGACATACAATGTGGGACAAAACGTCGGCATTAAATAAATAGTTACTACTATTTTATTTTATTCTTGACCACAACCCGGACCATCTCTTTCCTTATTTGACATGAAACTATAATTATTAATTTTTAATTTAAACCTATAGGCTTTAAAAAAAACATTTTAGTAACTTTAATTTTGTTATTTTATTTTACTTTAAATTAAATTTAAATTAGTTAATTTTTTTTGCTTACTTCCATACTTGTGTAATTGGAATGAAAGTTCCATGCAGTTCGAACTACCCCTGGTATGAAGATCCCTAAAGGTTAATTGACTTCTCCTATTAAGTATGTATGCACGTGTTAGACACGTGTATATTGTCTTGAAGTTTTTTAGAACAATGACACGTGGTAGATGAACTTTTTTACTAACTAACCATTGTCTAGTGTGGATGGTTAGCGCCTGTCATTATGGAAGGGTTGAGATTCCAGAGCCCTTCCAACCCTTCTTCGGACGTCATTCCTACAAACAATATGACCCTCCGAGGTTTTTATTTTGCTCGGGTAATTTTCATCAGTCTTTGTATAACCGTGGGAGATTTTTGCAAAGGTTTAACTGTTTTTAAGACATGATTTTTTTTTTTAAATTAAATGAACGGTCACGTAAATAATAAAAATAAATGACCATATAAAAATCTGAGTTCTTACTGTGTTTTCCGGTAGTTCAATCAATCCAAGTTAACGTCGAAAATTCCCTCACAGAGCTGCATGAAGTCATGAAGGTTAAGATGGGCAGGTCATGTATATCACACATCATCAGTGCAGGACCACATGGGAGACCTAAATCCAGATGGATTGGCCGATTAAACAAATAAATAAATTAAACAAACAAGTAAGAAATAGATACAGCAACATGAAGAACATTGGAAAACAATAGCCTGTAATGGACCTGAATAATGTAAAAAATATCTAAGAGATTTGAAAATGTTATTGAAAAGCAATAGGCACTTTTTCTAATGGCATTATTAATTTTAAATTAATTATTGAGAGAAAAAAAGTAATATTAGGATGTTAATTAAAGTTTCAACATATCTTTTTTGACTGATCGTTGAATTTTGTTTGACTGATATACTATTTATTTTTGAGATACTTAGGTATTAACCGGTCGACCATATCTCTTATTGTCGGTTATTATCTTACATCAGTCTTCTTCTTCGTGTTTATGGCAATTAATGTAGTGGCGTTTACAAATTAAATTTAAATAACATTTCGTTACTAAAATTCCTAATCGAAAGAAAAATAAAGAAATTAAAATAATCAAAAAAATTTGAATTTATGTGGCGGTGTTAAAAGTTCGTGTTCTTTGGTATTATAAAAATTATCACTGCTTTAATTACATCACGGCTATCGACTTTCGCTCGCTGCGCTCGCTCAAGAGGTACACAAAACTCCAGCGAATCTTTCAGTTGATGTCGGAGACTTACTGTAATTTAAATTTAGTTAATTGTGTAGTGTAGTGTATATAAGAATGCCTACGTTTAAGATGCTTATGTTTATTTTATTATTTTTAAGTTTATTTTTTATATTAATATGCAAGAGCAAAAGCGCAAAATGAGACATAAATAATTATTTAGGACATAAATGGAAAAATCCAAAAAAGAAGCCAAGAGTCTCAAAACTAACAGAAATAAAAAAATAAAATAAATTAAAAAATCATCTGTTGATATTATTTATTGATTTTTTTTTTTTTTTTTTTTGAGACGCTTCTTCTTTCTATTTTTTTTTTCATGTCCTAAATTTATTTTTTCTTTCTTCCTATTTATTATTTCGCTCTTATTTTATTTATTTAACTTTCTGTAAATATGGTGTGAATGATCTCTTTGATCATTATTACTATTGTCCTTTATTGAGACAGTAAGTAATATTATTGAATTATTTCAAATGATTAAATTAAAAATCGTGTAATGACAATATCATGTCCATTCTCACAAACGTTTTTCGACGGAATAATCCCAAAACTTCGAAAATAGTTTACTACATTTTGTTTCCAAATTTTTATCATTTTTCGGAAAAAAAAATTGAAGAAAAATATCACAAAGCCCAGAACTTATTAATACACAAATTGAGCTTGCAACCGAACATATGGCTGACCGCTTATAGCGTAAGTACTATTTATGATTTCTCTTTTTTTTAGGCTATTGATGTGATATGTACTATCTCATTTATCCGATCTTATCTTTAGCTGAAGTGGCGAAGCGTTGGCTCCTCAGTTATTTTCTTTGTGTTGGAATCTTGCCATTATATCATCTTGTTAATTTATTTATATCTTATATAGTAGAAGAGGGGACTGATTTATGTAAATTCGACGAATTTAATCAATCTAGTATAAAGTTTATTCATTTTTTAAGTGCTCATTTGCAACTCGTTTCTTATTTGCGTAATTACAAGATAGTAACAGGTTTCAGCAAGAGAGTCACATCGCGTGATAGGTCATTACTGTCATTAAAATAAGATTAAATTTGTTATTGCTGTTATTAATAACGTATTTGTAGTATTTTAAAACAATCGTATTGGCATTGTACAGTTAATTGTTTAAATTAATAATTTCTTAGGTATAAATCATTTTATAACATCAAAGGATTGTAAATTTATTAATGCAAAATGCTTGTTAATGTCAGAGCCTTATCAGTTGTCTTCCGCATGATGGTATAGAAGGTTCAATCTAATTAGGGATTGATAAATTTGTTGCCACTTCTATAAATTTGTTTTATTGAGAACAAGTTTCGAATGTTATATATTCATTTTCAGTTCAAGGTTTAAATGGATTCATTTAAACCTTGAACTGAAGATGAATGTATAACATTCGAAACTAGTTTTCAATAAAACAAATTTATAGAAGTGGCAAATAATTTATCTGAAAAAAAATTGATTTTAATAGTTAAATATTTATTATTGTAGTAGATCATCATACAGGATTTTTGAAGTTAGATATAATCATTTTTTAAATACTTCAAAAAGAAAAATTTAAATACTTAAAAAAATAAATTAATATTTGAGTAATTAAAATTGAAAAACTAAATGATCAGGAGAGAATGGAAGCAGTTTGTCGGTAGAACTATTTCTTCCTCGGTATATCAAGTCATAAGTAGTCTCATCTAAAAGCAATCACGGTTGAAGAGTCCTTTGAATAAATAAATTCAATTAAATGATCCTTCCCCTCCTTAATTGTTGAATAAAATAGGACTACGTCTCTACAGTTATCCTATGAGTTAATAGAGAATTAAAAATGGTGCTAAAACTGAATTCTATAGAAGAACTAAAAATAAAAATACAATAATATAACCTAGCATAGTAAAACAAAAAAAAAATTTGAAATCCTTTCCGATTTGGATGGGACAGATATCCTCTCGTATTATAAAAAAAAAACTGATATTTCGGTGTGTATATAGATAATTTAAAGTCGTATGTACATAGAAGAATTTCAAAATAATATTTAAAAACAATCCTCTATTTCTTCTCTGCGCATACTCCATTTATTAAGAAAAAAAATGTCTGCAGGCTGATTTCATCTTGTTATTCCACCTATTCGAATGCTTTTTTCAGTAGATGAAACCCTTATGCGTGGCTGATTTTGGTCGAGTTATCTTAATTTTCATGGTCGTATTTCAACTACCGACCCATCGCGATTTACTTATTTAACAACCATTTAGTCAGAGTTCCTCACTATCGTTAGACGTTAAATACTGTTTGATTTCTTCAATATTGTCGTCTTGTTCAGAGCCGGGTATGCCCGATATCAAGTGTAATGAAGCTTGATTATCTCCATCGGTAATATCGCCAACAGGTTCTTCATTACCTTGTGTTACCTCCTCTTCTCCGCTGCTCGGTTATAAACATTTTGACCGTGATTTTTATACAGTTTTCCTGTTAATGTCTGCCCAAGCAATATATTGCGTCCTTTTCTTAATAAGCACCTGCTACACTAAAGAACATTTTAATGTTTTTGTAATTTGGAAACGATCTATAGATAATTAAAAAAAACGTAATAAAGACCTCGGATTACCTGATATTCGCTTACCGGGGCTCGGATAACCGAGATTTCACTATATGTATATGTGAGTTCTGGCAATGGCTTGTAACACCCTCACTTAGCCTCCCCTGGCTTTCAATACTATTTACCTGGCTAAGAAAAAATCGTTGGGATCTCCTGAGCACTGCTTTGGACTATATCGATCTCGTTTTTAGAAAAAAAACTTTAGTGCCAAAAATTCTAAATTTAGGTTTCAACCTTTATCGATTCCCGCTCACGATATATATATAAAAAAGTAATTGGAAATGGTCTAAAAATCGAATATTGATGACGTAAGCACCAAATACTAACGACTCTCAGTCATCACTCTGGCCTTAACCAGTGCTAGAATCCTTTAAAATATATTGTAATTATAATGTTTTTGCCTCCTACTCCTACTCTGTACAATAAAGAATAAAATTAAAAAAAGATATATTGTTATTGGGGAAAAAATCGTTTCATGTCTTTCCTGTAAAGTTCGCTGCATGGCGCTTACGCTTCTTTAAAAAACCGACGTCGTTATATTCAAAAGCTGATTGAACATATTATACATACGTACAATATTTATATAGTTTATTTATTTGATTTTAACTTTTTTGTTTTTTATCTACTTGATTATTATGCTATTTTTTATTCATTTACTTTTGTTTGTAAATGTGGTATGGATGGATTGTTTTATAACTATTTCTCTCATTACCCTCTAATATGACAGATAGTAATATTTGCCAGAAAAACAATTGCAGAAAACATATAATATACACTCAAGAGTTCTGCTGGATGCAATGTGTACATAAAATAGTTCCGACAAAAGGAATTATGAGTCAAGCGGCTCTGAGATTAAAGAGAACCCACCTGTATCGAAGGCTTTGTCTAAATCAATTAGCGAGAGGACACGAAGGGCCGCTCCGCCACAGGATTAGCACGCGACTGGAAGAGAGCACTCTTTAGCCTCATTGTCTATAGCCAGCCTAGAACAATGGATTCATTGAGGCACCGGCTTGTTTTGTCTTGTGCAATGACTGGGGTGAGCACCTCAGTGGGGCTCTGGTCCGCTGGCGGCCGCCTCGTGGCAGTGTGAAGGAAGTGCATGGTGTCGGTGTGTTCTTTAAGGAATATCTTCTTCAGTATAGGTTTATAGCTTTTTAATAAATTATAAAGGATAAATTATTTGCCACTTCTATAATTTTGTTTTTATTGAAGACTAGTTTCAAATGTTATTCATTAAATATGTCCAATAGTCCAATCTTAAATTTATTCCCATCCATAACAGAACAAACAATTATGCACCGGAATTACTGAAAAAACAGAACCGACCCATAAACTTTACCATTTACCTACAAACACCCCACCTTTTTTCCATTACAGTCATTTCTATTACTAGTTCAGTGCGAGAACAAACCAATGTAATCTTTTCTGTTTGATATAACCTTCTTAAACCCTGTTGAATACCGCGTGTATTTGATATCTTGTCTTAATTAAATTCATAAATGCTTTACAATATTAATTTATATTGCATTTAATTTAATATGTATAATAATAACAAACTGTATTTTGAACTGCTTATTTTTATGTTTTTAGGACTGAAGATGAAGATGAATAATATTTGAAACTAGTCTTCAATAAAAATAAAATTATAAAAGTGGCAAATAAGTTATCAATCCCTAATTAGATTGATCCTTCTATTCCATCATGCGGACGTCAACTGATCAGAATTTTTAACTAATAAATTTATTTTTATTTTTTGGAACATATATACAAAGCTAATAATAAAAAGTTATTGTGCTGTCGTGTTGAGATGTACTGTTGTCAAGCATCCCAATGATTCCAACAGATATGCCACTCGAATTAATAACCTTCGCAGTTTCCGGAGCGATGCGCATATGCAATGATCATCAAAAAGCGCTGGGACAATCGTTACAAGTGTGTAGACTGCATTTCGAAAGTCTAAGCTTCTCACCTGGTATCCAGTCTGCTCAGGCGCCAGAAAACCTGCTTTATTCGTGTATGCTGAACGTTCTATTTGATGGAAAAACTAAAAATTTGGACTTCGATAAACAGAATTAAAACACAAACACTCTCTTTCTTTCTTTCAGTGGCATTACAACAAATGGAGAGTACTCATACTAAATATATTATCGCATTAAATTGAAAACTACGCCAATAAAGTCGTTTATAAAAAACTATTTCTAGTATGGTGGGATGTTTGACAAATTAAATATCCTCGTGATACTATTTGAAATCTTGCTGAGTTCAATATTGATAGGATTTATTTTTAGGAATTGATCAATTATTAGCCATTTCTATAATTTTGTTTTTATTGAAAACTAGTTTCAAATGTTATACATTCATCTTCAGTTCTAAAAACACACAAAAATTCAAAATACAGTTTTGTATTATTATACATATTAAATTAAATGTAATATAAATTAGTGTTATAAAACATTTATGAATTTAAGACAAGAAATCAAATAAATGTTGGTACTCACCATAAGTTTCAGTCGATTATATCAAACAGAAAAAGATGCATTGGTTTGTTCTCGCATTGAACTAGTAATGGAAGAAAGGTGGGATGTTTGTAGGTAAATGGTACGTTTTAGGGTCGGGGTTTTTCCAGTAATTCCGGCGAGTAATTGTTTTTTCTGTTAAGGATGGGAATAAATTTAAGATTGGACTATTGGAGATATTTATTTGGTCATTTAAGCAAAATTCTGGATTGGATTTGAAGCATTTTATTATTTGAACTGCTTCATATATATTTAATTTGAAACTGTTTTCAACGTGATGTATTAATTTTTTTTTTTCATTTAAATGAATTGCAAAGTTGGAATTCTCTGTCTTATTATTATATGCACGTATATGTTCCTTTAATCTCTGATTTAGTGATCTCCTAGTTTTTCCCGTGTATTTGGCTGCACAATCATTACAATTTAGTTCGTATACTCCGCTTTTTTGGAAAGGGTCTATTTTGTTTTTAGGATAAGGGAAATATGAGGATAAGGTTTTTTCTATTTTAAATGCAGGGTTTAATCCTAGTTTTTTCAAAGTTCACCCCACCGTAATATGGAATCAAGACACAATGTTGTTTTTATTATCACGAGCTTGATCTTTCCTATTCTTTCGTGAGGCTTTAGTAGTTCCCACTTTAAGGCCCGTTGCCACGGTAGCCATCACCGTACAAATTGTAGGGCATTCGCCATAGTGGAATGACTGTCGTACTTGGCCTAACCTGATAGTTGACAGTAACTGTTGCGGTAGTGACTGATAACCTAACCTAACCTTCTCATCAACTGATACTTATTGTATCCAACGATTTTAACGTAATTATTTAATCTTATTGGGATAGGAATAAAAACTACGTAATTTAGTTTTTATGGTGACCTGTCATACATCCGCCATTTTTTTTCAAATTTTACAAGATTTACTTTCAGTGTGCAGATAAAAACATTCCCGCACTGCCACACTATCTCACTGTCGGGACAGTACTATCACGAGGCTTAAGTGCATTAAATCACTTTCGAAGTTTATGTTGTAGGTCCTTGAAAAGAGAACACATCTCAGATGGCCGTTAAGACAAAAACGGTTTTATTTGATGCTAACTTTCTGTTACTATTACATAAAATATTATTCATGGTTATAACTTGATTGTTTTCCTCTTTCGGAGGAGTCCATTCTCTACAGACCCAGTCCATATGCCACCCCACCTGGTCAGAAGATTCAATGTACGGGACGGTTGTGCTCTTACAAACCGGTTCTATTTTGTCAAGTTCTGTCTTATGTAATTGGGGTTAGCGTTTTGTACTATAAGCTTTGTTCTTATAGAAGCTATTGTAAAATAAGATTTAAACAAAGAGTGAATAAAAAGTAACCCTTATAAACCTCTTCTTGTATTACATCAATATATGAGTTATTTAAACGACTTTTTGGAAATCGCTGCCAATTTAAAATTTATATTGCTATTCAAGTAATATTGATATAATCAACTATTTTTGTAAATATGTGCTAGACTGATGATTTTTCTAATATATTTAAAAATAAAAAATTGGTTTTGATATCGTAATTGGAATAGAAATTATCGTTTTTCGCGGTACTTGAAAATTTGTCAATGATGATTAGGGTTCATTTTGGAAATAAACGACTTATATAATTTATTAATAAATATAATTTAAAAACTCTCTAATTTATAAAAATTTATGCTTATAATAAATTAATAAAATTTCGCACATTAGTATAAAATATAATTAAAACTTAAAATTTAATAAATATAAAAATGTTAAGTAATTTATTTAATTTAAGTAAAAAATGTAAATAATTTATTTACTTTAAGATAGAAATAAAAAAACCATTTTTTTTATTTAATTTTTTTTTATCTTGTGTAATTGTGCTTATCGTCGAACCCATGGTAAGCTTACGAATGTGAAAATCGATACTTTTCAGAAGAGGAAAAAAAGAGTTAAATTCTTCTATGTATAAGCACCGATTTCGATTATATAATTTTTTTTCTTGGCGTTGTATTTCTTTTATCTCATAGTTTCACCTTAATAAAAATACGCCTGTTCCTTACTTTAGCATGGAAGATTTATACTTTAAGACATTTATTATAAAAATGCAACTGAAATTTCAACACTTTCTGATGGCTTAACAGATTCGTAACTTTACTACATGATATATCAACCGAAATACTATCGAAAAATAAAAAAAAAACAAAGAATCGAATTTATAATATTCGTAGGTTAGTTTAGTATGGGACCGGCGATATTATCTTTCTTTGTAAAAGATTAATTCATTTATTTATTTTTTAATTATTATATTTTTCATTCTGTTCGTATGTTCTGGCAGAATTGCATTTGTTTTGCTTTTAAATTTGATATTTATTTTTATTATTAATTATTTTAATTTTCTGAAATGTATTTTTATTCGTAATATTATTATATTGAGTTGAGGCCAATTATATTTTTATGGGGACTTTCCCCAAAGACAAATTTTCAATTTAATAATTTAAAAAAAAATATGTATGGCGCGGGTCCACTATCTTAGTATGATACTATTAAGAACAAAATTAATTAATGTGCTTATTAATCAGTAATCACCTGGTTGTTACTAACTACTAAAGCTGATAGAAGGCCTCATTACTGAGGGGGCCATGAGGAAGAACCCTCCGACTCTTGACCCCACCGGCCCGCAACAAAGGGGGCCACCCTTCAATTCTTATTTTGCTTCAGTAATTTTTATCTCTTATCCTCTACCGTGAGAGATCTGAGATAACCCGTCTGTTGTAAAACAAATATCTTTAACTCACCACGATCTATCTTAGTGGGAACTTCGCTCATAGGGGTAGAAGCAGCATTGTAATGATTTCGAGATCGTTTTTAATCATGTGTCGGTTGGAGGAGGCCAAGGCCTGTGACCGGGTCGTAGCACCGTGAAAATAATAAAATAATTTTAATCTTGTGTACAAAAAAAAAAAAAAATAACAAATTAATAACACAGGTCTGCAAAAAAAAAAATCAGCTGCATGGGATATTTTTGCTAAATTATATCTTTTAAACTACTCTGATCCAAAATACAGCCCTTTCCACGGTCACGTACAATTTTTTTTTTTGCAAAACAAAAAATATCTTATAGTTTGAAATACACAGGTCTTCATTAAATAAAATAAAAAAGTTTTCATGCAGCTGCATAGAATATTTTTGCAAAATTATATGTTTTACAGGACGCTGAATCAAAAATGACCTCCATTTTCCTCCATCACTTATAGCTTTTTTTTTTTTTTTTGCAAAATAAAATCATATTATTACATAAAAGGACAGCCCGTTTTTGTTTGTAACCCCTGACCGCGAAAACTTTTGAACCAATCTTTACCAAATTTTAGCTGAACTCTCTTACTGATCACCCCGTAAGGTTTGGCAATAATAAAATCTTTCGATTTTTCATTGAAATGATATTAAAAAAGTGATTTATAATAATAAAAAGTGAAACATTTGATTCAAGACCGATTGTTTTGGCTTTTTGTAAAAAACGTAAAAAAAACGCCCTTCTAACTGTCTCACGGTGCCTTAGTATCAACGCCTTACGCCTGAAACTAATTATTTTACAAACGCCTGATTTGCCTAGGCCACGTTAATTGAATGAACGCCAGAGAGGTTCGCAGTCGACTGACCCTCTAGTGGCCTTTTTTAGCGCGCTCTAGTGGAGTCGCAGGTTGAGCGAACATTAACATTAAAAGCCCATTAGGCATTTTGTAGAAAATGTTGTCTGATTTAATTATCTGTAAAGTGTACATTTTCGACAAATGCTTAGTTTCCAAGTTATAAGCAAAAAAAATTAAAAAAGATGCAACATTTTTTTCTTCTTTTTTTGTTTTCGTTCACACATGAAATTCGGATTCGGCCCCCCGAAAAAAACACAGAATCGTTGTGAAAAAAACTTCTATACTTTTTTTTATTGGAAAATCCTTTGTTGACTAGGCTAAATCAGTGGCTTTTATTTAGCGCGATCTAGGTTGTCCGAAAATTAAATGTATTATACGAATTTTGTTGTAATTTTTGTCTACTTTAATTTTGTATAATATGTTTATCTTCCTTATGTACCAGAGGAAGGCCTCGCATATCCTGAAAGAACAGCGTAAGGGGGGCTTTCAGGAAGAGAGGAATGGATTGGCGAGGAACAACAGGAGCGTGTTGGGTCAGGAAAGAGATAAGTGGTCCAGACTCTATAAACAACAGCCTCTCACCACACAGTGCTAGAAGAGCGAACGATTATGATGATGATGATGTTTATCTTCAGAAAATGCTTAGTTTTCTAGATATAAGTGTGAAGTAGATAATTTTCGTTGTGAAGGTGGCAAACCTGAAATTCGGATTTAGCACTTCAAAAACATATAGAATCATTGGGAAAAACAATTCTATAATTTTTTTTTTAAAACACCCTTTCTGTACCTTCGACGATTGGACTATATATCGCAAATCCAGAATGGAAGATGGACAACTCAAAAAATGTTTTTTTTTTATTAGTTAGAACGAACTTAAGGCATAGGTTAAATACTTAGGTTTCCTCCAACACTTGTTGCTGGTAGATCACTAGCTAAGCATTGCCGGGTCAGCTAGTATTTCATGCTTTAAAATTGTGTTAAACTTCAAGAAATGAACAGGTTCTGTTCAAAATTAAATGTAAGTAGACTTGCATATGTGTGTATCCCTTCAAAAAATCCTTTTAAAGATTAAAAATATTCACATCCCTAACTGCAGTTCCATCGTTCCTATGCGCGGGCCGTCACTGATTATTGAATATTCCCATTGAGAAGGATTTCCAAACGTTCGGGAGAAAGGATAGCGGGAATCAAGAATCAATAATGAATCTTTAGCCATTACATCAAAATTAAAATTATAAATTAAAAATACATAAAATGACAGAATTGTTTTGTAATAAGGTAATCATTTGAGGTTAAGAACCATTGTAAGATTAAATAAAACTCAATTCAAACTTGTTAATTCTTATATTAGTCATTGATGTAATGACTGTACAAAAAAAACAAAAAACAGCTTAGACAATAGAGGGATAAGGTAAGAAATAGTACGAGATAAAGACCTCGTCAAAGAGTCGAGCCCCCTGTCAGTAGCAATCAGATAAACGCTAACGGACCCGAGCCTTAACGATAATCAGCAACATTCCCAGTCCACAGGTGGGGCCCAGGGTCTGCTAATTGGGTACCAGCACCATCAGTGACGTATATTGCACCGTTTAATGGTCTTCTTCATCTGAGCAATAGTTATATTCGTATTTTAGAGCTTAATATTTTTCTGTATTCAGAAATACTTTATAAAAATATGTGACTTCAATTCTAAAATTCCTCGTCAAGTTTAGACATGGATTTTCAGGCCCTGGTTCCTAGAGGGGCCCTCGGCTAGAGACTCAACTCGGACCCCCCCTTCGTAAGGGGGCCAAAGAATAATTGTTGGAAATCAGAAATAAATGTTCAAGAACCATAAACTTCAATAAGGCCTCCACTTTAATTCGTATTAGATTTCTTTAACTACTGAATTAAAGTAGAACTCGAAGAAAGGGATCTTGTGGCCCAACAACCGAGAGAGGTGCTTAAGAGCTAATAAACTATTCCAGCTTTCTTACCTGAATTTAGGAATAATAGAATAAAGGAATAGAAAAATAAATAATTAAAATTAACATAAATAACGCTGGAGATATTGTTGACATGAGATGTAATCAAGGAGATGGTTTTTTCAGGTATGCCGACGTTTCGGTCCAAGTAGTAGGCCTTCATCGGGGTTAAGCAAAAATGATATAACCATAAAATAAACTAAGAATGAATATAGATATACTACCAAATAATTTTTATTACACCACGAGATATGAAAATTACAAATCTATACAAGAACTATTAGGTTAGAACATTTCATAGTGTATGAGGCAAAAGAAAATATTTCCTTGCTAAGTACTGATACCAAAGGCCATCCGTGAGTTGGCCTGGGACAGGTTTATTGTTTTATTTATTATTAAAATAAAAAAAATAATAATACTTTTTTAAATAATAGAAATGCCTATTAAAATGCACTGTAAAGTGGTGGGGGCTCCTTTTGCTTTATTCTCTAATAATAGTTTACCCAACACCCCTTCTAAATGTTTCCTGTTTAGGAATTCAGTCAGTTATTCTAAAAAGCTGAGGGCTCGAACGTTAATCAAGCACTGACCGTAAACAAGGGTTAGTTAGCGGCCAGAGTGCCACGTGCCAATTAACTCCCTCCTCTTAACTGATGGTTAATTAGCCGCTCTTTTAACTCTGTCCTGTCCTTTTCACAGTTTGCCAGTGTTATACAACCCTACTTCAGCTGCCAGTTTATTAGTCAAAGACTAACTTTGTACATATTACATTAGTAGTTTGTTCTGGTAGCCCAGTTTGGCAATGACTGCCTAATTAACAAATTTTAAGAATGGAGGCAAGGAAAGAAACTCTTTTTTGTCATTGTTTGAAGAAAATACCTTTTTGGAAAAAGCGACACAAAAGCGATAGTACTGATGCGTGTATTAAGATGTCAAATTAGAGAACTTATATTTTTAATACACAATAAGTACATACAACATAGAACATACCCATTTTTTTTTTCGATAACTCTGTAATGGTGCATCCTTCAAAAAATACTCCAAGATTTTTTTTTGTTTAGCACAAAAGAAAAAAAAATATTAGAGTAAATTGTAGGAAATTTTGTGCTATACAAAAAAATCTTGGAGTATTTTTTTTTGTAGAACACAAAATTTGCTACAATTTACTCCAGTAATTCTTTTTTTTTTCTAATCCTTCGAATTACCGAAATACAGATCCAGATAGGTATTTACATTGCTTTAATTTCCTTCAAAGAATAACAATAAGAGAACCTCTTCTTGTCCCCATTTTTAAATTGTAAATTTGTAAAGATACAAAACAATATTATTGTTTTCAGTTTTTAATTTATTTTCTAAAATTAAATCTATGAAGCCATAAGGCAAGTCGTTAACTGCTTTACGATCTCACGGTAGACACAAACAGATGAAGATTACCTGTGTGAAATAAAAATTACGGAGGGTCATATTGTTGCGTCCTCAGGGGCAGGGTGCTGGACCCTCCAGTTCTGACCTCGCCCTTCGGCTGCCCTAAACAATCGTTAGTCATCTTTCACGAGGCTACTGATACCGTAATTGGCATTGCTCTAGAATCCCAGGAAATGCACCTGACCGGTTAAAAGGGAATTGTGGTCGCGATGGTCGAAAACAAAGATTTTGATATAACTTAATTTTAATATTTTAGGATAAATAATAATTATAACAATTCTTTATTTTCTCTTTTTTTTTACACGTTATTTGCATATGTGCCCATAATTATGAAAGTGGTCTAAGTCATATATTTCTTGTTTCGAGATATTTAATGAATCGCATTTGAATAAATTAAAAAATATTTTTATATTATGCAACATTTCAATTTATAATTTTATTAGTCTTGATTAATGGAAATTTATTATAGATATGAAATTTTGTGTGAATGTTGTTTTTAAAGCTTGAATTGACTTAGACCATTTTCAAAATTAATTGAATGTCCTATAATTGACTTAAAGTAATAAAAAATTGTGATTTTTATTTGAAACAATAACTTTAACGAAATAATTCATAAACATTTATTAATCATTTTTAACAAGTAATCCATTTTTATCATAATTTCGAGTTTTTAAGATTTTTAAAATGTTCCTGAAAAAATGGAGGGATGTATGGTAATAAACACATAAGATCTTTATGTTTTTCTTCCGTTACTGGTCTAGTGGTGTTGTATAATGGAAGTAATTGAATATTTTCGTATATTTATGGTCTTCCTCTTTTAGGTTTATATAATAGTTTAAGTTATGTTTATATAATTTCTTTAAATTGTTGAATTAGACCACTTTCATAATTAACACTAAATGAATTCCGTATAACGTTGTAATTACAACTACTATCTAAAGATTCATTTTTGACGATATCGTAAAAATTACATTGAATAAATTTAGTTTAAAATCATGTCGTGTGAAATAAGTGATAAATTCATTTTTTTTAAATTTTGACTTAGACCACTTTCATAATTATGGGCATATATATATATAAATATATATATATATATATATATATATATATATATATATATATATATATATATATATATATACAACAGGTTAAACAAAATCATATAATATAGTTGCAGTATGAATTGTTTGAGCAAAATCAGCTTATGCTGAGGACTTTTGAGTTCGAATTGTTTGTCTGTGGTTTTACATTTAGACCGTTTAGATTGTTTCACAGTATTTTATTTAAATAATTATTTATTTTATTTTAACGTTTCTTGGATCCACCCACTCTTGATAGTTTGCTCTTCCTGAGCGCTTCCATTTTTCTCTACAGTAGGCCACTCTATTGCAGGCTACTCCACAAATTACACGCATCTCTTCATCCCAATTTTCTGATGGCCTGCCTATGCTCCTTGTATGCTCTCTGGGTCGAGTCCAATCGATAATTTTTCTTGTCCAACTGTCTTCTGTTCTACTGATCATATGACCTGTCCATTTCCATTTCCGTAGAAAGAAGTATTTGGCTATGTCATCCAATTCCGTTCTTACTCTAATCCACCCTTTGGTTCTGTTTTTTTTTTGGTAATTATTGTAATAATTATTATTGTTAAATTATTGCTATTTAGTTGATTTTATTTAGTTATTATTTTATATTCATACCTCTCAATGTTGACAACCAGTGAATTTGCTGGCTAAAAATTTATTATCTTGGCATGAGATCCCTCATCCAGCTCCTCTTCAGCCTTCTGCGACTGTTGTCAGGCATGTTGGTTGTGGCTATGTCTTTTTTGAGTGTGTTAGGATGTCCTTGTAAGTTATCGTGAAATCGTTTGTAGTGGGTCCGTATGTGTTCGTTAACTGTTGGCATATTGAGGTCTATACGTAAGGTAACGTTGCTGATGTACCATGGAGCTTTGGTTATAGTCATAATAGTGTTTGACTAAAAAATTTGAAGTTTTTGTTTGTGTGTCCTCCTTTTTGTTCCGTGTAACTGTGAAGCGTAGGTGTAACTGAGTAAGTGTAAGTGTTCAATTTTTAACGTCTTGAAAGAAGTGAGTATAATAGTTTAATCTTTGATGTATCATTATTAATGTTAAAAAGTTTGTTTTTTTTTGTTTTTTGTTACTTTATCTAGTATACAAAAATATTAATATAAAATGTGTTTATATAAAAAAAATAATCGATAGGGAACATTCTTATAAACACAATTTTTAATAGGTATAGGCATAAGTAAGCTGTATTTAAAAATGTTGTTCCTTTAAAATTTTGTCGGTACATATTTCAATATAAAACATTTTGTATATTTAAAAATATTTATATAAAACCTGAGGAAAATGCTTTCTCGTTTAAATTCTGTGTTGTTGAAAAAAGTAAATATTTTAAAGAATAATTAACATTATTACGACTATAAGAAACAAATTGTACAAAATGGCGTATTCGCATCATTTATAGAACAAAAAAGTATGTACTCAGAGAGTCTATGAAGTTGATTCTAACAAAAATTTAGTTTAACAAAAATTCATAATTATTGATAAACTTATGATGTTTGTAAATTAAAAAAAAAATAGCACTAGCATAAACCTACATCAATTTAACTAGTTTTTCGTCACGTCACCCACACACACACACTCCATATATATATATATATATATATATATATATATATATATATATATATATATATATATATATATATTATATATATGTATATATATTAAATATATATATATATAAATATATATATATATATATTATATTATATATATATATATATATATATATATATATATATATACATAAACATATATGGATGAATTTATGTTTCATTGTTGGCTTCCTCCACTTATGGGTGACGTGGGGAAGAAAATTTTATAGAAAAAAAAACTTATGTTTTTTATTTATTTAACAATTATTTAAATATGTATTGAATAGGTTAAGGATTATTATATTATTAGGTCCAGTTTCGATTGCATTTTAAACTCTATCTTAGTGTTGTAGCTTGCCAAGTTCATTAAATCAGATAATGAAACCCTTTACTTAATATATTCATTAAACAAATGACCGACACGTGCCTGTTGTCTTATATTTAATAAAAAAACAAACAAAAAAAATACAATTATAATCACACGTATAGAATGAACCTGTCACTAACTAACTATTGTCTACAGTGGATGGTTAGGGCAGATCATGGCAGAAGGGTCCCGAAGAACCCGGACCCTATGACCCTACCCTGACCCCAATGGTCCAAACAATATGACCCTCTTCGATTTTTATAATGTCCTTTTTAATTTTTATCTGTTTGTGTCTACCGTGGGAGATGGTGAGATAAGGTACCTTTGTACAGTAAACAGTTTTAACGTTCACTGACGGAGGGACGAAATATTGTACTAATGCCCCCACCTTCACTGGAAGTCACTGAATAGATTCAACTCTAGGAGGAACTAAAATAATGACTAATCAACAAATAAAAGCTCACAATTATTTTTTTTAAATATAAATATAAATAAATTAAGATTGACACTCAAAATATTTTACAATATCTTGTTACGGTTGACGGTCACAAAAATTATATTACAAAAATAAATTGCACATTAACTTAAACAGCCTAAAATAAGATAAACCAAATGGATACAGTACATCAATCCAAAACAGTACATGTTTGTACAGTCAGCACAGAACATATCGAAGTGTATCGTTCATTTGGAAGAAAAATGCTACACAGGATTTTTTTTTGCTTGGAAATCTATTCTTATATATTTCTTTGAGAAATATGTCAGATTTTTATTTTCAATATTTACAGTAATATAAAATTATTGTTAGTTTACTAGGCAAACATAATTACATAGACTTGCTTCAAACTATTATTAGAGAGTTAACTTTAAAAAGATTGCCTTGATATAGATATAATTTAGTTATATCTTTATCAAGATATACATGACCCACCAACAGGCGTTGTGCCCAATGACAGGTGGTCATTCACTCTCGAAATGATATATATTTATTACAAAATGAATAATAATAATAATGAAAATACAATAAAAATTAAAAAAAGAAACGAAATAAATGAAAAAACAAATAAAAAAAAACAAAACAATAATAATAACGAAAAGTTGTAATAATATTATTCTTATGCTAATTAGGTTAACAAAAGGTATCAATTTTGTATATATATGACTTATTCAAAACATCACTGTTCATGTTAAAAATATTATCAACTATTATTGTACTTTAATACATTAAATAAAATATTTTCGTATAATATATTATAACATTAATAAACGCTAAAAAAGCTAAATTATATAGTTTTATTCTCCCTCCATAATTTAATTACGTTGAAAAGTTGGATAGAATCAATTTCAAATTAAGAAAGAATCGAAATATAATAATATATAGTCGCTCCAGAGCAGAACTATCCCATCTACAATACAGTCGCTTCAGAGCAGAACTATCCCATCTACAATATAGTCGCTTCAGAGCAGAACTATCCCATCTACAATTTGGCTTTTTTTTGTTTTTTATTATTTAAGATAGTTCCGACAACTGCGGATTCTATTTAACCCTAAGCTCGGCTATGTGCCCACGCATGAATCAGTTCATTGATTCAGTTTTCCTGGAAAGTTCCTAAACTATATATTTTTTAAAAAGTTTTTTGTAATAATTAATTTTTAAAATATTTAAGCTAAGCTAGAAAGTCAAAAAATTGGTTTATACATTCATATTATGAAACGATAAAAGAAAAAGTAAAAAAAAAATTCTCTCCTGTAAAATTATATATCTAGGTTTATATATATCGACGTCGTTTTTTGAAAAAGGTTTAGGCGCCAAAAATTCGAAAATCAGGTTTCAATTTATTATCGGATAAAAAACACCACCTCTATCGATTCTCGCTCACAATATATCCAAAAAGAATCAAAAAAGGTCTAAAAATCTAATATTGATGACGTAAGCGCCAAATACTGACGGCTCTCAGTCGTAACTCTGGCATTGAACAATGCTAGAAGCCTTAATAATAGATTGTAATTATAAAACGTTTCCCACCTTAATAAACTCTTATTCTAAACAATAATGAATAAAATTTAAAAAATATATATCTTGTTATTTGCGGAAAAATAGTTTTTGTATTTCCTGTAAAGTTTGCAACTTTGGCGATTACGCCTTTTTCAAAAAACATCGTCGATATATTTGTATAATAAATTCTATAAATAAATTATGAATTTGTGTAATAAATTTTATAAATAAATTATGAATTACAGTCGAGATACTTTAACCAACTGTGATCAGTATAGTGTAGTTAAACAAAACTAATTACTGGAGATATCGTTAATGAACATATTGTGTTAACGACCTCACTTAGTGCAGCAATTACGGGCCGGGTCAAGTCGAATGTGTAGTCTCTGATAGTGAAGGCTATCTCCTTCATGTTGTCTGTCCGTCCCATCTTTATAAATTTATTTTATTATGTAAACATTAAATGTATTGAAGGAAACTATAATAAATAAATAAAACATTATTAATAAAACATAATAGATTAGCCATTACGACCGTTAGCCAGAGTAAGTTGCTATGACTTGTTTTTACTTACTTGTACGAAGTAAAGGAAGTATTGTAATCGCGAAAATTTTCGGTTTGCAGATTTCAACGGAAATTTCCATTTTGACCATCCCTGAATCCATGTTCACTAGTTTCGTACGTACGTTCGTATCTCGCATGACTCAAAAACGGTTAGTCGTAGAAGGTTGAAATTTTGTATTTAGGATTGCTGTAAAATCTAGTTGTGAACTTCCCTTTTTGATCACTGCTTGATCACCGGAAGTGGTACTTTACTTGAAGGTCAAAATAAACTTTCATCAAAAATTATATTAAAATATAATGTAAAACATCTCAAATTTGGTGAATAGGAGTTTTATATCGATATGAATGTAAATACTATATTTTGGTTAACATCGGTGAGCCAAAAAGGGTACTTTACTTGAAGATCATAATAAGCTTAAATCAAAAATTATATTTAAATTAAATACATAAATCATATGTTTCGGTAATAAAGGTTACAAACGCAATTTGGTTTCCAATCCAATTAAACATTTTTATTACTTGTTTTAAGTGTTAAAATTTAGTGTAAAATACTGGTTTTCCTCTCCATTTGTATGTGTGTGTCAATAGATGGATATCGCGAAGCCGAGTGTCGTTTTTGAGATACTGCAATCATCGGAAACTAGTAACCAAATGCAGGATCACTTTTTGAGCCACCGATTTATAGTTTTATAGGCGTACAAGAAAGTCATGTGTTGTCCACATCAGATATTTTTCAATTAATTATGCTTATTGTTATTTAAATCTAGATATTGTTTATATCTATCAAACAAAGTTTTATAGTATTTTCTATAATACCATTTCATAATACGTTACTATTTTCAAAATATATTACATGTTCAAAACATAAATAAGATATACTCTTATATATTTTAAAATATTTCTAAACAGAGCTTTACTAGTCCAAAACAAACCCTATATCACACTTTAACTGTGAACCAGCAAGCCGTCAACTTGTCTCATTAATATACGATCCTAGTTAATACACTAACGCGTGTAATAAGCCACGTGTCCATTGTCTTGGCCTATTCATAGAACAATGACGCGTGTAAGATGACTTTACTACTAACTAACCATTGTCTAAAGTCGATGGTTAGGGCTATCCATTTCTGAAGGGCCACACAGCAGAACCCTCCAACCCTTCTTAGGGCTTCATCCCTTCAAACAATATGACCCTCCGAGGTTTTTATTTTGCTCGAGTAATTTTTATCAGTCCGTGTCTACCGTGGGATAGTACCTGTTAGTTTGCTTTTAATAGATTCAATTTTTTTTTTTTAATTTAACAATATATTTATAGTTTTTAATTAAGTAAATAAAGACTTTTTTTCATTAAAATCATAAACAAGATTACACGATTTACAATCAGTTTCATATATAGACATTTCACTTGTATATCTTCATAGAAGGTGTTTATTTAAAAATGTTGCACACATTCTATGGAGAAAAAAATATATTTATTATACAAGTATTAACGTACAATAATGTACTAATGATATATATTTTTTTATTAGTTTAATTTAATTTTTAACGCTATTATGTCAATTGGTTGAAAAAAAAAGAATATATACGATAATTAGTCTTTATCGCTGTTACTAATAATAGTTTTTAACTTATAATGATTTTTAATCTTGTTACGTATATTATTTTAACAAAATGGCTTTTGGCCCTGGTTTTATTATTTGTGTTTTGACAGTTGTATTTGTATTTTTAAACTTAATTTTAAAACATAATGTAGTATATTTCGTTTTATTTGTTTATTTCATGCCTAAAGGTCATGCATGCTCTTGATTGTCATAGATTTAATTGCTATTTCTAGTCTATAGTATGTTATTTGGTGTAGCGTAGATTTAATCTTAGAATTTTTAAAAAATGGAAAAATAATAATTGTGATGATGATAATTTAGAGATAGGCTCTATTTGTATAGAATAATAATATCTGGAAACAAATGTAAATAAATAAATTAAAAAAATAAAATAACTAAGGCTATAATGAAGAATTGAGTGATGAATTGAATTCCGTCTCGCGTTTATTGAATAAATTATGGGGTGTCGTTGGCCTGGTTATTTTATGGATTATTCATCAAGACGAATTTTCAGATATAGATTTTCGTGTATCTAAGAGTTGCTTGAAATTTATTCAAAGAAAGCCATAGTAAAGTAAATAAGGAATTGAATGAGAACCATGTATATTATCTCTCTAAATTAAATTAACAAAATAATATGTTTCATTATGTTATATATATATATCTTTAAGTCTTATTTAAATGTTATGTACAAAACTTTATATGTCTTTGAGACCGTCTCAAGATTTTAAGACGTTATATCATGAATTTAAATTAGAAAATTAAAATTTTAATTAGCTAATTATAATTAAAATCATATTTCATAGTTTTATTTTACATTGTTTAAAAATGAAATTGCTTAGAAGTGTTTTTTTTTTAATGAAAAAATAATAGATTTTTTCCTTCTGGTTTCCAAAATAATTGTCCTTGATTATTCAATTGTTATTTTATAGATAAAATGATATAAATAATTACAACGTTTCTTCACAATATTGAAATTTCTTTATTATACTAACAATCACTAAAATATTCATTAAAGTAACCAAAATAAAATGTTAGACACTTTGAAAAAGTGGTTTATATCTATTTAAAAATATATACATACCATGGTATATGACTTAAGTTAAAAATAATTTATCATACAATTCGTTTGTTTAGCCTTTAATGTAAGGAAATATTTTTTCATTTAATAAAATAGAAACACATTATTTGATTCATTATAACATCCTGGAAATTTTTCTCATTCTTTATAGTACTGGAAATATTCCATGGCCGAGGTTTCCTTACAGAAATCGGTGCTCCATCCGCCGAAGAAGCCACAGACTCCAGGGTATCCTTACATGAAGTCCTTGAAGAGTTCCTAAGGGCTTCTTAAACCCCTGCTAAGAAATATAGTTGTTGGGTTTCTGTTGGAGTGATTGTTTTCTGTTCAACACTATTGGAATTCAATTAGCTTGTGTCGAGCGTTTCAGAAAAAATCTAGCAACCACGACTTTTCTTTATTGATTTTTTTAGTTTTTTGCATAAAAAAATTAATAGTTTTATTCAATAATAATAATAATAATTCCATGAAGGAATATTTTATGGCAATTATGTATACAATTAGTGGTATGATGAGAGAATTAGGCGAAGATTTCACTGCCCTTAATCTTAAAAACCCGATGCTGCAAGAAATAAAAAATGATGATCAGTATAAGGCAGTGTGGAAGGAGAAAGAACTGCATGGGAGATTTTGCCATCAACTGCATGAGCCTGAGATTGATGATGGGCTCTCAGTTCATTGGTTAAGGGTTGGGCAACTATTTGGCGAGACTGAAGGTTTTGTAATAGCTATCCAAGATCAGGTTATTGCGACAAGACATTTTCTGAAGGAAAATTCGGTGTAAGATAAATGTCGCCTTTGCTCCAGAACACATGAGTCTATTCAACATGTGACAAATGGTTGTGAGACTTTGGCTGGGACGGACTACTTGATTAGGTATAATAATGTGGCCAAAATATACCACCAAAGTATATGCAGAACATTAGGGCTTCTGGAAAAAGATGAAGTTGAGGTGCCCTATTATTGATATACCCCAGAAAAACTTTTAGGAAATTATAGTTTTAAAGTTTATTGGGATGAGAAAATAATCACGATACACAGAGTAATGCATAACCGTCCGGACATTTTGATTATAGACAAAATAAAAAAACTGGCCAGAATCGTAGATATAGCCGTCCTAAGTGATTCCAACCTATTGACCACTTATAGGGCCGAAAAAAATAGGAAATATCAAGAACTTGCCATAGAGTTGGAATCTCTTTATCATATAGTTAAAGTGGTGGTGACTCTACTAGTCATTTTCTCGTAGAATATTAGAATAATATTATATGTAAAATCAGTACAGCTTTAGAACCTTAGAGTAGAATATGTTAAAAAAGAATATGATATTGAGTAAATAATAGCATAAATAAACAAATAAGAAAAAAAAATGAAATTATAATAAATAATAATGACATAACTTTTAAATCTTTAAGGAAAAATAAACGTGCAATATTAATATATTAAAAAATAAAGCCCCCCCAAAAAAATACAGTGAAAGAGAATGATTTTATATTAATAATAAAAGTAAAAATAAGGCATTAATACATAATGGGTGCAAATTTTAGTTAATAATAAGGAATACCTATTTACAAATCTTTTGGAGCTGCATGGACATGAAGTGACTGAATAGATGGGATTTAAAGGTGGGAAGGGTACTGGAGCAACGGATGGAAGAAGGAATGGAACTCCATAAGGATGAGGATCGGATAAGAAAAGATCTGTCAAAACCTGAGGATCGGTGGGCCGTTATAAATAAATCTGAAGGCTGAACTTAGTGCATATGCATTCGGTTATAGGAAGAGCATCATCCATTCCTAACTTAATATCACGAATTTAGATTACCTATGTAGTTATTTAAATGATTAGCATTTAGGATTATGAGTTGCTAAGTACCAAGACTGGATTTAGGATTTTTTGAAGGGCAAGCTTAATTTTTCCGACCCTTTTTTTCATCCCTCCTATAAAATCATCAGCTCATAACATTAACTCATTTTATAGAATGAATTAAGGTCAAAACAATCAAAAGGCAGAAACAAATATTTTTTACCTAACCTAAAAATAAAATTTCATTCGAAATTTATCGCCCTATAAATTCTGCCGCGCGGGGTTGGTTTTGCTTTTGCCCCTCTCCTAGTTACGGGTCTGCTTAGTACTATCATATCTTGCTAAATAGATACGGTGGCGCGGTCTGTAGTAAGATGGCGCAACTTTATTATAGTTTCCTATCCTGGTTTTATGAAACCTTTAGTTTTGTTTTCTTTTAATGGATATTTTATTTATTAAAGCGAATCTCAGTTTTTGTTTATTTTTCACACACATATATATATATATATATATATATATATATATATATATATATATATAGTGATAAATCAAGTTTTTTTTAGTGGCGCTGTATATTTCGACTTGGTCCGGATTGGATAGTATATGTATTTTAAATGATTTTAGTATGTATATGGTATCTATTAGAATATTTATGTACAATTAATTCTGTGATATGTTATAAATTGAACTAAATAAGAGCCTTTTACAGAGATGCCTGAGGATGGCTTGTAGGCCGAAAATTTGCATCGTAATAAATAAATTGGTGAAATAGCAACAGCCTGCATTTATTTTTATATAGGAGCATTCCTTTTAATGTTGTTTCTTTTATTTCATTAATGAAGATCTAATGTGCAATGGAAAACATCCAATTTACAACAAAAGGAACTCTTGTTTCTTGTTCAGTTCTTCAGTTTCTCCATTTGAATTATATTTAAATTGAAGTAACTTATAAATAAAAAAAACACACTCCCTTATAATGCTTTTAATTTTAAAATAAAGACAAATAATTAAATTGAAACAAACTAAAGAAAGTAAACATCTTGCGGATACCTGTGTGTTGAAACAACAGAATAGCGGCCATTTCGCACAGTAAGACTGCATTTGGCGCCCAATCAGGTCTGTTTAACTGAGCCTATTTAACATGTTTTCTATTTTGATATTGCACATTCCGTAAAAAAACTGTAACATTTTATATCTTATAAACTGTAGCATATTATATTAAGGAGAGGCCTAAGGACAAATTAGCGAAATGAAACTTTAAACTGCAAATTATTTTTTTTTTACTAATTCTCAGTATGATTATTACATACTTTTTTAACAGTTCCACTTTTTCACAGAATCCACTGATACTTTTTTTTAAAGATGTTAACAGTTTAAAATAGTAACTACTCAGGTCTTAAAACGTTATAATTTAATTATATTAAAGCAAACATAACCATAGCATGGGCTTGAAAATAAATTATTCCTAAAACGGTTTTGCAGTGTAAAACTCGACTCCTGAACGAAACTTTTGAAGAATTTTTTTTTTTTTCAAAATTGAAATTTGCCAAGTAGCACAAATGGCACGATTTAGCATGCTAAATAAGAGATAGTGAGTACTCTATATACTAATATATCAGCCTTACTAATGTTTTAATCCTTATCTTGAACTGTTTTGGAGTAATTGGAGTACTATCTCTATTTGGTTAGTTTTGTTAAGACTGTTGATGAGAGATGTGCGAAGACTGGTATATATTCCGTCGTTTCAGAGCAGAAAGATCCTATCGCCAAATTTGGTTTTTTCTGTTGTTTTTTTTTTTCGCTAAATATAGTTGAAAGTACTGCGAATGCGATGCAGGAGTAGCTTATCTCTTTCTATAATACTTAACCAACCCTAAATCCGACAATATGCCTACAAATTACACAATTCTATTATTCTCTTATTCACACGATAAAGTTATATTATTCAAATTATATACAAAGTTTAGGGATATATATTTCTTTAAATAACTTTTATGTGAAAAATATTAAATTAATAAAAAATTTAAGGAATATTTAAAAAAAAATTATTATTAAGGATACAATAGGTTTGAAATAAATCTCAAAATAGTATAAACTATTTATTATAAGTCAACGTTTCGTCCCACATCGGAGATCTTCATCAGGGCTAAATGAACAAGACTTTTATTTTATTTTTTTTATATATATGTTTTTTTTATTTCATAAATAGTATTACAGTCATTATTTATTGTTAAAAATAAATAAGAGAAAAAAAAACCAACACTGTTTTCTAAAAAAATAAATACAGTCTATGTTATTGGTACATTGGATTATAAAAATGAACAAGATATGAAAATGATATAAAAATATATAAAGTAAATAAAAAGGCAAAATGAGAAAAAATGAAAACAGTTATGATTGAAACAGTTAAGAATTTGTAAAATGTTATAAGATTATACTGATAGGGCAATAACAAATAAAAAAAAAATAAAATAAAGTTAATAACTAATAAATATAATAAAAATGGAAAATTTGAAATAGGATATTAACATTAATAAACAGAAAAGTTTTCGTACTGCTCAGAAGGGGCAGGATATTGAACAAATGTGCAAATATATATTTTAAATATTTAAAAATTTACAAAAATGTTATTCCTAGTTTAGGGCCAAGGTTGAAAGTCAAAAATGGTTTATGCATGGGTGGTTTATGCATTGAAGCGAAAAAACAAATAGTAAAAAATAGCCTGTCCTTTACAATTAAATTTTCGGAGTTAAGCTATTTCTGCTCTGAAGCGGCAATTTATGTGGTCTAATATTTTTTCTGTCCCGTTGATGCCTCTTGCATTGGCTTAGACTTAGGTTAAGAGACTTAGGAATTTTGGAAGCTTCTTAGTTTCTTTGACATGGTACTATCGAATCTCAGCATTTGACCACTAAGGACTGGGATATTCTGTTATAGTTTTAGGCAGAGTATCGAGTTCTATTTTAAAGGTACCCTATCGATTTTATCCCGAATCAGTTCTAAAGCCATTCCTTCCTCCTCCCTGTCCACCGTCAGATGCCCATAACAACCCTCAGGAGTAGCCCCAACTCCCATAAAAAGGACCATAAGAGGAACAACTTCATTGATATTTACGGCCACCGAGGATCGCGGCAGACCACTACATCACTACACAAAATAATATTTTAAGTGAAATGGATCATTAAACTTCAACTGAGACAAAGAAAATACCGGCGGGTCCGCTACATTAACTTCTCTGGCTCCAAGTCAAAAAAACAACTCGCCTTCTCAACTCATTTCTTATTCTGCCTCCCGTTTTTTTTTTTTTCTCTCCCTCTTTTGTCTTCATCAGTCAACTGATAATTTTAGTTATCTCTTGCTATAAATCCCAGGTGTAATGCCTCATGCGATTGCTCATAAAGATAATTAATTTCTTAATTAATAATATAAAGATAATTAATTTCGGCTGTCGAGCTGAAAACTACTGCAGCTAATTTTATAATTTATATCACCGTGATGAAATTTAGCGCGATTTAATTTTTTCTTTTAATGATGATTACCCATATGGTTATTGTATTTTCTGCCTCACTATCACATTAACTAAAACACTAAGCTGTGATATATGAAATATGAATGAATCAGCACTGTCAAACATATTTCATCTAATTGGGAATTGATAAATTATTTGCCACTTCTATAAATTTGTTTTATTGAAAACTAGTTTCGAATGTCATCCTCAGTTCTAAAAACACACAAAAAATTCAAAAATAAGCAATTCAAAATATAGTTTGGTATTATTATACATATTAAATTAGATTAATATAAATCAGCATAATATTAATATAATACTGATTTACATAACTTTTAATTTAATATGTATAATAATACCAAACTATATTTTGAATTGCTTATTTTTGAATTTTTCGTTGTTTTTAGAACTGAAGATGAATGTATAACATTCGAAACTAGTTTTCAATAATAAAACAAATTTATAGAAGTGGCAAATAATTTATCAATCCCTAACTAGATTGATCCTTCTATACCATCATGCGGATGTCAACTGACCAATTAGATTGATCCTTCTATACCATCATGCGGATGTCAACTGAATATGTCATGTATTTGTTGAAAAAAAAAAGTATGAATGACACATAATATGGCCAATATTCTAGAAAATAATTAAATAATAATTTTATGTTAAATTTGAGCCTAAATTATTAAATATAAAAGAGCAAAAACTCAACAAGAGACATAAATTACTTACAATAAACAATTGAAAGATTTCAAAACACAAAAGCTCAAGTCTCCAAAATACCGACAAACAACTAACCAGTCAACGTTTCGACAATTCAAGCATCATCAGGACATACACTAAAAATCCCATCTATGAAGATCAAATACAGCACATCTCACATCAACCGTCCAGAAAGACACATCAAACAGAGACAGCACACCACTCCAAGACATCTTGTTGGTTGCCGGGATTTTAGAGACTTGAGGCTTTGTAATTGCAGTGTGATTTTTTAAATACATGCAAAATTATTTTTTTTAAATTCATTAAATAATACAATTGCACGTTTGTTAAACGTTTATTTTTTCTAACATCAGTTATTACATCTATAAGTATAAGTTAACACAAAATTAAAATATTTATTAATTTTTAGTTTTATTTAATATATTTATATGAAATTTAATATTTTTTAAATACAATTTTAATTTTATAAATACAATAACATTGAGAGCACTAAAACCTAAGGGCTCCAAGTAATAAGATGTAAATATTGAGATATTTTATTTTGAAATATTTTCATTCCAAAAAATTATATTATATTTTTAGTTTATGTTCGGTTTTCGCTTGTTTACATTTTTTTTTAATGTTTACATAGTAGTTCAAATTATATACATTTATGTTTAGTTTCACTTTATTATTTATTCTTTATGGAAGATTTAGCAAAGGATTTTATCCGACAGACTAGCCCATGTCGTACAATGTGCTGAATTGTTTAAATATATATATATATATATATATATATATATATATATATATATATATATATATATATATATATATATATACATATATATTGTAAATAAATACAATACTAAAACATTCAGAAAAAAAAAAAATATAAACTTCTGAAACTACATTACACATCCAACGATGAAAGTTCGATAATCAGAAACGATAGCAGTTCCAAAGGATGGAGACATTTGAGTGAATGGGAACAATGTATGTAAATGCGGTTCTAATGCTCACCCCGAAACGATAAAGTTGCTAACACGGCAGCAGATATGATACGGCGATGACTGTATAAATAATGGGACCAAGGAAGGCTCCGCGGAGGACACCTGGTGTTTTGGTCATTCCTGCTAATTCGGCGATTCCTATGTCGATGCCATCTTCAGGACCCGTGCCAGAGTCATAACCCTTCTCCGTCCACAGGACCTTTCTGAGTGATGTTTCCTGCTCATCCTTCAGGATACAGCGTTTGGACGCTATCTTTTGAAGATTATACGTTTATTAGTATTAGGAAGTGTGGAAATGAATAATAAATTATTGGGTTATGCTGATAGGTTTTGTTAAATTTTCGAAAAATAAAAAACTATTTCTAAAGACCATCCATTTTAACAGTTATTATACATTTTTTTTCTAAAAAAAAATAAAAATAAAAAGTAATAGAAAAAGTAAATAAAAATAAAATAAAAAGTAATAGAAAAATAGGGACTTATATATTATTTGATACTTCTATAATTTTTTTTTTTTAATTTTTTTGGCTTAAGACTTCCATTGAAGTCCTTAGAGCCCGTTCTATAATTATATTTTTATTGAAAACTAGTTTCAAATGTTATACGTTCATCTTCAGTTCTAAAAATACACAAAAATAATTTAAAATACAATTTGGTATTACCATATTGACCCTTAACAACTATATAATTATTCCTAATAAAACACAATATTTTATCGATAAAGTCCCAACTTCTTATTTTAAAAGTAATTGGTATTGGTTTTAAATTTTAGTAACTCTTTGATTAAAATATTTTACGAGGATTTTCGCAATTTTTTGGGTTTTCGAAATATTTGGAGAGATGGGGACGCCTCCCTAATCCCCTCTATAACGAAATCCCTGATTACGATTACATTATAAACTGTCACAGATTTGAAGTGAACATGAATAGAAAAAATCATATTTTAAATTAGGGATTGATAAATTATTTGCCACTTCTATAATTTTTTTTTTTTATTGAAAACTAGTTTCGAATGTTACACATTCATCTCCAGTTCTAAAAACACACGAAATTTCAAAAATAAGCAATTCAAAATAAATGTTGGTATTATTATACATATTGAATTAAATGTAATATAAATTAGTATTATAAATTATGAATTTAATTAAAACAAGAAATCAAATAATTAATTAAATTCATAATTCATAAACGTTTTATAATACTAATTTATATTAAATTAAATTTAATATGTATAATAATACCAAATTGTAGTTTAAATTTCTTATTTTTGAATTTTTGTGTGTATTTAGAACTGGAGATGAATGTGTAACATTCGAAACTAGTTTTCAATAAAAAAAAAAAAATTATAGAAGTGGCAAATAATTTATCAATGCATAATTAGATAGACCCTTCTATACTATCATGCGTTCGTCAACTGAAATTGGAAAAAAAGTTTGATTATAAAGATTTGATTACAATTTTAAAATTTACTATTTTATTATTAAGTTCTTATAATTATCACCCAATTCAGTTCTGTATTGTCTCGAAAAAAAAAAAATGTTTTAGAAATTTTTTTTATTAAAATTGTAAGAAAAATATTTTATGAAACTAAAAAAAACAATAAAAAAACACAAACCGCATCCATCCTGGAATAGTGTGACAACTTAAAAATCATTAAAAATGAGTCAAGATCATAGTTAGATCTCATAGCTAGATCATAGTTGGACGGGCTATCCTGCAGATTACCACTCTATTCTAGTCTAAATGAGGAGTTCAAGATTCATTACGTGGGTCTGCTTCGAAATAAATGTCAACCCGTCCAAGGCCGGGTTCGAACCAGTGCCGCTTCAGAGTCGAAATTGCTCAGGTGACGCTTTAACTCTCTCGGCCTACAGCATGGCCTCCATAACGTCACAAACACAAAATCTCACTCTAAAAAAATGTAAGAAAATGAATGGAAAATTCCTAACACGAACCCTAAAGTCTCTCTCTCTCTCTCAAAAAAAAATTAGTCTGGCGATATGTATTTTCTGTTTTTTTTTATCAGCTGTTTGTGATTAGCTGATATCATGTAATCTCCGTTTTCGTCCTGTATGTGCCTGGGTGTCTCGTTGTGGGGTTCCGTCTCTGGTTTGTCTTTTTGGACTGTGGATGCGCTACATTTTGTTCTTCATATATATTTTTCTTCTCCTTCAGTCCTAATGATGCCTGAATTGTCGAAATATCGAAAGGTTGGTACTTTTTATTTTTGACTTTTTGCTTTGTGTTTGGAATTTTCCATTTATTTTCTAAAAATTTGTTTATGTCTCACTTTGAGCTTTTGTTCTTTAATATTTAAAAAAAAAATGTATTTAATGCATTTAAAATTGAGAACAAAAATATCCAAATTAATAAGAAATAATATTTTCACTTAGGTGTTTGGACAATTAAGATAGTAGTGATAAGACTGGAATGCAACACTTCATATCCGTTTTTCCACAATTCTCCTTTTTTGAGTTGTCATACTATTCCAGGATGACTGCGTTTCTTTTCTTAAACAAGAAAAGTAGTGCGTTTCTTTTGTTTAATAAGAAAAGTACCATACATCATTCATGATTCAAAGACTTTTCATTGCCAAATTTTGGCCCGATACATTATTTTTGTTTTTTTAACGATTAAAATTAATGATAATCTATAGCATGTCGTGTTATGGATGAAAAATACGATCATTCCTTTACTCCATTCTTTAGATAAACTTATTCTAATTATATTATTGAATTAATTCGATTCACAAAATCATTATTCGAAATAAAGCCAAGCCGGGAGTTAATGAGATAGTCTTCAATTCCCAAAGGTCTCCCCCACAAGCGCTTCTCAGCTAGGATGAGCGATAGGCCTTTTGGGACCGATACATCAACGGGGGGATACCATAATTGCCGGAGTCCTTATAGATCTGCCCACTATATCTAATAAATAGTATCGTCTAAAGAAGAGATCAACTGTCTATATGGGGTGAGGAAAACTGATATTAAGAAGTATTATTTAATAAAAAGGATATTTTATTTATTTCTAAAATCTGTATTGTTTAGGAATTCGTTTGCTTAAATACAGGATATTTAAAGGCATATATAAGATAAGCTTAGTAGGCTAGTACGATAGTGTTAATTGCAATTAACTGATTCCGAAAACATTTCCTTCCTTTTTCTAATCAATTTTCATTCTAATTATTCCACTCCAAACTAACTTACTAACTAATCTAAATCAAATTGAACAATAACCCAAATATCGACGTCGTTATTACAATATATTTTTAAGACTTTTGGCACTGGTTAAGGCCAGAGTGACTACTGAGAGTCGTTAGTATTTGGTGCTTACGTCATCAATAGTCAATTTTTAGACCATTTAAAATTTTTTTTCGATACATCGTAAGTGGGAATCGAAACAGTCGGTGTTTAGGACCCATAATAAGTTGAAACCTAAATTTCGAATTTTTGGCGCTTAAGCCTTTTTCAAAAAACGATGTCGATACGTATATTTTCGGAAGTCGTGGTGGCCGAGAGTGGTAAGGCCTTACCTTAGCAACCTCGAGTCTATAACCCGTCCTGTTTGCCTTAGTTGTAGTAGCAAATAACGTTAAACACACACAACAACAAAAATAGATGTATTAAAGTATATATTTTTATATAAATATAATTGAATAAAGCAGAAGAACAAATTATCTTTTTTAGGACAGAAAACCTTGCCTGCACAGATTAATGAATAAACATAACAACGAATAATTCCGATCACGGGACATTGATGCAACAATTTATTGGGGGCAGGGGCGAAATCTAAAAATTTCGTAATTATATTATGAAATATTGTAATATTCCCAACTGTTTTGAATTTCAAATTTTCACTTAATTGTTGCCATGCTGACACTTAACAGCCATATGTATATATTCCTATTAAAACACAGCATTGTCTCGATAAAGTGCCAACTACTTATTTCAAAGGGATTTGCTATCGGTTTTAAATTTTATTAACTCTATGATTAAAACATTTTACGAAAATTTTCGCAATTTTTTTGGTTTTCGAAATATTTGGAGAGAAGCGGATGACGCCTCCCTAATCCTCTCTATAACGACATCCCTGATTACGGTTACAATATAAACTGGCACAGATTTGAAACAAACATGGATAGAACAAATCATATTTTATATTTTAGGTTACCTACTAGGTTACCTACTATTTTAGGTTGCCTACCAGTTTATATTGGCCACCACATATTCCTCAGAAGGACACAGTATGTTATCCTGGACTAATATTCGACCGAAGGATGTGCTGGGGGCCACACTTCAAAATGAAAAGAAATTAGAGGCTTTCTGCGACATATATTACTATATATATATATATATATATATATATATATATATATATATATATATATATATATATATATATATATATTACATGCGACTGATATTACTGAAGTCTCTATTTCTAAATTGTCAAAACTGAAAACTATACAGGAACTAAATACATACACATACTTAGTTATGCCTCACAGATTTACGGTTCAGCAAAAAAGACTCACAAAAACTAGAATCTTTCTAATCCAAAATTGTAATACTAATATGGTAACAGAAGTTCCTTGGTACGTAAACAACAAAACTCTACATACCGACTTACGACAACCAATTATCGTAATAAATAGAGCCAGGATTCTCGTGCAATTGCACTTTTTTTTTCGGTTGCTTGAAATCGATCTGGGACAAGTTATTTACAAGAATTAAGGCATCCGGATTAACATATGTAAGTTTTATTTTGCACGAAATTACTCATTTTAAACAATTTTGGGTAAATTGCGCTTTTTTATATTTTTACTGCATTCAATTGCACATTTAGCCGCAATTAAAAAAATATTTGTAAATTTGTGTTCAATAATTTATTGAAAATAAATTAAATAGTGGATATGACAATAAACGGCATCCCGCATAAATTTTTACGTGTGAGGGGAATTAAAAAATCCGTATCAACTAATTAAAAACAAATATCAGAAATTGGTCAACCAAAAAAATAATTCATGCTGTAACAGTCGTGATGTTAACTAGTTAGCTAATTATCTGCTCATGGTTTTCATCTAATTAATTATATATTATTCAAATATAAACCCAAAATTGGAAAAATGATCAGAATTGAAACACAATTCACCAAAATGAATCACAAATCCAAAGAATTTTAAGTTCTACCGACAAAGATGAATGGGTCAACTTTTTCGACAAGCATTTATTGAGTTATCGGTATATCCGCAGAATTTTGAATTGTCTAACTTGACCATGCGATATGTTATTAAAAAATTTATCAGTTGAAAATAAAAAAAAAAATAGGCAGAAAATGCGTTGCCATAGTGCGTGAATCACGTATGATCGTGCGAAAAGTAGCAAAAAATACTCTAATATGAGCTCGTGAGGTTTTCAAATTTTACATAACAATACTCCAACCTACCTAAATTATTAAGAAAAAATTGTAATTTATGAAAGAAAACAAAATATGTATATTTGTTTTTGTTTTTTTTAATGATGAACAGCGTAAATGGTAGAATTTTATTTTTCGTTGCACATTTTACTATTTTTTTTTTTACTGCACGAAATCCGTGCTCTAGTAGAACACGGAAGTAAAGTACTATAACCTTCACGGAAATAAAAATAGACTGATAAACGATGTGACTACGTCTGACATGGCCATTAGGAGAAGACTAAAAAGGAGCTGGACGAGAGAGCTCCTTTCCTGAATTAAGGGATTAATCCAGGACCGACAGGAGATACTGTTGTGTGCTATCATTCCTCAGACCTATCATGCCATGTATATCTCTTATCACAATCATGTTTGCTTATTTTCATTCTTCTGTTAGACTGGTGTGAATAAGTAATTGAAGATTAAAAAAAAATATCTGATGTGGGCAACACATGACTTCCTTGTACGCCTATTAAACTATAAATCGGTGGCTCAAAAAGTGACCCTGAATTTGGTTACTAGTTTCCGAAGATAGCAGTAAAAACGACACTCGGCGTCCCGTCATCCATCTATTGACACACACACGCTCTTGTCACTGGAGGTCTCATTCCGTTATTATATGTCGTTTTCCTTCATTAAGTAACTAGTTTCCAAGATATTTCTTCATGTTCCACGATAAAAATAAAACTGTCAATATCACTGGATAAAGCATTAGAAATCGACAGTTTCGACATTTTAAGCGGAAAAATCCACTTAACTAATATCTTATTCTCATGATGAAGACTTGTTGATATCACAAATGGGGAGGAAAACTATTATTTTAGACTCAATTTTAACACATAAAACAAGTAATAAAAATGTTAAATTGGATTGGAAACCAAATTGCGTTTGTAATCTTTATTGCCGAAACGTATGATTTCTGTATTTTATTTTAATATAATTTTTGATGTTTATTATGACCTTCAAGTAAAGTACCCTTTTCCGCTCACGAATCTTAACCAAAATCTAGTAAATACATTTATATTGATATAAAAGTCCTATTTACCAAATTTTTAGATGTTTTACATTATATTTTAATATATTTTTTGACGAAACTCTAATATGACCTTCAAGTAAAGTACCACTTCCGGTTTTCCAATTCAGTCTAAAATCTAGTATGTTATTTAATTCAATATATAAGTAATAAATACTAAATTTGAGAAGTTTTGCATAGTATTTTAATATAATGTTTGATAAAAATCAATTATGACCTTCAAGTAAAGTACCACTTCCGGTAATCAAGCAGTGACCAAAAAGGGAGGTTCACAACTAGATTTTACAACAATCCTAAATACAAAATTTCAACTTTCTACGGCTAACCGTTTTTGAGTTATGCGAAATACGAACGATCGAACGTACGAACGTACGTACAGACGCCACGACGAAACTAGTCCATGGATTCAGGGATGGTCAAAATGGATATTTCCGTTGAAATCTGAAAACCGAAAATTTTCGCGAATACAATACTTCCTTTACTGCGTACAAGGAAGAAAAACATATTGAATTAAATTAATAACGGTCTAGTACCCTCTATACTTGGTTATTGACTCCGATTTAAGAGATTCAAATATTGTTTTGTAATGTTACAATAATAGTATCTCTTTTTTTTGAGTTTTTTTCTCTCTGTATTCAAATCTTATTATATTTTACGATTTAATATTTAAAAGTATCCATTTATTTTTGTTATAGGTAAACCTAAAAAAACGTGAAAATAATTTTAGTTGTTGATACGGATGTAGAAACCGCCTTGAATGAGGGTGGTACCGAGGCGAACCCTTCGTGATGAAGCTGATTAAGATTGACGAGGTGGCCAGTAATTGTGGTGATGCAAATGTGGGTAGAGCAGATGTCCACTCTCGCCCATCAAATATGTATAAAGGTGCTCTCTTCTGTTTGTGGTCAGCGTTATTTCGCTTATCGTTCCTCTCTTCTATTTCCGATAGTCGATGAGATTATAGTAAACCTGTTTTTCTTTGAAGATAGCCGCTTCTCTTTCGGCCATCAACCTAAAAGCTCAGAATAATATTAAACATTTATAAGTTTATGTGTTTTGAATAACTAATTATTGGCAATAGGATATCAGTTGTAACATAAAAAATGCATAATTCCATATAGATCTTATAATTTATTTATCTTTAGGGAAAAGCAATATTATTGAAATAATTTTATACCTATATATATATATATATAGGAACAGAACAAATTAAGTAGGTTTAATGTTTACAATAGTTGAAGTTTGAGGTAGTGATTTGAGAGAGTTTGCTATTACCTTTTATTTATTTATTTTAATATTATTTCCTTTCTTTTAATTTTTGTTCTATTTGTTTTAATATTGAACTTAAATCGTAATCGACAAAAAATTTAATCGCCTCAAAATTTGAGGTTTTACGTTTAAAGTTAGGTAGATTCCAAAAATCAGTTCGTCTGGCGGGTCTTTTCTACTTTTTGACTTTAGGACAACCTGAATAGGCGGGGAGAAAGTAATTAAACAATAAAAACCAGGCTTTGATATGCGCCTTCCATTTCACAAGACCGTTTCTACAATTTTTTATGTAATGCCAAATTAAAAAAAAAATTATCAGTGATATTCATTATCCCTAATTAATTTTGGCTATCAAACATTTTTAGCTAACATCATTTGAAAGAGTAAGTAAAGTTACGAATGGTGAAATTTGGTAAAATACAAAAAAAAAAGTATGCATGGGTAAAAGTAGACTATGGAAGTTTTGGAAAAACTGCGATATCTGTGTTCATAATTCTCCAATTGAAGAGGCTCTTTAACTAGATTTTGTGTACGACCTTCACTAAATTCTGGCTAATTGGAGAATCATCATCAGAGATATCGCAGTTTTCCAAACTTTCCATTGCGTGTTTTTAGTCGTATTTTTCCCGACAAAAATAGATTATTGCAGTGGGTCGAAAGTCGGCGGTAAGCGGCGGGAATACTTTTTCTATCCGCTTCATAACCTCTAGAGCACGATTATGTGATCCAATTATAAAATGGATAGACAATTAAAGTAATTATAAATAAAATAAAAATGACAGCAAAGGAAGGTAAAATAATAAAATAAAAAAAAAGCAGCAGAACTCCATCACTAAAGTCGTATTTTCACTAAAATAAAAAAATACTTTACTTTTTACTTTACTTTACTTTACTTTAAAAATACCATACTTTTATTATATGGCTCTGCCTCTCCGCTGACCTTCGATACAGAAAACCCTTCATACCGAATTTCAGCTCATTAGATTCAACGGGGGCCGGTGGAGTTGAAATAGCTATATCATTGTTAATACTGGTCCGATTTCGATGAAACTTCTTTTGTTTTATAGGTAATTTAATTTTTATTCAAATTCGACATTGAGAGCTCTCTAACTCAATTTGTAGGAGTTTTAAAGGTGCGCAAATATTTTAAAAAATCGAAAAAGCTAAATTATGATATGGAAGTTTTGGAGACGTCTGATTTATATATATATATATATATATATATATATATTTATATATTTTTTTTTCTCTCGCTACATTTGAGCACCTCCAGCGGCCCCCTTTGGGTCAAATGAGCGGAAATTCGGTATGCAGGTCTTTTTGCAGACAGAAAAATACCTGTTAAGAATGTCGAAATGATAACATTCCAGTCAAAATGTCAGTTTGTTTGTAAATGTTTACCTGAAATTTCGGCGTTTTTAAAGTTTTGCGCATCTCTACAGCTCCACCATATTAGTTTATCCAGTTGAAATTTTTTATTTGAATTGAGTTGATGTTAAGGAAGTATCTTCTGGGGGTCTCAACTTGGTTCCCCACACCCTCCGGGTTTTTCGATTTTTTTAAATGTTTGCGCACCTCTAAAACCTCTCCAAATTGAGTTAGCGGGCTCATCGAAATCGGTCCAGTATTAGCAAAGATATGGCTATTTCAACTCCAGCTGTCCCCGTTCGGTTAAATTATCTGAAATTCGGTTTGAAGCGTTTTTCTGTATCGAAGTTCAGCGGTGAGGTAGAACAATATAATAAAAGTATGGGTAAATTTCGGTTTTTTAGGGCATTGTCTTTTATGGGTCTCAACTTTTTTACTCCCGCGTTTTTATAGTATTTTTATTTTGTGAAAATACGACTTTAGTTACGGAGTTCTGCCTGCTGCTCACGGATTTTTTTTTTTAAATATATTTTTTGGTTATGGAGTCTATGGTGGTTATCAATGTAAGCGATAAACAAATCCCTATTGTTTGTAACTGTTATTTATAAAAAAATTCTTGGGAATACGTGAGCAGATCACAATTAACATCGAGCAACGGATATTTTAAACCAGTTTTATTAATTGAGTTGATTAATTGATTTTTATTACTTCAATATTTTTATCGGTTTTAAAGCACGACCTCCCCCCCAGTATACTATAGCTCTCATACGAACGAAGATCTATTCAAATGCTTTAGATGAAACGAAGAGTGACAAACCTGTGCTATCCCAGATACGGGTAGCTAAGAGGGCAATATAATGAACCGAAATCATATTCAAATAGGAATTAAAACCCGCATATACATGAATGATATCGCCTTACCAAAGGGTTCTGATGAGACACAATTGTGGGAGCCCTGTGGCCCACATAGTCGCCGCAATTTAAATCTTGATTAGGAACGGACTGATGAAGATTGACGACTACTCTCTAATTGCCTCCGATGCAAATGCCTCTGGATGAGAGGGTAGGAGGGGAGGGAGGGGGGTATGAGGGCTTCGAGGGCAGATGTCATACCTCCATTAGCTCCAGAGGTCCTATGGTCTTCGCTGCCTCTTGAGGCTCTAAAGCGTAAGCTCCAATATTCGCCTGAGAATGAACTAGAGATCAAAAAATATAACTATAGTTTATTATCATAACAGCAGCGGATCCCCCAGAGATATAAGTTCCGCAGAGCTACTGGTGGGCGTGACCTCGGCTGTTTTTGGTATCATCTGTACATCAAAAGCCGAATCTGTTAATTACGGCCATTGAAGATCACTTTCTTCGTTATTACATATTTGATTTTTGCCTTTCTTTTGAAAGATCATTCATTCCACCCTTGAACGTTAGGGCGTAGATATCAGCCTGAACGAATTTCAGATGATTATTATTAACTTAATTAGGTATTAATAAATTATTTGCCAATTCTATAATTTTGTTTTTATTGAAAACTAGTTTCGAATGTTATACATTCATCTTCAGCGTTGCCTAAATGCTCGTAGAGTCCGTTAATACTTACTACATTTGGCATTATCGCTTGTCTCTAAATATCTTAGCGTTCACCTAATTGTCAACGTTTTTCCAGTAAATACCGAGCATGCCTCCGGCAATTTGAAGAATTTTTGTATATTAAATAACAAATAAAAATTCCAGGCATTTATTACTAGTATTAATGGGAAGAAGAAAAATTCTAGTGATGTATTAGTGGAAACATTTCTTCCATATATCTCATTATTCCTTTATTAGTTCATTTTATAAAGTTCCACCAACTCGGGGTACTCCTCCATTCTCAAGATGTTTTTTTCTACAAATATAATAAAACAATCAAAATTATTCATATAGCAATATTGCACATAAGTCATTCTATACTATAAATACTTCTATGCTCCTATTGTCTGGATATATCCTATTCATTTCGTCAGTTAATAGAAACAGATTAAAAAACAAAAAAAAACTAAGTTTTATATGCATTAAGAACATTGCTAGGAGTGTGTACTACATGTCGACGTTGTTTTTACTTCCTCGTGCGAAGTAAAGGAAGTATTGTAATCGCGAAAATTTTCGGTTTTCAGATTTCAACGGAAATATCCATTTTGACCATCCCTTAATCCATTTTGATTAGTTTCGTCGTGGCGTCTGTACGTCCGTACGTTCGTATCTCGCATAACTCAAAAACGGTTAGCCGTATAAAGTTAAAATTTTGTATTTAGGATTATTGAAAAATCTAGTTGTGAACCTCCCTTTTTGGTCCCTGCATGATTACCGGAAGTGGTTCTTTACTCGAAGGTCATAATTGATTTCCATCAAAAGTTGTATTAAAATACTATACAAAACTTCTCAAATTTAGTATTTATAATTTATATATTGATTTAAATAACATACTAGATTTTGGTCTAAATTGGAAAACCGGAAGTGGTACTTTACTTGAAGATCATATTAGACTTTCACAAAAAATTATATTAAAATATTATGTAAAACATTTCAATTTTCGTAAATAGGACTTTTATATCGATATGAATGTATTTTCTAGATTTTTGATGAAATTGGTGTACCGAATAGGGTACTTTACTTGAAGGTCATAATAAACATCAAAAATTATATTAAAATAAAATACAGAAATCATACGTTTCGGCAATAAAGATTACAAACGCCGGTTTGAAAAAAAACGATTTTTCCCCAAATAATAATAATAAAAGGCTTAGCGAACCCGGAGGTTCGATGCCGATACCACTAATCGCTGTCTACAAATCTCGGTCCACCGACTAACCCAAATTCATTAGATCACTCTTAATACTATCCTCCCACCTACGTTTCGGTCTACCCCTCGGACGTTTACCAGTCAGCTCAGCGTTTATTAACTTTTTAGGAATTCGTTCGTTACTGAGCCCAACAACTTTGCAAGCCCATTTCAACCATCGCGATGATATCACTTCGATTATATTAACAGGGTGCATGCTCCGCAATTCCGCGTTGTGTAATCTCCTAAACTCTCCGGTTGACTCATCCTTTTTCGGACCAAATATTTTACGCAGTACCTTATTCTCGAATACCTTAAGGCGTTGTTCGTCCTTCAAGGTTAGCGGCCACGTTTCACACCCATACAGAACTGTAGGCAAGATAATAGTTTTGTATATTCTAACTTTTAAGTTTCTGGACAAAATGCGCGACCTAAGTAATGTTGACACCGAAAAATAACAAGCATTTCCCGCCTTTAACCGCGCCTTTATTTCCTCTTGAATTTCGTTTTTTCTAGTAATCACAGACCCCAAATACTTAAATTTCTCAACGTGTTCAAACCTATTTTCTCCTATATCTATATCCTCAAAATCGCCTCTGTTTCTATTGCTAACCATATATTTCGTCTTATCCGTATTTATTTTGAGGCCAACCTCTTTCCCAGCTGTCATCAACGTTGCTGTATTCAGTTTTATAGTTTCCGCGTCCTCACTTAATAATACCAAATCATCCGCAAACCCCAGCACGGATATTCTACCACCCAGATCTAAACCCCTTTCGGTAAGCATTACCTTTCTAATGACATACTCTAATGCTAAATTAAATAGGACAGGTGAAAGGGAATCGCCTTGTTTTAACCCCGAGCGAACTTCAAATTTCTCCGAAAAATAATTACCTATTCTAACTTTATTGAATGTTTCGGTCATGCACATCCCTACTAGATTTACTAACTTCTTCGGTATTCCCTGCTCAATCAAAATGTTATACAGTCTCCGGCGATCAATGGAATCATAAGCCTTTTTGAAATCCACAAAAAGCTGATGAACTACACCGTTGAATTCTAATTTTTTTTCTAATATTTGCCGTAAGGAGAATATTTGATCGATAGTTGATCGGTTCCGTCTAAAACCACATTGGTAGTTTCCGATAATTTCCTCGGCATATTCCGTGATTCGACTAGTTAGGATCAACGAGAATATTTTATAACATACCGGGAGGAGTGATATTCCGCGATAGTTATTACACTCCGTCCTCGGACCTTTTTTGTGAATCGGAATAAGTATAGATTCTTTCCATTCTTCGGGCATTTTTTCATTTTCCCAGATCTTTTTAACCAAAAAATGTATTTTAGAAACTCCAGCTTCACCGCACGCTTTTATTATTTCACTGGAAATGTTGTCGATTCCCGCTGCTTTATGAGATTTTAATTTTCCGATGGCTATTTCGACTTCCTCCTTACTCGGTTCTTCAATTAACGGTTCAGCACTCTGATATTCAGAAGGAGGAGATTGATTATTATTTCCCGAATTCAAAATACTTTCAAAGTGTTTTTTAAATTTATTCACAATGTCCCCCGGATCGGCCAAGATATTCTTATTTTCATCTCTAATTCCATTCATTGCTGGTTCAAATTGCTCATTGCTCATTCATCATTGCTGTTTCCCCAAATAACAATATATTTTTTTAAAAATTATATTCTTTATTGTATAAAGTAGGAGTTTATTAAGCTGGCAAAACCTTTATAATTACAATATACTTTAAAGGATTCTAGCACTGGTTAAGGCCAGAATAATGACAGAGAGTCGTTAGTATTTGGTGCTAACGTCATCAATATTCGATTTTTAGTGCATTTCCAATTTTTTTCTCGATATATCGTGAGCTGGAATCGATAGAGGTGGTGTTTACGTCACAAAGTCAATTTAAACCTAAATTTCGATTTTTAAGCCTTTTTAAAAAAACGACGTCGATATATATATATATATATATATATATATATATATATATATATATATATATATATATATATATTCAACATTGTCACACTGCTCTGGTATATTAGCTCCTGTAACTAATCCATCCTTATTATTATTTATTTAACCCTCATGCATCTACCTCTATGCTGGTGCCCTACATTACTTGTATATCTTATATGTTTAAAATATTTGTATAATATTAGATTTTATTCTTACTAATTTATTTAATTGCCTTCTTGAACTGTCTTTATATCTATTAAATATGTATCCTCATTTTTTCAAAGGTTGTTATTTCAGGTTCAATTTATTAATAATATCAGGATAGTGACAATTGTAAAGATAATACAATAAGTAAATATGATCAAAGAATATAAAACTTAATAATAATTTGTGAAGTAACTACCCGTCGGTATCTATTCTATGTTAGGAGATCCAGCGGTCAGCTTCTTTTCAGACGTCAGTTGACATCCGCATGATTGTATAGAAGGATCAATATAATTGATAAATTATTTGCCACCTCTATAGTTTTGTTTTTATTGAAAAGTAGTTTCGAATAATATACCTTCATCTATATTGAAATAATATATTCCATAGCAAAAAATAACGGGTACAACCACTATCAATCACATATAAATCATATCTATTCAACAACCCCCGAAGATAGGCCCGTCCCGAAACATTATGACATGATTCCATATTCCGGTCTTATATCCACCAAAGTCGGAAATGAATTGAAAAAACTAGGATTAAACTCTGCATTTAAAATAGAAAAAAAAACATATCCTCATATTTCCCTTCTCCTAAAGACAAAATAAACCCTTTCTACAAAAGGGGAGTATACGATCTAAATTGTAATGATTGTGCAGCCAAATACAGGGGAAAAACTGGAATATCACTAAATCAGAGATTAAAGGAACATATAAGTGCATATAATATAATATGACAGAGAATTCTAGAAGTGGCAAATGATTTATCAATTCCTAATTCTTTTCATGGTTATCGGGAATAGTTTGTGATGAAAAGTTACGAACAAGTGGCTTGGTATAGGCAAGAAGTTTGGAATTAAAGGAGGTATTTCAATCTCGGGCCAAATCTGCGCCAAATGAGATATTGAGGTCTTTGTGGATAATTTTATTTGTGACATAATAAGGAGCAGTGAGGATTCTTGGAACGATTATGGATTCTAAGGGGAGGAATAATAATTAATTTAAGCTACTCTAATACACATACTAGGTATTTCTTGCCTCATGGAAAGGACCACGTGCACTAGTCTTCCTTATCCGTTTATTACAAGGATCCATGTTTAGCCCACCACTTTCCGGAATAGTGGATGGTGCTTCTAGATAGCCAAGGGTCGTAAAAATCTTGTCATAAACCTCCAAGACACTGCGCAGACTTCCGTGTGGAGTTTAGCTTTCTAAAATAAATTGTAATGGGCTGCAAGCGTTTACTTAAAAGGTTAACAATAGCCCCTGAATCATGTTTACAATGGATAGGCAATAAAATATTGAAATATATTTTGCACACGTCCCAATGTACTTAAACTGGCATTTACTATGGCGAATAACCTTTTACTATTTTTTAAAATTTAAATTTTAACAAGAAGATTCCAAAAAAACTGTATTCAGATGTTTAAAAAAATAAAATAAGCGTTTTTTATCAGACTATTTTAAATTATGGAACACTAGAAAATATCATAAATAAAAAAGAGATTGTAAATTTTAGAAAAATTCTACATTACTGTATATTAGTATATATTTACCTACTTACGTATTAAGTTATTATTAAATGATGATTAAAGCATGAAATTATGTATTTATTATTATTACTCTGTCCTATTTATTTATATATTATGTATTTATTATTATTACTCTGTCCTATTTATTTATATATTTTCTTTTCAATTTTTTTATGCACATTCATTTTATTGCAAACGAAGTTTAATGAAAAATTTTGAAGTTATTTCGGAATCAAAAAGATCTATTTGTTATTAATATTATATATTTTATTATTAATAACATGTGTGAGTATTTATATGTTTTATTCAGATCATACATGAAACCTGTATGAAAGCTGGTATTATAACATTTTCGAATTGCAGTAATTTAATTTTTTTTAATGGAGAGAATCTTAATGAAATTATTTTTATTGTATAACATTTTATTATATTAATCGAATATATGATATAATTAATGACGCGTATTATCTTCAAACCGTCCAATGAATGAGCAATGCTGGTTAAGTATTTCTTTAATTCGAAGGAGTTTTTGATTCGATTTAGTATACGGAAATTCTCTGTTGTGATAGATAGTATAATAAATATTATTGTCCGTAGCTGAAAGACGTTTGTTGAAGAGGGTTTAATCACAAGCAAAAAAAAACTAAATTAGTTGATCTTAAGTAGAAATATTAATTATTTAAATACAAATAAAAATTATCTGGTGTATCCACTCTCACGACATTCCTTTTCACTTTGGGCGAAATTATTTATTCCGTTTGTAAACATATTTATAATCAAAATATATTCGCTATTGATGTGAGATGTACTATCTGTGGTCTGCATTTATCTTTTTCTATCCTGATGATGCCTGAATTGATGTAAACATCGTTATTTATTTACTTCTATTGAAATCTTCCAATATTATCTTAGCAAAACCAATATATATGTTTCCTCTGTATGTACATTTAAAACCCTCTTCTATTCCAGTTCTTCTTCACTATCCAGTCAGACGCTGGCTAACGACGTAGCATGAAATAAGGATTTGGTTCCATTAATAACTTTTTTTTGTGAATATGAACATTTATTTCATATCACTTTTCGAACATTATTTGTACTAGAAGAGTCCTTTCTTTTTTGTTATTCTATTTTTTCATCCACGATGTCTTCTTTGCAGAACTATAATGCACTTTTTTTAAATTTTTTTATATAACAGTTGAAATTTTTTCTCTCTTTCTTTTCTTTAGCTGTCGTTTTCTTTTCTTTTTTTTACTTATTAGATGATTTTTTTTTTCTTTCCAATCCGTTTCATCATTGTATAGAATATATTTGTATATTATTTAATTGTTATTTTTATTTCTTTTATCTTAGTGCAGAATTAATACCACCATCCTTCATTTTTTCTTATATATATATATATATATATATATATATATATATATATATATATATATATAATTGTTTTTATAACTTTGTGTATATTTGATGTTTTTTTTATTTTTTATTTCTTATCTAATAGGTCTTTTGGCCAGATATAATATATATTATTTTATACATATTTGTTATTCTAAAGGAACTTTGTCCCATAATAATAAATATAAAACTGAAATGTGATAGTTTCTTTATGGAGACATAATATAATTATTTTCTAAATAATAAAAGATATTATATGAAAGAGTAAAAGCCGGTACGATAAAGAGCTCGTTTCCTATTAGATCACTAACAGAACTAATTAGCGGTGTAAGAGGAGACGGCTCTTTGTGAACTGTAACGAGACATCGGATCCGAGCTTTGATGGTAATGATTGCGGACTGTATGACTATCACAGGGCCTATCAAAGCCCCCCCTAATCAGAGAGTTTTGGGGGTGGAAAAGGGGGGGAACGGCTTTTGTGGCCGGACTTCTTTTAATTACAGTCATCGAACGGTGTCAGTGGGCCTGTTGGAAAAGAAAAAAGGTCGCCAGGCTTCAAAAACAGCTGTTTGACTTTTTCAAGCGTAAATATATATATATTTTTAAATATGTGATATTTATTTTAAATATGTACTGGCTTGATTCAGTTACCTTGGTTAGTTAAGGTAGGAGATCTCTCATCCAACGCTTTTTCGTAATAAGTTTCAAATACAGAATAATATTTTTAATATAGGGATTGATGAATTATTTGACACTTCAATAATTTTGTCATGACACCGTCTTATGTTCAAATAAGATCTGAAATTCGAACAAAACCACCATCAAGAGCCATCCACCATGCAAGACGACAATGGCCGAGACTAGAAATCAATCATTGCTACTCAGTTAGGGACAGTATAAAATTATACCTTTACATCCTCCATTCTAAATTAACTTTTATCCTCCACCCACTTGAATTTAACTCTGTCGATAAAAAAATTCGAACCCGTGTCCAAAACCTTATGCTGAAAAATCATGATACCCTAGACAAAATTATAGAAGTGGCAAATAATTTATCAATCCCTAATTAGATTGATACTTCTATGCCATCATGCGGATGTCAACTGATTTTTAGCACAGTTTGCAATTATTCATACAGAAGCAAAATTGCTGCTTTTTGTTTGCTTAGCTTGCATGAATAATATTATTATAACATTAAAAATAATTTTTTATTGTCTTTATCAAGAGAGTCGTTATAAAGTTACTCTTAAATCACAGTTTGAAAGAAGCCATTATGTTTGACTAGTGAGCTATGATGAACAATATGTTGTTATTAAGATGAATATTGAATCTAAAATTCTGTTATTTATTTATTTTTTTCTTAATGGAATATTCGTTACTAGAAGATTTTCATACAAATAAAGGAAAAACAAAAATTTTCGTATTGTGCTACTTTTCTTCCAAACCAACGATGTATATACACTATATTTATATATATATATATATATATATATATATATATATATATATATATATATATATACAGTGGAGCGTCGATTATCCGAACGTCAGTTATCCGAACGTTCGATTATCAGAACGGGTTTTTTTTTTTTTTTATGTGTGTAATTTTAATTAATTTGATCATGACATTTTATATGCCACAGCATTAATTTTGATAAAGCTTTGATTAGATACACTTTGATTATTTTTTTGCATACACGTAAATACATATTTTTGTTATACATTATGTGCATGTCACTAAGTTAAATAATTTATATGTACTTTATGACACTGGTTTTTTGACTATGCACATACATACTATATTTATATAAATAAACAAACATTTTTTTTTACAAAGTTGTTTTTTAGATCTTCCTTTTCCTTATTATATATAAAAAAATAAATAAATAAAAAATAAATTTATATATATATATATATATATATATATATATATATATATATATATATATATATATATATATATATACAAACACACACACATATACACGTTTCCATCTGAATATAGATATATTTATTTACTTAAAATCTCCTTGTTCTTCTTCTAACGCCTGTGTGGCGTAGTTAAGCGTGGAGTCCATCTAGCCCATTGATCTCTTTCGTTTGATAGTCTTCTCATCTCCTGGATGGTGCATTCTCTTGCTGCCGCCAGTGTTCCGATGCAGTCAGAGTGCATGTGTCTGGGTCTGCCACGAGGACGTCTACCTTCCTGTCTGGCTTCCAAGAACCACCTGACCTTTCGGGTATCGTCCCTCCTGCCGCTCTCTCAGGATGTCACAGGCAGATCTCGTCCTCAAATCCTCACGAATCCTGTCATTTCGGATACGATCTCTTATGGTCTTACCTATTATTCTTCGGAGTAATCTGATTTTAGCCGCTGTGCATGCTTATCGGGTTGTCCTACTTTAGGATCCATACAGAAGCACTGGGAGGAATATCGATTTAAATTAAAAATCTCCAAACTGTTAATTAATGGTTTTGACGACCATTGGATGAATATCAATTCAAGAACATGGCATAAGAGGTATGAATACTGATGATAATATTTAAATGGCAAGAATTTTATATGTTATTATTCAATATAATTCAGTACAATAATCATTTTTCATTTATCTTTCTCAATGTATTCGTTTTTAATGTACTGTACTATTATTTAATTTATATAAAATGTACCTAATTTTTGTCCTTAATTATAGTTTACTCATGCAATAAAATTGTAATATGTATATGTATATATCATAATAATGTAATATACATAATTTATCTATTACAATATATCATTTTTCAATTATATTTCTCATTCTATTCGTTTTTAATGTACTGTACTATTATTTAATTTATGTGAAATGTACTTAATTTTTGTACTTAATTATAGTTTACTCATGCAATAAAATTGTAATATATTTGTAAACACGTAATACTCGAGTTCATGGAAAATGTAAATGTAAACTATCCTTTCATAGTGTAGGTAAGGCAGGATAAGAAAAGAAATAAAAATGTAACCATTATAATTGTTTGTAATATTTATTTCTCTTCTTATTTTATCACTGAAAGCCAAATTAGACTAACTTTACGATTTTTCAAAATATTGCTTCTTTTCAATTACAATAATATTATTATAATAGCTATAGATTGATTAGTATGTTGTATATATAGCAACACAAGATATTTAGACAGCATTGTATATATAGCAACACAAGGTATTTGGGCAGCATTGTATATATAGCAACACAAGGTATTTGGGCAGCATATTACTGTCAATAAAGCATTTCTCTCTCTGCAACTTTGATTTCTCTAAACATTGATATATGATTTTTATCATTGCTCAAAATATTTTTATTTTCAAGGTTGCTTGAATTGACAATTGACTTTGCGGCCACCATTCTCGTGATTATTAAATATCAAAATAATACAAATTAATTTGATTGATTAAAAATAATAGAAGAAACTTATTTAGAATACTTTTCATTTTTTTGTACTAAAAAAACAATAATACATTTACTGATTTGTGATAAATTTCGAACTGGATAAAAATGAGATTGTGGTAATATATATATTAATAAAAGGAGGAGCAATGCTAATGTTCCAAAATGTTAAAAAGTATTTAATATGGATTATAGCAACAACCATATGCAAAAATTTCCTCAAGTTTTAAAAGATAATATGGACAAGTTATTGTATCAAAACAGCAACATCAAAAAAAATTGTCCTCATGATGCTGTTTTTGGACATGTTAATTGAATACAAAATTTAATTTGGAAAGTCAGAATTACTCCTCCTTTTATTAATTATTTGGACTTCCTAAAATATTTGAATAAAATAATATATGTATTAATTTTAAAAAATGTTATTTTCATGAATGGGACAAGTTTATAAATAGGTACATATATTGATTTTCTTATGATTTATTTATTGACCTACAATTCAATTTCATACTTATTTCAATAAAATATTTATATCTGAATCAACCCAGAGAGGAGGCTTCCCCATGCCTCACATGTAATTATTTTCTATAATTGCCAGACCATATGCTGATTGTCGACAAACTTTCGATAGGTGCGAACTCATAACTGCAGACCAAAAAAAAAATCTGGTGCGGTGCGCGCATCACACAACTTTCCCCCGTCTTATAGTAATTATCTTTTTAATATAATTTTAAAGAGTCCACATAAACAATATTTGAAATAAGCTCAGCAGCATTCACTTCTTCACATCTTCTCCCACTTATGTACAATAAAACAGTTTTTTAAACAATTATAGTACAACAATTCTGTACACTACCTTAAAATTAAGGTATATTTTAAATTCGTCAAGTTGAAAATATATTTTAAAAGTTTCGGTTTAGTTTCCATGGAAAAATTTTGTTTCTATTAAATAATATAAAAGTAGAAATTATTAAGTTAATTTCCGCTTTTGTATTCTTAAATTACTTTGTTACAGAGCGTATTGTTTACAACAGATTGGCGGATTGGTGGGAGGAGGTTCGGTCGCATCCATCTCCTTTCGGATGCGCTCGGTTATCCATCTATTTTATGCTCCTCTTAAAATAAACTGTATCTTTGCCAATACTGGTCCGACTTTGATGATTTTTTTTTTTCGTTTTTTAGATAATTTAATAACCTTTCATATAATTCTGTACATAATTTACTATAAATTGCATGCTTTTTAAGCCATGCGCAAATAAAATATTCTTTTCATCTATAACTTTTTTCCCTGCATTTTCTCGGTGATTTTCTACATAAATGAAAATGAAAAGGCCTTTATGAAGAATAATTTAGGCAAGTTTCATCAAAATCGTTAGAGCCGTTTTCGAGAAAAATGTAAAATCCATGATACACTAACCTATAAATACACTATCTATATCTTTTAAGTTTGTCAAGTTGAAAATATATTTTAAAAGTTTCGGTTCAGTTTCCATGGGAACATTTTGTCCATTAAATAATATAAAAGTAGAAATCATTAAGTTAATTTCTATACTTCGTATATAGGTAAGGGAAAGTAAAAATAATAATAAATTAAACTAAAAAATTAATTGATTTTCCCACCATCTCTTCTTAGACCTTTTTCTTTTGATATTTTCAATTTAGTACATATGCCTAATATAGTATTATAATCTAATTATTACGTTGTATTGTTCGTTAGTTATTAAAATAATATTAATCCTTTATAATAGTTAAATATTAAGCTAAATAAATTATGTCCTTTGACTGGACCAAGTCGAACCTTAATATATTTATAATGTATTGGCATATTAACATATTATATATATATATATATATATATATATATATATATATATATATATATATATATACATATATGTTAAACACTTGCTCAATTACAATTAGACAAGAAGTCACGCCTGACAAGTCGTAAATAGCTGAATGGGTTGGATTCTGAGCTCTGCGGGTGTAGTATTTCTTTAATTCGAAGGCGATTGTTCTGTTGGTCCTTGTATTTGGATTCAAACTCATTATATTTCACGAATTACTAATATTTACTATAAAATAACATTAATAAATAATTTATTAACTTCCTTTCGAGTACTGAAATGCAATAATTATTTTTTAACAACAATTTGCAATAGTGGCATTCCATACATTTTTGCATTCTTCTTATATTACATCTATTTTCACTATATCCACGTTTCGGGGTTGTTTCTCCATCTTTAGGATTACTTTATTTTAGTCAGCATAATTTTGCATTTTGACAACTGAGCCAACAAGTATGAGCTCTAATTACTCTTTTGTAACTTTTTGGACAAATATAGTATCGTGTATACAAAATGATGCTGATTAAAAGAAAGTAATCCTGAATATGAATCCTGTAAACGCGGATATAGTTGCGGATAAGTGAAAATACTTGTAATATGAGAATAATAAAAAATAAATAAAATTTGTGGAATGTCACTTTTGCTAATTGTTGTTAATAAATATTAGACTTCCTAAAGTTCTTTGATAGAAAAATAATTAATAATTATTTTATTTAAGATGTTTTAATGCGATTTTGTACTGCGGCTATGTAGGCCCTCAATGATTATGAAGTACTTAAGAAGTCAATTTTTAATGTATGTGTTAAAAATACTCTATTTAAATGAAGAATCTCACATATATATATCAAATATATGTGCAGTTATAAAAATACCTTTTTATTTCCTCTGTATAAATCCCACAGGACGAATAATATTTTAGCATTTAGGTCCTTTGCATACTGCTTGCATTACTCCCTTCCAAGGGTCATTTGCAATTCCTCTTTCAGGCATTTTAAATTCTCTCTAGGAAAATTGAAATAATTTTTAGCCAACTTATTCGAACTACCCCGGCCAGAAGTCGCTGTGTGGAATGCTCGCAAACTTTGCCTTGCCCACCTCTCCCCCTCCCACTCCAAGTCAGTAACAACTTCGCCAAGAGTTTTCGAGTTCTTTCGTAATTGTCAGCTGAGCTCCTCCAGATTCTTTCCACCTGTTGTCAGAAGTGGAGAGAAAGTTAGAACTATCAAACTGCGTCCTGATCTGATCTTGAGGGGCCCTGATAATATAAAAGTATCAGAGGCAACTTAATCTTGGCAGAGCCTTTATGAAAACATCCCCTTGCATTTTGTGGTGACTTAAAATATAAGAAATATTTCGCTACAGACAATATCCTGTCTCTATACTTTGGATTTAATTCAAATTAAAGACTAATTCTGCAACTTAAAGTCTACATTCAAACCTGTTTTATGCAGAATGCTTTTGATTACCTATTTATAAAAAATTGTGTTAAATTTTTTTTTTTAATACTAGGTTTTTACGAAAGTTCTTATGCATTAGTATAGCTTTATTTCAGATTATAGCATATTTTAGACCTTATTTACTCTTTAAAGTAAAGTCCATTGTTTTAAACTACTTTCACACATCTTTCTGCCAGTAATTGGATTTGATATTAGTACCACTCCTTTAGTTTTGAGGCAAAGAACTGTTCACATCTAATTTTTACGTCCTCATAATTATCAAAGATCCGACCTTTCAAACAATGAGCCGTTGATCTAAACAAACCATAATCCGATGGTGCAATATCTGGGCTATACGCAGGATGAGGCAAAACGTTTACTCCTTGCAGTTCCGATAATTCGTCCTAGGTCAAACGAGAACGATGTGCAGGGGCATTGTCGTGTTGCAAAATGGCCTGGTTCCCGTCCACCAAAGCGAGGTACTTTTCACTCAAAACTGCATAAACTCCGTCTAGCTGTTCACAGTAAAGGTTTGAGTCCCTACTACGGCCGATAAATCACGAATAGTTGCATGTGGGACCTGTTTCTGTTTAGTAAAACCCGAAAGGAGCTGTTTAAATTAGCCACTTCAATCAACATGCAATAACAATACTCAAACCTTAACTCCCACCATTTTTTTTTTTTGTAGATAGGTTTAGATTAGAGACCTTTATTGATTCTATTTACATTCTATTTAAGTTCCTTTTGATTTACTAATTATTTAACTGGCACTATTATTCAATTGTATATTATATATTTAGTTTTAATATATTATTATTGTAAATTAAAGGTTTATAATTATATGTTGCATATTTTTTTTTTAAATTACATTTTTAGTTACATTTCATTTTATTTATGGTTTTAGTATATATTTTTTTTAATTGTATAATTTTGTACGTTATATACTTATTGTATATTTGTTATATAATTTTATATTTTGCTTATTATTTATTTTTATTATTTAGTTCAATTATAAAATTGTTTTATCGGTGTATTATCTAGTTATATTTTTTTATTATAGTTACAATTATTGTGTTTTGCACGACCCTTCCATAGGGTTACTGCGGAAGAAGGGGGGGGGGAGAGAAGTTTCGGAATTTCATGAAGTAGTTCGCTGGTCGAGAAATAAGAAGGTTCGATATTATTGGAAAGTTTCTACTGATTTCGGTATTTCTGATTCCTAACACTGCTAAAGCAATTCGGCTCCTTTCCACACCCTTCCCCCTCCTTCCAGTGTAAGTGAACATCGAATCAGAGATGAATCAGGTTGAGAAACGCGGTGATGTTAAACGCGGTGATGTTAAACCTAGCGTGAATAGAAGATTTGGGAGAGAGACATTATCTCTTCACTGACAATTTCCTGAAAGGGAGTGACTCCTTTAAAGTAAGCTCCCTCCTCTTTTACAATTTACTTTAACTCATCTCAGTTATTATTTAAAATCGATACAGTCTTTTTTTCAATATGTAATATGTTGATATGAGATGTTCGTGCTGGTAAATGATAATATTTCTATAAAATCCTTATATATTACTTCTCAAAGCAGTTTTTTTTTTTAGGTACTATTGATGCTGAAAAAGTATCGTTATATCGAACAAAAATTATCAAGATATTGTTCTCGATTTATTGTATTATCGATATTTAAATTTCAGTATCGAAAACCAATTTAAAAAAATCTAAATTAAAAAAGTTCGACAAGGATGGCGAGTTCGATAAAAAAAGAACCATAAAAACTTGTAGTGTGGTATGTTTGTGTCACTATCTTTAGTCGCTGTGTTCTAGGAATGGGATGTCGAAAACAAAATATTGATATCGGTTAACCATATCCATATCTTGATAATATCTTGATAAAATATTTAAAAATATCGTTAATATATTTTTAAAATTAAAAAAAAGAAAGTCTACACAAATTGAAGGAAGATTAGGAGATGACCTGTTTCTTGATATTTTCATTCTGTTTGAAATGAACTTAATAAATACAATATGTTAATTATATCGGCACAGAGATATAATTTATAAATTTATAAAAGTACCCTCTTATATTTTCAGTAAGCTCATCGTGTATGTCTGGATTGCCACCTTCCTTGAAATAAATTTTAAATTTTTGATTCAGTTTTCATGGGAATTCATCAGTTTTTATGGGAATTTAGTTAATAACATAAAAACAGAAATTATTAGGAACAACAATCACTTACGTTTTTGTGTTTTTCGTCATTCTGCTTTACTTTCTACGACATTATATGTGAGATATTATTTTTTCGATTTTTTTTTTTAGCTTTCCAACGGTATATTGTACATCAATATTATTAATCTTATTTCCGGAAATTTGTTTTCAACATGGGAAAATATTTCTTTTTTTTTTTCTCCTTCAGCTACTAATCAAATTCTTTCATAGTTTATATTTGTCCATTTTTTATTACAACTACCAATGACAGATGGTCAATTATTTTAAATTAAAAAAATCAAAGGTACTTTAGAGAAAACCATTTTGAAAGTTTTTTTTATTTGAAAAATGTACATTGATGTGTATTCCAAAATATAGCTAGTTCTTTCATCAAATTTAAAAAAAAAAAGCCTAAATGAATCGGACGGAGATTAAGAGATAACCTGCTTCTTATTATTTAAAGTCTGCTGTTAATGAACTTATTAAAAAGAATATCTTAAATATATCTAAGTCTAGCTAAAAGATGAAAAGTGCGTATTTAAGGCAGGCATCTTATTCTGTGATGTTACATCACCCTTTTTTACCTAAGTCATCTTACCAAATATGCTACTTTATATTGTCGATTTTACTCAATGTACATTTTTCAAATAAAAAAAACTTTCAAAATGGCTTTCTCTAAAGTACCTTTGATTTTTTTAATTTAAAATAATTGACCATCTGTCATTTGTAGTTGTAATAAAAAATGGACAAATATAAACTATGAAATAATTTGATTAGTAGCTGAAGGAGAAAAAAAAAAGAAATATTTTCCCATGTTGAAAACAAATTTCCGGAAATAAGATTAATAATATTGATGTACAATATACCGTTGGAAAGCTAAAAAAAAATCGAAAAAATAATATCTAACATATAATGGCGTAGAAAGTAAAGCAAAATGACGAAAAACACAAAAACGTAAATGATTGTTGTTCCTAATAATTTCTGTTTTTATGTTATTAACTAAATTCCCATAAAAACTGATGAATTCCCATGAAAACTGAATCAAAAATTTAAAATTTATTTCAAGTAAGGTGGCAATCCAGACATACACGATGAGCTTACTGAAAACATAAGAGGGTACTTTTATAAATTTGGCTTCTAAATTTCATCAAAAAATTAAAAGCGGTCAAAGACCATTCTGGAATCGAAGAAAATAAGATAGCTGACAAATTAGCTAAAGAGGCAGCTCAAAGCGCCCTATCCCCGTCATTTTGTAAAGCACCATTGTCGTTTATAAAATAGGATCTTAGAGAGAAGTTAATTTTGAGCTGGAACCAGTTCTGGTCTCATACAGATAAATCATCCAGTTCACACCGATTTATTCCAAGATTGACTACTATCAACTACAATAGACTGAAATCCACAAATTACAAACTAACACAGATTTTGACAGAACATGGACAGACCAAATCATACCTGAAAAGATTCCAGATAATTAGTGATAGCACCTGTTCCCTAGACAGGTAAGAACAAGCCTTTAAGCATATCGACGTAGTTTTTTGAAAAAGGCGTAAGCGCCATCTAGCAAACTTTTCAGGAAACACATAAAACCATTTTTCTCCAAATAACAATTTTTTTTTTTAATTTTATTATTTATTGTATACAGTAGGAGTTTATTAAGGAGGCAAAACCTTTATAATTACAATATATTATAAAGGCTTCTAGCACTGGTTAGGGCCAGAGTGACGACTGAGAGTCGTTAGTATTTGGTGCTTACGTCATCAATAGTCGCTTTTTTCGACCATTTCCAATTTTTTTTATCGATAGATCGTAAGCGGAATCGATATAGGTGGTACTTAGGCCCTATAATAAGTTCAAACCTAGATTTCGAATTTTTGACGTTTTAGCCTTTTTCCAAAAACAACGTCGATATGATTTACGAATGCCAATAATTGTACGAGAGGCAAAGATCAAAATTACTTATGTCTGTAATTTTGAACGAAAGAAATTGGCCAATGACTGAATTCGAGTTATACATTAAATTTCGTATAGATTTTGAAAAGTTGATCCAAAATTGATGAGTTTTAGTGCTTATAATAATTAGTTACAATTGTAACTGTAGGAAACAATGAGTATAGTCATGAACCTTTGTATATATTAGGGGTTGATAAATTATTTGCCACTTCTATAAATTTGTTTTATTGAAAACTAGTTTCAATCAGATTTATATAATTTAATATGTATAATAATACCAACTATATATTGAATTGTTTATTTTTGAATTTTTTGTGTGTTTTTTAGAACTGGAGAAGAATGTATAACATTCGAAACTAGTTTTCAATAAAAAAATTTATAGAAGGGGCAAATAATTTATCAATCTTCAATGTCAGCTATTTTAATTAGGGATTGATAAATTATTTGCCACTTCTATAAATTTGTTTTATTGAAAACTAGTTTCGAATGTTATATATTCAGTTCTAAAAACACAAAAAAATTAAAAAAATAACATATAAAACACACAGTCTCAAATTAAATATATATGAAACACTTGAATTAATAAAATCCTTCAAATCCAATCCATATTTTTGCTTAAATGACCAAATAAATATCTTCAATAGTCCAATCTTAAATTTATTCCCATCTATAACAGAAAAATCAATTAATCAGCGGCATTACTGGAAAAACCCCGACCCTTAAACCGTTAACCTATAAACATCCCACCTTTATTCCATTGTTAGTTCAGTGCGAGAAGAACCAGTACAAACTTTTCTGTTTGGTATAATCCATTTAAAACCTTGGTGAGTACTAACATGTATTTGATTTCTTGTCTTAATTAAATTCATAATTCATAAATGTTTTATAATACTAATTTATATTAAATCTAATTTAATATGCATAATTGGTACCAATATATATTTTGAAGTTCTTATTTTGAATTATTTTGTGTGTTTTTAGAAGTGGAGATGAATGTATAACATTCGAAACCAGTTTTCAATAAACAAATTTATAGAAGTGGCAAATAAATTATCAATCCCTAATTAGGTTGATCCTTCTATACCACCATGCGGATGCCGACTGGCTTTGTATAATATATATTTCAATCATATATGCTCTATACTTTTTGTTAAATATTAGTATCAGAAATCTTTTATGCTTTGTTATGAAGTTTGTAAATTATGTTTTTGTTGCTTATAATACTGTCCATATACAATTTATACCTAGGTATGTTAACTTAGTAAAAATTTTGTTATTATAAATAATATATCCAATAATAAATAATATATAAACCTTTCCATAGATCCGCATCGTTCCAGCATTCCTTTCCTCTACTTTCTGGAATTCTCTCCCTCCTAAAATCCGACATGCCCCTTCCATAGCCACATTTAAAACCCTATTGCTCCAATTCCTTCTCATAACCCTGGCTAATCCTAGCATTATACTGTAATGCATCAGTTTTCACAACGTACCTTTTATGTACATTTCATTTCATTTTTAAAGTTGTTCGTTCTTTTATTTATAAATCTCAAGGATTCCTTTCTTTTTATCTATAAATTATTTTCTCTACAATGAAATTTACAATCTGATTGTTAAGGAATCCAAATATGTTCTTTATGTTGTTATTTTTGTTTAAATGTTTTTTGTTTTTTTTCTGTATCATATTACAATGTTAATTTATATATATATATATATATATATATATATATATATATATATATATATACACATATATATATACATATAAAATTTATATATATATTTTTTTTTGTCACTATGAGATGTAAATAGTTATTTTAACGATAATTTTTTTTTTTAATGGATGAATGTATTGTATGTTTTCTTTCTCACTCTCTTTCTTCTTTTTATTAGCACTTGTCTATATTGCTTCACAAGGATTCTTCTATTATTTTATATTATTTATGATTCTTATTTGTTTATTTCAATATGTAAGGCAGAATTTTTATTTTTGTTTATTTTTATTTTTCGTCCCTGAATAAAGTTTTCTTTTTATTCTATTCTATATGTAGTCTAAGGTACATAATAAACAAATATATGGAATGTGCCAATAAATAAAAGGTGCTTTCAAAGAGTTACTTTGAAAAAGAGAAAGAAAAAAAAGTAAGGTGGTAAATGAAAGTTTTGTGATGCGCGCACCAGATTTTTTTAAACAAGTGTATGGCGAGAGGAATTAATAACCCGATATGAGTGAAATGTTGTGTAAGAAGAGCATAAGCTTAACCACGCCAACACGATGAACACAAAGCGGACAGATAGGGGTCCGGATCAAAGAGACAGAGGGAGCGGTGAGGAAGAACGGTAGGACACCATATGGCGCGCGGTGCCGCGGCATGAAAGGGTTAGCGCCCGCATCGCCGCTATTATTAATATTCATGTTCGATGGAGTCACCAATTAGCTGGAGGTCCGTCATGAATCCATTTGGAATCGTCTGAGTCAATAGCCAATGACCAGTTGCTATAGAAACATTTTGGATTGGCATAGAGAACAACTCGTAATTCCACTCAATGAACGAAGAGTAGAAAATAAAATTGTATAGTTTTGAAATTCGGTCGAGTTGGAGAGGGAGAGAAATGTCCTGAAAAACATAACATCTAGACCATAACACCTTTACACCTTTGCCAAGCCTTGGCAAGTCAAACGCCAAGCCAAACAACAAACACGTAAATGGGGTTTACAGAAGCTTAGCAAACTAACCTATCCACACGCTACTATTCCAAATTTTTTCGGGTGTTAATTTCGGTTTAAAATAATTTTATATTAAAAAGAAAAAATTAAAGATATATAATAAAAACGTATAAAGAAAAAATTTATATAAATACAAAAATATGTGGATGCTAAGCCAAGCACAATAATCCCCTTTATGCATTCGATTTGCCTAAGCTTAACAAATCAGTTAAGGCACCTTAGGATTGGCGATAGTTTCTAATATATCGATTGGTTGCTCTCGATACGATCGAGTGAAGAGGGTGGAGGCTTAGATTCCTACACCAATTAGGGATTGATAAATTATTTGCCACTTCTATAAATTTGTTTTATTGAAAACTAGTTTCGAATGTTATACATTCATCTTCAGTTCTAAAAACACACAAAAATTCAAAAATAAGCAATTCAAAATGTAGTTCGGTATTATTATACATATTAAATTAGATGTGATATAAATCAATATTATAAAACAATTATGAATTTAATTAAGACAAGAAATCAAATACATGTTGGTACTCACCAAGATTGTATTTGGTGACCTCAATCTGCCACAGATTAATCGACAATTTTACTATAACTTGAGTAGCCATAGTAAGAAATATTTGTAAAGCTTATTCGTCTATGTTACATCATTCATGAGGCAGTGAACCCATCTATTCAAAACCCACTTTATCCGTTGCTATTAGTGCAAATGACCTATCATTACGCAATTACTCGATGCCTCCTCAATTAACCATCCCTAAAACGTCTCTGGCTATTTATGTCGTTTATGTTATTGTTTAGGTCTGATAGGCGCCAGGTAATTAATATAATTTATGTTGTAGGATGTACTAAGTGGTCTCAGATTCTTGCGGAACAAATATCATTCACCATCTACGGTTATAATTATTTGTTGGAACGCATTGCTGTATTTTTTTTTAATTGTCCTTGTTTTAAAGAGGGCATTCGCTTACGATTACGCCACTCCAACCGTTCCAAGCCGAATGGAACGTGGAACGACCGTGAGTGTGGATTTTTTGGAGTGATGCTAAGCGGTTGGGTTTCCATCGGTTCTAAACTTCATTACGCCACGTCAAAATTCAATCGCCCCTGACCGACCAAGGACGTTCGCAATTTTTTTTTTTTGGAGGGGGTTAATAATAAGAAGACAAGTAATCACTTAGGTGTCTATAACCGCCAAATTGGGCGTAAGTTTTAAGAATTAGGTATTGATTTGTTTTTCGGTGTTATTTAATTGCATAAGTATTATACAAAATACAATCCTTACGTTGGTATGAAAATTATATTTTATTCGTACGTTTCGGATTAATAGGAGGGGAGTATCTCCCGTTTGCGTACGCTGCTCCAAAGGATTGTGACTGTGGAAAACCGATGAGGTGGAACGATGGACTGTACAGTTTTTTGGCTGCACTATAATCATAATCAATAAATACAGTATAATAAAAATTTAGGATCTATATTCCTTAAAATATGTTACAAAAATATTAATATAAATAATTTACAATTTTGTTTATTTTTAGTATTAACTATGTTAAAAAAATATAAATATTAATTAAGAGGATTTTTTTTTTGGGGGGAAGAACTTATTCTTTATTAAAGAATTAATTACTTAATGTTCTTGCTATTGTAAATGCACTTATTATATCTTACTAATGCTCTAGTCAGCTGACATCCACATGATGGTATCAAGGATCGATCTGATTAGGGATTGACAAATTATTTGCCACTTCTATAAATTTTTTTTTGATTGAAAACTAGTTTCGAATGTTATACATTCATCTTCAGCAATTCAAAATACAGTTTGGTATTATTATACATATTAAATTAGATGTAATATAAATCAGTATTATAAAACATGTATGAATAATGAATTTAATTAAGACAAGAGATCAAATACATGTTGGTACTCACCGAGGTTTAAGTAATTATATCAAACAGATTTCTTATCTTAATTAAATTCATAATTCATAAATGTTTTATAATTCTAATTTAAGTACGCGGTCCTTGGGAATGCGACAATATCAGCATAGACCTCAAAACAAGTTTTTAAGAATTTCAAATATCAGTAAGAAACCAGCCATTTCACCAATCCATGAATCAGGAAAGAAAAGGATAAGATCGCATAAATGCAGACAAGAGATAGCGCATCTCACATCAACGATCTAAGAAAGTTAAGATGAAAAATATACATATATTTCGACGGCTTTTAGGAAATGTGTCAAGTCAAAATCGCGTGATAATTATAACGCCATTTAGTCAGTGACCATAGCAGATGATTCTCCTCAATGGTCTTAGTATTTGCAGATGGCTAGCGAGCCACGTGCCCATAATGTCAGGGCTGGTTAGAGCCTACCTGTGACACCCCCGCCTGGCAGGTACGCGTGCTATAGCCCTCGGGCAGTAGTGACATTGGATACCCACCCACCTGCCAACCGTCGATAATGAGTGGGTATTATAACTGGAGTCATACAGCAGCGACTTTATTAGTAATAACATTTGCACTACAGAAGAATTAGAAGAAATTAAACAAAAACGAAGAAAAAAACATGCGTTTGATGTAATTAACGACTTCATACAACTACATATATGAATGCATATGTATATATAGGGGACTCATGTCCTCTATTCGAACAATTACTATATATAGAACTATAACCGGACTATTGATGATAAAAACTTACTCGTATACAGGTTTAATTTTTTTTTTTTTAGAGTGATAAATTTTTCTGGTGTTTTAATTCCTTTTTGTATTTTTTTTTTTTTGCTCTACACTTTTGTTTGTATGTATATATACATTTTTCGTGTAGTTTTTGTCCTTCTTGATTTGTTCACACATATTTATTTATTTGTTTTATCAAGCTTTGTCTAATTTATGTTCTTTTAAATAGTTTTTAAGATTTTAATATATTTTTGTCTGATTTTCTTCTCTATGTTTTTATATTTTTTTAACGAATTTCAGTTTCATACTACCCCTATTTTCTTTTGTCTTGTTTATTCTACTTTTATTTTTTAAGCATAATCACAGTATCTGTAAATAAATAAATAAATATATATATATATATATATATATATATATATATATATATATATTTGTATAAAATTTGTATCTAACTATAATTTGTATCTCATATATCCATAACTTGTATCTAGTTTTTTTGTATCTATAATTGTATAGTGTAATGCATATAATATGCTTTTTGAATGATGTATGCACAATTTTCTTCAAAATATACGCCTCTTCTGTTGAGTATACTGCAGAAGAGAAAAACAAAACAATAAACATATATATATATATATATATATATATATATACAAATTTATTTATTACAAATATTTATATACAAAAACATAAAAATTTTTGCAGAATATAACTCATACTTCCAGGAATATTAAAAAAACAAAGTTCTTTCTTAATTTGAAACTGTATTCCTATTGTGTATATATATATATATATATATATATATATATATATATATATATATATATATATATATATATACAATAGGAATACAGTTTCAAATTAATAAAGAATTTTGTTTTTTTAATATTCCTGGAAGTATGAGTTATATTCTGCAAAATTTGATATGTTTTAATCGTTCAAACCGAGAGCGCTTCTATTGCTTCCATTATCAACAATTGTATGCATTTTTATATTTGTATATATGATCTTCTGAAAGGTAGTTAAATTCCCAAACAAGCAAAAACAAAATGATCATCCAAATCGAACCAATATTAGCAAAGATTATTGGAGTTAGTAGTCATGTTTCTGTATAGTAGTATTGTGCGGATGTTCCGGAATCCCTTTAATTTTTTTTTCAGATTACTGGTAAACTATAAGTCTTTCTGAACATCCCAGAAACTTATTTGAAAAATAATTCAATGGTCTACAAATCTAATTCTTTCTAAAAATAAATTCAATTTCTTATCGGTCTAATACTAGCGAAGATATGGCAAACATTTTTTTCAATGCAAAAAAAAAACAAAAAGTAAATCTCAAGAGATTGGATCATTGTGTAATGTTTTTCCTCCTGTTCTATCCCGTTGATTTCTGCAGCCGACAGACTATTCCTAGATAGAAGTGCTCATTTTCAATCTTTTGTTAATATTGCTGTTTTCTGCATCCCTAACTCTCCCCTAGGAAAGAATACGCTACCCTCTGGCGGGCCCCCCTTCCCCGTAAATGTAAATAATATGATAATAGAATCCCAACGGTCAAGAGTCAAGGGGCTGGCTATTCCATATTTCTGGGTTCCCATGGCAGCACCTGCTTCTGGTAGGCGCTTCGATGCCCACTAATCTGCTCATCCTCTTAGGGTTTTAGGTTTTTTTTAGGGTATTCTGTCGGGTATTGTACCCCGAGACAGAGATATCAGGCTCAGATTAAGGGGATTTGTAACAAAGCTTCAAAAGGACTGCGTGAAAGCAGTAATCCCGGTAATATTTTGACAATTTTTTTTTTAAAATAATTTATTTTAGTAATTTATTGAAAAAAATGATTTTATAATAAGTAAAATAGTATCCTTATTTAAATAAATTTAAGTATATATGTCGTCGTTTCCCGAACGTAGAATCACCCACATCATGAAGCGACAAACCATTTCATAATATAGTGTCATTTCATAATATGAACAACTAGTTCTGGTCGGATCATTTAATTATCAACGTTTGTTCATGTCATAGAAAATATTATAAAAACCCTATTATATTAGGAATTTATTTATTTTTCTTATTAGTACAAAATTAAGTACTTTATAACAAATTTGGTATTGCTTGGGTGCTAACATAAAAAATGATATTCTAATTTGAAATATTAAAAAATAATATTTTCCTGAAATAGCATAGTGTCACAAAAAATAACTGAGATTTTAGCTAACTAAAAATATTTAGAAAATTAGCAAAAACGTTTATTTTTAATACTCTCTAGTTTCAGAGTTTATACAGGCCCGTTTTTAGCTGAACTAAAGGCATCGGGCATGGCTTATAAATTGGATGACATAATTAATTTGCATACTCATATAAGAAAAATAAATTACTTTTGGGAAGCAGCATAAAATTTTAAATCTTAAACACTTAAAGTTATTTTAGATCTTCTAAAAATAAGACACAAAGCGCTGTCAGCGCCTCTAGCTGTGGATTATATAACTATTTGATGATATGATTATTTATGTTTGGCCGTATCATGAAATTGCCGTACGTCTAGTTGACCATGTAGACAAACGATTTTTATTCATTGATCTCTCAATATAGACAATAAACAGTGTAATATTTCATGAAATACCACCATTTCATAATTACGTCCTTTTTTGAAAAAGGCGTAAGCGCCATTTAGAAAACTTTACAAGAAACACATGAAACGTTTTTTCTCCAAATACCAACATTTTTTTAAAAATTATATTCTTTATCGTGTACAGTAGGAGTTTTTTTAAGATGGTAAAGCTTTTATAATTGCAATATATTTTAAAAACATCTAGCACTCATCAAGGCCAGATTGACCACTAATTGTAGTTAGTATTTGGTGCTTACGTCATCAATAGTCCATTTTCAATTTTTTTTTTCGATAAGTCGTGAGTGAGAATCGATAGAGGTGTTTAAGTCCCGTAATTATATTATTATTATAATAACCTAATTTCGAATTTGTGGCGCTTACGCCTTTTTCAAAAAACGACGTCGATATATATATATATATATATATATATATATATATATATATATATATATATATATATATATATATATATATATATACACATATATATTCACACAGTTGAAAACTGCTCATCCGTATTTGCCTTATCCGAAACCCGTTTTTTTTTTGTTTTCCTGTTTTCCTCTGTGTACTTTTGTCTTTATTCACAATAAATTAACAAAATTATATGTTAACAGAAATTCATAAATTTAATTTAATATACGTAATTTAATATGCATTTAAAAAAAAATCAAACATGTAAACTTTTATTTTTTTAAATACATATGATTGTAAATTGGATCGTATCATACATCCAATTTTATATTTCAAAAAATATAAATAATTCCTTTTTATAAAAAATGTTCGAATTTTTTTAAAAAGAGGAGGTAAATGTTAGAAAGCCCTGTGGAAATAGAGATTCAAATTTTTCGTAGAAGCACTCCCTCTAGATTCTTCGTTTTTTCTCTTACATATTGCATCTAAGTACGTATTACTTACTTTTTTACTTGTCTTGTCGCTCAATGGACTGCCTGGTCAAGTCAGAGCGTCCCTCCACTTCTCTCTAACCCACCAGTCTTCCTCCGCAAGCCCCTTCCGGCCATCTCCTCCTCTTTCCACCGGATTCGGGGAGTTCCTCTCCTCCGTCTTCCTGGCTGTTCCCATAGCAGAAGTCTCTTCGGCCACCTACGTTTTGGTATCTGCTGGCAATGCCCATACCATCGCAGCCTATTCCTTTCAATCCTCTCCGGAACTCCCTCGGTCACTCCTAGCCTGCCTCTAATCTCCTCATTCCTGACTCTATCCAGCCGAGTAATCCTCAGGCATCTCCTCCAGAAATCCATCTCTGCCGCTTGTAATTCGGAGTAGAGTCCCGGATTAAGTGTCCAGGTCTCTGCGGCGTACATATTCAATTCTTTATTGCCTCTTGCAGTGTTTTGACACTAATTACTTTTTTTTTTAATTTATTATAATTTTTTTTTATTAACAAACTTATTTACACCTGTAAATGTTATTACAATATAAGAACTGAGCTAAATTGCGTTGAACATGAAAATGAAATTGAGACCCAAGTTCGTTCTCAGCTTTCTTATTTTATATTAATTTAGCAAAGTGTTGTGATTTTGTGTGATGCATAAAGTGAAAAGTGACGATATGCCTGGTAAAAAGAAGCGATATTAATATTAAGAATATCAAGAATTTTATTTTTTATAAATATATACTAATATATATATATATATATATATATATATATATATATATATATATATATATATATATATATATATATATATATATATGCATACATATGAATACATAAATGCGTATTTTAGCATAGCAATCATAAATTAATTTTATCCATCTCGGCTTTGGAATTTTTTAAATATTATAATAAAATATAGCTGTTAGTCAGTCCTTCACTATAAACGCATCAACCATCGGTTGACATTATACTGATGTGGCAAAAAAATACCTTAAGGGCCGATCCAAACAGGAGGCCGCTCCAGAACACCCTAAACAGGACACAATAGGACCAATTATCGCCGGACTTTTTGCCAAACAGAAGAGATTTCGTCCTTCGTCACCCTCCCAACAAAAAAAAAACAGACGACATTGGAAATGGATCAGAAAGGTGGAAGGTACAACTGCACTGTTTGGACATCGAAGGGTGAAAGGTCGCAATCCGCAGAGAGCTGGGAATTAGTTGAAAGCATTGTAAGGGCAGTTTACGCTTGACCGGGTCCTGATCTCGGACGTTTAGAATATTTCGGGTATTCCTTGCATTTACAGTGGGAATATCGGATACTGGGTCAGTAGGGATTCGATATGGTCCTGCCTCATTAATTTCTATGGCCTGATTTCAGTCCAAAGAGGGGTCTGCATTCGTAAAAATATATTTAAAAAATATCCAGCCGTTACTAGAAAAAAAAAGCGTTGTAAATATTATAAAAAAAAAAATTAAAATTTGCAGAATGGCCAAAATCAAGAATATTAACACAATAATGGTTTGATTGATTTATTTAAATGTTGATATTTAAATTTTCATTATAAATATAAAATCTAATAACATGAAAAATAAAATATGTATTTTTTTCCCTCTTAAAATATTAATTCGACATTCAGCAAATGAGCTGGCATAGTACGCAGTAATACCTCTTCCAGGGCTTGAATCTTTCAACTTTGTTATTTAAGAAAGGAGATCTCTCATCCAGCACCTTTTTAATCTCCGCTTCGTAGTCATGGGAATGTCGGCCATAGCCATATTTCTAATAAAGTATCCTTATATGTTCGTCGACTGTTTGCAGTTGTAAGTGTATTTAATTTTGAATAGCGTTATTTAAATGAAAGCCGATAAAGGACTAGGTATCGAAATATATATATATATATATATATATATATATATATATATATATATATATATATATATATATATATATATATATATATTACGGGCGTAGGAGTGATGACCCTATCCCGTGTATCTAAATTGTGAATCGCTCTTAAATATATATATATATATATATATATATATATATATATATATATATATATATATATATTTGCTTTGTTTTGTCAGAAAAAGTTGAATATTCTCTTAATACGTCACTTTCATTTGTACTAATTTTGTCTGTGATAATGTTTTAGACTGCATTTTGTCATATTTTAGCTAAAGTCAGAGTTAAAATTATATTTATTTATTAAACCAACTTCAACGGTTAAAATTAAAACCATGTAAATTAATGAGGAGACAATTGATAAATTTTATTGGTAACGAACAATTTTTTAGCGCTTCAAATTTTCAAACTCATTTTTCTTAAAATTAAGGTTACACCAATTAGAACCTGGTCAAACCAAGGAAGCGATTTGTTGGGATTCATTTTAATTATCCAATTTTTGGGATGAATTCTTCATTGGATGTGGTGTGTGACTGAATAGTATCTGTTTTAAATATAAAGCTAAAACATTTGTATACTTATTTACAGCCTAATAAATACAATTCTGGGAACACACTTTAAGTCTATTTAACTTAAAAACAACATCAAAATAAAATAATTCAATCAATGTTATTCTCATCATACTTAATCTAAATATCAAAGCTGAAATGCCAGTTTTCGAACTATAAAATTATAATTCAGACCTCAACTAAATCCAAACAACCCCCCAGTAAGCTTCATCAACAAAAGACCTGGACTCATTGAGTGAAGAAATCATTAATCAAATCCAGCGACTTAGGACTAATTTTGCCGGCACCTTGATAGCTAATGGTTCATCCATTGTCATTTCTGTAATAATATCAAACTGTTTTGATGGACGTTTTAATATCTCGGAGCTACTATAACACAATATATTTACACAGATATTACATACAGAGGCGTCATCGCAGGATGGAAGTATCAACCCCCGAATAATTTGAAAACCCAAAATTTTGGAAAATTTCAGATTTCAGAACTTACCTCAAACTGCTATAATTGTGGTAAAATATTTTACTTAAAGAGTTATTACAATTTCAATAACAATACCTCATAAGTTAAGAAATTGAGACTTTAACGTTGCGTTTGAATAGAAAAGAAAATTATTGTAGTAAAATGACAAAATTTGCAACAGGTAAAATTAAAATTTATATTCAAAAGAGTTGAGAAAATTAAAAAAATATATAGTTGAGAATTTTAAAATTTCGGTACTCAATTACCCCTACAATATATTGTTTTAATAACATCATTGATTATGCATAGAATTTATACGACTTTAACTTTAGAATTTCGAATGGGATGAGGTAATTTTTTTTTTTCATGGATTCTGATTGGAAATGAAATTTTAAGACGAATTCACATCGTGCAATTTGGTATGGGTTTTCTTTGTTACGCTGTATGTTATTTACGGGTGCGAAATACGGTCCTCAAGATCTTCGAAATTCAGGTATCTTCAAGACATAAAAAAATACCAGATAAATTCAGACCGGAAATAGTGCATCTCACATCAATTATCTAAAAAAGACTAACTAAATAGAAACAGTATATCACCCCAACATGTACTATAATATACCGTATCTTTTTTAATTTTTGCTTACATTATTTAATTATGTTTTTGTTATATTTCTTATCAAGCATATACTAAAATATGCTTTTATAAACTAAAATTACATTGTATCAATTTTTATTACTTTAGCCCATTTTTATTTTAACTTGCTAATTAATTGAATTATGTAACAGTTTAATTTTTTTTCTTTTTGTTATTGTTCAATTATAATATTGTATTACATAATTATTACCTAAATATGCGAACTTATAAAATTTTAACTTATGACTTGTTTTTTAGTTTTTGATTATATAGAAAATTTTGTTATATAATAAATGTTTAACTGGAAAAAAAATTAAATAAATAAGATTACAACAGAAAGGTTACAATAAAAAATATATATATATTCTGATTGTACATCTGAAGTATGTGTGAATTTTAAGTACAGGTTAGTATTTTGTATACTGCTGGTGTGAGATGCACTACCTGGTCAGCATTTATGTTATGTTTTTTGGTCCTGATTATGCCTGAATTACCGGTTTGTTCTTTATTGGGATTTGGAAGATTTGAAGTTTTGGAATCTTCTAGCGATATAATGGATTTTAAATTAAAAAATGCAGAATTGTATATTTCAGTAAGGAACATTAATATTCGCCTGGTTTTGTTTTACACTGATATTGCTCATCAGCTGTTCGATTAACCTGTCTTTCTTTCTGTGTATAAGTTAACCATTTTAAAATAAATATAATCATTTCAACACTTTTAAAATAATTTTAGTTTGTTGATTTGTGTATTTCCAGTTTTACTGCTATCAACAGTAAGAAAAAAATAATAAATAAAAAATAGTAAAATAAAAATAGTACATCGCTCTAAGACAGTTTGGCAACAGCTGAGAATGTTTAAGGGTCTTTCTCAAATATGTTTCTAGAAGCCCAGAATTATTCATATTTTCGGTATTTATTTATTATTTTTTTTTATCAGTATTCAGTTCGACTTAAAGCAGAGTACATTTTGAGATATTTAATGTTAAAGAACATTAAAAAATAAAAGTTGATAAAAAAATTTCTTATGAAAAGTTCGAGCAAGTTACATTCTGTCCGATGTAAATTTCGAAACTTCCTTGTACGCCTATTAAACTATAAATCAGTGGCTCAAAAAGTGATCCTGAGTTTGGTTAATAGATTTCGAAGATAACAGTATCCGAAAAACGATACCCGGTGACGCGACGTCTATTGGCATACACACACGCCATTTTAAAAATATTAAAAACCGTTTATACGAACCTTGAAACTTGGTTATCTATGAAAATCTCGATTTATGATCTTTAGGACGATTCGTATTCATTCCTTCTAAGAAAGCGGGAGGTAAAAAAAAATAAAATAAAAAAATAAAGTTTCAGCTAAAGTACAACTTTCTGCTATCCATTTGAAATGTTTTATTTATATTTTAATATTCATTTTTGATGAAAGTTTATTATGGCCTTCAAGTAAAGTACCACTTCTGGCTAGCTAATTATAACCAAAATCTAGTATATTATTTATATTGATATAAAAGTGTAATATACCAAATTCTAGATGTTTTTTTATCATATTTTAATATAATTTTTGATGAAAGTCTGTTACGACCTGCAAGTAAAGTACCACTTCTGGTGTGCCAATTTCAACCAAAATCTAGTATGTTATTTATATTAATATATAAATTTTATATACCAAATTTGAGAAGTTTTATATCATATTCTAATATAATTTTTAATAAAAATATATTGTGACCTTCAAATAAAGTATCACTACCCGTATGCCAATTTTAACGAAAATCTACTACTTTATTTATATTAATATATAAGTTTTATATACGAAATTTGAGAAGTTTTGCATTATAATTTAATATATGTTTTGATCAAAATCTATTATGACCTACAAGTAAAGTACCACTTCTGGTAATCACGAAGTGACCAAAAAGGGAGGTTCGCAAATAGAGTTTTCAACAATCCTAAATACAAAATTTAAACTTTCTATGGCTAACCGTTTTTGATTTATGCGAGATACGAACGGACGCACGTACAGATGCCATGACGAAATTAGTCAAAATGTGTTCAGGGATGGTCAAAATGAATATTTCCGTTGAAATTTGAAAACTGAAAATTTTCGCGTTTACTGACGCGTATTTCCTTTACTGCCTACAAAGAAGTAAAAATATATATTTTGATTAAGGGGAAGGGGGGGAGGGGAGTACGTCATGCAGTGACAAATAGTCCCATTAAGTAAAAATAAAAACTTGGCGAAAATCAAGGAAATGTTTTTTTAGTGCATAACTTTCATCACATAAAAGGGTTTTCTATTTTTTTAAATTCGCAATACTCGCTAGCCAAGTCAGATTTTGCACTCTTGGATACTGATATAACACTTATATAGTGGCCCTTTGATTGTGAATATATATATATATATATATATATATATATATATATATATATATATATATATTCTATATATTCTAGATTTCGAAAGGACTGTTTATTTGAGAATGAACCTTATTCGCCTGGTGAAACGAAACGTTGACTGGTTAGTTATATACTGCTGATTGAGAGACATAAGAATTTGGAATCCTCCAATAATAGTTATATATTTTAAAAATGCACAATTTTATACATCGATAAGTAATAGTAAATCGACCTATTCACCTGTTTCATAAACTAAGGCATCGGCTGTTGAAGTAAACAAGGGAGCATTGCTTGGCCCGCGGCCGACAATCAAAACCACATCGGGGCCCATCGGGCCTATTGTGCCCGAGGGGAGGTTTCGGCCAGGGCTCTTCCCACGTTACACAATGGCTGGACCTTCCGAAGAGATATAAATCTGAGATCGTTTAGGAGTGACCATGCATAACCACATCTTTGGGTGAAGATAATGCCTTTACTCAGCGTTGGATACCCAAATGTGTTCCCGGATCAGTAACAGATCTACCTAGAACATTTTTCTTAGTTATTTGCATTATTCAAGTTCCGCTTAAATTGTAACGGTAATTTTTAGAGGGCGAAACTGCAAGGCTTCTCTCTCAAATATATATATTTATTTTTCAGATAAACTCTTTTGATTACCGAATATGCAAAAATGCGAATTTTTTATTAGTCACTTGGAAACGAAATAGTTCAGGTACGCATTGTGGCAAGGCCTCGAATACGTTGTGAGAGAAGTGACCTATATGAAATTCGCCTATGGGGGACGGTTGGAGTGATGGGTCTCAACTTTTGTTCAGCGAAAAAAAATTCGATTTAAATGATTTCAAGGAATATTCGTGTCAAATTTGAATAGATTTTAATACATTTGGTCGTGACGGCGAAATAAAAGATTTTTGATGATATGGGACATTAAAACGACCACCACTTTCAATCGAAATTAAAAATGACTACACATACGTCGTTTTTACTGGCTTCAAAGAACATTTATTCCAAATTAAAAAAAAAAATCTAAATACACATTTGATTGTAATCGCATAACAAACAGACAAACGAAATACCAAACTGTCGAGTTGCAGCTGAATCTCGCTTAGGCTCACTCAAAAAGCAAATCACTACAAAAATAAGTTACTAATGTTTCTTTAGGTATATCTCTTTGAAAGACTTAAGGCTTTGGTTTTTGAATCTCAATATTTTTTAATAACAATCTAATTTCTTTTGTGGGAAGAAGTAATCGACCATTAAAATAGACAATTTTAGCGTTAATCTTGTGTCCCTCTACTCGCTAACATAGTCCGTTCCGATTTAATAACAAGGCAGGATTTAGCCAAGCCTTAAAAACCGATTATTTTTGTTATAAGGACCTCTCGAAGGACCTCTATCCTCGTCAAAAATAGTATTATTTGTAGAGCGTTACAATATATGTATACATAAGGATCTCTCAAAGGACCTCTATCCTCGTCAAAAGTAGTATTATTTGTAGAGCGTTACAATGTATGTATACATTTTTTATGCTCACTATTAAATTTAAAATTATTTTTAAGTAAGAAGTTGGTCGAGAGGTGCGGTCAAGGACTAATAGGTCTTTATATTTTTTTTTATATATTTATTATTTATATTTATATATATAATATATATATATATATATATATATATATATATATATATATATATATATATATATATATATATATATATATATATATATATTATTTCGTGTCTTTCTTTAACCTTTTGCTCTTCTATATTAAACATATATGTATATATATATATATATATATATATATAGGTCTTTATATATTTACTTACTTAAAAATATGTATGACTAAGTTAGTTAATATATATTTCGTAGTGGTCGAGAGGTGCGGTCAAGGACTAATAGGTCTTTATATTTTTTTTTATATATTTATTATTTATATTTATATATATAATATATATATATATATATATATATATATATATATATATATATATATATATATATATATATATATATATATTATTTCGTGTCTTTCTTTAACCTTTTGCTCTTCTATATTAAACATATATGTATATATATATATATATATATATATATAGGTCTTTATATATTTACTTACTTAAAAATATGTATGACTAAGTTAGTTAATATATATTTCGTAGTGGTCGAGAGGTGCGGTCAAGGACTAATAGGTCTTTATATTTTTTTTTATATATTTATTATTTATATTTATATATATAATATATATATATATATATATATATATATATATATATATATATATATATATATATTATTTCGTGTCTTTCTTTAACCTTTTGCTCTTCTATATTAAACATATATGTATATATATATATATATATATATATATATATATATATATATATATATATATATATAGGTCTTTATATATTTACTTACTTAAAAATAATTTTAAATTTACTAGTGAGCATAAAAAATGTATACATATATTGTAACGCTTTCTTAAAAATAATTTTAAATTTAATAGTGAGTATGACATTTACTTTGTGTCAACATTTCAGCTTAAGTTTTAAGCCATCATTAGGATTAAAATAAAAAACAAAATAGCAACATTGAAAACGACAGAGGCAGTACCAGTAACAGTAAAAAATGATTACAAAAAACAGAAATGATAAGCACCATAAAAATATGTATTGATTGATATATATTGAAATATATTTTTATCTTGCTTGTCATCTTGTTTATAATTTTTTATTGTTATTGGTGCTGCCTCTGTCGTTTTCAATGTTGTTATTTTGTTTTTTATTTTAATCCTGATGATGGCCTAAAACTTAGGCCGAAACTATCAGTGACTTAGTCTTTGACCATACCTCCTCCTCCTCCCCTCGGACCACCTTCTTCCTTAATTATATCTACAATCAGCCAAACTTACTCCAGTAAAATTATTTTTGTTTAAAATATATCGATTGAAGAATATAAAAACTTTCTTAAAAAACAGGCTCTCCAAGCTCCTTGAATAATATTCTTGTTGACGACAATGGCCTGCGAAGCGAAGGCAAATGAAGTTGATTATCGTCAATGATTGGGATCAATATCCTCAATATCGTCCAATCCCGGCCAATTATTGATCATTCGATTGTGACAATAATGTCAGTTGGAACGGCTTCCATCTAGGCCTCTTACCATTATTTTAAAGATTCAAAATAAGGCAGATCTAGGCATAATAAAAACTACTCAAAAATTAATAGGATAGTATTTCGAATACATACATACATACATATATATATATATATATATATATATATATATATATATATATATATATATATATATATTAATATATATATATATATATATTAAAAAATCAAAGAAATGTGGGTGAGGCGCGCACTAGATTTTACAAAGTTCGACTTTAGATGGTAACAAAATCCTAATTTTAATTAAAAGAATCATCATTATATCAAGTCTGTTTCTTTATTGTATGATAAGAAGCAGCTTTCGGCGCATTGCGCCATATTCATCTAAAATTTACATTCATCGTATAGATAAATATATAATTAAAATAAAATTGCTAAAATTGTCAAAAGGAATCTAAGCATCTTACCTTATAATATTTGTAAATTAAAATTTTTTAACTTATTTTTTTAAATGAATTTATAAAAAAGTATTCTTTACTCACTAATTAACTAACTTCTCGAAATATGGGCCATAATTTTCTATTATTACAACCCATCTTTGTGCCAGCTATTCCATAACACTCCTCAAGCTCGGAAGTTGCTCGAGTCTTACTTTCGGGAATAATGTCACCATTTACAAAGTCATTAAGCCAAACCAAATTAAGCCAGATTTAAATTATTAAACCAGTAGTGGTTTAAAACGAAGCATTATTAAACCAATAGTGGTTTAAAACGAAGCATTATTAAACCAGTAGTGGTTTAAAACGAAGCATTATTAAACCAATAGTGGTTTAAAACGAAGCATTATTAAACCAGTAGTGGTTTAAAACGAAGCATTATTAAATCAGTAGTGGTTTAAAACGAAGCATTATTAAACCAGTAGTGGTTTAAAACGAAGCATTATTAAACCAGTAGTGGTTTAAAACGAAGCATTATTAAATCAGTAGTGATTTTAAACGAAGCATTATTAAACCAGTATTGGTTTAAAACGAAGCATTATTAAACCAGTAATGGTTTAAAACGAAGCATTATTAAACCAGTAGTGGTTTAAAACGAAGCATTATTAAACCAGTAGTGGTTTAAAACGAAGCATTATTAAACCAGTAGTGGTTTAAAACGAAGCATTATTAAACCAGTAGTGGTTTAAAACGAAGCATTATTAAACCAGTAGTGGTTTAAAACGAAGCATTATTAAACCAGTAGTGGTTTAAAACGAAGCATTATTAAACCAGTAGTGGTTTAAAACGAAGCATTATTAAATCAGTAGTGATTTTAAACGAAGCATTATTAAACCAGTAGTGGTTTAAAACGAAGCATTATTAAACCAGTAGTGGTTTAAAACGAAGCATTATTAAACCAGTAGTGGTTTAAAACGAAGCATTATTAAACCAGTAGTGATTTTAAACGAAGCATTATTAAACCAGTAGTGGTTTAAAACGAAGCATTATTAAACCAGTAGTGGTTTAAAACGAAGCATTATTAAACCAGTAGTGGTTTAAAACGAAGCATTATTAAACCAGTAGTGGTTTAAAACGAAGCATTATTAAACCAGTAGTGGTTTAAAACGAAGCATTATTAAACCAGTAGTGGTTTAAAACGAAGCATTATTAAACCAGTAGTGGTTTAAAACGAAGCATTATTAAACCAGTAGTGGTTTAAAACGAAGCATTATTAAATCAGTAGTGGTTTAAAACGAATTATTATTAAACCAGTAGTGGTTTAAAACGAAGCATTATTAAACCAGTAGTGGTTTAAAACGAAGTATTATTAAACCAGTAGTGGTTTAAAACGAATTATTATTAAACCAGTAGTGGTTTAAAACGAAGCATTATTAAACCAGTATTGGTTTAAAACGAAGCATTATTAAACCAGTAGTGGTTTAAAACGAAGCATTATTAAACCAGTAGTGGTTTAAAACGAAGCATTATTAAACCAGTAGTGGTTTAAAACGAAGCATTATTAAACCAGTAGTGGTTTAAAACGAAGCATTATTAAACCAGTAGTGGTTTAAAACGAAGCATTATTAAACCAGTAGTGGTTTAAAACGAATCACTTTGTTTCGATTCCCACCTAAGGTAGTTAATATATATTTCCTAGTGGTTCCGCTAATCAATAGAAATTCAATAGACCCTGTACCAACCCATGTAGTATCCATGAACTAATTTTTTTTTAAATTTCTAATCCATAAATAATCAGAAAGATTAAACGAAGCTTTACACCTTTTGCACCACTTCCGATTGAGTTGTTTATTTCCAAAATGAACCCTAATGAACATTTTTAGGTACTGCGAAAAACTATACTTTCTATTACAATTGTAGCATCAAAACCAAATTTTTGTTAAAAATATATTTGAAAAATCTTCATTCTAGCACATATTTCCAAAAACTGTTGATCATATTAATATTAATTAAATAGTATTTAAATTTTAAATAGGTCGCGATTTAAATAAAAAATGTTTAGGGTTCATTTTGGAAATAAACGACTCAATTTATAGTAGTCCTGTAGGTTAACGCGGCACCTAGGGGCAAACTGAGGAACTAAAACGTTCGTCTGTTATCATAATTGCTGCCATTTTCCACTTTAGATGTGTTCGGTGAAATAGTATTATGTTATTTATTTCTGTAGTTAGTAAATAACGAAAAATATTATTAAATACCTCTGATTATAGATTATTAACATCCGACAAGAAAAACAAAAATTACAAGCAGAGGCAAAGGACATACTCTCTATTTACGATTCCTTCCAATCAAATAATATATAATAATATTAAATACCAATATGGCTGCTTCCATCACAATTCAATAATAAATATAAATAAAGCACAAATGATAAGTTTTATTAACTTGCTATGTTACATTGTGCGTACACTGTAGAAGTTTTGTTTTCATATTATATTTCTTATATCGCATATTCATAATGGAAGAGAAACAACTCAAAATTTCTAACGTCAGAAATTTCAATAGTTGAACCTCCATCATTTCCAAAGAGTAGCCAAACCAAATATCAGGCCGAAATAATAGACACAATTGGTGGTTATACACAATAAACAGTTACTGGTGATCGGCCATCAACATGTGTCATTTCATTTCAAATCAACTTCAAGCAAAAATTAAAATAGAATCCATGGTCTCAGATTTATATGATTTTTTTTATTTGTTCCATTTGCCATCCTCATTACCCATATGACATTTTATTTTGATATCTTGAATTTTTTTTTGAGATATTAATTTTCCAAGATGTATGAAAAAAGACATTTTCGCATTAGCAAGAACATAGTTTAAAGAAAATTATAACTTTGGCAATTTTCATCATATCACAAAGATATTTTCACTGTAATGTCCAGAACAGCCATATAATAAATTGAAAATGTATGTAGCAGCATATCTATTAAATGGTGCACTCATTATCAGCTCAAACTTGGACTTGAATTAATAGGATTTGTAATAAAATTGGTGTTTTGTTTTTTTACTGTCAGTATGTTTAACTTAGCTGGAAATAAATAACAAACTACGTAATATTACTTAAAATAAAGCATTTTATGGCTTATTTGATAAAATGCAGTGTTCAAGTGCTAAAAAAATAGCCGATCAGTTGAGATCCGCATGATGGTATAGAAGGATCGATCTAATTAGGTATTGATAAATTATTTGCCACTTCTATAATTTTGTTTGATTGAAAACTAGTTTCGAATGTTATACATTCATCTTCAATTCTAAAAACACACAAAAAATTCAAAAATAAGAAATTCAAAATATAGTTTGGTATAATTATACATATTAAATTAGATGTAATATAAATCAGTATTATAAAACATTTATGAATTATGAATTTAATTAAGACATCAAGAAATCAAATACATATTGGTACTCACCAAGGTTTAAATGGATTATATCAAACAGAAAACTGGTTTCTTCTTGCACTGAACTAACAATGAAAGAAAGGTGGGATGTTTATAGGTAAACGGTTTAAGGGTCCCGGGTTTTCCAGTAATGCTGGTGAATAATTGGTTTTTCTGCTATAGATGGGAATAAATTTAAGATTGGACTATTGGAGATATTTATATGGTCATTTAAGCAAACATCAGGATTGGATTTGAAGGATTTTATTATTTCAAGTGTTTCATATATATTTAATTTGAGGCTGTGTTTTATATGTTATTTTTTTAATTTTTTGTGTGTTTTTACAACTGAGGATGAATGTATAACATTCGAAACTAGTTTTCAATAAAACAAAATTATAGAAGTGGCAAATAATTTATCAATCCCTAATTAAAATAGCCGACATTGAATATTGTGTTTTGTAGCAATAAGCCATAAAAAGCTTTATTATTTCAAATTAGTTCAAAAATCCAAAATCAAAAATGAAATTGATATCACAAAACAACAGCAATAGTAAGATTAGCAACATCAAAAATTCTGCAGATAAAAGTATATCCATCAAAAATAAGAAACGTGGACAATGTTTTCAGTTGTAAGCATGCTGTTTACAATCAAGTTAGGCTTGATCAACTTGATTCTTAAAAGTCCTCTCCAGCGCTGAGTGATTTGCCTTTGCTACTATATTTTTATTCATTCGTTTAATAATTATAATTCATTCATTCTTTCATCATATAATTATTTATTCATCTTGTAATTGATGTATTAAATAATAATTAAAAAAAAAAATGTTATGCCACATTGAATCCCTGATCTAAATTATTATTTATCAGCACAAAAATAAAGCCTTATTTTTAAAATTGAAAATATTGATTTTTTGGGGGCTTACAACAAACTATTTATCAACCTGATAAATCATTTAGGTAAGTAACTAATATGTTCTTAGGTGTGAAATATTTCTTGTATAAACGATGAAATAAAAAAAAATATATTAAAATAATTATTATAAAATTTAAATAGAAATATTAATTAATAAAATAAAGTTTATAATAATATATATATACACATATTTTTTTTTTTAAATCCGATGTCTGTTTGCCATCCTTATTAGTATATCATTCAATGTGGAAATTTCTTTAATATCCTGTAAATGTCGATATCAATAATCTTCAAAAGATTTCACCGGGTATCTACTCCCCTGTTGATAAAAAGTTGGAGGGTAGAAATAAAAAGGAAGGATAAAAAAAAAATCCCCAAGGGGCGGGTAATTTCAGCGAGGAGATGCTGCCACCCTGGACAGATCTCTAAGGGACATTTGGTGCAGTGAGGTTGGCACTCCTTCCCCACGGGGTTATAAGAAGATAGGAAGAGAGACAGGAAGAAGAATGGCCTAAGAGATAATTATTCCTACTGGGATATCTTCCTCCACTTCCGCTCTTAATCCATTCGCTCGCAAATGAGTAATTAAATAAACAAGGAAGGGGAGGATAATTTTTATTTAATTTTTTATGTTCAAGAGGTTGAGGGCTAAAGTTGATTTTTATTACATTTCTTTTTTACTTTTGTTTACAAATAGTTCTGTGAACAGCAGACCCCGCGAACCAATTTGGGCGTTTTTATTTTATTTTACATCCATCTATTCCAATCACAATGCATATCTGCTAAATACGAATGTGATTATGGCATATACGTAGTTAGGCCTATACGCTTTCGGCACGAGGAAGAAGAAAAGGTAAAAAAAAAAACGAGTTATTATACATATTTAATAAATTCTCGTAGGAAGTTTTTAATAACTAAGGATTTTTTTAAAAGTAAATGGTTGATGTAATATAAACATATTGTTTTCAGTTCTGAAGATGGGGATGAATGCCCCGAAACGTTAACAATGTAAAATAATTGATAATAAAAATTAACCAACTGGAAGATTGATTGTCAAAAATTTCCTAATTAACTGGTGTTATTGTTTTTCAATATATTCTCCTCTAAGTTCTACATACTTAATACAACGCTTAGACAACATTTCTATACCATGAAAAAAATAATTTTCTTCATTGCTAGAAAAATGTTCTTCCACCGTTGCTTTGACCTATTCGTCGGTGTTAAATCACCTCCCACGAAGGGCAGATTTTAACTTTGAGAAAAGGTTGAAGTCGCTAGGGGCCTAGTCTGGGCTGTAGGGTGAATGGGAGGTTTCTTGGAATCCGCAGTCCTTCACAGCGGCCTTGGAAATCAATGCTATGTGGACAGGGGCAATGTCGTGAAGAAGCCGAACACCGCTGCTCAACTTCCCCCGCCTTTTCTCTTTGATGGCGTCTTGTAAGCGGTGAAGTTGGGCTGCATAATACTCGGCATTCACTGTGGTGTTTCTTCCTTTAAAATCAATCGGAAGTATTCCTCTACAATCCCAAAAAGTGTTGACTATTACACTTTTTGTCGACTGCATGACATTTGCCTTTAGCGGAGGTGCTTCTCCTGCCCTTCTCCATTCGATAGACTCCCTTTTGCTGAATGGGTCATAGTATAGAACCATTGTCTCATGCCAGTTACAATGGAGTCCAAGACATTTTTTGGGTCGGCATTACACCCACGTAAAAACAGACGAAAGAATTTTTGGAACCCATCTTGCACTCACCTTGCTCATATGCAAATGTTCTTTAATGATCCTCAGAACACTTGTTTTTGAAAACCGCAACCTTGCTGCTATTTCTTTGGTCTTCAGCCTCCGATCAGACAGCAATTCAGCTTCCACAAGTTGGATTGTTTCAGAAGTGACAGCTTCCATGGGCGACCAGGACGCGAATCGTCATCCAGACTTTCTCTCCCTAACTTAAATAATTTTACCCATTTTTTACAGTAGAATATGAGGGGAAGGACTCCCCATGCACATCGTCCTAGCGCTCTTTAATTTGCGCAGGAGAAAGGCCCTCTTTACACAAGAATTTATTATAACCGCACGGTATTCGATCTATGTTCATTCTATTTTTGCGTTAAAAATCACAGATTGTTCAAGGTTAGATGCGGAGTGACAGGACTGAGGAAGTGCGGGTAAGGGGGTATGGAAAGTGTAGGCATAAATATGCACGGGGGGGAGGGGGGGAGAGATAGGTCTGTGCCTGCTTGAAGTAGGGGAAGGAGGACAGGTCGGAAACTTATGGACCTTATTACGTACCTCTGTACCTCGGTCACAATTTTCCTCTTCATCGACATTAGTAATACAATTCCGATTCTCAGTATAAAAAAAATCGCCAGGATTCTACAAGATTCAAGCTAGAGATATCAAAGGCAATTCACAAAGAACCCCAGAATTTATCAATTTTCTTGATTATAAACAAATGAATCATCTTTTATTGTAATTATAATTCAGTTGGCTTTATGATGTCATTTACATTTTTAAAACGCACGTGCAATAATTTATTCACAAGACAGAATAACGACAACATAACTATTCAACATTTTAATATCCATATTATTGAAAATGTAAAAGGAACGTTATCATTTATGGTTATAAACAGCCAGTTAAAAAAAATCTATCAAATAGACCAGTATAGCTTCCTCGCCAATTCTGTTGGGATATATCTATAAGTCAAAGGTAAACTGCCTGTAAATTTTGCTGTATTTGAATTTATTATCGTACATGCAATATTATTCTGGACATTTTTTTCGAGGTAAATTACCCTGAATAAGCTAATAGGGTAGTATAAAGTGCAAAACTGCAAATATGAAGATTGAATAAAATCCACAACAAACAATAAAGTACGATCTGAGACTTCTTTTTCCTCTTCTGTTGAGCTTGAAAATGTTACTTACGACAGTTTACCTCGGACGTACAGATTTATGGACGAGCAAACGTCCCATTTTTTTACTTCCTTGTACGAAGTAAAGGAAGTATTGTTATCGCGAAAATTTTCGGTTTTCAGATTTCGACGGAAATATCCATTTTGACCATCCCTGAATCCATTTTGACTAGTTTCGTCGTGGCGTCTGTAAGTACGTTCGTATGTACTTTCGGACGTACGTTCGTACGTTCGTTCGTATTTCGCATACGAAAACGGTTTTCGTACGAACTCAAAAACGGTTTGCCGTAGAAAGTTGAAATTTTGTATTTAGGATTAATGTAAAATCTAGTTGTGAACCTCCCTTTTTGGTCACTGCTTGATCACCGGAAGTAGTACTTTACCTGAAGGTCATAATTGATTTCCATTAAAAATTGTATTAATATACTTTGCAAAACTTATAAAATTTATTATTCAGAACTTATACATTGATTTAAATAACATACTAGATTTTGCTCTAAATTGGAAAACCGGAAGCGGTACTTTACTTGAAAGTCATATTAGACATTATATTAAAATATAATGTAAAACATCTCAAATTTGGTAAATAGGACATTTTAATCGATATGAATGTATTTAATAGATTTTGGTTAAAATTGGTGAGCCGAAAAGGGTACTTTACTTGAAGGTCATAATAAGCTTACATCAAAAATTATATTTAAATTAAATATATAAATCATATGTTTCGGTAATAAAGGTTACAAACGCGATTCGTTTTCCAATCCAATTAAACATTTTTATAACTTGTTTTAAGTGTTAAAATTGAATGTAAAATACTGGTTTTCCTCCCCATTTATGAGATCAACAAGTCTGCAGCAGGAGAATAAGATATTAGTTATGTGGGTTTTTCCGCTTAAAATGTCGAAACTGTCGATTTCCAATGCTTTATCTCGTGATATTGACAGTTTTAATGTTGTCACGGAACACGAAGAAATCTCTTGGAAACTAGTTACCTACTGAAGGAAAACGACATATAATAACGGAATGAGAGCTCCAGAAACAAGAATGTGTCTGTGTGTGTCAATAGATGGATGTCGCGACGTCGAGTGTCGTTTTTAATGCAATCTTTAGAAACTAGTAACCAAATTGAGGATCACTTTTTGAGCCACCGATTTATAGTTTAATAGGCGTGCAAGGAAGTAATGTGTTGTCCACATCAGATATGTTTCTAAAGTTCTACTACTATGTTGTTACAAAAATTCCTTGTGCATAAACACAACCCTTAATTCCAACTCCCATAATTATCCTATAAGAAAGTTTTTGTTTCTACTATTTATGTCAATGTTTACTTTGACTAATCATTTAATTCCTTGTGACTTGAGTAGGCTTTATGGAGTCATTTACATTTTTTAAAAGGCACATGCAATATCAGAAGAAAAAATCGCCGTCTTTTGAGAAGTTACTGGAGAAAAGGTTTAAGCGAAAAGGCAGCCGCCGAAGAAATTTGTGCCATAGAAGAGTCGATTGTCCATCGAAATACTGCCGCACAACCCAGATCAGGTCGCCCATCGGTCGTTGATGATGACGTTCTTCTTGAATGTGTGAACCAGGACCCACATGTGACTACCCTTGATTCATCGGCCCTAGTAGGGACTCAAACCTTTACTGTGAACACCTAGACAGAACTTATGAATTTTTGAATCCAAAGTACCCCGGTTTGGTCAACAGGAACCCAGCCATTATGGAACACGACAATGCCACTGCACATCGTTTTCGTTTGACCAAGGAAAAATTATCGGAACTGTAAGGAGTAAACGTTTTGCCTCATCCTGCGTATAGCCCTGGTATTGCGCCATCAGATTATTTTTTTTTTTTTAGATCAATGGTTCATTTTTTTAAAAGGTCGGATCATCGATAATTACAAGGATGTCAAAATTGGAAATTGTTAAAAGTTCTTTGTCACAAGACCGGGATCAAATTCAATTACTGGCAGAAAGATGGGTGAAAGCATTTGAAAACAAGTGGCTTTACTTTTAAGAGTAGTATCCAATAATTTTTAAAATATATAATCTGGAATAAGCCTATACTAATGCACAAGGACTTTCGTAACAACCTAGTATTTGGTGACGGCATATGACTAAATAAATTAATAAAAATAAAATTTAATTACAATTGACAATTATATAATTACATTTGAAAAATTGAACGATCGATTTCTCACAAGGTGAGCCTCTTACCTAATGAATGATAACACAGGGCAATAGTGATTTTGCGGCGCAGTGTTTCAGAGTCGATTCTGGATTATGCCAGTCTTCTAGATACGAGAAAAATAACAGATTTGCCGAATTGATTCTAGTTTTTGAAATAAAGGCAATATATACTGTAACTAACCTAGACTTTTTTACAAAAATAAGAGTCAATTTGAACAAAGTAACTATGCATTGTGTACCTTATTACATTAATGTATCTGTATTCAAACCCAATAGCTATTCCGCAAGGAATTTTTTTAGTTCCCCAGTGTAATTAATTACGAGTAACGAGTATTGATACTAGTTGGTATATTTCAAAATAGCTGTATTTTATTTTATTCTTAGTCAGTTTAGTTTCGCATGATGATATAGAAGGAATAATCTAATTCGGGATTAATTAATTATTTGCCACAGTGGCTAATTATATTGATCCTTTCATTCTTGGTTTTATTTTGGGAGGGTAAATTTCTCCTTCCCTCCTGTGGATCATCCACTGATATATATATATATATATATATATATATATATATATATATATATATATATATATATATATCAGTGAAGATATGTATCGATAACAGGAGCCAGTACCTTCGTTTCCTCCAAACTCTAAAGCGTTCAGTTTGCAGGTGACAATTAGCTCCAAATTCTGTGAGAAGCCTGTTTGCAAATGATTAAGGATCGCTCAACTCAAACAACCTCCCCAAGCCAACCCGGCTGCTAACTCTCTCAGTTGCCAGAGGTTTACTTTAGAGCTACTGAATATTTGTTCAACGGTGATAATTTGAAGTAGTTACGGCCTTTAGAGAGCAACGCGTCCGGCTTAATTGTGCTGTTTGCCTTGAATTTTTCATAGCAATCACAGAAACACGAGTACACGCTATATCTAAAAAAAAGTTCTCAGTGCTGGGCAGATGATATGAGCTCCCAAAAATCTTATAAAAGAATATATTTCGTGGAAGTGTGAACACCGTCGGTTTTGCTGGCGTTCCAACAGACCTATACGTTCCAAAAGATCGAGTTAGGGATTGATAAATTATTTGTCATTTCTATAATTTGATTTTTATTTAAGACTAGTTTCAAATGTTATACATTCATCTTCAGTTCTAAAAAATATCTGATGTGGACGACACATGATTTCCTTGTACGCCTATTAAACTATAAATCGGTGGCTCAAAAAGTGATCCTGAATTTGGTTACTAGTTTCCGAAGATTGCAGAATCTCGGCGTCGCGACATCCATCTATTGCACACACACACAAATGGGGAGGACAATCAGTATTTTACACTCAATTTTAACACTTAAAACAAGTAATAAAAATGTTTAATTGGATCGGAAACCAAATTGCGTTTGTAACCTTTATTACCGAAACATATGATTTATGTATTCAATTTAAATATAATTTTTGATTTAATCTTATTATGACCTTCAAGTAAAGTACCCTTTTCGGCTCACCAATTTTAACCAAAATATAGTAAATACATTCATATCGATATAAAAGACCTATTTACCAAATTTGAGATGTTTTACATTATATTTTAATATAATTTTTGGTGAAAGTCTCCGCTAAGTCAGTAAAGTACCGCTTCCGGTTTTCCAATTTTGACCAAAATCTATTATGTTATTTAAATCAATTTATAAGTCATAAATACTAAATTTGAGAAGTTTTGCATAGTATTTTAATATAATTTTTGATGGAAATCAATTATGACCTAGAAGTAAAGTAACACTTCCGGTGATCAAGCACTTACCAAAAAGGGAGGTTCACAACTAGATTTTACGACAATCCTAAATACAAAATTACAACTTTATACAGCTAACCGTTTTTGAGTTATGCGAGATACGAACGTACGTACAGACGGCACGACGAAACTAGTCAAAATGGATTCAGGGATGGTCAAAATGGATATTTCCGTTGAAATCTGAAAACCGAAAATTTTCGCGATTACAATACCTCCTTTACTTCGTACAAGGAAGTAACAAATAAACTTCGCTCGCATTGTCTTTAATTTAAAGCATTAATATATTTATTATGAATTCGTTGTAATGCCACTGAAAGAATGAATGTGTTTGTGTTTGTCGAAGTGCTTTTGGATATTAAATATTTTTTTGTTTTCTGTCTAGTGAGTACTCGAATAAATCGGAAGGTTTTTCGACGTTTGAGTAGGATACAACCGTCCATGTGAAAAACATTAGTCGCACCGAAAACGGCAAAGGTTTGAATTGGAATGGCATATCTTTCGGAATCTTTGGGATGCTTGGCAACAGTACATCTCAACACGACAGCACAAAAACTTTTTATTATTAGCTTTGTATATATGTTCCAAAAAATAAAAATAAATTTATTAGTTAAACATTTTTTAGTTGACATCCGCATGATGGTATAGAAGGATCAATCTAATTAGGGATCGATAAAGTATTTGCCACTTCTATAATTTGGTCTTTATTGAAAACTAGTTTCGAATGTTATACATTCACCTTCAGTTCTAAAAACACTCAAAAATTCAGAAATAAGCAATTCAAAATACAGCTTGGTATTATTATACATATTAAATTAATATATCAATAGCGTTGGGAAATGAGAGAAAATATGTGAATAAGGTAATCTCCTTTCTCTCCAATTTTTTAAAAATATCTAATATTTCTTTTTCCCTTTTTTCTTTTCTTTCACTATTTAATTTATTTATTATTTTACTTATTTATTTCTCTTTTCCTCTTTCTTATCTATGCCTTATTCTTATTTATTTATTTCACCCTCTTATTTTTCTAATTTTTATTTATTTATTTATTATTCTTAATTTATTAACTTTTAATCTATCATTTTTTGTCCTCGTATCCTTATAACCTTTCCTTATCACTTCTATTTAACCATCCCATATAATGTCCTTCAATATTATTAATATAAATATATAAGCGTTAACAACGGCGTTGATGACCAACAGGTTTTACGCCTTAATCTTCTTAAAACAACCAACCAACCATACTAAATTAAAGGTAATATAAATTATAGAAAAGAACAAAATTATAGAAGTGGCAAATAATTTATCAATCCATAATTAGATTGATCCTTCTATACTATCATGCGGACGTCAACAGACCTGTCGAGCATAGAATAACAACCATCCAGTTGGAACTATGTCCCGTGTAATACATCATCATTCTGACGCATCGCTTTGGTCTCTGTTGTTTCGAACGTTACTGATTAAATTTTGATGAACTTTTATTAATACTGAATCAATAATGTTCTCACAAAACCAAATCCACAAAGTATGAATTCGTGCATTTTAAATATAAGCTTAAAAGATTTTTTTTTTTGTTAAATCCTCCTCCAAAGATGACGTCAACTTTTCCAACTTCGAATTATCATAATTTATTTTTTATCATTAATTATTATTTACATATATGTTTGTTGATTTAAGGAGAATGCTTTTATATATAAAAATAAATACTATTTCATCAATTTCATTTATTTAGATGGAAATTTTCGGCCTCTAAGCCATTCTTACAAAAGGCGTCAAAATGCATCCAATGCCATATTAAAGTCCAATCTGGACCAAGTCCAATTATACAGGGTCATACTTTAAAAATAAAATAACAATACGGGAGCCATCTCAGTCATCACAGCCATGACTGAGAAGGCTCCCTAATTCTTATTTTATTGCATATGTTAAAACAAAAAAAAAAAAAAAAAAAAGGAATAGATAATAATCAAATAATCAGCTGTGCTAATTAGTGAGTAGAAGAAAAGTATTAATGGCGAAAAAAACTCGGCGGACGCCTACCATCAATTTTACAATTTATAAAGATTATTTTTATGAATAACCCTCTTACTACTACTTCATTATTTATACTCAAATATATATATATATATATATATATATATATATATATATATATATATATATATATATATATATATATATATATATATACTATTATATAACAAAACTACTGTTTTTGAGTGATGCACTATTTCTATTTGGTTATTATTATTCGACAATTTTCTGAGAGGTTTTATCTCTGGTCTGCATTTATCTGTTTTTATCGCTTTTTTTTCTGATGATGCCTTAGTTGCTAAAACGTTTATTGATTAGCTATTTATTTATTATCTGCTATATTTAAAAAAAAATATTAATATTGCAGAGTTTGGTCAAAATAAAAATTTATTGTTTTCTAAAATGTAATACCAATTCGTGGATTAGTATTCCTATGATTGAGACGAAGCCTAAAGGTGGCCTTTCACCTTCGGTTATCTCATCCATCCGTGCCATCCATCCATCCTATTAAATTGATCTTCTTGTTAATTACATTGAATAATCGGAAAAAAATTATTCAAAATCTAATTATTATTCATTTATCGGGAAGGAGATGGTCCGGTTGCCGGTCAAGACTAAAATAAAATAGTTGTAATTATTTATTTAATGCCGACGTTTCAACCCACATTGTAGGTCTTCATCAGGGCTCTACAGCCTATGAGGGATAGGATAAGTCGTATCAAAATTGAATCAATATTGCTCGAAACAGCGGAGAAAACCAGACTTGAACACCATCGATCCGATACGATAGTTATTATTTTATCCTCTACAGATCTCTTGGAACGCCAGCAAAACTGACGGTTTTCACACTTGGTCGGTTTTTTCTTTTGTGTCCAACCTTCGCACAGTGGGGTCTGGTATAGTCATGCATTATTTTTGAATTATTGTTATTTTGAACAAATAATCATAGTTAAAGGAACTAGATTAAAGATCAAACCCGAGAAACAAAATACCTATCTTTAAGTGTTTACAATTATCACAAAATCCAATGCTTTCGTCATGATCTCAGTCTATGTTTGTTACAACTAGGAACAAGTTACAACAAGGAACTGTTATATTTTTTTTTGTGTGAATAAATCACCTAAAATAAAAAATGTCCTTGTCAAAAGCAGGTTTTTATGCCCCATTAAAATCTGTTAATGCATTTTTATAAATTCATAAGCAGGGGGCGAAATTTATGAACATAAAGTCTATGTTTTTTTTTAAATACTTTTTTCAATTTTTCGCAGGTGCTTCAAACTTCAGTTTTATTTATTTATTGTATAAATGCATCAACCCATGAAGGGTCATTAGCATACTACATGGATGTTTTTAATAACTTAATTTTTACATAATGATGGCATGATTTGTTTTGGAATCACTTTTTTACTTAGTACAGCACTTAAGTTATATTTTCACAAAAGCTTCCATTATAACGCTATATTTACAAATTTGTGAAACTCTTGCGCAAAATTATAAAAAGTTTTTTTTAAAAAACATAAAAATCTATGTTCATAAATTTCGCCCCATCTAATGAATTTATAAAAAATTATAAATAGATTTTTGATAGGGCATATAAATCTACTTTTGACCTGGACATTTTTTTATTTTATTAACAGTTCCTAAGAGGTTCAAACATAGACGGAGACAAAGACGAAGACATTGGATTAAGCGATGATTTTAAACAATCAAGGTGTCTTTTATTTGCATTTGTAGCTTCGGTCTTTGGTCTAGTTCCTTTAAATATGATTAATTTTTCAAAATAACAATAATTTAAAAATAAGGTATTGAGCGCGATATGACTCTATCAGGTTCCACATTGCGTCGGTTTGAACGACGAAAAATGGTGGAGGAACTACCGTTTTAGGAATTTTCTTTTTAATTAGTTTGTTTTTAATTTATATAGAATAATGGGAAACAATTAATTCAAAATCCAATTTAATTTTGAACCAAGACCAAAGTTCATATGCTGAGGAAAGTAAATAATAATATACAAATAAATGCAGATTGTTACTATATAACCAATTTCATTTATTTAGATGCAAATTTTGGGCCCCTAAGCCATCCTCAGGCATCTTTCAAAAGGTGTTAAAATGCATATAATGCCATATTTAAGCCCAATCTGGACCAAGCATCAAACATTAAAATAAAATAAGAATTAGGGAGCCATCTCAGTCATCACAGCCATCACAGGGGAACCTCCAAAGAAGAACTTCTTTATATTGATTCAATTTTGATACCAGTTCTTCTATCCCTCATAGGCTGTAGAGCCCTGATGAAGACCTGCAATGTGGGTTGAAATGTCGGCATTAAATAAATAATTACAACTACTTTATTTTAGTCTTGACCGGTAACCGGACCATCTCCTTCCCGATAAATGAATAATAATTATATTTGAATAATTTTTTCCGATTATTCTATGCAATTAACAAGAAGATCAATTAAATAGGATGGATGGATGTTTCGGATGGATGAGATAACCGATGGTGAAAGGCCACCTTTAGGCTTCGTCTCAATCATAGGAATATTAATCCGCGAATTGGTATTACATTTTAGAAAACAATAACTTTTTAGTCTGATCAAACTCTGCTAAATATTAATATTTTCTTAAAAAATATAGCAATTAATAAATAAATAGCTAATCAATAAACGTTTTAGCAATTAAGGCGTCATCAGATAAAAAAGCGATAAACCAGATAAATGCAGACCAGAGATAAAACGTCTCACAAAACTGTCTAATAATAATAATAACCAAATAGAAATAGTGCATCACTCAGAAACAATAGTTTTATTATATATATATATATATATATATATATATATATATATATATATATATATATATATATATATATATATATAATTTGAGGATAAATAATGAAGTAATAGTAATGGTCAGGAGTTAAGAGGGTTATTGATTTCATTCATAAAAATATTCTTTATAAATTGTAAAATTGATGGTGGGCGTCCGCCAAGTTCTTTTCGCCATTTTTTTTTTAACCAATGCTACTTATAAAAATAAGAAATTTAATATAAGCTTAATAAAAAATATAAATACAAAATAAATAAATTGATTATAATGATCAAAAAAATATTCAATAGGGGCCTATTGAAAGTATTTGCAGTAGCTGTACTATGGAATAGAAGTACTATGGAGGATCAGCCGAATCTTAGGAGTACGTGAACTGGCTGGTTCAACTTCCCTTCCAGATTGAAGCATTGTCCATGAAACTCCAGAAATCAAGTTAGCTGGAGTTCTGGAGGAACCCTATGCCTGTGGTCACTCCCTGCATGGCTGATTGATTGCATTGTCCTCTTAGTGCTGCGATGCAGATGAAATATTGATTATGTTAAGATGAGCGGGATTTTTGTATATCGTCGTCGTTTATAGAAAAAGGCTTAAGCACCATTCCCAGGAAACACATGAAACGATTTTTCCCCAAATAACAATAAATTTTTATTTTATTCTTTATTGTATAGAGTAGGAGTTTATTAAGGTGGCAAAACCTTTATAATTACAACATATTTTTATGGCTTCTAGCACTGATCAAAGCTAGAGAGACGACTGAGAATCGATTGTATTAGGTGCTTACGTCATCGATAGTCGATTTTTAGACCATTTCCAATTTCTTTTCGATATATCGTGAGCGGGAATCGATAGAGGTGGTGTTTATGCCCAATGATAAATAGAAACCTAAATTTCGAACTTTTGGCGCTTAAGCCTTTTTCAGAAAACGACATCGATATGTTTGTATTAGTGTGTGTGTGTGTGTGTGTGTGTGTGTGTGTGTGTGTGTGTGTGTGTTTGTGTGAACAGGATATATGTTTAAGGCTTGGATGATGGCTGCTGTCATGGCAATAAATTATTCCCTAAACTCAAGAAAATGGAACTACTGCCTGTTCAGCGTTACTTGATTCTCAGATAGTTTGTTATTCACCTTATTCTCGGCATTTTTGCGATTCACATTCTCTTGGAAATTAATTAATTAAGCCAATACTAGGCTGTTGGCCGTGGCTTCACTCGCGTCGGCTTTAATTCAAAGCATTAAAATATTTATTATGAGTAACCGGAATTCGTTGTAATGCCACTGAAAGAATGAATGTGTTTGTGTTTGTCGAAGTGCTTTTGGATATTCAATATTTTTTGTTTTTCCGTCTAGTGCGTACTCGAATAAATCATAAAGGTTTTTCGACGCTTGATTGAAAGGTGTTCATGTGAAAAACATTTAGTCTCACCGAAAACTGCAAAGGTATCAATTTGAATGGCATGTATTTAGGAATCTTTGGGATGCTTGGTAACAGTACATCTCGAAAGAAATTTATCACACGACAGCACAAAAACTATTTTATTATTAGATATGTAAATGTGTTCCAATAAAATTAATCCATTTTTAATTGTTAATAAAAACTCTGATTTACTTCCTTGTACAAAGTAAAGGGAGTATTGTAATCGTGAAAATTTTCGGTATTCAGATTTCAACGGAAATATCCATTTTGACCATCCCTGAATCCATTTTGACTAGTTTCATCCTGACGTCTGTATGTACGTTCGTACGTATCTCGCATAACTCAAAAACGGTTAGCCGTAGAAAGTTAAAATTTTATATTTAGGATTATCGTATAAACTAGTTGTGAGCCTCCCTTTTTGGTCACTGCATAATTACCGGAAGTGGTACTTTACTTGAAGGTCATTACCGATTTTCATCAAAAATTATATTAAAATATAATGAAAATTTTTTCAAATTTGATATTTAAGATTTGCATACGAATATAAACAACATAATAAATTTTGGTGAACATCGGCAAACCGGAAATTGTACTTTACTTGAACGTCATATTAGACTTTCATCAAAAAGTATATTAAAATATAATGTAAAATATCTCAAATTTGGTGAATTATACTCTTATATCAATATTAGTAATTTAATAGATTTTCGCTGAAATTGAAGATCTGAAAGGGGTACTTTACTTGAAGGTCATATTAGACTTTCATCAATAATTGTATTAATCATTAATTAATGTATAACATCTCAAATTTGGTAAACTAGACTTTTATATCAATATAGATAATATATATATATATATATATATATATATATATATATATATATATATATATATGTAATATAAGATCCGAAAGGGATACTTTACTTGAAGGTCATAAGGAACTTACATCAAAAGGTTGTTCACCCTAATTAAACAATTTCATAACTTGTTTTAAGTGATAAAATTGAGTTTAAAATACTTTTTTCCTCCCCATTTGTGAGCTGAACAAGTCTGCAGCAGATGAATAAGATATAAGTTAAACGGTTTCTTCAGCTGTAAAATGTTAAAACCGTCGATTTCCTATGCTGTATCTAGTGGCATAGACAGTTCTAATGTCAAGGAACACGAAGAAATATTTTGGGAACTTACCACCTGAAAGAAAACGGCATATAATAACGGAATTAGACCTACAGAAACAAGAGGTTGTGGGTGTGTCTGTATTTGTCAATAAATGGACGTCGCGACGCAGAGTATCGTTTTTGAGATACTGGTATCTTCGGAAACTAGTAACCAAATTCAGGATCACTTTTTGAGCCACCGATTTATAGTTTAATAGGCGTACAAGGAAGTCATGTGTTGTCCACATCAGATATTTTATTCGTGAAATAAAGACGAATAAAATTAACTCAGCTTTAATTACTAATTTATTATGTTATTGGTGTGTTTTGTGCATTGACTGTACCCCTGACAAACTTCATCTTAAAAATACAATAACATCATGACATTTATTGAAATGTATTCTTTTAATTCAACTTTTCAATTACCTTAAAACAAATACCTGATGTGGACAACACATGACTTCCTCGTACCCCTATTAAACTATAAATCCGTTGCTCAAAAAGTAATCCTGAATTTGGTTACTAGTTTCCTAAGATTGCATTATCTCAAAGACGATTCTCGGCGTCGCGGCTATTAGACACACACATAAGCTCTTGTTTCTTGAGGTCTCATTCCGTTATTATATGAGGTTTCCTTTCAGTTGGTAACAAGTTCCCAAGAGATTTATTCGTGTTCCGTGGCATTAGAACTGTCTATGTCACTAGATAAAGCACTGGAAATCGACAGTTTCGACATTTTAAGCGGAAAAAACCCACTTAACTTATATCTTATTCTCCTGCTGCAGACTTGTTCATCTCACAAATGGGTTGGAAAACCAGTATTTTACAATCAATTTTAACACTTAAAACAAGTAATAAAATTATTTAATTATAGTGGAAAAAAAATTGGGTTTATAACCTTTATCACCGAAACATATGATCTTTGTAATAAATTTCAATATACCTTTTGATGTAAGTTTCTTATGACCTTCAAGTAAAGTACCCCTTTCAGATCTTCAATTTCAGCCAAAATCTATTAAATTACTAATATTGATATAAGAGTCTAATTAACCAAATTTGAGATGTTTTACATTATATTTTAATATACTTTTTGATGAAAGTCTAATATGACGTTCAAGTAAAGTACAACCTCCGGTTTGCCGATGTTTACCAAAATTTATTATGTTGTTTATATTAATATGTGAGTCTTAAATACCAAATTTGAGAAGTTTCGCATAATATTTTAATATACTTTTTGATGAAAACCAGTAAAGACCTTCAAGTAACGTACCACTTCTGGTAATCATGCAGCGACCAAAAAGAGAGGTTCACAAATAGATTATATATTAATTCTAAATACGAAATTTTAACTTTGTACGGTTAACCGTTTTTGAGTTATGCGAGATACGTACGAAAGTACGAACGAACCTACGTACAGACGTCACGACGAAACTAGTCAAAATGGATTCAGGGATGGTCAAAATGGATATTTCCGTTGAAATTTGAAAACTGAAAATTTTCGCGATTACAATACTTCCTTTACTTCGTACAATGAAGTAACTAAAATCACATGTGCAAGAAAAAAAAAATAACCTGTCATGCTCGAGTTTAAATGAGAACAGTGAATCATCAAATTGTTCGTTGAAAAAACCAAAATCTGGTCCAAACCCGGTACAAATAGAGAGAATATGTTTCGCGAAAGCTCTGGATACAAGTGTTTACGCACCTTCACATAAGACTGTGGTGTTTCTATGGTCAACAACAAAACATTCTATATTCCTCCCTAAATCTGGAACTCCGTCCTCCTCCGACGACAACCCCCCCCCCCCTTCCCCTCCCGAAGACACCAGAAGTGGCATACCCTCCGGTCGATGGACGACCCCAAGCAGTTATCTCCCATCCCAGACCCGGATTAGCATGCTAATGCCCTCGGGTAAACACCGTTTCTTAGAGCGGCTGCCTTCAAGAAACAATCCTCTACTTACCATAAATTTCTTATGGTTATTAAATAATAATAAAATAGTCCGGGGAGAGGAAGCATTAAGCCGACTTTAAAACCCTCCCTTCCAACTACACTCCTCCTTATCCAATAATGGATGGGATTCCTTGTGGATTCAAATTATCTTCTGTTCTACCACTCCTTTGTGGCATTAACTAGGCAATATGCATAATTTAATTAATGATGTGAATGCATAGCTTAATTTCTTTTATTAGTTCATGCAAAAAAATAACTATATATATACATATATGCTTAATATAGAAGAGCAAAAGATGAAAGAAAGACACGAAATTGTTAGGATATAATTAAACACGTTTAAAAATAGCGGGAAAAACTAATCTGTCAACTTGTCGCGAATTGAGGCATCATCAGGGTAGAAGGAGAGGAGATAAACAACACACGCACATATAAATATATAACGAACAAAATCCAGCACATCTCAAATCCACAGTCCAAAAAGACACCAACCAGAGACAGCACCCCATCCCGAGACACCCACATACATACTGAAGGATAAGAGAGGTAACATGACAACAGCTGGAAAAGATAAAATTAAAAGCAGCTGACAATCAGGAAATATACATATTAAATAACCAAAAATGTGCAAAATATCACAAAAATAAATGAAATAATAAAAAGAAAAGAAATATACCGAGCTCAAAATAAGTATTCGTACTTAAGTATTATTTTTTCGGATAAGGTAATGTATTGAACATACATTTTCTGATGAATATGATAAAAAACAACATTACGGTTTAATTTTTACGGGTAAAGGAAATTAGAAATCCGTTCAATCTAATTAACAACAAAAATTGAACATTTCATCTTGGCTAGGTTTTTTAATCATTTCGATTTACGATCCATTTTGGAGAATTATTGTTTAATTCGGATCATTTGCTTATTTTGGGTTTGTATATGAATGAGAGTTTATGTATTAAGTGAAAACCATGAGCTGAAAACAAACTTATTAGTTGTTTTTTTTTTTTTGGATTTTTAATATACACCTTAGGGTCGCTAGAAGTGTCCAAATGTACATAATTTTATGTAGTTAAAATTTGAAAAAGATTGGTTCTCTAGTTTTCGCGATTAGCGGTTACAAACGGAAAACGGACTGTCCTTTGATATAGTATGATATATAATAGTATGATATCCTCACCCTGCTTTCTTCCTTCTTCTTCTTAAGTACAAGATCTCAGCCATTTTGTATGTTTCTAATTACTGAACTGCTTCCCTGACTTCATCGTAATTCACCTCGCTAACATATAATAAAAAAATTATATTTCTTCATTTATTTCTTCACCTTTTCCATGATCAATCTTACGCATATTCTTAATGAATATATATCAAAAATGGATGTTCATTTCATTAAACTCTGCCAAGAACGGTCACAAGGCCGTATGCAAAAGGAAGAGAAGGAGGAATTACCTCTTTAAAAAACCCGGGTTCAGCTGGCTCCAGTTAGGATCCTAACTCACTCCCTGGAGTTACAGGTGAAACCCGGCTAATGATCTTAAGGGCGGAAGAGAATCAAGTATTATAACGATCAAGTCGAAAGCTGTGATCTAATTAAAGCAGTAAAAATTGAAATTACGGTAATACCCCGACCTCAACTGAAAAGGTATCTGGTTATGTTTTTTTTTTATATCTTGGACGAACGTAATGAGCGGTAGTCGACTGGAGTACGGCGACCTTCGTGTAAGTTCGACCTGAGCCAGTGATAAGGCATCCCAAATTTAAAGTTGTACCGCCATTTTTTTCAGTTTTATTATCTCTATTGGAGTGATCCCTTTTTCTGGAGAAGTACTGAACCAATTAACAAAACTGAACCAATTAATGTTGCCACGCGCCTCTTGATTCCGTCAGATATGCCATTCCATTTAAAATCTTTGCAGTTCAAGCGGAACCTGCAAATCCGGTGAATAAGATTGAAACCATCAACAAAGCAGAGGGCCAACGGCTACATGTGTGTGAGCTAAATTCCGAAAGTTTATGGAATTTCAATTTACATCTCAAGCCTCTGGGCACGGACAGCTTTATGCAGCCTCTTCTTGTGTCGGAAACATTTTGAAATATTCTTTTCCGCACCAGCCGGAAAAATAAAATAATACTGTGTATCCAAAATTACTTTGATAAACATAATTAATACACAAACACTTTCTTTGTTACAACTTTAAAATCGGGACGCATTATCACTGCCTCCCGCCGAAGTTACCTGAAGATCGCCGTGCTACCACTCTAGCGAAATCTGTGCTGACTAACTGCTTTGTACTAGATTCTTACATTCGTATTCAAGGAAATTATTAAAATTATTACTGCTTTAATTATATATAATTTAAAATTATTAGTACTGTCGACTTCATGAGGAATTTTTCCAAGGCATAGGCCATCTGTCTATTTCATCTAATAGATGTGAGGCTGTCCCAGTCGAGTCCCGCACAACTTTTAAAGTGGTATTGATAAACTTTTCAACATCAATATTGTTGACAGAGAAATTTTTGGAATTTCTCTAGTTTTTCCCATCCGAAGTTCTCGCAACCAGTATGAATCTGAAAAATTTGATATTCTGTTAGAATATAATGTTACTTCTGCTGAGGTTTCACCTATATTTTATTTTTTTAATTTATTTTTTTAAACAAAATTAAGGTGCTCGAAATTACCGTCGCCTAACTTTATCTTGCGTTGATAGTATTGCTACCTGCTAAAAAGCAGTAAAATGTTCTGATATTTCGGCTCAGTATTTTTCAACTATAGATTGATAAGAAACTGGTTATAGTTTTTAATCAACTTTAGAACTTGGGGTTATCGGTTCTTGTGAGAAAAAAAACCGGTTACCTTCAATTATAACCGATTGGTTTCAACTGCTACAAATACCCGGTTTTTGGAAAAACCGGTTATTTTAAATGACACAAATTCTAGAAATTACTGATTATGCTACAACTACTGAACCCGCACTAGCGCTATTTGTGCTAACTAATTGATATTTATTCAAGTGTAAAATTCGTATTCATTGGAATTATTACTGCTTTAGTTAGATATTATTTAAAATTATCAGTGCAGTCGACTTCCGGTGGTTTGGGGAAGGAAGTCGATAACACTAATAATTTTAAATAATATCTAATTAAAGGAGTAACCATTTTTAAAATTCCAATGAATCAGAATTTTATAATTGAATACAAAGCAGTTAGTTAGCACAAATGATGTTAGAGAGCGCTAGTACGGCGACTATTACTGATAAGGCGGCTGTATTGTAAAGTACTATTTCTTGTTTTTAAAGGATTAATTTTGCATCCTGTATTTATTTATCAGATTTTGGGCAACTTCGACTGGAACCAGTGATAATACTTCCCGATTGTAAAGTTGTACCCTTTCTTTCTTTTAGTAGTATAACAACGAATGCCGAGTACTTGTACTAAATATAATATCGCATTAAATTGAAGACGAAGTCGCGGGCTACAGCCTGTATAATAATATTAATAATAATAATATCTATGTATTGTTATTATTAATATTACTACTTGATGCTGTTTGTTTACTGAAACGTGTCTGATGAGTGGCGATATGTCTATGTTTATTTGTATCCTTCACTTTAATTGGAAGTGATATAAATTTCTGCTATCAAGGACATGAAGATAGCTCAATCTCCTAACATCTCTGTGATTCCCATAGACCTAATAGCTGTTTCCTTTTAGATTCTCATATTCATGACTGGTTTTTGAATTTTATATATATTGTAATAATTACAAATTTTAATTATATATGAGCACATTATAAAATAAATATACTATCAGATTAGAAAACATATAAAACATATCTGATGTGGGCAACACATGACTTCCTTGTACGCCTATTAAATTATAAATCCGTGGCTCAAAAAGTGATACTGAATTTGGTTAATAGTTTCCGAAGATTGCAGTAAAAACGACACTCGGCGTCCCGACATCCATCTATTGACACACACACAAAAATATACTCTTGTTTCTGGAGGTCTCATTCCGTTATTATATGTCGTTTTCCTTCAGTTGGTAACTAGTTTCCAAGAGATTTCTTCATGTTCCCTGACAACAATAAAACTGTCTATGTCACTTGATAAAGCATTAGAAATCGACAATATCAACATTTTAAGCGGAAAAACCCACATAACTTATATCTTATTTTCATGCTGTATACTTGTTGATCTCACAAATAGGGAGGAAAACTAGTATTTTACACTCAGTTTTAACACTTAAAACAAGTAATAAAAATGTTTAATTGGATTGGAAACCAAATTGCGTTTGTAACCTTTATTACCGAAACATATTATTTATGTATATAATTTAAAAATAATTTTTGATGTAAGCTTATATGACCTTCAAGTAAAATACCCTTTTCGGCACACCAATTTTAACCAAAATATAGTAAATACATTCACATCAATATAAAAGTCCTATTTACCAAATTTGAGATATTTTACATTACATTTTAATATCATTTTTGATGAAAGTCTAATATGACCTTCCAAATATGGTTTTCCAATTTAGACCAAAATTTAGTATGTTACTTAAATCAATATATAAGTTATACATACCAAATTGAGAAGTTTTGCAAAGTATTTTAATATGATTTTTGATGGAAATCAATTATCACCTTCAAGTAAAGTACCACTTCCGGTGATCAAGCAATGACCAAAAAGGGAGGTTCACAACTAGATTTTAGAAAAATCCTAAATACAAAATTTTAACTTTCTACGGCTAACCGTTTTTGAGTTGATGCGAAATACGTACGAACGTACGTAGCTACAGACGCCACGACGAAACTAGTCAAACTGGAATTAGGGATGGTCAAATGGATATTTCCGTTGAAATATGAAAACAGAAAATTTTCGCGATTACAATATTTCCTTTACTCATTACAAGGAAGTAAAATCAGAGACGCTTTCTGCTGAACCCAGGCCAGGAGCAAAATAATTCAGCGAGCCCTCATTCCATATTTCACTCACTCAGTATTTTACACTTACATTTTAACACTTAAAACAAGTAATAAAAATGTTTAATTGTATTGGAAAACAAATTGCGTTTGTAACCTTTATTAACGAAACATATGATTTGTGTATTTAATTTAAATATAATTTTTGATGTAAGTTCATTATGACCTTCAAGTAAAGTATCTCTTTCGGCTTTTCAATTTCAACCAAAATCTATTATGTTATTCATATTAAAACATAAGTCCTATATGCCAAATTTGAGAAGTTTCACATTATATTTTAATATAATTTTTGATGTCTATATGACCTTCAAATAAAGTACCGCTTCCGCGATTCACAATTAAGGTACACTGGGTAGGGTCATCACTCCTACGCCCGGTCTGTGTGAGTAGCCTCCAGTAGGCTGACAGGCCTCACATACCCGAAGGGTGGGGTGATAAATTTCTTGAATTATTACTTTAATTAAATTAAAGTAGTGCCGGTGCCGGGATTCGAACTCACAATCTTTGGGTTTGTGAGATATATATATATATATATATATATATATATATATATATATATATATATATATATATATATATTCATACTTCGTACAACCAAAACTGGCCAAGATAAATTTTACTATTGCGACATATAGTCCCATATTTATAAAAGTTAAGGATTTCCTACCGAGTCAAAGGTAGAAGTATGGTTAAAAGTAAAGATGGAAGTATAAACTTTTCCTATTTTACATACTTATCCTAATTACCTTATACTTGTAAGGATATCCGCCATATCCTCCATATTATCCTTATTGTAAGGATATCCTCCATGGACAAATAAATGGTATCACAGCAAAGAAATAGTGTAAACTAAAGTGACCACATGTTTTACAATGGAATGTGGTACAGGCGCCCCAAAACAAATTAAATATTCAATTTTTTTTATCAAATATGTTCAGAAAACCAAAATAGAACAAAATACATACAGAACGTAAAATCTCTATAAGGCCAAAGAGAATCAGGCCAGTGGTCTCGGAAAAAAATCGCGGACGGACGAATATTTTTGTTATTTCGATTCTACGTATCTTGAAACGCAAAACCTCAAATTTTTAAGAGAGGTTAATTTTTTTTTCTTCTTGATTGATTATAAAGGTTAATTATTGTAAATGATAAACCAAAACACAAATTTTAAATTTCCTGCTTTCCTATGGGGAATCGAACCACGGTTCATATGTATTAAATCTCTATGTAAATAAATTGTTTCAGAACTATTTTTTTCCTAATAAAATGTAACACCGAATATTTGTTATATACTAAAATTTGCGCAATTTAAATTTTACTAATTTATATATTTCAGCTAATTTTAATACTTTGGGACTGATTGGCTTCAAATCTAAAAATATACAGTGGGCATTTTGAAAAATCGGCCATATAAAACCTACGCGAGTCCTGGGAGTGGTAGTTTTTCAGACAGCCAAGAAATATTTGTTTCCTTGTTTTTAGGCTCCATAAAGAAGATATATTTTATTGGATTTAAGTCGAACTTAAGTTTAAATTATAAAATAATGAGGTATAATTTAAATTATGAAACAATGTGTATAATAAGACTTACGATAACGATCGATACAAGTAAAGTATGGATACTTTCCTCTCTATATCGATTAGTTTTGGTATCGATACGACTGATTCAATATTCCTTCCGGTATTTAATTTAAGTGCTTAAATTAGTGCCGGTATCGATACATTCACAGTATCGAATTTCCATAGAAGCAGATAACCTGGAATTGTGGCAGGGGACAGCATAGTCGAAAATTGACATTCTGTCAGAGGGAGGGAGGGGGGGGGAGTAAAGCTTAATTTTACCGCCCCTTCTTTCATTCTCCTCCCAAAAAAGAAAACACTTTTATAACAGTACTTTAGGTAATATTTTAATTTAGAAATAAATATCATCATCTCATAATAAAAACTGTCAAAAAGAAGAAACAAATATTTTTTACTTAACTTAAAAATAAACATTCACTCGAAATTTACCACCCTCTATTTTCTGCCGCTTGGCGCAAGTGTTTTGCCCCCCTAGTTCCTGGGGGACTGCAATCTTGAAATTTGCCCCAGGCGCCAGTTGGCTTAACTACGCCACGGTGGCCAATAGCTTCTGTATCGTTATATATCAACAACATATAATTGTTGCTTTAATTTTAGTGCCAAACAGCAATTGCTCTGCTGTTATTCTTGCCATATATATTTATAATTATTAATATATATGGCTCCTATAATAACGTCAAACAAACTTTAAAATATCTGATGTGGACAACACATGGCTTGCTTGTACGCCTAGTAAACTATAAATCGGTGGCTCAAAAAGTGATCCTCAATTTGGTTACTAGTTTCCGAAGATTGCAGTATCTCAAAAACAACACTCGGCGTCGCGACATCCATCTATTGACACACAAACACACAGACATACTATTGTTTCTGGAGGTCTCATTTCATTATTATATTTCGTATTCTTTCAGTAGGTAACAAGAGATTTGTTCGTGTTCCCTGACAACATTAGAACTGTCTATGTCACTTGATAAAGCATTGGAAATCGACAGTTTCAATATTTTAAGCGGAAAAATCCACTCAACTTATATCTTATTCTCCTTCTGCATACTTGTTGATCTCACAAATGGGGAGGAAAACCAGTATTTTAGACTCAATTTTAACACTTAAAACAAGTAATAAAAATGTTTAATTGGATTGGAAACCAAATTGCGTTTGTAACCTTTATTACCGAAACATATGATTTCTGCATTTAATTTTAATATAATTTTTGATGTAACTTCATAATGACCCCTTAACGAACTCTTTTCGGCTCACCAATTTAAAGCAAAAGCTAGTAAATACATTCATATCGATATAAAACTCCTATTTATCAAATTTTAGATAATTTACATTATATTTTAATATAATTTTTGATGAGTCTAATATGCCCTTCAAGTAAAGTACCGCTTCCGGTTTTCCAATTTAAACCAAAATCTAGTATGTTATTGAAATTAATATATGAATAATAAACACTAAATTTGAGAAGTTTTACATAGTATTTTAATATAATTTTTGATGGAAATCAATTATGACCTTCAAGTAAAGTACCACTTCCGGTGATCAAGCAGTGATCAAAAAGGAAGGTTCACAACTAGATTTTACAACAATCCTAAATACAAAATTTCAACTTTATACGGCTAACTGTTTTTGAGTTATACGAGATACGAACGTAGGAACGAACGTACGTACGTACAGACGCCACGACGAAGGATTCAGGGATGGTCAAAATGGATATTTCCGTCGAAATCTGAAAACATAAAATTTTCGCGATTACAATACTTCCTTTACTGCGTACAACAGATGTACAATGTCAGCCATTCATCACCTTGTTAAACTTGTCCAGGAAAATATCGATGACTTCAGCATGTTTGGTAAACTTGATTTCAGAGTGGAAAGGGTGAGTAGCAGGCAGAAGGAGCATTTCTATTTTGCTATTAATAAATTAATAAATCGGGATGTATGAGCCCTACTCCTGTACATTACCGACCTGTGGAACCCTCTAGGTGGCATATTGGATCTCTACCTGAGTCTTTCTTTGAATCATATTGGGCGTGTTTTAGGAAACCAATTGGTAATTTAAAACATAATATTTAAAAATAGTCTGCACTGTTAAATGTACTTATTACTTCCTTGCACTGAGTAAAGGAAATATTGTAATCGCGAAAATTTTCTGTTTTCAGATTTCAACGGAAATATCCATTTGACCATCCCTGAATCCATTTTGACTAGTTTCGTCGTGGCGTCTGTACGTACGTACGTTCGTACGTATTTCGCATAACTCAAGAACGGTTAGCCGTAGAAAGTTGAAATTTTGTATTTAGGATTGTTCTAAAATCTAGTTGTGAACCTCCCTTTTTGGCCACTGCTTGATCACCGGAAGTGGTACTTGAAGGTAATAATTGATTTCCATCAAAAATTATATTAAAATACCTTGCAAAACTTCTCAATTTGGTATTTATAACTTATACATTGATTTAAATAACATACTAAATTTTGGTCTAAATTGGAAAACCATATTTGGAAGGTCATATTAGACTTTCATCAAAAATGATATTAAAATATAATGAAAAACATCTCAAATTTGGTAAATAGGACTTTTATATCGATATGAATGTATTTACTATATTTTGGTTAAAATTGGTGAGCCAAAAAGGGTACTTTACTTGAAGGTCATAATAAGCTTACATCAAAAATTATTTTTAAATTAAATACATAAATCATATGTTTCGGTAATAAAGGTTACAAACGCAATTTGGTTTCCAATCCAATTAAACAATTTTTTTACTTGTTTTAAGTGTTAAAATTTAGTGTAAAATATTGGTTTTCCTCCCTATTTCTGTGTGTGTCAATAGATGGATTTCGCGACGCCGAGTGTTGTTTTTGAGATACTGCGATCTTCGGAAACTAGTAACCAAATTCAGGATCACTTTTTGAGCCACCGATTTATAGTTTAATAGGCGTACAAGGAAGTCATGTGTTGTCCACATCAGATATTTCGTGTAATTACTCTGAGTTTAATAAAATTATATAAATCAAATGATATGTTCCTTGATTGTATGCATGTTTAAATGACTCAGAGCCAGGGCTGATTTTTCATTTTTTTTGTTTATAACTTAATTTGGTTACAGTTTGTACACTTCATTGTTTTTAACTTATTTGATAATTTTTTAATTGGTATTAGATATTTATAGTTATTTTATTGTATAATTTGTTATTTAATATTATATTTATGTTAGGCAATATTTTGTGATGTTTTATCACCTGTAATTGAGCTTTAGTCTGTTGGTAGCTGTTCATAAATAAATAAATAAAATATAAAACTTTAAAATTTATCTTGGTAAATTGTAATTTTGTGCCGACGATACATATATTATATTCCTCTTTGAAACCGTATTAAATGTTTGCACAGTTTGCTATCATACTATAACGGGATAAGGTCAAAGAGTCTTTCGCTGTCGAGATAAAGATATCGTGAAGATATATATATATACATATACATCTATATATAGGCCTAATCTCACTGAAGCTCTTTCATTGTATCCACTGTACAGCCAGGAACTCCATCATGAGGGTGTTACTGTTTATCTTTTCACTTGCTATTGTAAGTTTAATAATTTTTAAAAGCTTTTTAAGACTCCACAAAGATAATTCAACAATCCTAATTATTTCTTGAATGCATAGAAATATGTATAAATAAATATTTTTTCTTGTTTTTGTAAAAAAAAAAAAATCTAGTGTGATTCAGAACATTAGAATTATTTCCTTTGCGAAATGCACATACATGGCGGAAGTAGATTTGTAAGCAGAAGAGCTAGAGAAGTAATACCTAGTTTGTGTTCTGATTGGTGATTGTGAAGAAAATTTGATTATTTCAGAGAAATTTGGAAACGTATCTTCGATTCTTTTAAATCTTTATACAGGTATGAGAATATTTGTATGTATGATGGTATCAAATTACAGTGGTTAAAATTCCTTCTCAAAATTAAAACTAATCAAGTATGAACTGAGAAGTTGAATGCATCAAGATAGTTCGAAGTTTTTATCTGATATAGGTAGAAAGTGATGTATTCGAAGAAATCTATTTTGAACAAGTAATTCATGATTTTGTTCATCATAAAATCAAGAAAAATACCTTTTGTAAATTTAAAAAAAAAATTGTTGTCACTTTTATAATTTTAAATGAAATAATTTTATGCTAGTTAAAATTATTTCATTTAAAATTTGAAAAGTAACAAAAAAAATTTTTAAAAATTCACAAAAGGTATTTTTCTTGATTTTATGATGAACAAAATCATGAATTACTTGTTCAAAATAGATTTCTTCGAATACATCACTTTCTACCTATATCAGATAAAAACGACTGCTAATCATAAATCACGAATATACATCTTGTAAATTCTTTTGTTACTCTTCAAATATTAAATGAAATAATTTAGCTAGTATGTTGTTTATTTTTGTTTATAATACAATTTTGTTCAAAAAATAAATTCAGAAATCTTGAGGGGCCCCATATCTTAAAGTGCCATGGATCCGTAATCGATGAGAGATGGCCATGTTCAAAAATATCCGTAGATATTTTATTAATGATTTTAATATCTTTTATAATGCCTTACCTTATGTGAATATGTTTTAAGATTTTGATATTCATGTTTGGTTCGAAATAATTGCAAGAATTGTTTTAATTATTTTTTATTGCTTTAAGTAAAATAAGGTTAAACTTTACGGAATTTAATTTCAAAACCTGCTTGCTTATATATTTTAATGCTTTTGTATTATATATTGTTTGTATATACCTAAATCTATTTATGTTACTTTCATCTCTTTATATCAATATGATGTATATTAGTAGTAAGGGAAAGTATTTCGATTATTGAAAAATTTCGAATCCGAATTTTCAACTCGAAATACAGGTTTTAAGTTCCCCTGAGTCCAAACAACCAACTTTCCCAAAATTGTCTGTGAGCAGCCTAGCACAAAAACGGAATGTTGTATGAAACTGAAATTCCGTATTGGAGATAAATATACGCCTGTGATCTTACAGCAAATTTTTCTCAAAAATCGACTTACCATAAATGCCACTTTATATGAACGATTTCACACATTTATACAATTTTCTCGTGAACGATGTTATTCTAATGTACAATTAAATGGTCTTTAATATCGGCTTGGTCTTATCCTCATTGAAGTAGTCTTATAGGATTTAAGTTTAACTTTGATTCTTACTTTATTTTTAACACATTAGTTATATATTGCATATTTCATCATACTTATTGCTGTACGAAATGAATGGGAAAATAAACAAAAATATTATAGAAAATACAGATTCATCGAGTAAAGGAATTATACATCATTCAGTTCGATAACCTGAGTTGCTTTGCCCTGGCTGAGTGGAATGAAAGAAAAGGAAAAAAAAAAATTTTTAAACAAAAAAATCATTTTTTTATTGTAAAGGTAATACTATTATAAATGTGATTTCATTACTTATACATGGTTAAATAACAGAAACAAAACTAAAAACGATAAACATAATTTGCATAACGTGAAACATGAATTTCCCGATTGTATACAGATATACATGTTTTATAATCGTACTATTTTTCCAAGTGTTTTCAAACAATCGGAGAAAGCCACGAAAAATATCTTTTAAAACCATAGGTTATCAGAAAAAAATGTGTTTTTTTTTAAATTAAGTCACATATTTCTATCGTATTTTTCAAGTTGAAAATTGAATTATGATTTTCTATCATAAAAACATCTTGAAACATTTTCTAAAGGCATTTTTGAATTACTTCAATTAATTAGAACTCTTTGAGAGCGGTGAGGGGGGGGGGGGGGGGGGGGGGCTACCAGAACTATCAACGAAACAACCGGTTACAAAACAAACTTTTGACTGCAAATATTCCAAAGTTAAAGGTGAACAAAAATTCTCGGTATTCGACTACATTGTTTAGAATTCGTTTCATTTCATTATACGTTATCTAGGAACATAATCAAAATGATAATAAATTTATCAAAACGACAATGAAGCTTCACGTTTTTGCAATTGTTTTTCCTTAATCTCTGATTTTATTAACAAATGACGCTTACACACAATAATTTTATTCTTGTTAAAATGTTTTTGTTGTGAACTTGCTTCCACATGTATGATCTTGTCATGACAAAAATTATATACCTATTTTTAAAAATCGTTTTCCCTATTTTTTCCCTTTAGGGGATATATACGCAGGCTGAATTTTTATATTTATCGATGATTTGGTTATGGTTCTGTTAATTTTCAATATAAATTAAAATAATTATGATAATAGGCATTTAATATTCCCATTAACCTATAAATAACCTAATTAATATTCTATGTAATATATTTGAATTTTTTTTTTTTTATCAGTTTTTCAATATAACCTCTTAGATTGCTTATTTTTAGACAAAAAATAGTTCATGTTACTGTTGAAATAAATTTTACTCATTGAAAGTTAGCTTAAGAACAATAGGTCGATGATAGGAGAAATAACTTTATGAAATATGCCAGAACCAATCATACTGCCAATCATCGGTTATAACTAGAGATGTGACAGCCGCTAGTGGTAACAGTGACAAGTTGTTCCTGTTCCACAGATGTACTTGAAACTTTTAGCTGATACTTTTTGTCACATATTCCAAGCTTTTTTTTTGTGATTATTTAATGTTTTTTCCTACCCCTGCTCAGGAAAACAAAACGGGTAAACCTATAGGTTACCTGGCACCCTATCTAACTAGAGAGGGTAGTAAATCAGATTTTTTAAAATTGGTATTTTTTGTCAACTTCATGATACTCTTCCAGGATGTCAAAGAAATAAGTATTTATAGACGATATTTTTTGTTTTTTTAAAATATGATTGATAATGGTTTTGTTGTACCCGTTATTTTTTGCAATGGAATATATTATTTCAATTTCTTTATTATAATTCTTTTTATTTATGTTCAAAAGACGTTTAGTCATAATATTAAAGACTGCGAGTTTATGTGCTATCGGTCTCCTAGCACCATTGTTTATAACGACATCCGTGTGGGTGGGTTTTCGGTAAATTCCAAATTCATGATGTTTGTTTTTTATTGAGATTTCTACATCTAAAAAGTTTATGGTTTTGTTGTTTTCCAGTTCTACTGTGAATTTAATCTAGGGATGAATTTCGTTTATTTCCTTTAAAAAATTATTTATTTGTCTGGTCATACCAGGCCATAGGCATATAATGTCATCTACATACCGATACCTGTATATGATATGTTGAGCTAATTGAGAATTGTTTGGTTCAAGAATTTTTTGTTCTAATTTGTCCATAAATCAGCCAGAAGGGGTGAGAGAGGGGAGCCCATCGGTAAGCCTTCTTTCTGTTTGAAGAATTTTCCATCAAATTGAAAATAACTATGTTTTATACAAATATACATCAAATTGTAAAGATCTAGTTTTTCTAGTGGTGCTAGATTCGATCGGAAGATTAACTGTTCTAAAATTTCTATTGTTTCTAGTGGTGGGATACTTGTGAAAAGATTTGTGACGTCGTGTGTTTCTGGAACTGAGGATGAATGTATAACATTCGAAACTAGTTTTCAATAAGACAAATTTATAGAAGTGGCAAATAATTTATTCAATCCCTAATTTAATTTTTTTATTTTTTTTTTTATTTAGACCGTCATTCAGTGAATAAAACATGTTAATGCTATGATATGATAGGTATTTCTAAAAATATTGCATAAAATACAATTATAAAACTGTTGAATTTTTTATCAGGGAGGGGGGATGAAAGAAGGGGAGGCAAAATTACGCTTGTCCCTCCCCTGGAAAAATCCTACATCCGGTCCTGGTCGCAGGTAAAACTTGTTGAATCGATTTATAAAGTTGAAATTTTGTATTTAGGATTGTTGTAAAATCTAGTTGTGGAACTCCCTTTTTGGTCACTGCTTAATCACCGGAAGTGGTACTTTACTTGAAGGTCATAATTGATTTCCATCAAAAATTATAATAAAATACTTTGAAAAACTTCTCAAATTTGGTATTTATAACTCATATATTGATTTAAATAACATACTAGATTTTGGTCTAAATTGGAAAACCGGGAGCAGTACTTTACTTGAAGGTCGTATTAGACTTTCATCAAAAATTATATTAAAATATAATGTAAAACATCTCAAATTTGGTAAATAGTACTTTTATATCGATATGAACGTATTTACTAGATTTTGGTTAAAATTGGTGAGCCGAAAACGGTACTTTAGTTGAAGCTCAAAATAAGCTTACATCAAAAATTATATTTAAATTAAATTGATAAATCATATGTTTCGGTAATAAAGGTTACAAACGCAATTTGGTTTCCAATCCAATTAAACATTTTTATTACTTGTTTTTAGTGTTGAAATTGAGTGTAAAATACTGGGTTTCCTCCCCATTTGTGCGTGTGTGTGTCAATAGATGGATGTCGCGACGCCGAGTGTCGTTTTTGAGATACTGCGATCTTCGGAGACTATTATATATAACCAATTTCAGGATCACTTTTTGAGCCACCGATGTACAGTTTAATAGGCGTACAAGGAAGTCATGTGTTGTCCACATCAGATATTTTTTTTAGAATACGAGATGGTTGGCTACGCTCAAAAATGAATTGGTATTTACGAGTCTTTTCGTTATTTAACTAATGTTAAAAGTTTCACGACCTTTTCATTTCGTCAACATGTATTACTCAACTATTGTGTATTCGAAATACAGTCAAACAGTTCGAAAAATTGATTTTTTTCGCCTCCTGGATGCGGCATGGGAAACTTTTAACTTTGAAATGTAAAAAAAAATCTAATAAATAAATACAGGATGCAAAATTAATCCTTTAAAAACAAGAAATAGTACTTTAAAATACAGCCGCCTTATCAGTAGTAGTCGCCGTACTAGCGCTCTCTAGCACCGTTTGTGCTAACTACTTTGTATTCAATTATAAAATTCGTATTCATTGGGCTTATTAAAATTATTACTCCTTTATTTAGATATTATTTAAAATTATTAGTGTTATCGACTTCCTTCCCCAAATCACTGGAAGTCGACTGCACTGATAGTTTTAAATAATATCTAATTAAAGCAGTAATAATTCCAATGAATACGAATTTTACACTTGAATACAAAGCAATTAGTTAGCACAAATGGCGCTAGTTTGAGTAATTTAAAATGACCGGTTTTTCCAAAAATCGGTATTTGCAGCAGTTGAAACAAATCGATTATGATTGAAGGTAACCGGCTTTATTTCACACAAGAACCGATAACCCCTAGTTCTAAAGTTGATTAAAAACTGTAACCAGTTTCTTATTAATCTATAGTTGAATAATACTGAGTCGAACTATCAGAACATTTTACTGTCAACAGTTAACTGGATCGTATTGAAGTATTTTAGGAGCTTTTTAGCAGGTAGCAATACTATCAACGCAAGATAGAGTTAGGCGACGGTAATTTCGAGCACCTTAATTTTGTTTAAAAAAATAAAATATAGGAGAAACCTCAGCAGAAGTAACATTATATTCTAACAGAATATCAAAATTTTCAGATTCATACTGGTTGCGAGAACTTCGGATGGGAAAAACTAGAGAAATTCCAACAATTTCTCGCAGTCAACAATATTGATGTTGAAAAGTTCATCAATACCACTTTAAAAGTTATACGGGACTCGACTGGGCCAGCCTCACATCTATTAGATGAAATAGACAGATGGCCTATGCCTTGGGAAAATTTATCATGGTCCGAAAGTAATTGCACGTTTGAATTCCCCAGTCGGAATAATTTGAAGGAAATATTTCAGACGAATCTGATGACACTAGAAGAACCAGTGACGAAGAGAGTTGAATATCTAAGAAAGAGACAAGTGGAAATATCCTCATCCCTCAGCATGATAGGCTCCATAGCTCATTTCAAAAACCGAAGCTGTTCCATCTCCAGCGACGATTGTCATGAGAAGATAGATTCGTGGATAGAAGAAAACATATCCGGTCTTAAGTGTAAATTAGTGAAAAACTGTCGAAAACATGTCATCACCAAAAGGTCAAATTTGGCTTGTTCCGTAAATAATTTCATGTGTCGTAATGGAGAATGTATCAATGGTGAGAACGTATGTGGCGGAGCCTGGACCTGTCAGGACGGAAGTGATGAGACACCGCAATGCCGGAAATTTTGTTTCAACAGCTTCCATTGCAGGAATTTGAAGTGCGTCGATAAACTAGCCGTATGTGATGGTAAGGACGATTGCGGCGATAACTCGGACGAAGCAGGCTGCGCCGGCAGGCACAAGAACTCCTCGCACAATTGCAATTTGGATCTGGGACTGTTCCTGTGCAAGAACAACAACTGCATTCCTCTGGGAGAAGCGTGCGATGGTGTCGACGGATGCGGGGACGGTTCTGACGAGGACGGGCTATGCGGCAGCGGTTGTCCTGGGCGGTGCGAAGACCTCAGCGGTGTTTGCTTGACCACTCCTCGTGGTCCTGTCTGCATCAACAAGTGTCCTCCAGGTTCTGTACATACGGCCTCCGGATGTAAGCCGCCTCCCGAACCACTGCCTACAACTGTGGAAGAACTGGTAGAGGAAATGTCTGAAATCGTAGCGAGGTACATTTCTTCCGTCTACCAATTGAAACAGGAAACTTTCTCTAGGCTGTTCAAAGCCTCTGCGGACTTTTCCCAATGTTACGGTGATAAGTCGTTGAATAAAATAATTAGACTCACTAATTACAATGAAACATATAATTCTAATAATACTTACAAATATAAAAATGAATAGCCTCATTTATCCTTAATATTTAGTAGACAAACACAAAAAAAATACTTGAAAAAAACAACAACTAGCCTATCAAAGTTTCGCCCTCCTGGCATTACAGGACAGATAAAGATCAATTAAATGCAGAACAGAGATACCACATCTCACATCAACCATCTGAAAAAGACTAAGTGAGACCTTTGTCATTATATATTGAAGTATATGTTAAATTGTCTCCCGTTTGATAAGTACTTTTTATACTGTTCTTCTTATCTTATCTTATTCTGCTCTGATGGCGCTGAATTAGACCAGTTAGTTATTTAATGGTGTTTGAGAGAGCTTTTTTTTCATTCTTCCAATAATCTCTTTTTTTAATAATTTTTCTCTTTTTTAAATTTTTTTATCTCATTAATTAAAAAAAAAAAATGTACTATAATATTTGAAAAATACAAACTTGTGACCATTATAGAACAATAAAAAAAAAAAAAATTAATGTTGTTATTTTGAATGTAGCTCCTTAAAATCTGTTTTCCTTTTCATCCTTCTTTAGATTTAGATTATATTTTAATTATAGCTCTCTTAGCAATTTCAAATATCTTGTCCTACAGCTGTGACCGCCTCAATACTCCATTAGCACACATGAAATTTTTTATTATTTCCAAGTTTTCGACTGATTGTCCTTCGCTTCTTCATAACTCTTGAGCTGGACGCACACTATGTAACAAAATACATAATATAACAGGTTTTATAAAAGTTGTTTAAGATTTTTATGAATGCGAATGAAAAATGTTATACAGCAAACAAAAAACACCATAAAATGGTAGCTAATATATATACATATTATTATATAATATATATATTAACTCAAAATATGGTTGATACATTTTATGACGTTGCACTTGCATTCATTTATCTCCAAATGTTTTACGTATATAAATATCTAAGTACACTTAAGTTGTTTTTGCCGAAGTATTTTTTATACTTACTTTATAATTTACACTTATAGTTTTTTTATATGATTTACACTTATTGTTTTTTACTTCCTTGCACGAAGTAAAGGAAGTATTGTAATCAATAAAATTTTCGGTTTTCAGATTTCAACGGAAATATCCATTTTGACCAGCCATTTTCACTATTTTCGTCGTGGCGTCTGTACGTACGTACGTTGCTATCTCGCATAACTCAAAAACGGTTAGCCGTAGAAAGTTGAAATTTCGTATTTAGGATTGCTGTAAAATCTAGGTGTGAACTTCCCTTTTTTGTCATTGCTTGATCACCGGAAGTGGTACTTTACTTGAAGGTCATATTAGACCTTCATCAAAAATTATATTAAAATATAATGTAAAACATCTCAAATTTGGTAAATAGGACTTTTATATCGATATGAATGTATTTACTAGATTTTTGTTAAAATTGGTGAGCCGAAAAGGGTACTTTACTTGAAGGTCTTAATAAGCTTACATCAAAAATTATATTTAAATTAAACACAGAAATCATATGTTTCGGTAATAAAGGTTACAAACGCAATTTGGTTTCCAATCCAATTAAACATTTTTATTACTTGTTTTAAGTGTAAAATACTCGTTTTCCTCCCCATTTGTGAGATGAACAAGTCTGCAGCATCAGAATAAGATATAAGTTAAGTGGGTTTTTCCGCTTAAAATGTCGAAACTGTCGATTTCTAATGCTTTATCCAGTGATATTGACAGTTTTATTTCTGTCACGGAACATGAAGAAATCTCTTGTTACCTACTGAAAGAATACGATTTATAATAACGGAATGAGACCTCCAGAAATAAGAGTATGTCTGTGTGTGCCAATAGATGGATGTCGCGACGATGAGTGTCGTTTTTGAGATACTGCAATCTTCGGAAACTAGTAAACAAATTCAGGATCAATTTTTGAACCACCGATGTATAGTTTAATTGCCGTACAAGGAAGTCGTGTGTTGTCCACATCAGATATTTTATTTAATTAGATATTATCATTTTGATATAAAATACACATATAGTAGAGAATCAAAGAGACAAATATAAGTATTTTCTATTTTCAACTTCTTAGCAACGTCATAATGATAAAAGAAAAAAGTTGTTTTTTAAACATTAATTCCCATTTAGTTATGTCTAATTCTAACTTAAATAAAAAAAAAATACTAAAAACATTAAATAATTTGTGATAATTAATTAAAATCGAAAGACAATTGAAAATTCACACACACACACACGCAAGCACGCACGCACGCACACACACACACACACACACACACACACACACACACACACACACACACACACTTGAAAATTAAAATCAAACGATGAACTAACAAACATTCAGATGGAAGTAGTACTACTAAAAATATTATTAAGTATGGATAAGAAACAGGCATAATACTTTTAAATGAACTATAATGACTATTCGCAAACGAAGCTTTTTATATTCTGGATTTTGTTATAATTACTGTACTTAGCAGGTTTGAATTTAAAAACAAAAAGAATATAGATTGCACAGGCCAACGATGAAAAAACTTTTGTACTGAAAATACCTTATTCCTATAGTTTTTAGGGTGCTGAATCCAAATATGATATTAAAAAAACTGTATCACCCACAATTTCTTCACATTTTATTATTAAATTAAGCGATTTTTAAGGAATTGAACAGTTTTCAGGTTTAGACCTCATGAAACAATTAGGCCTTAAGTTAGGCCTCATAAAACAATTTGTAAAGGCTTTACCTAAAGATGGACCATGTTTCAAGTATCTCTGCCAAAAGTTTCCACGCCTTTTAGAAGCTAAACTAAAAGAAGGCGTCTTTGTCGGACCTGACAGAAAAATGATGTTTGATGTTAACTTTGAATCCACAATGACCTTAAATGAGAAAGAAGCATGTGTGTCATTCAAGCAAGTTGTTACAAAGTTCTTGGGAAATGAAAAAGACCCAGAGTATGTTTCTATTGTAGCTAACATGTTACAGAAGTTTAAAAAGTTAGGATGTTTGATGAGCCTAAACTAAAGGCCAGATTTAGATTCAGCATATATAAAGATCAACTATTAAAGTTAAAAAAGTTTTCAAAAAAAATTTCTTTGTTGGTCTGTGTTATTTTTACTATAATAATCTATATTTTCTTTGATTAATGAAAGCGGTTGTCATTTCATGATACAGTTTTATTTTAAGGGAACTGAAAATATTGATATTAGAAAAAATCTATCTGGATTTCACTTTTCAGTTTTGATAAGATTACTTTTATTTATTTAGTTTGGCTTTCGATTAATGTAATGCTACGCATTGTTCAAGCATATCATTGATTCATAAATAAATAATTAATAATATTTTAGTCTACAATACATCTTTAATTTAATTTTATCATGTTGAAGGTTGGTTGTACAAGTTTGGAATGGAAACCTCTGAAAACTTTTCAAGAAATCTTCTGGAAAGCGAAGCTTTCGGCTGATGATGGATTTGAATCAGTTGATGAAATGTTGTTCAACAGAACTGAAGACTCATTGAATTTAATAAAAATGATGGAAAATAGTGGCATGGCAATGTCGCGTTTTAATGAGACTCCAGAAAATTCGGAATGCCGTAGTAGATTTGAGAATGTGAAAAATAATTTCAGGAAGGAATACAACCGCCTGGAAGTGCCACTCTTACTGCGTATTGCAGAGATCAGGCAGAGACTATCAGGAATAAGTTCAACAATTATTTACTATCAGAGCATTGCCGATACCAAGTACTGGAGTTGCAGACTTTCGAAAAACCAGGATTGTGGAAATGTGGTTGAAAAGTGGCTAGAGCAGAAATTGCTGTCATTGTTCTGCGAAATGGTTCCATGTGAGTCGCATATTGTCAAAAAGAGGCAACTATTTTCTTGTGAAGGCAGGTTTATGTGCTCAAACGGACGTTGTGTTTTTAAGGAGGAGATCTGTGACGGATTCGACGATTGTGGAGACAACGCGGATGAAGAAGACTGTCCCAAGAAATTCTATAACAATCCAACCAACTGCACTCCTGAGAAAGGAGAATATCTTTGTGGCAACAGGAATTGCGTCTCTCGCTCCGTGGTTTGTGATGGAAATGATAATTGTGGAGACGGATCCGACGAATACAACTGTCCCAAGGGACTTTCGGTGCATTACAGTCCAAACAACTGCAGTCTCGAACTCGGAACGTACCTCTGTGACAACAAGAAATGCATCAACCTCTCTTCAGTGTGTGATGGAAAGGATGATTGTGGGGACGGGACAGACGAAGGAGGGAACTGCACTGAGAGTTGCCTGGAGGACTGTCACCCCAGAGGGGTCTGCTTCAGGACACCGCAGAGTAAGGACTGCCTCACCGGCTGCCCTAAAGGATTTTTCGAGACGGCTTCTGGTTGCCAAAGAAGAGTCGAACCTGATACATCGCCCGTGGCGCACCTCGTTCTCGATATGGAAAGATTGATTTCTCGGCATTCAGCTGCTTATCTTTCGCTTAAGACTAGAACCATTTCTGAAATAGTTATGCTTTCATTTATGACTGATTGTCGCAAACATAACTCAATGTTGGATAAGATAACGAAAATCAAAGATAAAACTTCCAATCAACAACAAACAAACAGCACAGGATTACAATAAAAACACAGATAATACGTTCCTTTTAGATTTAAACAATTACCAAAATAAATACATATATTGCTCATTAAAATTTGAAAAGCAGAATTATAGAATTTTAATTTTGATCTTTTATAACTCTAGTTTTATACCACTTTGTCCTGCATATTTTGTTGATTACAAGAAACTGAAATTTTCAGTGTTGTGTAAAATAATTGTAAACAAGCAGGATGAAAAGTAAACAAGGAGTTAGTATTGTTAACAAATAATAAAAAATACGCTAAAAATTCCTTTTTATGTTTCATTATATCATAGCTTCGATATTAAGCTCCTACTTCCACATAAATGCTCTTAAGTATTCTGCTTCATTCTAATAAAAAATTGGAATTTAATTATTTTAGATGAAGTTTATAATTTATTTGATTAATAAAGACGAAATAAACTTCATGCCATCGGCTCTGATGCCGATCAGGTACATATTTTAATGATTTATTGAGTTTATTAGTTGGAGTAAAGCAATAATCATACTAAGCTTCAGCAAAACTCAATAAATCATCAAAATATGTACCTGATGATAAAACGAATAACGAGGCGTTTGATGAAATAATAAAGATTTGTTGAAGCTAATTTAGCCTTTATTAATAAATAAAAAAAAAAAAGGCATTTCAAAGTTCAGAAAATAACAACGTTATTTCAGTTAAACGATTTTATTTTTCAGAAAAGAAATACTACAATGTACTTAGGCATTGAAAATAGAATAATATTAAACAGAAAAAAATATCTGATGTAGACAACACATTACTTCCTTGAACTATTAAACTAAAAATCGATGGCTCCAAAGATGATCCTGAATTTGGTTACTACTTTCCGAAGCAGTATCTCAAAAATGACACTCGGCGTCGCGACATCCATCTATTGACACACACAGACATACTCTTGTTTCTGGAGGTCTAATTCCGTTATTTATAGATTGTTTTCTTTCCTTAGGTAACTAGTGTCCAAGAGATTTCTTCATGTTCCGTGACATTAGAACTGTCAATAACACTAGATAAAGCATTGGAAATCGACAGTTTCGATATTTTAACCGGAAATACCCATTTAACTTATATCTTATTTTCCTGCTGCAGACTTGTTCAGCTCACAAATGGGGAGGAAAACCAGTATTTAACACTCAATTTTAACTATTGAAACAAATAATAAAATTGTTTAATTAGAGTAGAAAAAAAATCGCGTTTATAACCTATATCACCGAACCATGTGATCTCTGTAATAAATGTAGATATATCTTTATTATTATCATAATTTATTATGACCTTCAAGCAAAGTATCATTTACCCAAATTCGGCTCTTCAATTACAACCAAAATCTATTATATTACTTATATTGATATAAAAGTCTAATTTACCAAATTTGAGATGCTTTATATTATATTTTAATATAATTTTTGATGAAAGTCTGATATGACCTTCAAGTAAAATACCATTTCTTGTTTGCCAATTTTGACCAAAATTTATTACGTTATTTATGTTAGTATGCAAGTCTTAAATACCAAATTGGATAAGTTTTAACTTATATTTGAATATATTTTTTGATGAAAATCAGTAATGATCTTCAAATAAAGTACCACTTCCGGTAATCATGCAAAGACCAAAAAGGGAAGTTCACACCTAGATTTTACAGCAATCCTAAATACGAAATTTTAACTTTATACGGCTAACTGTTTTTGAGTTATGCGAGATCCGTACGAACGTACGTACAGACGTCACGACGAAACTAGTCAAAATGGATTCAAGGATGGTCAAAACGGATATTTCCGTTGAAATCTGAAAACCGAAAATTTTCGCGATTACAATACTTCCTTTACTTCGTACAAGGAAGTAAAAATACTAAGCTACAAATAAACTCTCTCTAATTTTACAAGCTTGCGAAATAAGATTTTTATCAACAATTTTTACATATTTTATAACAAGATTTTATTTTGGGCTCTCTTGATATTATATAATACTGATTCCATCACTAATGAGCGTGGGAACTATAGAAACATGTGTGCAACCAGTAGCACTAGAAAAGGGCCTGCAAGCAGGGCCGGATTAATCCATGTAGAGGACCCTAGGCAATGCGGATCTTGCTGCGTTTTTTTCTACATTCAATAAATTTTATTGCATAAGTATTATGGAGGAAAGTTTAGAGTTAATATCTAACTTATAATAGAGTTCATCATCGTGATCCAGTTCAGTTCAATACAGTTTTTACTATAATAAATCAAATTTAGTAAATAGATAAGTAACAATTATAAAAAATTTATGACAACGCCAAATATTAATACTTCTGTACTAATGTATGTTATTAAAACAAAGTAATGATAATGCTTATAAAATAACTCAATAACATTAAGTTTCCTATGTATAAGATATATATTTGCTTTTGCCTATATCTAGTTTCGTCGCTTTTCTGGACATTTATCTACGTATAACAGTGTAATACTCTTTTCTAAATATCAAACTCTGTTAAAATTTCGAAAAACTTCACACAGTTAAATATTGCAAAACTGTAATACTCAAATAAATTGTACATAATTCAACATATCAAGCGAGGCGGGAAATCTCTTAGTATGAAATAGGGAATTGCCTGCCCGACTGTGTTCTGATTCTGTTATTCCTGATTCCGGGTTGTGATGGCGGTAATTTTGTTCCAAGAATGTCCGTAATCGATGTATTAGTATTATTTTTTAATAACTTGCAGAAGTAACTTGCTATTGGTCTGAAGTTATGGGTATTACGTCACCGCCGCATACTAACAAGAGTGGGAGTGTCAAGATTCATTTCGCGGGATTGCCACGAAATAAATATTAACCGACCCAGGTGGGAATCGAACCCACAACGTTCCGAACCCAACGTCCTCTAATATATATATATATATATATATATATATATATATATATATATATATATATATATATATATATAACAAGAGCATGTTATGAAAACATTATTAGTGCTTGGTTCTATTGACCGTTAGCCCGGTGTTGGTTACCCAATATTTTTCTACATAGAATTAATTTATAAAAAAGGATGCACAACAGACTGCAAAAATTATAGACCCATTAGTTTGCTTTCCGTAGTCTATAAACTTTACACTTCTATTCTAGAAAAGAGACTCCGGCGGATTGCAGAAGGGCAGCTAGAAGCGGAACAGGCTGGTTTTCGTCCAGGCCGACAGACGCAGGATCATATCTTTGTTCTCAGAAATATTGCTGAAAAAGCTTGGGACAGAGATAAGAATCTATATCTTGCATTTCTTGATCTGAAGGCAGCGTTTGATGTGGTCCCAAGAAAAGAAATTTGGAATTTGGAAAAGAAATTTTCCAAGGGTGTACCTGGAGACTTGCTGGCAGCCATACAGTCAGCCTACCAAGGTTAAGAATAAATGGTATGGAATCGGAACCTTTTCCAATTGCGAGAGGAGTTAGACAGGGAGATAGCTTAAGTCCCCTTCTATTTATAAACGTAATGGACGAAATCCACAAAATCTGCAAGCGTCGAACTGCATGGACAACAATCGGGAAATGGAATATGAGAACTGTCCTCGTTCAAAGCCTTCTATACGCGGATGACATAGTCCTAATAGCCGACACCAAGACCAAACTACAACAAGCTCTGGTAGAATGGGAAGAAGAGTTGCTCAGGAAAGGGATGCAAATTAACACCTACAAGAGTAAAGTGCTGGTTATGGCGAGGGAAGAACTGGAAGATGTCCAACTCATCTGCAATGGCGAGACACTTGAGGTAGTGAAGGAGTATACCTACTTAGGGACCGTAATTAGTAGCTCGGGTAAGATAGACGCCGAAATATCAAACAGAATAAGTAAGGCGAATCAAGTGTATTACCAGATTACTAATAGCATTATCGGCCACCGAGAAGTAGATAAGAAGACCAAAATGCATGTATATAAGTCTGTTTACCTACCTACACTCACCTATGGCGGAGAAAGCTGGACAACACTGGACAGACACTCTAGTCGCATAACGGCAGCGGAAATGAGGTTTCTTCGCAGATCTATTGGGAGAACTAGAAGGGATCGCATTAGGAATGAAAGCATTAGAGAGCAACTAGACGTTACAGAGCTTAAAACCACTCTAGAAAGACGGCAACTACAGTGGTTTGGTCATGTCTGTCGGATGAACGAGGACACAAATCCTCTAAAGGTATTAGAGGCTCGACCCACAGGAAAGAGACCACGCGGACGCCCCAGAATTACGTACCAAGAATATATCCAAAGAATTGGAAGTAAAAGAGGCAAATCGCTCAATGAGATGAAGCGGCTAAGCAGGGACCGAGAAGAGTGGTTACGCTGGATTGAGGCTCCTCGACGCTAGCTAATGGCATAAGAGGAAGACAAAGAAGAAGAAGAAGAATTAAAAGAAATAAAATATTAAAAAAACAAACACTGTATGCAACAAAATAAACAAATCAGTTGCTCCTCCCCTAAAATTTTCACATTAAATGATTATAATTTTAAATGCATGTTATCATAAAGTTCCAGATACCAGCATCAATTATAGTTAAATTCCTTTATCAGCTCTTGCCGATAATTATAAGCTATTCTACAATATTTTATTATACTGTCCCAAATTTTACCATTTAAATAATCTATAATTTCGTTATTGTTTATTTGATAAGTATTCCCTTCGAATATCTATATATTTTGGTAATCTGTCTTCTTTCATACTTAATACCTTTAATATAATCATGATGGATCTCTAATGTGTAGGCCTTAGGGAGCTTCCCACTCAACTAACTTCCATTTCTACAAATATAAATAATTCCTCGATTATTTATATATAGTCAATATATATAATATATAATATATATATATATATATATATATATATATATATATATATATATATATAATATACAATATATAATACAATATATACAATACAATACAATATATAATAAGATATAGTCAAGCAGATTAAGGGAAGTCCTGGTTACAGGATCATTTGTTTTGGATTTGAAATTACTAATAACTCAGTAGTGCTTTAAAAAAATGCAGTACTAAGTCCTCATTTCTGAGCAGCTTTGACTCTGTCTGGGTTGTGTTATTCGGATGGATTTTATTGTCATTCAATTTTGACAGAATTGAAAACAGCTTTCTGTGCGCATGGTTCCTGAAATCAAGTTTTTTGAGAAAAAATCTATTTGCCAACCTTTTTGACAGCTTAATTGCTCGCTTTGGTTCAGCTGCTTTATACTTGAGATCTATACTGTCTTTTGTTTGGCCAGTCATTATTGCTTTTTTTAGGGCTTGATCACGTTATTTTTTTAGGTTTTCAAGTTCTTTGTTCCAAAATGGTGTGAACTTGATGGCCTTACCTTTTTGGAATGGAGAACTTAGCTGCCTTAATAATACCATTATTTATGTTCTGCAGTGTTTCTGTCTACATTGCATAGAAATAGGTCTGAAACAAGAAACTCGTTTTACTTGCATATTTTTTCTAATTTGCTTTGTTGATATTCCAAGATAAAACATTTTTCTTAGGCATGCTTTTCAGTGGACATGCAATCTCAATACAAGTGCAATTAAAGCAAGTTATGGTTTATCTTGTCACCCCTCACCTCTGCCTAGCTCAGGACCAAAGCCTCAAAGCACAATTGTCACTCGTTTAATTAATAGCGGTATTCTTTGATGGGTACATCAATTAATTTCATAATAAATATTAGTTAGGATATACATGGGAGATTCCACATGCGAAACCTTGCATTTCTAAAACACCAGGAAGCAACTAACTAATTAGGGATTGATAAATTATTTGCCACTTCTATAAATTTGTTTTATTGAAAACTAGTTTCGAATGTTGTACATTCATCCTCAGTTCTAAAAACACACAAAAAATTCAAAAATCAGCAATTCAAAATGTAGTTTGGTATTATTATGCATATTAAATTATATAAATCAGTATTATAAAACATTTATGAATTATGAATTTAATTAAGACAAAAAATCAAATAAATGTTGGTATTCACCAAGGTTCAAATGGATTATATCAAATAGAAAAGTTTTTACTGGTTTCTTCTCGCTTTGAACAATGATCGAAAGGTAGGTAGGATGTTTTTAGGTAAACGGTTTAAGGGTCAGGGTTTTTCCAGTAATATTACTCACCGGCATTACTGGAAAAACCCTGACTCTTAAACCGTTTACCTAAAAAGATTCTACCTACCTTTCGTTCATTGTTAGTTCAGTGCGAGAAGAAACCAGTACAAACTTTTCTGTTTAATATAATCCATTTAAACCTTGGTGAGTACCAATATGTATTTGATTTATAATTTAATATGTATAATAATACCAAACTATATTTTGAATTGCTTATTTTTGAATTTTTTGTAGGTGTTTTTAGAAGTGAGGATGAATGTATAACATTCGAAACTAGTTTTCAATAAAACAAATTTATAGAAGTGGCAAATAATTTATCAATCCCTAATTAGATTGATCCTTCTATACCATCATGCGGACGTCAATTGATTGATAATTAATAAGTTTTTTTATTTTTCACGGAACGGCCTTAGAGACCACGCGAATATCATTATCTTCACTTCCCTTCTTACCCCTTCTCTCCTTTTTTCTTTCTTCCCACCTTTTCCTCATTCTTTCCTATCGTTCTTTCCTTCTTTCTTCGGTCCACGCCACTACTTTTCTCGCCTCTCTCTCTCCCAAAAGGACATTAATTTCTTTTAGTCTTCTCTCACAGTCATCCCTATCGAAACAGTCTTGGTCTTTTATTTTCAGTCTCTCAGTTTCTTCCCTCATCTGTTTGATGTACCATCCAGCACTCTTGTATCCTCTCATTTTATAGAAGATTTCTCTATTTAATCTCTTTGGGTGCATCCTCACCATATACCCGTAGAACCTTAATCTTCTTATTCTTATGTCGGTTTCCAAATCATTTACCTCTTTGTATACTTCCTTATTTGGTCACAGCCTATAGCCTTCGTGTGTCTTCTTTGGGCCGTAAATTCTTCTTAGTATTCTTCTTTCTATCCCTAACATTTTCCTTAGGCTGGGGAGGGAAATTGATTCCATACCGTGCAGTATCACCGGTTTGACGACCGTATTGTAGTGTCTTATCTTCGCGTTTGTTGACAGGCTCCTTTTATTATATAAATTGCTTGTCGCGAAGCTTAGTCTTTCCAATTTAGTTATTTTCTCTTTTATGTTTTCTTTCTCCGACCCATTACTACATATAATTTCCCCCAGGTACTTGGATTTATTTTTTACTTTAATTCTCCCGTATTTTATCTCTACTATTTTCTTTTGAAAGTTTCTATCTGTTGCCATTAATTCGGTTTTCTCAAAATTAGTAAGTTTAATGAATAAAATAAAAATTTGGGATTTCTGTTACAGGTAGGAGGTCGCGGTATCCAATGGCAAAAAATAGACGATTTGAAAGAGACGTTTGCCGTTTACAATAAATCGGCTGAGAAAGTTTTTCAATTGACTCAACAGACCATCACCAATACCAAGTTTAAAGCATCGATGTTTATTGACCAAATTTCAGGTAGTTACCTGTCGACAATATCCAAACTGAACGAGACGGAATGTTATACATCTTTATTCCATCCAACGCGTATTCAAAGGTCATTCCAATCAGAAATTCTTAGATCCCTGGTACCGTTAGAAAACCTTCACGTTGAGCTGAGAGAAAAATTGGACGGACTAACCAATGCCATTGCCATGTGCCAGGAGCTCGCTGATAGCAAATATTCTATTTGTAAAGTTGTAAATATTACTGAGAGCTGCGAGGAAGAGGCCGATCTATGGCTGGACGGGATTATAGCAACAGTTCGTTGCCGATTATCTCAAAATTGCAGTAGCCATGTCGTGTCTAAGCGATCTGCTCCTAATTATTGTTCTATTGGTACATTCGTATGTGGTTCTGGAGAATGCATCTCCCGCAAGTTGGTCTGTGACGGGGAATCAGACTGCAGGGATGGAACTGACGAATCTGGATGTTATTATAGAGAAATCTACTGTAAGAATAAGCGTAGCCGAATCAACAACGCCAAATTATGCGACGGTCATGCCGATTGTGAAGACGGTTCAGATGAACTTCATTGTGGAAAAATGATGAATGACTGCAGCATTGGAAATGGCATGCATCAATGCGATTCCAAAAAATGCATAGGATTGGACCAAGTCTGCGATGGGAACAATGACTGCATCGACGGTTCGGACGAGAGTCATCAATGTGGGATGGGGCTTTGTCCAGAAGAGTGCGCCAAGAAAGGAGGGGTCTGCTTCCATGGGCCGTGGGGCCCGCTGTGCTTCGCGCAGTGTCCTCTGGGCACCTTCGAATCTCCAGAAGGTTGCACAGCCCACCCACGGCCTACTTACCGCACCGTGATAGAGCTCCTGGAGGAAATACCGAAATTGATTTACAGGCAAAATGCGAAGTTCGCTTACCTCAAGATGAAAGCTATAGCAACAGTATCGAAAATGATGAGTGATGTCTTCAAATGCTTGGATCCATATTATCCCGCCCTGGCTAAAGTAGTTAGTTTCCCGACTTATAATGAAACCGATGATGAGTCAAATTCATATCCTATAAAGTCTGATGCAACAACAGAAAGTTATAGAACTGATGCGTTGAAAGGACTGATGCGTGACTTGTAGATATGTATATGTGAAGTCTGAAATAACAACTGTATGAGTCTGGTATAATTGATGTGAAACAATACATAATATAATTCTATAATAATATAAAATCCATATTTTGATTATTGTCTAATATATGAAATAAATAACGTTGTATTTATAGCACATATTTTAATTTTTTTTTCCCAATAATATTATTAATACATCTAACAAAAATTATTCAAAACGACATTATTATTAATTATTTGATTGTATAATATTATATTACAATCCATAACCATAATTAAACTATTTACCATATGGATCTATAAGTAGAAATACCTGGTAATTAAATACCCGATTACGATGAAGCAACAAGGAGGGTAATGTGTTTACTTTGAACGTTTTTGGCTCAAATTATTCCTTGTGTTCCCGTGAAGATTTTGAAGCATCCTGAGCTCAAAATACTAAAAAAACGTTGTATTAAAATTAACTGTGTTAAATCTATCCGTTTAAGGGTATCAAACGATTTTTAATACTGCTGCTGCTACTGCTAGCCAACGCCCGCCCTTGGCAGTTGAACCATTTGGCGACGCGCTGGCCAATAGAGACGTGCTTCTTCAAACTTCTGGCTCTTATTCCGTGGGGTGTGGTCCAAAGCTAAGCAGTCTTTCAGATGTTCAGCATCCATTGTACCGCAACCATATAGTGGACATTCGAAAGATGTCAGAACTTTGATACGGTGGAGGTGGCTACCGAGACAGTCATGCCGTTTTCAGACGGAAGTTGATTGGTCGTGGGAGGCTTGTGTTGATGGGACCCTCAGTGACCAGGGTCTCCCATTTTTTACCAGCAGCCGCTTCGAAGAGGCACTGTTCGTTCCATCTGCCGACTGCTGCGCTAATTAGTGCCTTGGATGTTTGCAGATACATGGGGCAACTAGGTTGAGGTAGAGTAGTTCCTAGCTTGGCTAGTTTGTCGGCTTACTCATTTCCATGTATATTTACATCACTGGGTATCCACTGGAACATTAGTGTCCATCCACGATTTCCCAATATTCTTCTGCACTCGACCGTCCTCTGGCAGTCTGGGTGTTGCGCGACAGGTTGAATATAGCGGCTTCCGAATCGACAAAAAACACAGCTTTTGAAGGAGAATTTTTTAATGAGAGAACTGTAGTACCGATTTTAATGTTTCAGTATATAATATTGACAGATAAAAAGTATATAATAAACTATTGTACACAAAGCACAAGACTGAACTTACAACAACAAAATTATAGAAAACACCATTCACAGTAGCACATTATCACCACGAACGCTGGACTGGTGTGCACTGCACTTAGACCTCTCTCGATACTGAACTGTCCATCTGTTTATATATGTCCATCTGTCTGTCTGTCTGTCTCTTCATATATGTACACAATCTTCTCGAATAATCGATCACGGCTAACTATATTATCATGGCAGTCGTGTTCTCGAGTTACTAAATAACCTAAATTCTTCCTGGTGTAAGTTTTTATAATTTAGAATAAACATACATTTCTATATTAGATATCGTCTCATCTGGATTAAAAAAAATATCGTACTTCATCGGCTTTTTTAAAAGTTTAACTATATTATTACTTTAGCATACATATCTGTGAAATCGTTAATATTTTCGAATCAATATTTTTAAGGAAAATACAAGTTTAAGACCCACTGACTCCAAATAACCGAAGCTTGCAAAATGGTCTCTGTGCGTATATGTGCACTGTTTAGCTCAAATTACAAAATTAAAATAGCTAATTTAATGTAACTATATTTCTGGAATGTTACAGCCATATATCCGAAGAGCGACTTTATACCATTTTACAATTTTCTCGAAAACGGCTTTAACTATTTTGATTAAACTCATAAATATCAATGGTCTTATCCTCATTGAAACAGTCTGATATATATATATATATATATATATATATATATATATATATATATATATATATATATATATATATATATATATATATATACACAGCAGTAAAGATAGTTTATAATAAGCTGTTTTTATATTTGCGCATTTAAGCCGTCAGACTGTTTCAATGAGGATAAGACCATTGATATTATGAGTTCAATCAAAATAGTTAAAGCCGTTTTCGAGAAAATTGTAAAATGGTATAAAGTCGCTCTTCGGATATATGGCTGTAACATTCCAGAAATATACTTATATTAAATTAGCTATTTTAATTTCGTAATTTTTTTTAATTTTTCCTTAATCTTTATCTTTCTAACTGTATATATTATGTCTATTAAATTACATATATATATATATATATATATATATATATATATATATATATATATATATATATATATATATATTATAAATATATTAATATTTATTATAATTTATAATAATGATAATAATAATATATATATATATATATATATATATATATATATATATATATATATTATAAATATATTAATATTTATTATAATTTATAATAATGATAATAATGATAATAATAATAATAATAATAATAATAATATATATATATATATATATATATATATATATATATATATATATATATATATATATATATATATATATATATATTAATTATTTAATAGACATAAAATAAACAGTTGGAAAGATAAAAATTAAGGAAAAATTAATATCTAACATATAAATTCGTTGAAGGCAATATAGAGACATGAAAAGGATCAAAATAATAACGCATAAACCTAAGTGATTGTTGTAATTAATAATTTTTACTTATATATTATTTAATGGAAACTAAATGTTTCTATGGAAAGCAAATGTTTCAATGGGCACTTTTTTTTTGTTAAATTGAAGTAGATTGACAAAGGAAAGTTGTGTGATGAGCACCGCATCAGATTTTTCAAATATAAAATACATTTTCAAAAATCAGACTAACATATATCAGTGTATAATGTGAACCAAAATCATCGGTATGTGATCTTGATTTATGAATAACTTAATATTTTTTGAGTTCAGACTTCAAAACATTTTAATTTAGGAATGGAACAAATGATATAGCCATTGTGGCAGTATTATTAATAATTGTTTACTTCCATGATATTGCCTGATAATAAACCTAAGACTAGGCAATCGAGTTTTGCAATCGTTTTGGCAATTCCTAAGCAACATCCCCTTTATTGACTATTGCCAGGAAGGTAACAAAGACGATACGGATGGATGGCCTGATTCTAGTGGGCTTTAGTGGTGTTACGGACAAACAAATCGGAAGGCGATAGCAATTACCCCCATTGCGAAAGAAATAAAGTTACCCCAATTTAAGTTTAGTTTTCAAATTTAGGGTATCGAGATAAGAAGACTCTTATTTCAAGTTGGGTTTAGATACAGCCTAAAGGCATAGGTTTATATAGTAGTATTGTATTTTATAATTAATGACGCACTCGGATATGTCCTTATGAGGCTCAATAAATCTGCTACTTGAACAGGCTCCTTCATAGATTGTTCTTACAAATTCGAATAATCTATTTAGTGGTATGATACTTCTTATTATTTCATTAATTATTAGTGAACTAGGACTTCCATTACATTTCATTTCCATTTTTTTGACGTTTCGGGGTCTTATACCCATTATCAGGCAAGCAATTTTTCTGTAATACATTGTAAATTATTTATAATATTATGCTTATACTTAATTTATATCGCTTTTCTATATTACAATTACTTACTTCCTCGACGGTGGTAGAGGTATCATCAATTCGTATGTATTACTTCATTTTTGACTGTTTGCAGTTTTATATATATATATATATATATATATATATATATATATATATATATAAAACAGTACTGTAACTATGAGGGAGGTTCAGACCTATAAAATAAGTTTCAACTTCGTTTTCTTAATTTTCTTAATTTTATAATTTGTATTTGTACTTATTTTACTTATATTTATTGCGATGAATTAATACAGCTTAATAAATGAATATATCCATAAAAGAATACCAGTCTCTTTACAATGCACAGATGTCTAATAATTTGAGATTTCTGTTACAGGTAGGAGGTGAGGGTATTCATTGGAAAAAAATAGACGATCTCAAAGAATCGTTTGCCAGTTACAACGAATCGGCTGAAAAAGTATTCCAATTGTCCCTACAGGCTATGTTCAATACAAAGATGAAAGCAGCGCAGTTTATTGACAATCTATCAAGAAGTTACATATTGGCAACTTCAAACATTAACGAGACGGAATGTTATCAATCTTTATTCCATCCAACGCGTATGCAAAGGTCATTCCAATCGGAAATCCATAGATCTCAGGTACCGTTAGAAAATCTTCTCTTAGAACTCAGGGGGAAATTGGATGAAATCAATAATACCATTAATTTGTGCCAGGATCTCGCCGATAGCAAATATTCTATTTGTAAAGTCTTTAATACAACTGAAAATTGTAAGGAAATGACCGATCAATGGCTGGAAGGGATTGTAAGTACATTTCGATACCAAAGCACTCCGACTTACCGTAATCATGTCGTGTCCAAGCGATCTACTGACAATTACTGTCCTGTTGATAAATTCGTGTGTGCTTCCGGAGAATGCATCTCCCGCAAGTTGGTCTGTGACAGGGAAACAGACTGCAGGGATGGAACTGACGAATCTACATGTTGTAACTATAATCGTCAGTTCTACTGTCGGAACAGGGATGCCTGCATTGATACCTTCAAATTATGCGACGGTCACGACGATTGTTCTGACGGTTCAGATGAACTTCATTGTGGAAAGGTGACTATGAATAACTGCAGCATTGCAAATGGCATGCATAAATGCGATTCCAAAAAATGCATAGGATTGGAGCAAGTCTGCGATGGGAACCGTGACTGCATCGATGGTTCGGACGAGAGTCATCAATGTGGTATGGGGCTTTGTCCAGAAGAGTGCGCCAAGAAAGGTGGGGTCTGCTTCCACGGGCCGCGGGGCCCGCTGTGCTTCTCGCAGTGTCCTCTGGGCACCTTCGAATCTCCAGAAGGTTGCACTACGAACGCTCAGCCTACCAACCGCACTGTGATAGAGCTCTTGGAGGAAATACCAAAATTGACTCGTAGACAAAATGTGAAGTTCACATACCTCAAGATGAAAGCTACATCGACAGTATCAAAAATGATGATCGAGGTCTTCAAATGCCTAGATCCAAATTATCCCGCCCTGGCTAAAGTTATTAGTTTTCCTATTAACAACCAAACCGATGACGAGTCAAATTCATATCCTATAGAGTCTGATATAACAACAGAAAGTTATATAACTGTTCCGTGATAATAGGCAGCACATGTGATTTTATATATCTATGTGCTCACACGTTACTAATATGGCCTGCCTTTGAAAAAAAATAATTTCGAAATGTGGTCTTGTTTAAAGCACTAAAATACTGTTTCGAAATTGTTAATTTTGATTTATTTCTTTTAACAAAAATTATTTAATCATTTTACAATAATAAACAAATATCATGTATGTATTAAATAACTTAATTATTAAAAAATGTATGTAATAAATAACGTTGTAATTATAATGCACATTTTCAGTAATTTTTGTTTCTTTCATAATTACCTAATATTATCAACATATAGACGAAAACTATATACAAACATGTTTTTTTTTTTTTGGCTTAAGACTTCCATTGAAGTCCTATACAGTACTAACATGTTTTCGAGGTTAGGCTGATAGAAGGGGTATCTGGTCTCGAACAATACGTAAAAAAATGTATACAATTTTTGGAATAACATGAAATCGTGTGTCATAAAATACAAAAAGCAATAAAAATCATCTAGGATGTTTTGATAAAAATTTCTTATGCCTTTTAGTGGTAAAAAAAAAATTATTGTGCAATAAATTTTATAGCCATGACCATATGAGAATGTGCTCTTACCATACCTGTAGAAATGAAAACTATAATAATCGAGAGATGATGAGAGTAACAAATGTAGACAGAAACGTATTCGAAATGAGGACAGAGTTCGCAGCATTGTTTAAAAGTGTTTTCTAAACAACGCTCGGAAATTAGTCTTTTCGAAGTGCATGACCCATAAAATAATTATCCCTTGCGAAAAATGTATTAATTTTGTCCACCAAATCGGGACTTTCACCCATCAGTATTAAAATTTTAAGACTGATGGGTGAAAGTCCCGATTTAGGTGGACAAAATTAATACATTTTTCGCAAGGGATAATTATTTTATGGGTCATGCACTTCGAAAAGACTAATCTCCGAGCGTTGTTTAGAAAACACGTTTAAACAGTGCTACGAATTCTGCGAACTCTGTCCTCATTTTGAATACGTATATATATATATATATATATATATATATATATATATATATATATATATATATATATATATATATATATATATATATATAGACACTTTCAATGAAGAATTTTTTGGCATTGGTTTAATTTTGTAAAATCTCTATTTGCAAAAAGGAACTACCTAAAAACATGTAGTATTTTATAAGTTATTTAGTTTTGAAAGCATTCTATGTAAAAATTTGTTTTTCAATTTACCTATACCTTTTTTATTTATATTATAACTTAAAATTAAAATTCTTAAATAAAAAATGTAGACAATAATTACAGCCCTTTGTTCATTTTTTTGCACGTTTCTGACGTTTATCCTTTTTTTCCTGCATATTCCTTCTTGTTTCACTGCTAATTACTGCAAGTCTTGCGGCGTATTTGAGGACTTTTTACTGCATATTATCTGGCATATTCTGACATTTTTTGCTGCATATAAATCCGGTCTTCAGTTTTGAGTGACGGTGAACTATTGAGAAATATGCTAAAATGAACTATTCCCATATACTTTTGGGAATGTTCACTGAAGATTGAGAAAGGTTCTCTACCTTATTCTTCACTTGACCGACGTCATCCAGAACTCCATACTTCGACTCCTTCATTACGAATAGGTAAGTTCAGAAGCAAAACTCATATACATACTCATATTACCGATTTTTCGGCTGCGTAGCTTAATGAAAGTTTTTTTTTTTTAGAACTTAAAAAACATTTTTTTTAAGGTAGACATATTTATTATTATTGGGAAGCGGAGTAGGTCAGTGGTAAGGCACTAAGTTGCAATGCTCCCAGTCCCGGGTTCGAGACCGGCTGTGGCAGATAATTATTTATTCTATTATCAGCCGTGGATCGACCCTGTGGGATCGGGAGACCCTCCTGGGGACCACCCAGCCTCTATAAAATGGGTACCCTTAATTGGGGGAAAAATCTGGCGGTTGAGCGTGATCTCGGCCAAATCACCTCCTTGCACAACCGTTGGCCTAGAGACAGTACGGTCGTTAACAAGTACTGAACCCAAGACCCTTCATGGGTTGTAGTGGTTGGTACAGGTTTTTTTTTTTTTGTTTTGTTTTTATTATTATTACATAATTCTAAATGTATAAAACGCATAACAAATTTAAGGTTCGAGAAAAAAATACTCACAGCAATGAGGTAATGTACAGTTAATTTTTAACTAATAATTACTTTTTTGCTATAGATACTTACTCAGATATATAAATGTAAATTAATATTTGTATGTAGTGCATCAGTTAAACGGCCGATAAAATAGCAGAACCTAACGCATCCAATTAGCCTGCACCATTTAAGAGTGTTACAAGCCAAGGCAAGGGGGTCCGACGGGCTAATTGGACTTGGAACCATTAAGGGTAACTGTATCAACTTCAGAACTGGAACTGTTCCAAATTTTAACAGTTCCAGCACAAACCAATTTCCAGGATAAAGTCAAATCAATACAAAACGGTAAATTATAATTGTAAGCCAGAAAAATAGAGTCATTTCGATGCCGTCAAATCCACTAGATTTTGAACACAAGTAGCTCCAACCTCTGAAAGAGAAATGAATGGATAGCAGACTTGTTTAGATTCCTTTATTTTATGTTAAAAAGAGATAACTGAGTAGTTCTTACACGTGAGTGTTGAAATTATTCGAAAATTTTAATTTTTTGACAGTTTCACATCGACAAACAAGGCAAGAGGTTCTTCATATCTTATTTTCTTTTCTATTATTATTGAATTTTCATCAATAGTTGCATACATATAGATTAATTTTACTTGCAAGTATGTCATCAAACATGCAACGCCCCTGGCAGTAGATGAAAATAACATTTCGACAAGCTCACGATTTTCAACTTTCCAAAAGTAGATTGTTTATGACTGTAAGAGAGCATAAGACAGTTCTTTTCAAATCAATAAACAAAAGATAAATAACTAATATGTAATCCATGAGAGAGTAGGAAAATATTTACAAACATGTTTTATAGTATTATATTTACAAACATGTTTTTTATAGTATTATATTTACAAACATGTTTTATAATATTATATTTACAAACGTGTTTTATAGTATTATATTAGTAAACATGTTTTATAGTAATATATTTACAAACATGTTTTATAGTACATATCATATTTACAAACATGTTTTGTAGTATTATAATCAGCGTGTCCCGAATTTCGCAGATTTATCCAGCTGAACATAGTTTTGATCGCTCATTCTCATCCTTACTGATTTATTCTTGTTAATTGACAACGGACTATAGCAGGAGCTAACAGACTATAGATCGACACAAAGTCAAAAATTTAAATGATTTGGACCTGCCACTAGAAATGTGAACAAAATAATTTATAGTAATTCATTAATGCTGAAAACATACCGTAAGTATGAATACATGTAGATTAATTATAAGGATTTTAGATTGAAAACAAAATACTTTAGTTTAGTTCGATTTATCATCAATTTCCGGCATTAGTGATGGATATATTGTTTTTAAAATTTGGAAAAATTTGCCTTGAGCATATCGATGATCACCATCACAGATGCTGTAAGTACAATGTTGTCATTGCAACACTAAGAGTTGAAAACTGTTAGAAAATCTCTAATCTACAATACATACGTATTGTTTCTGTTTTCATCTAGTGCTATAATAACATAAAAGTATCCTAATATACAAAAAAAAAAAAAGGTGCTTAATAAATTAGGACTTAATGGATGCTAAACAAATCTTACGCGAAACTATACATGTTACGCTCAATCGCTGAATTGTCGCGTTTTGGGTATTCCAATTCGGTCATTGTCCAAAATTAAATGCCCACAACGCGTTGTGGCAAATTTTGCATTTGCCCAAAGACCGAAGTAAAAGATCATTTCGGCGATTGAGCAAACGAATTTACAACAACGCGTTATGGGCTTTTCATTTTATGACAATGACCGAATCGGGATACCCGAAACGCGTTATGGGCATTTTGGTTTGTCCACGTCGAGTTGTGGGTAAAAATTTCGGTCAGTGGCCGAATTCGGCGATTGAGTGTAACATACATATTGACTTTATATTTGTAAAGTTGACCATCGATATATGTATCTAAGTATAAATTTTCATCTAGCTAGGAAAAAAGTATTAAAACAGTGGTTTTGAGGGCGTGAGTCAATACCTTACCCCTGTGTACCTTAATCGGGAATTGCGTTGTGTTTTTCCAGGATGTTAAAATAGATAGCCGCTTGAAGGTTTGATCCACGGACGGTCTGTCTGCCTTCGGGAAAGGATTAAAGATTACGGACTATAAAAAAATTTTGTGGTGGAAATAGTGAAAGGAAGTATGTATTTCGCCATCCATCCAGTCACGTTTAGAACTGAAGTGGTTCCTGCCGGAATACTGGCTTTCGCAGTTCCTGATAAGCTCGTGGAATAGCAATGTGAATATCGAAAATATATACTATATATTTTATAGTATCTATCGAAATAGAAGTTCGATATATCAAAAAAAATGTTTCGATCGGACCTCGATATTTTGAATCTTCCAAAGGGACACACACACATCGATATTTCTATGCCGATATAATTAAGATATTGCTTTTATTAAGTTTATTTACAGCAGACTTTAAATAATAAGAACTAATAAATACTAAGAACCGGTAATTTCCTATCCTCCTGATTAATTTAGGTTTTCTTTTTTACTTCCTTGTACGAAGTAAAGGAAGTATTGTAATCACGAAAATTTTCGGTCTTCAGATTTCAACGGAAATATCCATTTTGACCATCCCTGAATCCATTTTGACTAGTTTAGTCGTGGCGTCTGTACGTACGTTCGTATTTCGCATAACTCAAAAACGATGTGCCGTAGAAATTTGAAATTTTGTATTTAGGATTGTTGTAAAATCTAGTTGTGAACCTCTCTTTTTGGTCATTGCTTGATCACCGGAAGTGGTACTTTACTTGAAGGTCATAATTGATTTTCATTAAAAATTGTATTAAAATACCATGAAAAACATCTCAAATTTAGTATTCAGAACTAATATATTGATTTGAACAACATACTAGATTTTGGTCTAAATTGGAAAATCGGAAGCGGTACTTTACTTGAAGGTCATATTAGACTTTCATCAAAAATTATATTAAAATATAATGTAAAACATCTCAAATTTGTTAAATAGGACTTTTATATCGATATGAATGTATTTACTAGGTTTTGGTTACAATTGGTGAGCCGAAAAGGGTACTTTGCTTGAAGGTCATAATAAGCTTACATCAAAAATTATATTTAAATTAAATACATAAATCATATGTTTCGGTAATAAAGGTTACAAACGCGATTTAGTTTCCAATCCAATTAAACATTTTTATTATTTGTTTTAAGTGTTAAAATTAAATGTAAAATACTGGTTGTCCTCCCCATTTGTGAGATCAACAAGTTTGCAGCAGGGGAATAAGATATTAGTTAAGTGGATTTTTCCGCTTAAAATATGGAAACTATCGATTTCCAATGCTGTATGCAGTGATATTGACAGTTCTAATGTTGTCACGGAACACGAAGAAATCTCTTGGGAACTAGTTACCTACTGAAGGAAAACGACATATACTAACGGAATGAGAACTCCAGAAACAAGAATGTGTCTGTGTGTGTGTGTCAATAGATGGATGTCGCGACGTCGAGTGTCGTTTTTAATGCAATCTTTGGAAACTAGTAACCAAATTGAGGATCACTTTTTGAGCCACCAATTTATAGTTTAATAGGCGTGCAAGGAAGTAATGTGTTGTCCACATCAGATATTTTTAATTTGATTAAGGAATTAACGATATTTTGTAAAATTGATATTTCTCTGCAGATATCCTTAATATATCGATAATGTTATAATATCGATATTACTCTGCAGATATAATTAAGACATTGTTTTTGTTCAGTTCATTTCCAAGAGGGTATAAATATCAAGAAACAGATTATCACTTAATCTTCCTCCAATTCGTTTACACTTTTTTTTAAATTAAAAAATTAATTAAATTGGGCAGCCTCAGCCCATCTTCTGTACGTGTCCCTGTCCTGGGCCATTCTTCTTGTCTCCATCAAGGAGGAGCCCCGCTCGCTCTCGAGTCTCTCCATATAACCATTATGTTAAGTCTCGGCCTGCCAACCGGTCTCTGCCCTCTTGGTCTAGCTACTAACAGCCATCTGGCTTTACGATCGTCTTCCCAGCTACTTTCCTTAAATATGTCATTTCTGCTGCTGTTACCTGACTCCTGTGTCGTTCTAAGAGAACCCAACTCTCTGATCCATAAAGCAAGACTGGGAGGAACACCGACTGAAAGATTCGGAGCTTGGCATCATTGCTGATTTCTTGTTTTCCTACCAGGGTGGTCGATATTTTCGATTATCAAGATATCGATATTGCTAACCGATATCGATATTTTGCTTTTAGACATCCCATCTCTAGAACATAGCACTATAGACGCAGTCCCGCCTCTCACCGCCGACCTTCGACCCACTGCAATAGTCTATTTTTTTCGAAGAAAATACGACTAAAAAGAACAAAGATAGTCAGAAAAAAAAATTACATTCACCTTTTTAATAAAAATCATTAAAAGAATTATTTATGTATTAAACAGAGAAAAATAGTTATATATGTGCGTGTGTGTGGGTGTGTGTGTGTGTGTGTAATAAATAAGAAATTACTATTGACGTATGCGTACTTGGCATAGTAAACCCATGTTGTTAACAAGATAGGGTGGAAATATTTATTTTTTTATTCCGGAGTGGAAAAGGTTAAATAGCACTTACAAAAACTAGCTGAAGAGCCTGAATTCTAAAACCTCAGGTAGATCATGTCCAACCTATATTCAGAAGAACATCTGTTGTAAAAAATAATACTTTATTTGAAAAAAAATTTATCTAAACTTTATTTATTACATAGCTTTGTTAATTATTGATATATTGAATGCTTCATTTTTGTTTATTAATGTTATATTATTTATCAACTAATTACTTTCATTCCTTTCCTTTGAATTTGTAGTGTCAGTTCCACCCTCGGTGCGGTTATTAATAGGGAAAGTAATTACTTTGGCGAGCATCGGATAATATGGATCCAAGCATTTGAAGACATTAGTTATCATTTTTGATAGTGTCGCTATAGCTTTCATCTTGAGGTGAGCGAACTTCGCGTTTTCCTTGTAAGCCAAGCTCGGTATTTCGTCCAGGAGCTCTATCAAAGTGCGGTCGGTAGGCTGAAGGTTCGCTATACAACCTTCTGGAGACTCGAAGGTGCCCAGAGGACACTGTGCGAAGCATAGGGGGCCCTGCGGCCCGTGATAGCAGACTCCCCCTTTCTTGGCGCACTCTTCTGGACAAAACCCCATACCGCATTTATAACTCTCGTCCGAACCGTCATTGCAGTCACGATTTCCATCGCAGACTTGGTCCAATCCTATGCATTTTCTTGAATCGCATTTATGCATGCCATTTTCAATGCTGCAGTTATTCATCACGAGCTTTCCGCAATGATGTTCATCTGAATTTTGTCCACAATCGTCGTGACCGTCGCATAACTTGGAGTTATCAATGCATTTATCTTGTTCCTTGCAGTAGAATTCATGGTGGCCTTCATTCGGACAACATCTAGATTCGTCAGCTCCATCGATGCAGTCTGATTTCCTGTCGCAGACAGACTTGGGAGAGATGCATCTTTTCGAATCACATACAAATGTATCAACAGGACACTGACTGTCTGCCGAACGCTTAGACAAGGCATGGCTACTGCAATCTGGAGAGAATTGGCATCGAACTGTACTTATTATCCCTTCCAGCCATAGATCGGCCTCTTCTTCACAGCTTTCACTTGTATTCATAATTTTGCAAATAGAATATTTACTATCGGCGAGATCTTGGCACATATTAATGGTGTTGTTGATTCCGTCCAATTTCCCCCTCAGCTCAACGAGGAGGCTTTCTAATGGCACCTGTGATCTGAGAAGTTCCGATTGAAATGACCTCTGGAAACGCTTTATATTGAAAAGAGATCGAAAGCACGCGGTCTCGTTCAGTTTTGAAGTAGTCAATAAATAACTATTTGAAAGCTGTTCGATAAAATACGCTGCTTTCAGCTTGGTATTGAACATAGTGTCTGCGGTCAATTGAAAAAGTTTCTCAGCTGATTTATTGTAACCGGAAAGCGACTCTTTGAGATCATTTATCTTTTTCCATTGGATACCGCGACTTCCTCCCTGAAACAGAAATGCCAAATTATTATTTATTAAATTTTATAAATTTGTATCACAATAATGGGTAAGTGCACCAGTAGTGGACAGTGAGCCAATAGTATAAAAAAAAAAAAAAAAACCTGTACCACTACAACCCATGAAGGATCTTGGGTTCAGTACTTGGTTAGGACCGTACTGTCTCTAGGCCAACAGTAGTGCAAGGAGGTGATTTGGCCGAGATCACGCTTAACCGCCAGGTTTTTCCCCAAATTAAGGGTACCCATTTTATAGAGGCTGGATGATCCCCAGGACCGGGAGCATAGCAACACAGTGCCTTACCACTGAGCTACTTCGCTCCCACAGTGAGCCAATAGTACCCACTAATAATCAGGAAACCATTGGCAAAAAAAGTGACTCTTTTCATACAAATGTTTGGGAATATAAAATGAACATTTCCACATGCCTAACATGAAAAATACACGCCTGCCAACTGCCGATGGAATACAAAATGGCGGCCAAAAAAAATCGGCATTTTAGGACTATTTTTGTTTTTTTTCACCTATAATTCTTTAACGGTGTATTAAATCGAAATAGCTATGATATATGAAATTAAAGAACATTTTGGTTAACTGGAAGAATTTAGTTAACTGGTGTGACCGAAAACCAAGGTCAAAAACAACGATTTTGTCAAAAACAGTAACAGAGTACTATATATAAGTCTCAGCTAGGAATTGAGTAGTATAAGAGAAATAACTCTATGCGTCCATAGAGCACAAAAAAAAATGTGAATTAGGTTAAGTGCACCTCTCGAAATTGGTAATCTCCCGAGCTCCAACAATTGGCATTTTGTGCCGGTAAACCGTTTACCTATAAACACGCCACCTTTCTTCCATTACTATGATAGTTTAGTGCGAGAACAAACCAATGTAACCTTTTTTGTTTGATATAACCTAATTAAACCTCGGTGAGTACAAATATGTAATTGGTTTCTTGTCTTAATTAAATTCATAATTGTTTATAATACTTTCATAAGTATTTTCAATTGCTTATTTTTGAATTTTTGTCTCTTTTTAGAACAGAAGATGAATGTATAACTTCGAAACTAGTTTTCAATAAAAACAAAATTATAGAAGTGGCAAATAATTTATCAATCCCTAATTAGATTGATCCTTCTATACCATCATGCGGATGTCAGCTGACCAATTAGATTGATCCTTCTATACCATCATGCGGATGTCAGCTGACCAATTAGATTGATCCTTCTATACCATCATGCGGATGTCAGCTGACCAATTAGATTGATCCTTCTATACCATCATGCGGATGTCAGCTGACCAATTAGATTGATCCTTCTATACCATCATGCGGATGTCAGCTGACCAATTAGATTGATCCTTCTATACCATCATGCGGATGCCAACTGATATATATTATACATATAATTTTTTTTTTTTTCAAAACAACAAAAAGATTAGTTTATTTCGAGAAGTTTATAAATTAAAACAGAATGGTGGGAATCAGTTTTATTTAAGTTAGCACCGGAGTACGAAGCTAAAAATTACCTTGAATTATTAAAGATGTAGTTCGTAACATAAAAGGTTTTATTCCAGGTATTATGATACCTGTTTTAGGGCTATGAAAGTATTTAGAGAAAACTTGAAATTTATTAAATTAAGTAAAACAACGTTGATGGATGCCAGATAATAATTAATGAACTAACAATATAAAAATTCACGTTATCCCTTCAAACGTATTCATTGAAATAATAACTATACCTCTAATGCAGTCACCATCAGAAGAACTGCGAGATACCTCATGGTGAGAAGCAAGATCACCAACAAACTATTTAGTGTTTGAGTCAAATCCTTTTAAGTAGCTGATACGATAAGGCTCCTGTGATAGTTAACACTAGAGCAAGTCGTTAAGGGTAAGATAAGGTGAAGTCGGATACCTGAATCGCAGGTGATAACTCCGGTTTATCGCTCATGAATTGCCTATCTGGAATATTACTAGCTATGCTATTATTTTTAATTACATAAAGATTGATTATACTGATTTGACTTCTTTGAAGTAATGGGTGTTAACTGTTAAGGTGTTAAAATTATATAATGGACATATAACATTAACACAATAGGGCCATATCATCAGCTATTATCATCTTAAAACTGTATGCATGTTGTATTTCTATTGTCTTTATATATTTTTCGTAATGAGAGACTACCGTCAAACGGAGTTACTTTGCCCATTTTTTAATGTTTACAAGCGATTTGTTGATTTGCAGACGGATTTTACAGAAAAAAAAATATCAGCTCATTTATGCGACTGTGAACTGAAACTCCTCGTGTAGTGTTTTATTATTTTATATTATTATAACTATTCACTAAAAATTCAGAATTGGGTGGACAAATTCACTTCCATGATAGGGGTATCTTTGCCCACCAAATTTTTCCTTTTTAGGTTAATATTATTAGGTTCAGTATGGACAATCAGGGGGAAAATATGACATATTGAAAGGATCAGAAATTAAGAGAATAAATATAATAAAATTTAGTGAATATTTTCATAGAACATTTTTAAATGCAATTAAAAAAAAATCCGTGAGCAGCAGAACTCCGTCACTAAAGTCGTATTTTCACGTAAAAAAAATATAAAAACGGGGGAATAAGAAAAAAATTGAGACCCACAAAAGACAGTTCCCTAACATACCGAAATTTACACGTAATTTTATTATATGTTTCTGCCTCTCCGCTGACCTTCGATACAGAAAGTCCTGCATAGAGAATTTCAGCTCATTTGTCCCAAAGGGGGCCGCTGGAGGTGCTGAAATGTAGCGGGGAAAAAATATATATAAATCACACTCAATCTTCAAAACTTCCATATTCGTCCTGTAGGGGCTATGAAACGGATAGAAAACGCAGTCCCGCCGCTCACCGCCGACCTTCGACCCACTGCAATAGTCTATTTTTTTAGAGGGAAAATACGACTAAAAAGCAGACTTCAAGAATAATGATAATAATGGATAGGCCATTGAAATTTTTTAATAAAAACGTCAAGAAAATACAAACACACAGAAATAGTACATCCAGGACTTTATTTCATAATAAAGTACAACAGTACAAGTACATGTAGTAAAATTCCAAGTGAAAATGTTGTTTTTTTAGAGGTCACAGGTTGCTTATCGTCATTAGGTAATAATAATTGTATTCAATTACTTTTTTTATTTACGGTTTTTTAATAATCTACTTTAAATGTTATCGTGATTTTTTAAATTGTTAGTTCAGTAATTATTCACCAACATCCATCACCGTATAACCCTATGGAATATAATATAATATTATATTACCTAGAATAAAACCTTTTATGTTACGAACTACATCTTTAATAATTCAAAATAATTTTTACCTTCGTACTCCAGTGCTAACTTAAATAAAACTGATTCCCACCATTTTGCTTTAATTCATTTGCTTCTCGAAATAAACTAAGAGGCTTTTTGGAGAAGCTTTACGGAGTGGAATAGCTCAGTGGTAAGGCATTGTGCTACCATGCTCCCGACCCCGGATTCGAGAAATTTATATTGGATTATATATCCAAAATATATAATTACTTCATTGCATAGGGTAAGTCATAGGCGCAGTAAGCCATTGACTAACTTTTATATAGTTGATGAAATTAAATTTACGTAAACCATTGACTAACTGTTATATAGTTGATGAAATTAAATTTACGTAAAATTCTCTGCAAATTTATAAATAATACTTTTGAATATTCGGAATTAGCTGCTGAGATACGGGGCCAAATTTAAAAAGTTGGATGCTTTCGCAATAGATATTATTAGTTTCAAGCATAGGAAAAACTACAGACACTCTAGATACAAAGAAACTTAATCTTCCAACATTAGGAGGTGGTTGATTTCAAAATGGTGGCAAAAAATCTCTAAATTTGAGAACGTTTTTTGGTTTATCTCAAATAATTCCTAAACGGTGCCTATATTATGATATATTAAATTAAAGAGAAGCAAATTCTGCGTGTAATCAATACCACAACATAATAATTCGGGTAACTGGTGTGATCTAAAACTACGGTCGCATACTTTTATACAGTACTCTATCTCTGTTTTTGACTAAATGGTCGTTTTTGATTACTGTTTTCGACCACACCAGTTACCCAAATTATAATATTGTAGTGCTCATTAGACGAAGAATTTAATGCTCTTTAATTTAATATACAATGCTTTTTTTTCGATAGAATGCACTGTTTAGGAATTTTGGTGAAAAACCAAAATTAGTCATAAAAGTTCGAGTTTATTGGACGCCATTTTGTACACTAGTGGCTTTAAATTTGCAGACGTGCATTTTTCATGTCAGGCCTTTGCACTTGTTCATTATATATACCCAAGCCTTAGTATGAAATGAGTCAGTTTTTTACTTGTACGAATTAAAGGAAGTACTGTAATCGCGAAAATTTTCGGTTTTCAGATTTCAACGGAAATATCCATTTTGACCATCCCTGAATCCATTTTGACTAGTTTCGTCTTGGCGTCTGTACGTACGTTCGTTCGAATTTCGCATAACTCAAAAACTGTTAGCCGTAGAAAGTTGAAATTTTGTATTTTTTGGATTGTTGTAAAATCTAGTTGTGAATCTCCCTTTTTGGTCACTGCTTGATCACCGGAAGTGGTACTTTACTTGAAGGTCATAATTGATTGGCATCAAAAATTATATTAAAATATAATGCAGAACATCTCAAATTTGGTAAATAGGACTTTTATATCGATATGAATGTATTTGCTATATTATGATTAAAATTGGTGGGCCGAAAAGGGTACTTTACTTGAAGGTCATAATAAGCTTACATCAAAAATTATATTTAAATTAAATACATAAATCATATGTTTCGGTAATAAATGTTACAAACGCAATTTGGTTTCCAATCCAATTAAACATTTTTATTAATTGTTATAAGTGTTAAAATTGAGTGTAAAATACTCGTTTTTCTCCCCATTTGTGTGTGTGTGTCAATAGACGAATGTCGCGACGCCGAATTTCGTTTTTGAGATACTGCAATCTTCGGAAACTAGTAATCAAATTGAGGATCACTTTTTTAACCACCGATTTATAGTTTTATAGGCGTACAAGGAAGTCATGTGTTGTCCACATCAAATATTTTTTCAATAGAATGCACCGTTTAGGAATTTAGGTGAAAAATCAAAATTAGTCATAAAAGTTCGATTTTTTTGGACGCCATTTTGTATTCCAGTGGCTTTAACTTTGCTGACGTGTATTATTTATGCCCAAACCTTTTTATAAAATGAGTCAGTTTTTTTTTTCCATTGGCTCTCGGACTATAAACCGAATTAAATTTTGCAATTCGATTGGTCGTGAGGGCGAGTAGTTGTAATGCAAATAAGTCGTTAAATGAGAATATAATATATTATATTATAATAGTTAATATCCTATAGTTACCTTTAGAGAAGTTTAATCGCTAAAATCAATTTTTATAGAATGCATAATAATATTAGAGATTAATATTGTACTCGTAACTCTACATTGGGCATTTTGTGAGCGATATATTGAAGTTATCACAAGTGATTCAGGTATCCGACTTCACCTTATCTTAACTTTTACGGCTTTCACTAGTTTTAACTATCACAGGAACCTTATCGTGCCAGCTACATAAAAGGGTTTGACTCCAATAATAGATAGTTTGTTAGTGATCTTGCATTCCGCCATGAAGTATCTCACAGTTCTACTGATATGGACTGCATTAGAGGTATACTTATATATCCAGCATATACATATATATCCAGCATATACATATATATCCAGCATATACTTATATATCCAGCATATACTTATATATCCAGCATATACATATATATCCAGCATATACTTATATATCCAGCATATACATATATATCCAGCATATACTTATATATCCAGCATATCCATTACTTCATTGAATACGTTCAAGGGATAGCTTGATTTTTTAAATTGCTAGTTCATTAATTATTCACCAACATTAATAACTTTCACGTTTTCACTGAATACTTCCATAGTCCTATGGAATATAATATACCATATAATATAATATTATATTACCTAGAATAAAGCCATTTATGTTACGAACTACATCTTTAATAATTATTAAAGATGAAGTTCGTAACATCGTACCTTGAGTTATAATTCAAGGTAATTTTTACCTTCGCATTCCAGAGCTAACTTAAATAAAAGTGATTCCCACCATTCTGCTTTAATTCATCAGCTTCTCAAAATAAACTAAACTAAGAGGCTTTTCGAAGTAGCTTTACAGAGTGGAGTAGCTCAGTGGTAAGGCACTGTGTTGCCATGCTCCCGGTCCCGGATTCGAGAATTATATATTGGATTATATATCCAACTTATCCATTACTTCATTGAAGATGTTCATGTGATTTTTTTTTTTATATGTTGAAATAACTAATATTTTACAAGTATTAGTATTGTATTAGTATATTATTGACAATGTATTAGTATATTATTGACAATGTATTAGTATATTATTGACAATGTATTAGTATATTATTGACAATAAGTCAATTCTATTATTTCATTTACTATTTTCCTATTCTTACTCAATAGTATCAAATCATTAGCTTAGCCAAATAAGGGTCTTTTAATATTTCGGTGAAAGATTTCCAAGATGTAGTCAGCGGAAGATGACTAAATTGTCCGCGAGATGTCTTCAGGAAATTATTTTTGTAAATATAATAAGAAATTATATAAATATTTGTCTTGCTGTAGCTATGTGTATCTTAATAATAATTGTGTATTTTAAAATATGTATATATATATATATATATATATATATATATATATATATATATATATATATTTACTTTAAAGGGAGAAGTTGGTCGGGAGGGAGGAGGGGGGGAGAGGGGTGCGGTCAAATAATTACACTACCATAAGCGAACTTATATATTTTGTGCCGACGTTTCGGCCATCTTCAATTTTAGGCCATCTTCAGGGCTAAAAGAAAAACAAAATAACAACAATGAAATAAGAGACAGAGGCAGTACCAGTAACAGTAAAAATGATAAAAAACAGAAAATACAAGTAAGATAAAAAAGTATGAAGTATAAAAAGAAAAAGATAACACTAAATTACAAAATACAAGAGACAAATGAAAAAAATAAAATAAAATAAATGAAATAACAATGTAAAAATTAATTGAAAATAAAAATAATGCGATATTTACACAGGCTATATTTTATTATACTTTTTCATTTGTAAAAGTAAATTAATTATCATTTTTACTGTTACTGGTACTGCCTCTATCTCTTTTTTCATTTTTGTTATTTTGTTTTCCTTTTAGCCCTGAAGATGGCCTAAAACTGAGGCCGAAACGTCGGCACAAAATATATAAGTTCGCTTATGGTAGTGTAATTCTTTGACCGCACCCCCCGACCAACTTCTCCCTTTAAATATAAATATACGGTCAACAAGAACTCCCTCTATATATATTTACCTTTGTATTTCAGTGCTAACTTAAATAAAACTGGTTTCCACCATTCTGCTTTAATTCATTAGCTTCTCGAAATAAATTAAACTAAGAGGCTTTTTGAAGAGCTTTACGGAGTGGAGTAGTTCAGCGTAAATATATATATGTATATATATATATATATATATATATATATATATATATATATATTAATAATGTCTATATTATAATAATGTGTATTTTAATAATAATTGCTATGAGTATTTTAATAATAATTTAATAATCACTATAAAATTCACACTTGTTATGAAATTTGCAATTAGTAATTTTAGATGTAATCGTATTTATTTACTTCAAGTTAAGAGAACAAACAGAACACACTTCTAAGTTAAATACTCAAATTCCAGTGAACAGTTATCACATGGCTTTGACCCAGGGAGTATTAATTATTAAATTTACCCAGGAAGTTATTGTTTTACTTCCTACTTGTCAGCACCTAACAAATGTTATATCCCTAAACATCCCCTCCTCTTTTGTATGTATAAAACCTATCTGAAATGAACAGATCAATCAGAGAGTGTGAGACAGTACACTCTCACTGGTGTGGTCGAAAACTACGGTCGCAGACTCATATATAGTAATCTGTCTCTGTTTTTGTCGAAATCGTCGTAATATCTGCAAAATTTTTCTACTTCCTTTTTTTTATATGTATGGAAACTCCGTTTATGACATAAAAAATTTCGTTTGTTCAATTAACAAAGTCGATGCGTGCAGATCTTAAAAAATACTTTATTAAACAAGTTACACAGTTACATGATATAAAATAGTGTACCCTCTTTTTAATGAAAATATGATAAAGCTGTTTATTATAATTAATATAAGTTAATTAATTTAAAATAATTAAATATATCAAAATGGTGTTTGTACCATTCGTTTAGACCTTTATTACCCTTGAAAACGATGTGCATAGGGATAATCTCCGAATTTCACAATTTGGACGTGCGTAAGCTGCGTCAAAGTTTCAAATGATGCTACACAATTTTTTCCTATAGTATTTTTCTATCAGACCAACCGTTTTTTTCCACAAAATGCTTTGGAGCCGTTTTAAAATTATGTCAAAATACTACTTCGGTACTTTGAATAAGTTTATATTTTCAGAATTCAAAAGTTTCATGGGCCAGCCTTTAAAACGTTTGAATATAGGAATGGATTATTGTGATAAAATATATAATTGTTTAAGTACTTACCTGAGGTTTTGCAAACGTTTTGCCAATTCCTAAACAACAGACACTTTATTAATTATTGCCAAGAAGGTAACATAGCCTGCAGGTGGTTGGCCAGTTTCTAGTGGGCTCTAGTGTTGTTACAGACAAACTGAAATAGGAAACTAAACGACGAATCATAAAAATCATTAATTCACTTGTCGATATAGCTTCACTTAAATATAGCTCATAAAAAAAAAAAAAAAAAAAAACTGTATCACTACAACCCGCGAAGGGTCTTGGGTTCAGTACTTGGTATGGAGCATACTTGTTTCTAGGCCAACGGTTGTACAAGAAGGTGATTCGGCCGAGATCACGCTCAAACGCCAGATTTTTCTCCGAATTAAGGGTACCCACTTTATAGAGGCTGGGTGAGCCCCAGGAGGGTCCCCCGATCCCACAGGGTCGATCCACGACTGAATACAGAATTAATAATTATCTGCCTCAGCCGGTCTCGAATCCCGGGACCTTGAGATTTGTAGCGCAGTGCCTTACCCACTGAGCTACCCCGCTCCCATAAATATCGCTCATAATAAACATTCAAACTTAAAATTAACTAAAAAAATATTTTTGTGATGCTGTGAGATAAATGTGAAAAAGGAAAGCTCTGAAGATAATTCCAGGCTATCTTTATCAGTATTCCTATTATCTTAAGGGGAGTTGTCTTCATGACTCAAAAATGATAATATATTCCCGTATCCGGCTATGATAATCCCAGGAAATCCTTTTATCTTTGAAATAAAATGGAATAAAATAAAATTTATTATAAATCAAATAAAGATTTGAAATACAGTCACAAGTGTACACCGAATTATTAGACCAATAACTTGGAACATATTTTTTTTTTTTTTTTAAGTCTTTATAAAGTTACTCTCTTTAAAAAGGACATTGATAAAAGTCATTATATTTGACTAATAAGCATATAATAGCTAAACAATAGATTATTATTGCTGTGAATAAAAAAATAAAATTATCACAATTTTTCTCTGAGATAAATACTTCAATAGAGCCTTCCCAAGCTGAAATAATGAAGACAAAGTGAACTAAATGAAAGCTGAGAAAGATTCATATGATCATAATTCATGAATGATATGATTATCAATTCATGATGAATTGATTCATGAATTCATAATTCATATGATCATCTACATCAGGAAACTGAAAAAAAATATCTGATGTGGAGTACACATGACTTCCTTGTACGCCTAATTAATTATAAATAGGTGGCTCAGAAAGTGATCCTCAATTTGGTTACTATTTTCCGAAGATTGCAGAATCACAAAAACGACAATCGGCGTCGCGAAGTCCATCTATTGACACACACATACAAATGGGGGAGGAAAACCTGTATTTTACAATAAATTTTATCACTTAAAACAAGTAATAAAAATGTTTAATTGGATTGGAAACCAAATTGCATTTGAACCTTTATTACCGAAACATATGATTTATGTATTTAATTTAAATATAATTTTTGATGTAAGCTTATTATGACCTTCAAGTAAAGTACCCTTTTCGGCTCACCAATTTTAACCAAAATATTTTATATACATTCATATCGATATAAAAGTCCTATTTACCAAATTTGAGATGTATTACATTATATTTTAATATAATTTTTGATGAAACTCTAATATGACCTTCAAGTAAAGTACCGGCTTCCAGTTTTCCAATTTAGACCAAAATCTAGTATGTTATTTAAATCAATATATCATATATAAATACTAAATTTGAGAAGTTTTGTATAATAATTTAATATAATTTTTGAGTTGTATACTAGATTAGAAAAGGATTAAATGATAACTGGAGAAGAAAATTGTGGAGAAATGAGAAGGTAGTTGGATAGATTAAAATAAACAAAAGATAAAAATAAATGTAATGCAATCGAATGAAGATGAAAATACTAGGTATGATGTGTGTGTAGATGTACGATTGAATGATAAAAGGGAAAAGGAGGTGATAAAGGAAGGAATGTAAAATGTATATTTATATACATTATGTATTTATATATATATATATATATATCATATATAAATATATATGTATATATATATATATATATATATATATATATATATATATATATATATATGATGTCCAACTAAGGATTGATTAGTACACTGTCTATTGTAGCATCCCAATGTATTTGGGCAGCATTGATGTTCAATAAATCATTTGACTCTCTCTCTCATTATACGAATGTAAAAACCATTTTTTTTTTACTTTTAAGTTTAAGTATTATGGATAATGAACTACCCCAAGTGATAAAAACAGTTAAAGCCAAATTTGGAGATAGGATAGTTGTGCACTGAAATGACGATTTATGTGATGATCGTATCTTTTTAGTCCTGATGATGTCTGAATTGGCGAAACGTTGACCGGCTAGTTATTTAAAGGGATTAAGCACTCTCATGTAGGATAAAAAAATGTGTGTGTTAATACAATGTATACTGGTCCTAGAAATCAGGAACGACACTTCAAAAATGTTAAAAATATTTCTCCCTCCATGAAACTGGGTGGGACATATATGGCCAGTTCCCAATTAGGCAAATCAAAAAAATCACATAAGATACAATGTTTTTATATTATCACCTACAAACGCAATTAATATATATATATTTTATTTTATTTTTTATTTTAATTCATTTACTATTAAAAAAATATAAACAAACTTTGATGATCAGAATAAGACATATCATAAAAGTTCGATACACTTACAAATGATTATATAGACTAAAAATGTCAATATCTACAAATAACAATCAAATAAAAATATATGATGTGGACAACACATGACTTCCTTGTACGCCTATTAAACTATAAATCGGTGGCTCAAAAAGTGATCCTGAATTTGGTTACTAGTTTCCGAAGATTGCAGTATCCCAAAAACAACACTCGGCGTCGCGACATCCATCTATTGACACACACACAAATGGGGAGGAAAACCAGTATTTTACACTCAATTTTAACACTTAAAACAAGTAATAAAAATGTTTAATTGGATTGGAAACCAAATTGCGTTTGTAACCTTTATTACCGAAACACAAGATTCCTCTTTTAATTTAAATATAATTTTTGATGTAAGTTTATTATGACCTTTAAGTAAAGTACCCTTTTCAGCTCACCAATTTTAATCAAAATATAGTAAATACATTCATATCGATATAAAAGTCCTATTTACCAAATTTGAGATGTATTACATTATATTTTAATATAATTTTTGATGAAAGGCTTCCAGTAAAGTACAGCTTCCGGTTTTCCAATTTAGACCAAAATCTAGTATGATAGACAAAAAAGGGAGTTCCACAACTAAATTTTACAACAATCCTAAATACAAAATTTCAACTTTCTACGGCTAACCGTTTTTGAGTTATGCGAAATACGAACGAAAGTACGTACAGACGCCACGACGAAACTAGTCAAAATGGATCCAGAGATGGTCAAAACTGATTTAGGGATGGTCAAAATGGATATTTCCGTTGAAATCTGAAAACCGAAAATTTTCGCGATTACAATACTTCCTTTACTTCGTACAAGGAAGTAAAAAGCTTCATCAAGCCGGGACAGATTTGCCAATTTAGATGTATGATAAATCAAAAGATGGTTATATCAGTAAAAATATGTTGTTTTTACTTCCTTGTACGAACTAAAGGAAGCATTTAAAATTTAGTAAATAGGACTTTTATATCAATATGAATGTATTTTCTAGATTTTGTTTAAAATTGGTGAGCCGAAAAGGGTACTTTACTTGAAGGTCATAATAAACTTACATCAAAAATTATATTAAAATTAAATGGAGAAATCATATGTTTCGGTAATAAAGGTTACAACGCGTTTTTTTTCTCTACTATAATTAAACATTTTTATTACTTATTTTAAGTGTTAATATTGGGCATATAATACTGGTTTTCCTCCCCATTTGTGCGATGAACAAGTCTGCAGCAGGAGAATAAGATATAAGTTAAGTGGCTTCTTCCGCTTAAAATTTAGAAACTGTCGATTTCTAATGCTTTATCTAGTGATATTGACAGTTTTGATGCTGTCACGGAACACGAAGAAATCTCTTGGAAACTAGTTATCTACTGAAAAAAAAAAACGACATTTAATAACGGAATGAAACCTCCAGAAACAAGAGTCAATAGATGGGTGTCCCGACGCCGAATTTCGTTTTTGAGATATTGCAATTTTCGGAAACTAGTAACCAAATTGAGGATCAATTTTTGAGCCACCGATTTATAGTTTAATAGGCGTACAAGGAAGTCATGTGTTGTCCACATCAGATATTTTTAATTCATTTCAAGTAATTATAAATATTATATTAAAATATAACGGTAAATTTGTAAAGCAGAATTAAAGTAATAAACAAAAAAAAAATACTCGGTATATTCCTTTCTGATAGATCCTGCCTTGTCTCAGGACCTTAATTTATACATATATTGTAACGCTCAACTCAATAATACTAGTTTTGGTGAGGAATGAGGTCCTTCGAGAGGTGCTTATTTCAAAAATAGTGAGTGGGTTTTAGCATTGATACAGGCTTCGATAGATCCTGCCTTGTTATTAAATCGGAATGGGCTATGTTAGCGAGTAGAGAGACATCAGGATAAACGCCAATAACAAAAATAGTCGGTTTTTAAAATTGATACATATATTGTAACGCTCTATAAATAACTCTTATATATCATTAACCATAAATGGCACTGGCCATATTTGTCCCATCAAAAACGAAGTTTGCTAGAGCGAGCTGACAAACAATTCTAAGCCTACAAACGTATTTTGCTGTAGCTTCTGCCGTCTAGTGGAATGTAATCAGACTATTTTGAATGTAAAATTCCCGGTTTTTGATAGTTGGGACAAATATTGCCACTGCCCGTTGGAGAGTTAATGGTATCTGAGAGACTTGAGGCTTTTATTTTAAATCTTCTAATAATATCTAAACAATAATTGTCTCTTAATAATTAATCCATCATTATTATTTCATTACATTTATGTTATGTATTTTTTTTATATATAATACTTGTAAATTTATAAGTTATTCTTATGTTATTTAGGTTGTATGGACTGAGGATGAGGAAAGGACTCCACTCGGCTCTCGATGGGATAAGTTAAACGACTTCGATATGATCTATTATGAGTATTCTGTAGCAGCACAAAGCGTCCTCGCAGCGGCGAAAAACACCATTATCGATGTCAGAGAAAAATCTGCCAGTTTTATTGATACATTTTTCAACAACTCAATAGAAATAGCCATGGCCAAAAACTTTTCCAGAAATAGTTGTTCTGAAAGAGTTTTCAACTACCCGAGTATGAGAAGATCGTTTTTTGCATACATAACTAAATCAGAAATGCCCCTACTCACGCATGTAACTGAACTTGAAGGGAAATTAAATGAAATCAAGACAACTATCAAAATGTACCACGACGTGGCAGAGAGCGAATATTGGAGTTGCAAAATGTCTAACATGAGTTGCATTGACACCATAAATTTATGGTTGGACAAAGAGACGAAATCAATCGCATGCCGATTGCAACCTTGCCAAGATAATCCCAGACAAAAGAGGCGCACGACTCCTTGCAGACGTGAAGAATTCACTTGCAATGACAAGAGTTGCATAAAGAGGACGTGGCTCTGCGATGGTCAATTCGACTGCAGGGACGGAAGCGACGAGCCTGCAGGTTGCGTCAAAGTTTGCAAAGATGGCTTCCATTGCTTCCGCACGCAGCGCTGCATCGACCGCTCACTGATATGCAACGACTTCAACGACTGCGGAGACAAATCTGATGAATTATACTGCGGGAAAATTCTGAAAAAGAACAACGCTTCCTACTGCACCATCGAAAACGGGCGGTTTATGTGTTCCCAAAACAAGTGCATAAGCATCCACGAAGTCTGCGACGGCAAACCGGACTGCGAGGGCGGTACAGACGAAGGGGCCCGTTGTGGGAAGGAGGAATGCCCGGACGAATGCGTGATGAGTGGAGGAGTCTGCTTCCACGGACCGCAGGGCCCACTCTGTTTCTCAGAATGTCCTTTGGGCACTGTCGAGGATCGAGAAGGTTGTACGGCACGCCCTTCTCTTTACAACAGCACTGTCTTTGATCTCTTGGAGGACATACCAGAAATGGCTACCAGACACTATGCAAAGTTTGCATATATTAAAATGAAAACTTTGTATACATTTTCTGTACAATTAGCAGATGTTATAAAATGTCAACTAGGGGCATCTTCAAACAAGTAATGCCGTTTATAAAGCACATTGTCAAATATTATGTTTTCCTTTTCATTATAAAATTTACAACTTGTATCAGGTTTGGCTTGATATTTAAATAACTTTTGTAAATTAAATCAATAAAAACATAATAATTATTTAATTAATATTAATTGGTTTGAGACGGCAAAATGCTCGATCATGCCTTCAATGTATTCAGTCCCTTCAATCCTATGTCAACTGAACCATCATCCTCTGACTCGATAACAGTCTTTTAAATAATTATCCAATTTTTTTATGAGTAACTGTTACTTTGGAATGCATACCTCGTTAATTAGCACCAGGGACTCTTCATCGACAGGTACCAAGTACCTCAAGTGTTCAAGAGATAAAATTCAGCAGGTATTTGTCGTACAGTCTGAGTAAAGACTTCTCCGCATCGCCACTTTCTCTAAGTACGTATTCTTGGATCTTTTTCATTTATTTTTCACGGAGAAATACTAATCAGTAAATATATATTACCATATATTAATGTTAATTATACACAGGCTCACACACACTTTAATTTTTATTATTTTAATAACTGATATATTTAATATGGTCGAAATTGTCATTTAATATTTTTGCAGACGTTTCCACAATTCTAAAATATAATAAGTGCAATGAAACAAATAATTAAGAAAATATAAAGTTTTTAGGTGGCACCAGATAATTTTAATTTTTTTCACAGTACTAGATGGTCTATGGTACTAAAATATCATGATACAATTTGATCGATAAAATGCGAACAACCAGTGTTATGTAGATTTGAAGATCTTAAGCCCTATTTTTAAACATCACATATATTTTTAGGCCTTTAACTTAGGCATAAGCCTAAAATATGGTTCAAGTTGTCTTATTTGTCATTTATAATTTTTATACACATAATAAATTTTAATAAATAAATAAAAACATAGTATACTGTTAACTTAAATTTGTTTTTCTTGAAATAATAATTATTTATAAAACTTTCAAAAGTAGTAACACCTGAAAAAGGTAATTATATTCGTAGAAAGCTCTATAGAGATGGATATTAGTTAATTTCTTCTCATTTTGTCGGTTCTATACCTAATAAACTGTTTTATTTAAAATAAAGTGATGAAATAATTAATAAAAAAATTAATTTCAAAGGCCCGGAAACACACTGTACATAATTTTTTCACTCTCACTAATAAAGAACATTCCATACTCATAAATGAAAAAAGAATTTTTTATTTATCGCCATTTAATCAAGAGTTATACAATTTTGGCCACTAAAACGACAATTTTTCCCATTGTGCGTCTTTAATGGCTCTTCTTTAAAAAGTGATTTAATGTCTTTATTACTCCTTCTTATACTGTATGCTATGCTATGATGGTAACGAGGATATTTATTTTTTTTTTTTAATTTCTGAAATTGAAATAGCTTAAATATTTTTTTTTTTTTTCAATTCAGGTCATGCGACGCCCCAGAGCGTATTGCCTAGGCGTTATTTACGCAGATGGGTGCAATGACGTACACAGCATTTTTTTTTTCGGGGAGGGGTTTACATTTTTTTTCGGAGGGTTTTATTTTTTTTCGATGGAGGGATTTAATGAGAATGCAAGTAATCATCATAAAGCATAAAAGTATGCTTTAAGGATAAGATTGAAAATTTGATCAAAGATTATAATAATCATTATTATTCGAAATACAAAAGTTATATGGAAATCATATTGCAGAAATTTCAGGAGGCGATACTTGTACGAGTATATCACCCTGAACACTCCACTCTCTCCCTGCGTATGCCGCTGGATGTGGGGGAGCCGTTCCGATCACCGATAAGTCCGTTCATGAGCGATAGCCATGTTGGAATCTTAGTGAGCTAAATTAATTCATATAATTTTAAAATATTTAGGAAGACAAATTATGTTTTATTTTGAAAAACAAAATGTCGGAACACTTGCGGTAAACTATTAATAGCTACCCGCATATGGGGTGCAATCACGGAAGCTCCGTCCCGGGATTTCCTACTATCTGTGGGAAACGGATCAACAGGTGGGCGGGACTCCGTGGGAACTTCCTGGAGGGCTAATCACTTCCGCCGCCCGGATTAGGGTCCCATTGTCCAATCGGAACACCCCGGTGCCTTACTCATCATCTTAGTCTTATTTTCTTATAAGATATGGCATCTCGGTTTTCGGGTTAATTAAAATCCGTTTGACTGTGTTTTATACGATACCTATATTTGCAATATATATTCTTTCCATTAATTATATGGGTGTAAATAAAGTATTTTTTTCTCCTTTAAATCTCCTAAAAAAAACAATTTTTTTTTCTTGTTTTATGGCGTTGCTAAACATCTTAGTAATCACCGTCCATTATTTTAAAACAATTTAAATCAAAGCAATTTACAATAAAGGAAAAAATTACTCTAAATATATATATATATATATATATATATATATATATATATATATATATATATATATATATATAAAGAAAAAAAATGGAAATGAAAGAAATTAGAAATAAATTTAATATCAATAGTAGTATTTAAAAAACAAACATCACAGCACCGACGTAAATGAGGACGAACCCCCCCAAAAATCCTTTTTTTATGTTTTCAAGGCAAATGAAAATTTACGCCTAAATACATATATTTATTTATTTATTTATATTTATTTCCAGGGAATAACCCAATACAAATAGAGTCTATCTCTACTTATACAATTATCATTAGCACGTATTTTTTATTTTTTTTTATTTAATTCAAATGTTAATACTATGCTAAACTGAAACTCAATACTGAAAAACGGTACAACTTTACAATAGGGGCGCGTTATCACTTGTTCCTTCCGATCTTACCCGAAGGTCGCGCTCTAGCGCCATTTGTGCTAACTAACTGCTTTGCATTCAATTGTAACATTCGTGTTCATTGGAATTGTTAAAATTATTACTGCTTTAAATATATATTTTTTAAAATTATTAGTGCTGTCGACTTCCGCTCATTACGTTTGCCCAAGAAATAAACAAAACAGCAACGGATCCTTTTCACTTGAGGTCGGGGTCTTACCATCATTTCAATTATTACTGCTTTAAATATATCACAGCTGACGACTTCCGCTCGCTACGCTCTCTCAAGAGATAAACAAACCCCATTCCTTTTCAGTTGAGGTCGGGTCCTTACCGTAATTTAAATCATCACCCCTTAAAATTATTACTATAACTTCCCCATATCACCGGAAGTCGACAGCACTAACAATTTTAAATAACATGTAATTAAGGCAGTAATAATTTTAATAATTGCAATGAGTACGAATGGTACAATTGAATGCAAAGCAGTTAGCACAAATGGCGCTAGAGTATGCTATTCCAGCGGCCTTCGGGTAAGATCGGGTAAACCAGTGATAACGCGCCCCTCTTGTAAAGCTGTACCTAAAAAAATATACTACTAAAACTGTAAACATGTTATTAATTAAACAAACACAAAGCCAAAAATTATTACACAGTCATTTTGTATTGAGATAAGAATATTGTTTAATTATGTCTACCCAACCAACTCTCTATAATTTGAAATTGCGGCTATGGAAAAATATAACTTCCTCAAATCTTCTGTCGTTTTTGGGTTAAATATTTCAAACCCTTTAAGATTTTCTATTCCTTAGTAAATTCTTTATCTCAAATTACTGAAAATAAGGCATGATGAAGTGTTTCTTTTTTTTTTCCTATTGCAGATTTTACATTCTTGTTGTGAATTAATTTTTACTATTGTATTATTTACTGAAATCTTGATCGTGTTTTACGAAATAGTCTTATCTTGTATATCTTCAAGGCCAATTGTCCCAAATTTTTAAAACAATACATCCTTCACTAATGCTGGTATCCTCAATATAAAATTAACAAATTGTGGAGATCGATAAATCGCACTAAAATAAAGTGTTTTGTTTTCATTAAAAAATCATTCAAAAGTTAGTTAGATATGTCAGTGGTTTAGCCTAAAGTGGCACTTCCGTAAGTAAATTTTAGCGAAAAAGTTGCTGTAACATCTCAAGCTAGGTATATGCTTGAGATATCACACCAATTAGCTCTGTGTTCGAGAAAATTGTAAAAATGTGTAAAATCAACGGTAAAAAGAAGCACTTCCGGTAAGTCGATTTTAACGAAACAGTTGCTGTAAAATCCCAGGCATACACCTATCTTCAATACGTAATTTCAGTTTCGAACAACTTTTCGTTTTTGAATTAGACTGTTAGACAAAGATCTTTTTGCGAGACTTGGTTATTTGAACTAAGGAGTCCTTAAACACAAATACACGTGCGTTTAAATTTCGAATTTCACTATCGCAATATATATTTCATATATAGGTAAGAGAAAATAAAAAAGGAATTACATCTGTTATATAAAAATATTTTTTAAACACACACGTAATCATCCAGTAAGAAAACAAATTAGTGATCTATTAAAAAAAAACGTATATGCGGAATGAACACCATAAAGAGCACATTACAGTGTTTGTAAAAATGAGCTCGTAGAAGAAAAATATAAAAAAGATAGAAATTCTTATAATGTACATAGAAAAACAAAACAATATGTATGAATAAGCTCATTCAAAATAAGCTCATTTTGCCATTATTCATAAAATATGAGATGGAACCAAATCCTTATTACATAATACATACACAATTAGCCAGCCTCTGACTGGATTGTGAAGCGGAAATGGAATAGAAGAGGGTTTTAAATGTGGATAAGGAAGAAGCATGGTGGATTTAAATAGTGATGGAATTCCAGAAAGTTTAGGAGCAAGCAAGAAAAAAGTATTGAAATGAGGCAGATCTCGTGGTAAGGGATGACTTGAATCGGAGGAGATCGTAGGCATAGTAACGGTGATGGTTGTGTGTGTGTGTGTGTGTGTGTGTGTGTATGTATATATATATATATATATATATATATATATATATATATATATATATATATATATATATACACAGTCGAACCTCTATACATCGAACATGAAAGCTCCTTGAGAAAAAAAAAATCGATATATGGAAATTTCGATGTATAGAAATTTTTCAGCTAAAAACAATTATCGCTACTGTTAGGACTAAAAAAGTATCAAAGGTAATTTTTGGAGGTTAATGACATAACAAAGGTAATTTTTTAAGTTTTAAGAAAAACAAAACTGAACGATCAATAACTCTTCTTTGAAAAATTGTTCAAATTACATCTGTGATCGAAGATTTTTTACAAATGTACATTTATAATTTAATAAGGACATGCATTAAAAATATGCAAACATGCATAAAAATTAGTTTATTTTTGTTTTCGCGTAAAATAGCTTCTAATGTCTATTTGTGTATAATTCACCACGGATGTCATGTTTAGGAGCAATGTTCACAACAGGAAATACAAAGTTGAACAGAATTTAAAATTAAAATTTCACTCTACGTTAGGAAAGAGATTCAGATAATTTAGGTACTCCTGTACTTCTTCTGAAACAAGATCTTCCCTGAATTTCCACTGCTGTGCTAACCACTGGCACATTTTTTTTTCTTATTTAATTATTACCCATTCTTACGTACGTAAACTAAGGGCTCTTTTTGGTGACAATTACATTTTATATTTTTTTTAAATAGAAATATTTTTGTTCGATACGCAGAATATTCTTCCTAATAAAAATTCAAGGTTCCTAAAAAAAATTCGATGTATAGAGATTTAGAGAGAATGGAGCTAGAAGACCGATTACACATAAACTCGCTTCCTTTGATAGCATGATTTACCGTCTTTTGAACGAACCATTAAATGAAAATAATTATAATAAAGAAATTGAAATAATATATTCCATAGCAAAAAATAACAGGTACAATAAAACAACTATCAATCACATTTAAAAAAAAAAAAGACAATTAACGATATCTATTCAACAACCCCCGAAGATAGGCCCATCCCAAAACATTATGTTTTGATTCCATATTACGGCCCTATATCCACCAAAGTCGGAAATGAATTGAAAAAACTAGGATTAAACCCTGAATTTAAAACAGAAAAAACCCTACCCTCATATTTCTCTTCTCCTAAAGAAAAAATAGACCCTTTCCAAAAACGCACAGTATACGAACTAAATTGTAATGACTATATAGCCAAATACACGAGAAAAACTGGAAGATCGCTAAATCAGAGATTAAAGGAACATATACGTGCATATAATAATAAGACAGAGAATTCCAACTTTGCAATTCATTTAAATGAAAAAAAAAAAAAACATTAATTCATCGAAGACTCAGGACTTAAATTAACACATCACGTTGAAAACAGTCTCAAATTAAATATATATGAAGCACTTGAAATAATAAAATCCTTCAAATCCAATCCAGATTTTTGCTTAAATGACCAAATGAATATCTCAAATAGTCCAATCTTAAATATATTCCCATCTATAAGAGAAAAAACAATTACTAACCGCAATTACTGGAAAAACCCCGACCCCTGAACCTTTTACCTATAATCATCCCACCTTTCTTCCATAGCTAGTTCAGTACGAGGACAAACCAATACAAACTTTTCTGTTTGATATAATCTACTTAAACCTTGGTGAGTATTGATTTCTTGTCTTAATTAAATTCATTATTCATAAATGTTTTAATACTAATTTATATTATACTTAATTTAATATGTATAATAATAACAAACTGTATTTTGAATTTCTTATTTTTGAATTTTTGTGTGTTTTTAGAACTAAAGATGAATGTATAACATTCGAAACTAATTTAAAAAAAAATTATAGAATTGGCAAATAATTTATCAATCCCTAATTATGTATGTTTTGATGTACGGCTGCAAAGAGCATGTAAAATTAGGTAACGAACGAACCCCTAAACAGTTCTTTACCACTAGGCCGACTGGTAAACTTCCGAGGGGTAGACCGAAACGTAGGTATGAAAATTGTGTCTGGCCTTGCGGATTTGGGTTTAGACAGTGATCGAACCATCGGCTTCGCCAAACAATTTATCGCTATTATTATTACAGAGATAGCTGACCCCACGTTATTCGGTTCCGTGGCAAAATGAATTAGTTTAAAATATAAACAAGGAAACTAGAGATGGCAGGACGAGGAAGACGGAGATATTAAGGGTGAGAATCTCCCCTCCAGAACAGCGTTATTAATTTTTATTGCCCTCTTCAACCCCCGTGACAAATTTCAATCCAACCCTTTTCCTGGGGATTGGATACCGTTATCTTCTTCCATGTTTAATCATTAATATATACAAATAATAATTATTTGTTTAACTAATCAGCAAAAACATACTACAAATCCTCATGATATTATAGAGCAGCAGAAATGTATATATTTTTTTTCTTCTGTAAGAGGCATAAACTGTCCAACCACTATGGAAAAAGATATAGGACACAATGATTTAAAAACATATATTTATGTACAAATAGAAATAAAAAATCGGACAGAAGCATTGTCTACCACATCCTGATGGCGTAAAATTATAATTATTATTATTAGCCGCCACTGCTCGACTAAAGGAACTATGGAATTTAAAAAGATAAACAAATTGTGTATGGAACTGTGCGCTTCGCAGTTCCACCGGCGAGATGTTTGGCTGTTGTGCGCATGCGTATATGGGAAGCTGCAAGTGAGACTACAGAAACAGCACTGTCAATCTCACAGTGCCGATCCACGCGTGGTGCTTGTAGATTTTTTTTTTTTATACCTAGTGTGTTGGACTTAAACATCGTATACCATCATCTTGCATGTGATAAAGTGTGTTGATGTAGAATTATATTGTTGTCCTAATTCTCGCTATTCTACTTGATTACTTTTTTGGGGGGTTTTTATTTAACAGAAATCTTTAATCATGGCCTTGCATCGCCATCTTTTCCAACAACTTTGATCAAGCTTGAACTGTAATAATTTATGTCATAATATGTAAAAACTGTTTAAATCTGTCTTTTAGGATGTTAACAAATTTCTGATTAAATTTTCTTTTTATGCACGTTTGCTTCCTTTTACCCGATTTTAGAACAAAGGCTAAAACAATTCTGGAGCAACACCCCCAGTAATTTTATCTACGAGCCCAGTATATGCCTAGGATGTTATACCAAATCGCTTCACGATAATTATAGGATAAGTGAAAGTTGTGTAATGCGCTCACAGATTTTTACTAGATTTTTCTGAGAGATTTTGTGTTTGTTTTGATTTTCGTATTTCATCGAACAAATCTGCTGAAAAGAAAATAATTCATCTTAAACAAGTTTAAATACTGTTCCTATTACGAGGTTTCAGAACATTTTTTTTTCAGTTGACATCCCCATGATGGTATAGAAGGATCAATCTAATTAGGGATTGATAAATTATTTGTCACTTCGAATATTATACAATATTATAGTTTCGAATGTTATACATTCATCCTCAGTTCTAAAATCACACAAAAATTCAAAAATAAGCAATTCAAAATACAGCTTAGTATTATTATACATATTAAATTAGATTTAATATAAATCAGTATTATAAAACATGTATGAATTATGAATTTAATTAAGACAAAGTGTATTTGATTTCTTGTTTTAATTAAATTCATAATTTATAAATGTTTTATACTACTGATTTATATTACATCTAATTTAATATGTATAATAATACCAAATTGTATTTTGAATGGCTTATTTTTGAATTTTCGTGTGTTTTTAGAACTGAAGATGAATGTATAACATTCGAAACTAGTTTTCAATAAAAACAAAATTATAGAAGTGGCAAATAATTTATCAATCCTTAATTTTTTTCTCAATTATTCAACGCAGAAACCGTTCTAATCCCGAAGGCAGTGTGTTGAGAGCGCCTGCAGCGAGGTCATAAAGACAGCTGAGGGCCATTCAATGCCGCTATTACTCGAGGGAAGGAAGGGCTAATTTCTTGAGACCACCCTCACACCCCAGGCCACCGCAATAGGGCTCAAGAAGGGGTAAGGGCACCACTAATGATAGGGAAGGGGTAAGGAATGACACCACAAATGATCCCTGTACTCCAACCGGACAACCTGTTCACAATATCTGCATTCCCTCTAAGGATAAGAAAAATGCGGATTTATACTAATGTCACCACGTAAATAAATTCACAAGGATTTTTAATTTAACTTTATTTATTTTCACCTGTCACATATGAGACCATCAGCAAATATGATGATAAAACAGAGATAATGATGGTATCTTAGACATGGATAAGGATAGTACCTGCATTATGTATTATATTATTTTTATATAATACCTTCAGTAATTTCAGTGGTTTGTTTAGAAACGTTCTTTTAATTTTGAAGTATGAGTCCTGGATCGAATATCCTTCGGTCGAATGTTAGTCCAAGGTAACGTATTGTGTCTGTCTGAGAAATTTGGTTATGGGCACGTGTCTCGTCTAAGTGTCAATGTTATTTGTTGTGATTTGTCAAAGTGAGTATCAATTTTGTAAATGTAATAAGTGATTTTGTAAAGCCAATGAGGCTAATCATAGGTCGCGGTATCCAGTTATTTTTTACTTCCTTGTACGAACTAAAGGATGTATTGTAATCGCGAAAATTTTCGGTTTTCAGATTTCGAAGGAAATATCCATTTTGACCATCCCTGAATTCATTTTGACTAGTTTCGTCGAGTCGTCTGTACGTACGTACGTTCGTATCTCGCATAACTCAAAAACGGTGAGCTGTAGAAAGTGGTAATTTTGTAATTAGGATAGCATTAAAATCTAGTTGTGAACCTCCCTTTTTGGTCACAGCTTGATTACCGGAAGTGGTACTTCACTTGAATGTCAAAACTGATTTCCATCAAAAATTATATTAAAATACTGTACAAAACTTCTCAAAAATACTGGACAACAAAAATACTAAAAAAAACAACAAAAAATACAAAAGAAAACAAAAATACTGGTTTTCCTCCCCATTTGTGTGTCAATATATGGATGTCGCGACGCCGAGTTTCGTTTTTGAGATACTCCAATCTTCGGAAACTAGTAACCAAATTCAGGATGACTTTTTGAGCCACCGATTTATAGTTTAATAGGCGTACAAGGAAGTCATGTGTTGTCCACATCAGATATTTTTTTCTATCTTTAGCTTAGGTAGCAGTTAATTTTTCTTAGTTTGTAGGTGTGCCATGTGTATATATAAAGTATAATAAAGTAACCAGTATTCATCCTTGCGGTATTCCTACCAGGACATGTCAAACTGAAGAAATTTCTGAGCCTTGTCGGACAGAGAAAAAACTGCCGAAGAAGAAATATTGAAGATGATTGTACGTATGAGGGAGTATGATCATGAGCCAGACTTTATCAAACGCTTGAGCGGCATCCAGAAATTCGCCAGTTGCGTATTGCTTTTCTCTAGTGATCAATGAAGTCAGTAAAATGCTAACAACAATGTAGTCTTAGGTATTAATAATATTAGTTTTAGTTATATCGTTCTATAATTATTTATCATTTTTGTTTGTTTTTAATATTACGTTGTTTGTTTATATATTAAGAGGGATTTTTTTTGTCTTTAATTTGATGTTAATTTATTTCATTAATTTTAAAAGTATAAAATGATTTAATTAATCGATTATTTTATTATAATAGATAAATAAATTAGGGATTGATAAATTATTTGCCACTTCTATAATTTTGTTTTTATTGAAAACTAGTTTCAAATGCTATACATTCATCTTCAGTTCTAAAAATACACAAAAATTCAAAAATAAGCAATTAAAAATACATTTTGGTATTATTATACATATTAAATTAAATGTCATATAAATTAGTATTATAAAACATTTATAAATTATGAAATCAAATACATGTTGGTACGCACTAAGGTTTAAGTAGATTATATCAAACAGAAAAGGTTGCATTGGTTTGTTCTCGCAATGAACTAGTAATGGAAATGACTGTAATATAAGGAAGGTGGGGTGTTTAAGGTAAATGGCACGCTTTAGGGGAAAGGTTCGGGTTTTTTCCAGTAATTCCGGTGATCAATTGTTTTTTCTGTTATGGATGGGAATAAATTTAAGATTGGACTATTGGAGATATTTATTTGGTCATTTAACCAAAAATCTGGATTGGATTTGAAGGATTTTATTATTTCAAATGCTTCATATATATTTAATTTGAGACTGTTTTCAACGTGATATATTTACAATATTACTTTATATGACATTTAATTTAATATGTATAATAATACCAAACTGTATTTTTAATTGCTTATTTTTTAATTTTTGTGTGTTTTTAGAACTGAAGATGAATGTATAACATTTGAAACGAATTTTCAATAAAAACAAAATTATAGAAGTGGCAGATAATTTATCAATCTCTAAATAGTTTTACACGAGAAAGAAAAAAAGATTACATTAAAAATAATTTCCGTATATTTATTTCCTCGTTTCAACTTTCGCTTTGTAGGATAAGTATTTTTTTTTACCAACTATATGTCTCTAGAATGAGTTGATTTCTTTTTGTTTATTTATTTTCTATTTTTTTGTAAATGATAAAATGATCGTATTTTTGTTTTTAAACGTAGGAATTATCACGACAACATGTTATTTTACTCTCTTCCTGCTCAGGTTTAAATTATTGTTTTTATTGATATTTGTATACTTCTATACCATCATGCGGACGTCAACTGAGAAAAATAAATGATCATAGTTCGGTTCTTATTTTTGTATTCAATATTTGTTCAACTTCATACTATTTAAGTATTTTTTTTTTTTATATTTCTTCGGATCTTAGGATCGATTAGTTACTTTGCGAGAGCTTAACTGATATATCTACCGGGAAGTAAATGTATAGAAATGCCCCCTAATTGCAGTGTCACACTACGAACAAAAAATATATTGTAACACTCTTCAGCATAGCTGAGAAAGATCACATTTTTCTCTCAATAATGAGTGAGGTGAATATCAAATAATTGTTTAAGTAACCTTATCTGTGCTGAAATTTTATATCGATGCGGTAATAAATATACAAGCTAGCGTGTGCAAAGCATGAAATGATTTTTTCATTCTCCCTCCACCCGTATGATCTCGCAGTAACAGAGTTATCAGTGTTTCAAATATCGAAGAGGCACTGGATGTGATTTAGTACTCCCACATATCCATTTCGCTACATTTCACTCAATAAACATAACTCATGAATGATCGACCACAAAACTCATGTAATAAGAAACATAAGATTTAAAATTGTACACGTACATCATAAGAATGACTATTACTCGTAATTATATACATAAAGTACTTTAAAATTCATTTGATTTTATATAAAAAATCAAACACATTTTTTTTTAAGCAGTACTCCTAAAATATGCATTAAAAATATAAAATTATACATACGTAAATACGTAATTTTTTTAATTTATTTTAACTTATTAGGAAAAAAAAAATAATAGCGAAATAAACAAACAAATTATTACTTTCCGAAGTCAGTCTACGAACTTCATTACGCTATAACTCAGCTAATAATGGTCCGATTTAAATGATTTAATAAAATTTTGCGGATGGATTTTTTTTTTATTCCATGTTTGGATTCTACGTATCTTGAAAGGTAAAACCTCAAATTTCCAAAACACCTTATATTTCTTCTCTATGTTTATAAATGATCGAGTTATGGGCTTATGAGATCTCTAATCGGCCGCCATTTTGAAACAAACAGACGGATGGTAATGTCGAGTTCCGAGGATCATCCCGGGGTGACCTGTGACATTGGTGCCGAATCTCAAGAAAATCGGTCCAGTAGTTTCGGAGAAAAGTCGCGGACGGCGTACGGCGGACGGACGTTTTTTTTTTTTATTCGATATTTGGATTCAACGTATCTTGAAAGGTAAAACCTCAAATTTTGAGGGGGGTTTACAAACATTTTTTCTTGGTCGATTCCAAAGGTCTATTATTGAACATAATAAACCAATACTATAATAAATAATTAATTGTTCAGTTAGGGAAGAAAAAGAAAGTCAGTATAAGACAAGTATAATATTAGCTTAAATAAATCAATAATTATACTATATTTTTTATATAAAATAGTTCTGTCCTCTGGTACTCACATTATCTTTTAAAAGTTAAACATAGATTTTTTTTTTTAATTTTAGAGGGTAATTACCTTGCATTCTTTTCACGAGTAACGCCGTGCGGGTACAGCAAGTAGGTTTATCCAACTTTTGTTTGCGGATAAGAATAAGTAAAAATATTTTGTGAATTTGGGGGGAGAGGGTCCGGGACCCCCTAGATCCTTCCTCTGGCTACGCCACTGCACGCAAAGTCCAATAGATAGATGGTTTTGAGTTAGCACAACAGATGGAAGCAGTGTAAGTTATCCCATTTGAGCACAAGATCCCCCTAGTTTCGTAAAAGAAAAGTACAATTATTTCATAGCATTAAAAATAATTAAAAAATATTTATTTAAGATTGAATAAATGTGCAGAAACGGTACGCCTTCATTGTAAGAGACGCAACCCGCATCACTTGAGCAGTGAATCCCTAGATCTGTGCCAGGGATTAGGTGCGCCTTGGCCTGCCTATCTTCCCAACATGAGCACACATTTCTTGTGAACATACTTGCCGCTCGTGCGCAAGGACTTTTTACAATAGCTAATTTAGCGTACAATTGAAAATTTAATTTCCAATTCATGTATCATTTATTTATTTTCAATGTATCAATAAACTAGTTAAAAATGAATAGATTACTCGTTTATTTCCCAAATAAAAATGAGAAAACTGCCTGCTTTACACTGACGGCAAAGCAGCAGTAAAATAACAAAAAGTACAGTCGTCTCCTTCAGTGGCGGGAATTTCATGTTGTATTTTTGAGTTGGTTCCTTTAAAGGCTATTTGCGTGAGCTTCCATTGTCACCATCCAGAAACCGCCACAGGACCATCTGATAAATGAAAGAAATATATCTGATGTGGACAACACATGACTTCCTCGTACGCCTATTAAACTATAAATCGGTGCCTCAAAAAGTGATCCTGAATTTGGTTACTAGTTTCCGAACATTGCAGTATCTCAAAAACGACATTCGGCGTCGCGACATCCATCTATTGACACACACACACACAGGCACAAATAGGGAGAAAAACCAGTATTTTACACTCAATTTTAACACTTAAAACAAGTAATAAAAATGTTTAATTGGATTGGAAACCAAATTGCGTTTGTAACCTTTATTACCGAAACATATGATTTATGTATTTAATTTAAATATAATTTTTGATGTAAGCTTATTATGACCTTCAAGTAAAGTACCCTTTTCGGCTCACCAATTTTAATCAAAATATAGCAAATACATTTATATCGATATAAAAGTCATATTTACCAAATTTGAGATGTATTACATTATAGTTTAATAAAATTTTTGATGAAAGACTAATATGACCTTCAAGTAAAGTACCGCTTCCGGTTTTCCAATTTAGACCAAAATCTAGTTTGTTATTTAAATCACTATATAAGTAATAAATACTAAATTTGAGAAGTTTTGTATAGTATTTTAATATAATTTTTGATTGAAATCAATTATGATCTTCAAGTAAAGTACCACTTCCGGTGATCAAGCAGTGACCAAAAAGAGAGGTTCACAACTAGATTTTAGAGCAATCCAAAATACCAAATTTCAACTTTCTACGGCTAACCGTTTTTGAGTTATGCGAGATACGAACGTACGTACCTACAGACGCCACGACGAAACTAGTCAAAATGGATATTTTCGTTGAAATCTGAAAACCGAAAATTTTCGCGATTACAATACTTCCTTCACTTCGTACAAGGAAGTAAAAACACACGAAAAATAGTAACTTTGCATATAGGTCACTTAAACTAAGGAGGGCAAAATTATTATAAAACGGCCGCAAAGGTGACTTTTCTTGAGTGAACTGGAGAACGATTCAAAGGATTTTTTTTTTTTTTACATGAGCACTTTCCTCAGAATCCATCGAAAAAGTCAAGGATCCCTCTCCCTTAACCATAAAAAAAGATGGACATTAAAAAGATTTCTTCCCCCCCCCCCCTCCCTCTGAGCTCGTTTCCTCGAAGGGTGCAGTGGATATGGGAACATTTCGCATAATCGGTGGCTTGCTGAGTTATATCTATTGTTTTCTTGTTGCTCCTCCTCAGAACCTGATCTATTGCCGCTCTTCGGCGACATAATAGTATCCTTTCAATTTGATATTTATGTTTACGAGGATACGGATCCTGGTGGGTTCGTCCGTGGGACCTCCATCCTGCGGAGAAGGAATCGATCTGCCCCACGGCACACCGCTCAATTCAATTGAATTCAAGATGAATTCTTTTTTTTTTCCGGGACATTGGTGAGGTCAACATTGCACGCTAAGCCCGTTATGTATATACGGGCATTGCATTGACGGCTAATAAAGAATTTTATACACTAAATTATTTACTCATTATATCTATGTAAAAAGAAAGTCGATTTCACTTAGTAAGTTCGTCTTATTTCTTTTAAACTTAATTTCAATTTTATGGAATATTTAAATAATTAACCATAATCAGTTAAATAGAACACATGTGAATAATGAACATATGGCATTTCTCTTTTTACAGGTAAGATTGCTAATTGTAAATTAAACCTGTGATGTAAATTATGAAAGAATTATGTTTCTAATAAAATCAACTCTTTTTACAGAGAGAAACTCAATTCGATTGTTATTTCGCACCTCAGATTAGTGTACATTATATCTATATAAAAATCTCTTTTTTTTTTTTAAAGATTAGTTTAATTATATGTGTAAGGGTTATTAGGGTTAGGTTCATTAATTAGGGGAATTACAGAAGGAAACATCAATATATTTAAAATCTTTAAACCAAAACAACATGCAAATTATAAACATAAATTAAAAGAAAAAAATCAAACTGAACATTCTCCTGAATTGACTATAAAAATTAACTATTTGCATGCCAAAGAAAACATAAAGAAAATGTAAATAAACCTTACTACTCTGTTGCGCAACAAATTTACTAAAATTATAACAGACTGTTTTACTATTTTTTACATCAACTACAAACTACTACACATGCTTAAAAGGATGAGTTACACAAATATAAACAAATATGTACATAATTGGGCAAGCACACACAACACAGGCATTAACAACAGAGGGTTAACCTTAACGTAACCATGGTGATTATCAGTCCACAGCTGTGATTGTGTTATTACAGGGCGACCGTGGCTAACATATGTAATATCATATTTTTAGTAAAAAACACAAGCTTCTCATAAAGATGATTTATAATTATATCTATTCTTTTTACATCTTCACCGATGCACACGGGAGTATCTGAGCCTTAAAACAGACAAAAATCCGAATTGGGAAGTTTGTGTAAAACAGCATTCAACCTATCATTCATAAAGATTAACCTATTTTGGTCCCTTCGAATTCTTTCAGGATGTCATTTAATTCTCTCCAGGTGAAATTGTTGATGGTTTCAATAGAATCTAGATATTATCGTAAATTTTATGTTTATAATCAGCATTTAACCAGAGAAGACCCGACACATAAACACCTTTATCCGATAATCTGTAAGCAAAATGAATAACATATGCTTCGTAAACCAGCCAAATAAACAGTAAATAAATAAAATGATGTTTCAAAATAAAGTATCTTAATAATGAGCATCCTTTTATTATAGGAAACAATACAAAACCCCGTACAGTAACAAACACTGATCACTATAAGACTTGAAATTCTGGCAATGTTCTTCAGTTGATGTCGGGGCCTTAACGCAATTCAAATGCAGTTATTTATGTAATGGAAACAAACATTTTTCAAAATCTTCGCAAATTTATTTTGGTCGACGGGTTAATTTCCATACTTACGGTTGATCTGTGTTATAGAAATTGTTTTCTATAATTGAGCATAGATCTATTTATTGTGGGTTAATTTTTTTAAATTCTGTTAATTTGTGAATATACTAAAGATAAAGATAAAGAATCTTTCATAACATGCCTCTCATTTTTTTGGTATTAAAGTTGAATAATTAATTAATCTAGGCTAAGAGACTGAAATTAGAATATTTGTTATAAGATAAATAAAAATTAAATTGTTTTGTTTTTTGTGAACAAAAAAAAAAATTTAATTTAGTAATGTGAACTTCCGTGAGTAGTAGTAATTATACAATATAAGATAAATAGAAGTTTAAAGGTTTTGTTATTGAAAAACTTGTATAAGAATATAATATATGAAATATGGCTAAAAGTCATAAAGATAAAAATGTTTTTGCCAAAATATAATTTTTTTTCTTGTGGTTCATGCCTAAAAAAATATTGTTTTATATTAGGTGTACAAATTAAGTTTCCGCCGTTGTTGATAGATGGCTCAACCGACAACATTATTAATAAGACAAGAAATTGTCATTTGAACAACGGCACATGGCAAGTTTGGGCATCTAGCAACAACATAACCTTAAATACTCGTGACTTTGTGTTAGCAGTACGTTTTTTTTTTTTTTCGTGTGAAAATGTCAAGTTTTGTTCCGAATAAGTGTCATTTGCGGGAAGTTTTGATTTATTTAATTAACTTAAATCTATTACTTGTAGAAGCATACGGTGATGCTGTTTTAAGCCAGAAAAGTTGTCGTGAGTGGTTTCAAAAGTATAAAAACGGCGAGTTTGACGTGGAGGACAAAGAACGTAGCGGCCGGCCGGAAGTGTATGAGGACACAGAATTGGAAGCATTATTGGTGGAAGATTCGTACCAAACCCAAGAAGAACTTGTACTTATATTAGGAGTGAATCAACAAGCAATTTGATATCGCTTAAAATCGTTGGGAATGATGCAAAATGAAGGAAATGAAGCCAAGAGACGTTGAACGCCGATTGAGAACATCTGAAATGCTGCTTGCTAGGCATAAAATAAAAGGTTTTTCGCACCGTATGGTCACTGGTGATTGAACTGGGAAGGCCAACGCCGTCCACCGTATTCTCCAGACATTGCGCCTAGTGATTACCACTTGTTCCGGTCGATGGCACATGGTCTGCCTGAGCAGCGCTTCACATCGTATGCAGATACGATAAATTGGAGAGCTTTTAAAAAAACAAAAATCAAAAAATGAAGAGTTTTTTCGACGTGGTATTCGAATGCTTCCAGAAAGATCGGGAAAAGTAGTAGCTAGTGGTGGACAATATTTTAAATAAAATGTAATGTACCATTTGTTTACAATAACTTCGTAATTTTTTATTAAAAATGGCGGAAACTTATTTGTACCCCTGATAAATAATACCTCATAACCTTCTTCACAGTTTAACATTATACTCATTTAAGGTACTTTTCTTTGTTTTTTTTCCTTTCGATATATCGATATTTTTCTAGTGATTATCGGTGGGTATCGATATATGGTTTCGCGATGTCGCAAAATGTCGAATATCTATATTTTACTTTCAATGTCCTAACCATAGTAGCAAACAAATACCATGGATTTTTTTAACAATGCAGCGTTTGATCCATTACTAGATCTTTTTTTTTTTCTTTTTTGTTAAGTTGTCTGGTACAGAAGTAAAATCCAAGAGGCGTCAGTTAAAGAGGGCGCAGACAAGGACTGTAAGGAGTAAATAAGGCAGGAGTGGTGCTTCTTTAGCAGGAGGATTTATTGAGGTCCACTATAAATGTGTATGAGCAGGAGGGGAGGGTACTCTTTATTTCTTCTCCCAGCGAATACTGTTCCGGTATAACGAAAAAGAATCAGTTCACAATTAATTTAAGTTTCAGTTCACCTGTAAAAAATATAAAAGGCTTCGGAATCGTTAAGCATATTTCTTACAAGCTGCATATTTTTAAACCAAAATCGACTATACCTACTATATTTCATTTACGCCAGGAGGTCCAACTTTGTGTTTTTCTATGTTCCAAGGGAACGGACACCCTACATTGTTTATGAAGAGACTATTGGATAAAACCATTATTAAAATCGATTAGCTTACTGCTTTTTAAAGCATAGCCTAGTCATGCTAAATTTAGTACATTATTTATTAGTGTTTACAACAAAAATACATATTAGCCGTGATCTAAAGGAATGCTTATTGAAAGCTTTTATTAAAACTTTCATTTTTGGATCTTAAATCGATATATACGGATGCATCGGAGACAGCTAATACAGTTGAATGCTCTTTAGTGAATGAATCAAACCAGTATTTATATAAGCTGCTTGGAGAATGATCGATATTTTATGCTTAAGCAGCTGCCATTAGATAGGTATTGAATTTGAGCGAAAATATTTGAAGTCCTGATCTAACCATACTGACGGATTCAATGTCCGTGGTTAATGCCGTCGAAAATTCACTGCCAAATCATGCTTCTATCAAGGAAATTCGAAATTCACGGTGGAGGTTGTACCAGACGGTAGAATGTTATTTTTATATTGCTTCCTTCCCCTTACTATATACTAGGTTGTTACAAAAGTCCTTGTGGATCAGTATAGCTTTATTTCAGATTACATATTTTAAACATTATTGAATACTACTCTTCAAAGTAGAGTCCATTGTTTTCAACTACTTTCGCCCATCATTCTGCCAGTAATTGGATTTGATGCCGGTACCACTCATTTGGTTTTGAGGCAAAGAACTCTTAACATCCATTTTTTACGTCCTCGTAATTATCAAAGATCCGATCTTTTAAAAAATGAGCCATCGATCTAGACAAACGATAATCAGAAGATACAATACCTGGGCTATACGCAGGATGAGGAAAAACGTTTACTTCTTGCAGTTCCGATAATTTTTCCTTGGTCAAACGAGAACGATGAAGGGGTATTGTCGTGTTGCAAAATGACTTGGTTCCTGTTGACCAAAGCGGGGTACTTTGCACTCAAAACTGCAAAAACTCTGTATAGCTGTTCAAAGTAAAGGTTTGAGTCTCTACTATAAATCAAGAATAGATGCATGTGGATTCACAAGTTCAAGAAAAACGTCAACATCAACGACCGATGGGCGACTTGATCTGGGTTGTGCGGCAGTATTTCGATGGATTCGACTCTCTCCTTCTATGGCACAAATTTGTTCGGCGGCTGCCTTCGCCCTTAAATATTTTTTCCAGTAATGTCTCAAAAGACCGCGAACGTTTTCTTCTGGCATTGCCCGAGCGTTTTAAAAATGTAAATGACCCCATAAGCCAACTCAAGTAACAAGGAATTAAAGTATTATTCAAAGTAAGCATTGACATAAATAGTAGGAACAAAAACATTCTTATAGGATTAATTATGAGAGTTGGAATTAAGGGTTGTGTTCATGCACAAGGACTTTTGTAACAACCTAGCTCAATATAAATGAAAAAAAAAATGGAGTTTAATTGAATTAAAATTTGGAGGTATCAAATTAAAAACCATTAAATGGAAGAATTGATTCCGCTCAGGGAACTGTGAATTTACTCACGGGTACCTTCCGGGAGGTCTTTTTGAAGGCAATAACCAAATAAATAAATAAAATTTAATTTAAAGGGAGAAGTTGATCGGGGGTGCGGTCAAAGAAATAGACTTAATAAGTGTGGTCTTATATAATTGTGCCTACGTTTCGGCCTAAATTTTAGGCCATCTTCAGGGCTAAAATGAAAACAAAATAACAACAATGAAAAAATAGAAAAGAGGCAGTACCAGTAACAGTAAAAATGATAAATGATAAAAACAGAAAATACAAATAAGATAAAAAGTATAAAGAATAAAAAGAAAAGGATAACACTAAATTACATAATACAAAAGACAATTGAAAAAATAAAATCAAATAAAATAAATGAAATAACAATGTAAAAATTAAAAATTAAAAACAATGCGATATTTACACAGGGAATAGTGAAATATATGAAATCTATTAATTAAAAAGACACATAATATGAAGGTTTGGTAATGTGTAAAGCATACATGCATAGCAAAGCATAAAGCATAAATGCATACAGTATATAAAAGCATACAGAGATAGTTGTAAGTTATGCAAAAGATGACTATGATGTTAAAGAAGTTGACATTGTTGTAATTGATTTTTGTAATTATGAGATGAAGGAGTAAAATATAAAATAATGTAAGCCCCAAAAACAAAAATAGATAAAAATCCTATGTGGTGAAGAAAGAAGAAGGATAGAAAAGAATGAGGAGGAAAAGAATGAAAATTTAATTTAATTTTTTTTTAACCCTTAAACATTTAGTATTTACTACAAACAAGAGGGCAATTGCTGTATACCTGATAATATAAAAGAACACCCTCATTTCCTATACTTGAAGCCTCTTCATTTTGTGTGAAGCTCGGGCAACTTCATTCCTTTATTCGCACCTGTCTGAGACGAGAGTGACAATAAGCAAATTTGATGATTAAAAAAGATAGTCACGGGCATGAGGAAGGTACCCAGCAACACCTCTTGTCGATTATGAATTAGTCAATTCAGGAAAGGAGATCTCTCAGCCAGCACCTTTTTAGTTGCCTCCAAATCATATCATATCATTTATTAGTCTGCTGTTATGTCCGCGAAGATTGGTTGTTGTAAGCCGGTATGTAGAGTTTGCTGTTAACGTACCAACGAGCTCCTCTAATTAGTCTTGAAATTTTGGATTGAAAATATCGTAGTTTTTGCAATTGCATCTTTCTTCCTGAGGCGTAAATCTGTGAGGCCTACGTCCTTATAGCTTTAAGTAGGTAGGTGTTTGTATTTAGTTTCTGTCTAATGTTCAGTTTTGACGATTTGAAGTAAAAAGAGAGTACAGTAAGAAAAACAAGATACTTTTAAAATGTATTTCAATAGAGGGTTATTAAAAAAAAAATGTTAAAGGGTAAGTAAACAACTTTTTTTAGCGATAATTCCGTAAAGTTGGCCCAATCTTATAGGCTTTTGAAATCGAAAAATTTATTAACCGATCCCTGATTGATCAATCATTCGACGAAGGGGCGGTAAAAATCGGAGACAAACGTTTTAGAGGATTATTGGAGGCTGGAGGACACGGGGATGAAATATTGGAGCCCCATGTGGCATCGGCCCCGCCGTGACATGTTGATATAGTGCCCCCTCCCCAAGGGTTATTAGTGGGGGGATTAAGGGTCGGATTTTATCATAAGTGTATTATTATCTGTGTATTGCATAATCAAACACACATTATTTGTGGGCAATGATGATTAATATAAATAAATAACTTAAAAAAATAGAAACACAACATCTCAGCAAAAAAATAAAACCCACTGATCAAGTGTTAAAAGTTCGTTAAAAGAAGTACATTATGATCACTTATTTAAATACCTGATTACTTCCTTGTACGCAGTAAAGGACAATATTCGGATTTCAAATTTCAACGGAAATATCCATTTTGACCATCTTTGAATCCATTTTGACTAGTTTCGTCGAAACGTCTTAACGTAAGTTCGTATCCAGCATAACTCAAAAACGGTTAGCCGTAGGAGGTTAAAATTCTATATTTAGGATCACTGTAAAGTCTAGTTGTGAACCTCCTTTTTGGTCACTGCATGATCATACTTCAAAATATTAATTGATTTTCATAAAAATTATACTAAAATATAATGCAACTATGAATGCAATATAAACATTAAAATTAAAGACATAGATCTTATGGTTCAGTAATAAAGGTTATAAAAGCGATTTTTTTTCACTCTAATAAAACATTTTTATTACTTATTTTGAGTGTTAAAAGTGAATATAAAATAATTGTCTTCCTCCCCATTTGTGAGCTGAACAAGTCTACAGAAGGAGAACAAGATATAAGTTAAGTTGGTTATTCGGCTTAAAATGACGAAACGGTCGATTCCCAATGCTTTATCAAGTGGCGTTGACAGCTCTAATGTTGTCCAGGATTAGGAAAAAATCTCTTTGGAATTTACTAAAAGAACACGACATATAATAACGGAATGAGATCTTGCATGTGTGTGTGCCAATAGTGGATGTCCCGACGACAAGTATCGTTTTTGAGATTCTACGATCTTCGAAAACTAATAACAAATTCAGATTCACTTTTTGAGTCACCTATTTATAGTTTAATAGGCGAACAAGAAAGTCAGTGTCCACATCAGATATTTATTTACAAGTTTATTTTTTTCTTTTACTCATGAATTTGGATATAAGGTATGTCGGATTAGTGCATACATGGTCATTTATTTCTAATCTATTCTGTCGGAAGAGCTGCCATCTATGGGGATTTTACTACTTATTTCCTGTTTACTTGAAATTCCCATAAATGGCCGCTTTCCTAACAAAATATATTTGAAATAAATCCCTAAATATGAACTATTCCCAGGTGTATACTGGGCATTTAAATATGCAAAGACTTACCAAGTTTTAATTAAAAGTTATTTTAAAAATTTATGAAGATTCTTTAAAGTTGCGATGTCTGTTGTCATCACAAAATAGGCCTAAAATCTAGCTTTAAATAAATTAAATGTTAAAAGCCATTCAAATAACATGTTTACATCCACTTAAGCATGTATTACATACTTATGTAAATATTTATATTTTATATTGATGTCATTATATCAAGATTTTTTTATTTACTGATCACACCTTCTATTATCCGTTATTTCACACTATCAGGAATAGCCCTGCCCGTATTATTTCGGATAAACCGGTAATTTCAAGTGTATATGTACATTAAAAATGTAATTTTTTTTGTTATAACAATAAATATCTACTTAAAAATATTGATTTTTATTTCCGATGTGATTGGAGCATCTGTAAAGATGTGATATGCAACCTTGCGGAATACGAATGAATAGTAAATGTAATCAGAACGGTAAAAATAACATTGCCTGGAGAAACAAATGAAGCTGAAAGAATATCGCTGGATACAGACAGATATTGCTCGATATCAACAGCTACGTGATTCGGATGCAGATGTTCGCGCCAATCAGGGATAGCAACTGGCGCAAGCTTATCGCTAGAGGGCGCTAGAGGCTTATTTGAATATGTTTATCGTCTGGATTTTTATACGTCATGTTTTGCGCAAATATTGTCGGAACCGAAGAATAACTCAATTATTACATCAAGCTGAAATGTAGCTTCAGTATTAAATTAAAGAGCAACCTGTAACATCTCATGTAACCATCTCGCATCATCAAAACCTTATAAAACAATTCCTTATCATGCGGAATGATAATTAAAAGCTATCATTGTTTGCTTCTTTGGAATTTAGATGGGTTTAACATTCTTACAAACTTCTAGGCCGAATTCAAAACGTCGCCGCTTCAGTTAAAATGTTGAACTCATAATTTCTTCCTTCAAGATTTCCAGTCATTTTCCTTTTACTCCCTTGTACGCAGTAATCGCGAAAAATTTCGATTTTTCGATTTCAACGGAAAATTCCATTTTGACCATCCCTGAATCTATTTTGACTACTTTCATTGTGACGTCTATACATATGTGTGCGTATCTCGCATAACTCAGAAACGGTTTGCCGTGGAAAGTTAAAATTTTGTATTTAGGATTACAGTAAGATCTAGTTGTGAACCTCCCTTTTTGGTCACTGCATGATTACCGGAAGTAGTACTTTACTTTAAGGTCATTATTGATTTTCATCAAAAGTTATATTAAAATCTAATGCAAAACTTCTCAAATTTGGTATTTAAGACTCACATACTAATATAAATAACGTAATAAATTTCGGTCGAAATTGGCAAACCGGTAGTAGTACTTTACTTGAAGGTAATATTAGACGTACATCAAAACATATATTAACGTATAATGTAAAACATCTCAAATTTTGTAAATTATACTTTTATATCAATATAAGTAATATAATAGATTATGGTTGAAATTGAAAGAGCCTAAAGGGGTACTTTATTAGAATGTCATAATAAGCTTGCATTAAAAGTTATATTGACATTTAATACATATGGTTCAGTGATAAAGGTTATAAGCGTTGGTCACTTGTTTTAAGCGTTAAAATTGAGTGTAAAATACTGGTTTTCCTCCCCATTTGCGAGCTGAACAAGTCTGCAACAGGAGAATAAGATATAAGTTAAGTTGGTTCTTCCGCTTAAAATGTAGAAACCGTCGATTTCAAATGCTTTATCTAGTGACATATACAGAAAACGATATATAATAACGGAATAAGACCTTCAGAAACAAGAGCTTAAGTGTGTGTATCTGTATGTGTCACTAGATGGACGTCGCGATGCCGAGTGTCGTTTTTGAGATACTGTTATCTTCTGAGATAGTAGGCAAAAGTCCGAAAAAAGGCTACTATCTAAAGTTAAGTGAAAGAAACTTCAATAAAAATATTTCTGCAGGAGGATCAAAGCGCCGAGTGGAAACCACGATCATAAAGTTATCCTTTAGAGAGCCGAGACGCCATCTTGGGAAATTCTATGATAAGATGGTAGGAGAAAAATATCTGGATTTTTTTTTTTTTAAGATAAGAGAGGGAAGAAGAACAGTGTATGAACGGGGCTATAGAAAAGGAAGGAGTTCCCGAGAAGAATCAGGAAGTTCAAAAGAGTCCCTAGCACAGAGAGATATGTTTTTGTTTATTTCTTTTTTAAAAAAAAAGAAAAAAAGAGAGTTATGTAATATCAACATTACATTACGACAGTCTCCTTATTATTATCTTAGTTTATTACTCTTCTGAGTCAATTGGACTCGGGACATAATTATAATATATAATAATTATATTATATTATAATATTTAATATATCATTATAAATTATAATATATAAATATTATATTATATTATATTATATTATATTATATTATATTATATTATATTATATTATATTATATTATATTATATTATATTATATTATATTATATTATATTATATTATATTATATTATATTATATTATATTATTATAATTATATTATATTATTATAATTATATTATATTATTATAATTATATTATTATAATTATATTATAATTATAGGACATACTTATTATGTCCTAACTCATAATTAGCAGTTTCAGAGAAAACAACTTTTTTCAAGGTCTCATTGCAAAGGAGGAAGAATATTTGAAATCTTGATTATTGATAATTTTTAAAGTGCCATGTCTCAAGATGTAGATTTATAGATTTAATTAACGACAAAACTCTATTGAGGTTAGAGCAAATTATTTTTGAATTAGAACATTTCTATGAAAAGGACTTTCTTTCCATCAGGTTTGAAGTTACGGATATGACACTACAGAAGCAAAAAAGTACCCCGATTCGTACGATAGCGGTAAGATAACTTGAAAATGCCATGTTTAAGAGTTAAGACTCTCTGCTAGCAAAGGAACGATGTGACTTATTATTACCAGCTTTTTCTTATTTTGTTTTTTGTAAATCTATAATTCTCTGATAAAAATCATTCGGCAGGCCACGAGTCCAACAAGTCAAATTAGCTAAATACATTCTGTACTATTAATGATTAAAGAATTCAGTAAGTAATAGTTTCGAAAGAGCTTTGAAAATTCGAAAAAAAATGTACATTTTGAAACACTCCATCAAGCACGAGATCAAAAATGAGTCCAAAAAGGCCAGATAATCGGAGGAGGGGGGGGGGGAGAGATTAAACTGATCAGAGGGAACTCGGACAGTTCAGTACTCGAGGGACCGCAGTTCCAACCCCGGCTGGGCTAATACTGTTAGGCAAATAAGGGTTTAACTGGAGGCCTGGAGGCTTCCCTGGATTTTTTTTTTTTTATTCTATATCCTGTCTTGAACTGGAATATAGACCTATGTATATCACATACCCTATGAATTAATCATACTATTTAAATTTCTTTAAGGACAATCCGTTTTTCGTTTGTAACAGTAAAACTACTAAATTTTAACATCATCTACATGGTCTTCGAAAGGATTTAGCAATAATGAAATCTACCGATTTTCCATTAAAATATTAATAAATAGCTAAGATAAAACGCTGCAGATTATTGCAAAATGGTGTAATATTTCAAAAATAGCCTAGTGTTTCCATTCCCAGGACTTTCCATATCGCTTTGGTTTAGTGTTCGACACTCTCACGGCGATCATCTTGGGACAAGCTTCAAATTTCTTTTCCTTTGGTGCCTACTGCTTAACTTCTTTGCTGAACTTGGTAGTTACGTTTTATAAAGTGTTCTGCACATGTTCCTTTCCCCAAACACTCCAATGCTCATTTGAAAGATAATGCAATTATCTGAACTGTAAACCTAAGCAATACGAAAAGTCCTGTGAAGGGAGAGACCAGATATTTCTGAAATATTGCTATTTGGAAATAATAAACCTTTGTATAACTATTTGCAAGCATTTATTTTTAAATATTTCTGAAGTAATAACCACATATTTTGGATTTTTACCACCCAAAAATCCTAACCTTATTACAATTAACAAATCGAATAGCCAAACAAATACGTTGGTGTAGATCTTCGTACGGAATTCTTCTGCTATGGCCAATTGTATGTAAGGTTTGGAAAGTCCTAAAGATTTTAGAAAAAATATTATCTATCAAAAACCTGTCATAGAATGTAATGGAGAGTGACGAAACACGCATAAACTTAAGAGATTTAATTGTAGTTAATGGTTTCTAATTTTATATTATTTAATTTAAATAAATGTATCCATGTAAACTAAATGGAAACTTTAAAAATTTATTTCAATTAGAATGGTGATGAGCGCAGATTTTTCTAATAATGTAAATGTATTTTACATTTATTGGACTTAAAAAGTTTGTAAATCTATACACGCTAATCCAAAATAAAAAAATTTTTCACATTATATGTAACTGAATTTTGAAAGTCAAACTGAAAAACAAATGACGACTTATAGAAAAGAACCTATTTCAGTGCGTGTAAATAATGGGGGAGGGGCATCGGTTGCGAGAAAACATGCTGACACAAGTGGCTAATCCATTAAACATTTCGAACCCCGTGCGATACGGCACTGGAAGAATAAAAAATCCAAGAACCCTAAAAGAAGGAGGAGGGAGCTGGTACGGACAGGATAATCTGAAGGAAGAGGAAACGATAAATCTTGAGCGGACGAGGCAATCTGTTTGGGCCACTCCGGCGGGATTAGAACCTGCGATCTCACCCTCTATAGTTTAGTAGCCTCATCTTAATGGTTGTAAATTCAATGTCGAAGGTGCCTTCGATAAGGATTGGCTGAGATTCGGTTACTCCATCCTGATTTCCGGTGTGGTTTGTGGCATGGTTATCTGTTTGAAAGTGAAAAAGTATTTGGATAACAAGTTTTAATTTGCATATTTCAATGCCAGGTATGCACCCAATGTTAGTGCATATATGGGGATTTATTTCAAATCTATTTTGTTGGGAAAGCGGCCATTTATCGGATTTTGAAATAAACAGAAAATTAATATTAAAATTCCCATAAATAGCAGCACTTCCAACAGAATAGATTAGAAATAAATGACCAGGTATGCACTTATCCGATATACTTTATATCCAAATTAATGGGTAAAAAAAGTAATAAACTTATGAATAAATACCTGATGTGGACACCCCATGACTTCCTATTAAACTATAAATCGGTAGCTCAAAAAGTGACCCTGAATTTTGTTACTAGTTTCCGAAGATCGCAGTATCTCAAAAACGACAATCGGTGTCGCGACGTCCATCTATTGACACGTACAGACATGCCCACACAAAAGTTCTTGTTTCGTAACTATATGTCGTTTTCTTTTAGTAGGTAACAAGTTCCAAAATCAATCGGAAAAGCATTGGAAATCGACGGTTTCGATATTTTAAGCGCGTAACTTATAATCCTATTCTCTTGCTGCAGACTTGTTCAGCTCACAAGTGGGGAGGAAAAAAAAATTTACACTCAATTTTAACACTTAAAACAAGTAATAATATTGTTTAATTAGAGTGGGAAAAATAAATTGCGTTTATAACCTTTATCATTGAACCAAATGATCTCTGTATTAAATGTCCATATACCTTTTGATGTAAGTTTATTATAACCTTCAAGTAAAGTAGCCCTTTCGGCTCTTCAATTTCAACCAAAATATACAATATTACTCATATTGATATCAAAATTTTATATACCAAATTTGAAAAGTGTTTCATTATATTTTAATATAATTTTTTATGAAAATCAACAACAATGACCTTCAAGTAATGTATCACTTCCGGTAATCATGCAGTGGCCAAAAAGGGATGTACACAACTAGATTTTTCAGTAATCCTAAATACAAAATTTTAACTTTCTACTACTAACAGTTTTTGAGTTATGCGAGATACGCACGTAACTTACATCAAAGATCCGACCTTTTAAAAAATGAGCCATTGATCTAAACTAACCATAATCCGATCGTGCAATATCTGGGCTATACGCAGGATGAGGCAAAACGTTTACTCCTTCCAGTTCCGATAATTTTTCCATGGTCAAACGAGAACGATGTGGAGGGGTATTGTCGTGTTGCAAAATGGCTTGGTTTCTGTTGACTTTGCACTCAAAACTGCATAAACTCTGTCTAGCTGTTCACAGTAAAGGTTTGAGTCCCTACAATAGAAAATATAAATAATAAGTATGTTAAAGACGGAAACAATATTGGCTGATATAGTAGTTGTTATACCAAGACTTAAAAAACAAATGTATACAAATAATAATTGATAAAGAAATAAATTATTTTTAATAAATGAATGAATGTTTTTTAACTATTTTTGTTATTTTTTAACTATTATATCAGTCAATATTGTTTTCATCTTTCACGTACTCATTATTTCTATTTCTATTTATTTTCTATATATGTATTTCATATATGACTTTACACTCCAACATTACTCCTTTGTATCTTTATTTTTAGTCCTGATGCAGACTTACACTGTGTGTCAAAACGTCGGCATTAAATAAATACTATCAACTATTTTATTCTTGACCGTCAGTCGGACCATCTCCTTCCAGATATTTCATAGGGTCAACTATCCATACATAATAAGAACTATTTTTATTGAAACTAATGTTTTTCTCCCAATGTCATTAAGTAATTTTACTCTGATGGTTTACCTTCAGTAGTTCTAGGAATACAAGGGTTCTCTAAAAATTGAAGACGACGTCAAGAACCAGAGTTCATTTTTAAAATTAAAATTTTTTTTTTATAAACATTTCTAAAGATCACTTTTGTTGGACAAAACGCATACATTCAGAATATATTTTACGTGATTGCGTATTAGTAGTAACAGTCCTTCAACAACCCTTGCAACCAGCTGGGCAGCACTGATTGTTCGAAGAGTTGACCACGTCCCGTCACCTGCCGAAAAGGAAATGAAAAGTTTGGGAACCTCACCTGTGGCCCAGTAATGCGGAACATGTCATTTTTATTATTAGTGGTTCGGGATACCTCACTCCACCGAAGCAAATATAAAGATCGAATGAATTTAGCTGAAATTATAGTTTTTTTACTTTCCTTTGCCTATTTATGAGAGGAGCGGAGTAGCTTAGTGGTAAGTCACTGTGTTACAATGCTCTCGGTCCCGGGTTCGAGACCGGCGGTGGCAGATAATTTATTTATTCTGTTATCAGCCGTGGATCGACCCTGTGGCAACCCCTCATTGATTTTTATCAAAAATTGTATTAAAATATAATGCAAAATTTCTCAAATTTGATATTTAAGACTTAAATATTAATATAAATAACACGATAAATTTTGGTTAAAATTGGCAAAACGGAAGTGGTATTTTACTTGAAGATCATATTAGACTTTCATCAAAAGTATAATATAAAGCATCTCAAATTTTGTAAATCAGACTTTTATATCAATATAAACAATATAATAGATTTTGGTTGGAATTGAAGAGCCGAAAGGGGTACTATATTTGAAGGTCATAATAAACTTATATCATATGGTTCGGGGATAAAGGTTATAAACGCGATTTTTTTTTTCACTCTAATTAAACTATTTAATCTATATCTAATTAACCTATAATAAGTGTTAAAATTGAGTGTTTTCCTCCCCATTTGTGAGCAGAACAAGTCTGCAGCAGGAGAATAAGATATAGATTAAGGGGGTTTTTCTGCTTAAAATGTTGAAACCGTCTATTTCCAATGTTTTATCTAGTGATATTGACAGCTCTAATGTTGTTAAGGAACACGAAGAAATATCTTGGAAACTAGTTAACTACTGAAAGAAAACGACAAATAATGACGGAATTAGACTTCCAGAAACAAGAGCTTGTGTGTGTCAACAAATGGACGTCGCGACGCCGAATGCCGTTTATGAGATACTGCTATCTTCAGAAACTAGTAACCAAATTCAGGGTCACTTTTTGAGCCCCCCGATTTATAGTTTGATAGGCGTACAAGGAAGTCATGTGTTGTCCATATCAGATATTTTGTTACAGTTGTCAGACTGCTCAAAAAAGAAAATATTAAAATAAAATTCCGTCGAAAAGTTTCTGCCACTTCATCCTCGATACCAGCTGGCTTCACATGATGCCCAGTAATTGTCATTTCAGGAAGCAATTTCGAATCACGCGAGAACAATTGTCCTTGGTCGACTACCGTGTCTGGGTCATAGGTGGAGCAGTTGGCAGCACTGCGCGATGACCGTGGGAGGGCACCTGGTGCGGAATCACGGCTCTCTAGGGCCAATAGCTGAAGAGGTTGCGACCTCTTCCGTTGTACCTTCTGTCTCCAGGGTAATTACAACTGGCACGTTGCCGCTTCAGACTCGAGGTTGCTTAGGTGACGCATCAATATACTAGACCACCAATACTAGGGTTAGAAATAGGGATTTTATCGATATAATGTTGTGTTTTAATAGAAAAGAAAATTATTTTTGAGAAATCCAGTCAAAATTTTTTAGAACTTTTAGATTTTATCCGATCACAATAAAATGGTGTAGAAACATTCCAGGTCAGACATTTAATTATAATATTTCTATTTTGAGTTAGTCACATTACATTGGAAATATACAATTTTAAGAATTAGATATTTATGATTATATGGATGAGCTGCGGATTTATAGCTCGTGAAGGATAGGGTTGGAAAAGGCTATTTTGAAAGCCCTACCCACGGTTATATATGTGATAAACTCTATGACATTAGCGACTTGGACTGGACATGTCCTGGAGAAATATGAGCAAAATGAATGTTTAAAAGACTATTTGTAGACTGAGATTATACCAAATCAATAAATGTCATCCATTTCGAATACGTTGCCAATTTAACTGATACTGGATTAAGGAATGAAAGGGGCTTTAAGATGGTTCTATCTTCCTTCGACCTCGCATTACTGCAGGGCACAATATCCTGGTCGTGAAGTCAACAGACATGGCTGGACAGGAAGGCATAGCCCGATAACTCCATCAGCGATAACCGGAGAGCGAGCACTCCAAAGAGATATATAGACCAGAGCTCTGTCCATTTAGTAATCCATTAACCGCGCATTCACAGCTCATAAAGTCCAGTGCCGCGCTAAAGTGCTGCAGGGGGCGTCATATCCCGCTATATACTGCTCTAATGCAATCAAGCGAACTCTACACGCTGTGCATTTTATATAATTTATTTTGTTATATACTGCTGAAGAGCCCATTCGTTCTCCTATTAGTACAAGGTAAAGGGTTTTTTTTTTTTTAATTATTAACACTCGTCTAAAACTTCGTGAAAGGCATCATTATAACGCAGCCTATAACTTTTTTATCTACGGAAATTTTCGGAATGGGACCTATCTGGAAATTGAAATGACGTACTGAAAAGGTACGACCAACCTTTTCATTCGTAACATATTTTAATAAAAAAAAATCGGAAAAAAAAGTGTTCTCCTAATGTTGGGCCGTGTAGCGTAGCCTCCAACCCTATACGTCAGAATAACGAAATTATGAAAATTTGCCAACAACCAGCTGATTTTCACGTAATTGTTTAATAATTACCAGCAGTATCAAAAGGTCAATAATTTTCATGGGCCGCTTTTTTAGACATATCGTCGTCGTTTTTTGAAAAAACCGTAAGCACCATTTAGCAAACTTTACCGGAAACACATGAAACGATTTTTCCCCAAATAACATTATCTTTTTTTTTTTTTAATTTTATTCATTATTATATAGAGTAGGAGTTTATTAACCTTGCAAAACCTTTATAATTATAATATATTATAAAGGCTTTTAGCACTGGTCAAGGCCAGAGTGACGATTGAAAGTCATTAGTATTTAGTGCTTACGTCATCGATATATCGTGAGCGGGAATCGATAGTGGGGCTGTTCACGTTCCAAAATCAATTGAAACCTCTAATTTTTGGCGCTAAAGCCTTTTTCAAAAAACGACGTCGATATCAATCTGTTTTTATGATTAATTGATGCAGTTGCCTACAAACGTATTGGGCCGTACCGGTCAACCTACAAAAATGAAGCGATAGAAGGTTCTTTCTTCCCTCCTTTCTTCGGTTATTCGCTTATATTCCGGCAACTATGCATCCTAGCGATAACAATATTCTATACATAATTAAAGCTGACGAAATTTTCTACATGATTGATTGCATTAAGTTGTTTGCGAGATATCAGCGCTTATATATCGCTATTTTTTTTTTTCAATTTGCACCAAGCTTTTTGCCTTATTAGACATTTGTTTGCGAAATATGAGCACGGATATTAAAGACAAAAAATTAATGAAATCAATCCTGAAGCTAATTCTTTCAGCTTTAATTTCGTATAGAATAGTCTTATCCCAAGGATCCACACAATAAAAAATAAGTTCCACTTTTAGAACGTTTTTTTCTTCATTGACCGCATCCTCCGACCAACTTCTTCAAATTTATTAAATCACATCCACTGCTTTCGCTTACCCCTGCGCAAACGTATTTTCCTTGGCATGTCTAAAAGTATACAAATGATCCAGCATTAATTTCATCAAAATCCCTTTGCGTAAATATATATATATATATATATATATATATATATATATATATATATATATATATATATATATATATATATATATATGTGTATATGTGTAATTATCTGAAACATGTCGAAATATAAACAAATAAAATATTAAACCTTTTAGTCATAAGTTTAGAGGAGGAGGAGAGAGGAGTAGTATAGTAAACTCATTTATTTATATGTACCTTACTAAATTAAATAGTTTTGTTATTTTGGTGAACAAACACACTTCCTTAAATTATCTTTATAAGTTTTCTACATTAATATTTTTTTTTACACACACATAACCAATGTTTCGAAATTTTCTTTTCTTCTTAGCTATGTTATTTTTTCTAACATAAAATAATTAGCAGTAAGTACATCTCTAAGGCCAGTTTTTCCATAATACATTATTTCGTCTATTGTGCCCACTATTAATCTTTTTTAAAAATCAATTAAATAATCAATCAAATAATGATTAATTTATAATGGAGGGAGTTTTTGTTGACCGTATTTGTATATTTAAAGGGAGAAGTTGGTCGGGGGGTGCGGTCAAAGAATTACACTATTATAAGATAAACCTATATATTTTGTGCCGATGTTTCGGCCTAAGTTTTAGGCCATCTTCAGGGCTAAAAGTAAAACAAAATAACAACAATGAAAAAAGACAGAGGCAGTAACAGTAAAAATGATAGAAAACAGAAAATACAAGTAAGATAAAAAAGTATGAAGTATAAAAAGAAAAAGATAACACTAAATTACATAATACAAGAGACAAATGAAAAAGTAAAATAAAATAAAATAAATGAAATAAATGTAAAAATTAATTGAAATTAAAATAATGCTTTATTTACACAGGGAATAGTGAAATATATGAAATCTATTAATCAAACCATGACCAACTTCTCCCTATACATGATTAATTTACTAATGGAAACTTTCGTAAAGTAGTAAGAATTTTATAATATATGTAACTTATTTATTTTTTTAAGACAGCCGCAGATATACTTAATTTTGAGTCCAAAAAAAAAACTCTGAACTGTACAGAACATTGAAATTCTAACAATTGTCTTATGACTAATCCCCAGTTAATAACTGCGGGATCAATTATCAGCAATGAGTCCACGAACAGAATTTAAATTCCCAAACCACATAGCTTGCTCTCCTCCTCCTATAAGATATTAGTAAATATAGAACTAGATACTCCTTGGCCATTCCGACAGGTGATATTGGTCAATACTCACCCGACGACAGACGGCAGGAGGGCGAATCTAATTCGCCAAGAACTCGACCAGTTGGAAAGGCCATTCATCTGCTGGGAGCTAATCAGTGTCCAGCCCTCCTATTCTATTACTAGTCTAATTTTGTTATTCATCCTCTACAAAAGTAATTCCCTCACCCAGAATTTCAAGACACAATCAATCTAAAAGTCATATTTCCTGCATTAGAAGGGAATTAAAAGGACTCAAAATTATCAGTAATAATGAAGAAAACAATATCTCTGAAAGAACACTTATTAAACTCCATGATTGAGTTGATGAACGTAAGGTGATGCGGGGTAAATGCGCACTAAATTTTACAATGTTCTACTTTAAATGAATTTAAAATCTTTATTTATGAAGATAAATTTTTCCTCTGTTGTTAAAACGTCCTGATAAATTGTTCCTCTGTTCCAAAGATGATAATATTTAAATATTACATTTAAGCTCATGTTTCAATCATGTCCATTTCTATGATATTGTTAATTCAATTTAATAAATACTTAGTACTCTCCCTGCCTTAAGGGGTAAGTGCGTACGACGTATCTGTAAGGTTCATTATTCAAGCGAATGGTATTGCAAAAAATAATTTATATATTAATTCGCAAGTCCTTAGTTGCTTCGACAAAACATGATAGTAAGGGTAAGTGTATTCCACGCACACTTGTTACACAACAGGGTAATTATTGGGACCGTTCACTAAAGGGGCGTGGCCTCACATTGTTGACATTGAGGTTACGTCCCCACCACATTCTCTTATACGTTCATTCCCATATATGTTCACTTCTTTCTTGTAAATAATTACCGAAATATACATCATTTTTACGTAATTTCAATTATTACTGCTTTACAAACTCCAAAAGTTCCTTTTCAGTTGAGGTCGGGTCCTTACCGTAATTTCAATTATTACAGCTTTAAATAGATCACAGCTGACGATTTCCGCTCGCTACGCTCGCTCAAGAGATAAACAAACCCCAAAAGTTCCTTTTCAGTTGAGGTCGGGTCCATACCCATAATTTAAATTATCTCTCCTTTAAATTATTACTTAAACTTCCCCAGATCACCGGAAGTCGACAGCACTAACAATTTTAAATATGTAATTAAGGCAGTAATAATTTTAATGATTGCAATGAATACGCGGTTTTCAAAAACCAGGACAAAGGGGAAGAATGGTGGCGACAACTGGTGACGGGTAGGGCTATAACCTTACTGAAGCCACACCCCTATTGATAAGGGAGTGACTGGTCCCAATAACTACCCACAAGAGATGTCTTTACTTGCCCCACTATCATATTTTGCTGGGTTACTGCGGACAAACGTTTAAAATATAGAAAACTGTCAAGTAGAAATGCCTTACAAAGTATTTTGAAGGACAGCTTCTGTAGGTTTCGCTTATGAAAAAAAAAGCCTACAGGTAGATTAACATCGATACAGCTGTACTGCAAAACTTGAAAGACACAGCTTTATCAACAGATTGGAACTAATATTTTTAAAATTCGTTATACTTCACCTTAGCGAACACCTTGGCGTGGCTGATTACTGATATATTAGTGTTTATTCATTTGTGTTTTTAGCTTCATGCTCGTAAAGGGCAGCTCTTACTAGTTGAGGGTTTAGATTTAACGACCCCAAATTACTTAACTAACTAAAAATAAAACAAACGAAAAAAAAAAATCAGATTTTTACCTTCTTCAGCTAGAGAAGAAAGTGGAACACAAGTAGAAATCGGATTTTCGTGCAATAAAAAACTGAAAAACGTGTAGCACGAAACTTAAAAAGTGCGAAATCGTACAGTAAGAACCAAAAATGTGTGAAATTGTGTATTTAACACATTAAACATGCAAAAATCATCCGTTTAATTTATAATATTAATACATGGAAACCTTAACTAACCTTGTGTTAGAGTTACAGCCTCAGAATTAGAATGCGTGTAACGAGAGAACCTGATTCTAATTTAACAATAAATTACGATTAACCTACATCTAGATGAAAGAGAAACTTAATCTATTTTTGAGTGAATGGTGGTCTTCTTCTGCTAGCCCTTTTCAGTAAATCGAAGTACCTGCAGGTTAAAGATGCTAATTTTTTTTTTCAGTTGACATCCACATGGTGTTTTAAAAGGATCAAACTTAGGGATTGATAAATTATTTGCCACTTCTATAATATTTTTTATACATGTTTGTTGATTAAGGTGAACACTCCAATATATAAAAATAAAGGCAGGCTGCTTTTATTTCACCAATTTATTTATTATGATGCAAATTTTCGGCCTACAAGCCATCCTCAGGCATCTCTGTAAAAAATTCCTATTTAGGATAGGATTCCTATTTTCAATTTTTAACATATCACAGAATTAATTATACTTAAATATTGTAATAAATACAATATACATACTAAAATTATTTAAAATAAATATACTGTCATATTTAAATCCAAAACGGACCAAGTCGAAATATACAGCGTCACTAAAAAACAAAAAAAAAATTGAATAAATATACAATTACAATAAAAACACAATAACAAAATTGAGGTTGGATCAAATTTCATTACAGTTTGAAATGCAAAATTCCTATTAAGTTGATATCAATAAAACACTTACAACTTCAAAAATAAAATAACAATACGGGAGCCATCTCAGTCATTCATTTTAAATACCATTAGTATGTATATTGTATTTATTAGAATATTTAAGTATAATTAATTCTGTGATATGTTATAAATTGAACTAAATAAGGGCCTTTTACAGAGATGTCTGAGGATGGCAATTAAAATACAGTATGGTATTATTATACATATTAAATTTAATTTAATATAAATTAGTATTATAAAACATTTATGAATTATGAATCTTGCTTAAATGAATGTTTTTTGCTTAAATGACCAAATAAATATTTCCAATAGTCCAATCTTAAACTTATTCCCATCTATAACAGAAAAAACAATTACTCACAGGAGTTACTGGAAAAAACCCGATCCCTAAACTGTTTGCCTATTTACGTGGAGTGTTTCTTCCATTGCTAGTTCAGTGCGAGAACAAACCAATAAAAACATTGCTGTTTGATATAATCTACTTAAACCTTGGTGAGTACCAACATGTATTTGATTTTTTGTCTTAATTAAATTCATAATTCACAAATTTTTTATAATACTAATTTATATTAAGATTTAATTTAAACAGAAAAGGTTGCTGCGTTGGTTTGATATAATCTACTTAAACCTACTTAAAGGTGAGGTCCAACATGTATTTAATTTTTTGTCTTAATTAAATTCATAATTCATAAATGTTTTATAATACTGATTTATATTACATTTCATTTAATATGTATTAACACCAAACTGTATTTTGAATTGCTTATTTTTGAATTTTTATTTTTTTTTGAACTGAAGATGAATGTATAACATTCGAAACTAGTTTTCAATAAAAACAAAATTATAGAAGCGGCAAGTGATTTATCAATCTCTATTTTTTTTCTAAATAATATTAAGGAATTAAAAAAATCCATTTTTAATACGCTGTTGATATTGTTGTAAGGTAATGTTTAGCTGTGCCTCAATATCACGGATTTGAATAGTCAGAGAATATTCAATTTTGGCCTTTCTCCGTTCGCTTTGACCAATTACGCTGAAAAGGGAGGTCAACACAGGACACAAAGAAAAGGAAAAAAAAGAAGAAGAGGTATTGTGCTGAGATGAGCTGACTATTGCGGCTTTGAGAGATATTAAAATGACCCTTATTGACTGGGACGTACAGGAACCTGATCAAGAGGATCAGAGGGTCATATTGGATGGCCAAAGATGAATGGGTTCGAGCACACAATGGATCAATGGATCAAAGGACGCGTAGCTGTTGCAATATATTAACGGAGGGGAGGGGATAATGTCAGTGAAATTTCTAGTTTATGTAAAAAAAATTTTTAGTTGTAAGCGTTAAAATTATACTGACATAATATTAATTAATTAAATATTAAATACATAATAATAATTAATTAAAATCATACTGACATACTGACATTTTATACTGACATAAAATAACCATATAGGAAAGTGGAGGAAATGTGCGCACCAAGAGAAAAAATGTAATACCATAAGATGGGGTAACATGGTGACAACTTTTGAGGTTTTCATGATTTTTGGTGCGCAAGATAATTAATTTTTCTCATCCTGCTATTTTGTAACAATAGCTCTACATCTAGGCTTGTTATTTATCCCATGGGTAAATTTAAATTTGACACACTTGAGGGGCCAATAATTTTTTATTATTGCCACAAAGTTCCCCCGTCAGTCAAGTCCTTTTAGAGGAACTTGTTCCAGGACGAGGATTGTGCAGAAGTGAGGAAGATTAAGAAATGATATTGCCATCACCAACTGATTTCCTCTCCACCTGGGTTGTTTTTCGTTTTTACTGCTCTGTATCCTTTTCCTTGGTGGAGTTGCTGTCATAGCTTTTAGAAATATCTGATGTGGACAACACATGACTCCCTTGTACGCCTATTAAACTATAAATCGGTGGCTCAAAAAGTGATCCTGAATTTGGTTACTAGTTTCCGAAGATTGCAGTATCCCAAAAAGGACACTCGGCGTCGCGACATCCCAGAATGTTTAATTGGGTTGGAAACCAAATTGCGTTTGTAACCTTTATTACCGAAACATATGATTCATGTATTTAATTTAAATATAATTTTTTATGTAAGCTTATTATGGCCTTCAAGTAAAGTACCGTTTTCGGCTCACCAATTTTAACCAAAATATAGTAAATACATTCATATCTATATAAAATCCTATTTACCAAATTTGAGATGTTTTACATTATATTTTAATATACTTTTTGAAGAAAGTCTAATATGATCTTAAAGTAAAGTACTGCTTCCGGTTTTCCAATTTAGACGAAAATTCAGTATGTTATTTAAATCAATATAGAAGTTATAAATACCAAATTTGAGAAGTTTTGCAAAGTATTTTAATATAATTTTTGATGGAAATCAATTATGACCTTCAAGTAAAGCACCACATCCGGTAATCAAGCAGTAACCAAAAAGGAAGGTTCACAACTAGATTTTACAACAATCCTAAATACGAAATTTCAAGTATCTACGGCCAACCGTTTTTGAATTATGCGAGATACGAATGTACGAACGGACGTACAGACGCCACGACGAAACTAGTCAAAATGGATTCAGGAATGGTCAAAATGGATATTTTCGTACAAGGAAGTAAAAATGAGCTACTGATAAGTAAATCATGAGTTTGACGATTGTCACAAAGTTACTATTCATTTTGGGCATTTTTTATGTTTTAATTCATTTCTCACTTGAAAAACAATACTTTATAACTGATAATGCGGCATTATGATTTCAGATAGTTGTAAGATTACAAAGAAATACTTATATAGCAACACGATTGTTGTGATTGACACATCATAAAGGTTACAGAGTTTTTGATAAACTGTTATGCATTTAAATAATGTTATCAGCTTCTTTTCACGGAACACCGCCAACTATGAGAAGTTAGGTTCAGTACCCGTCGAGGCTCATATCCTAAAGTTCCAAAGTTACCCCACCTGTCAAAAAGTAATCCCATCTAACGTTATCGAAATTATAATAAATTATATGGGCCGATTTCAAATGCCTTATCTAGTGACATTGACTGTCCTAATGTTGTTCCGGAACACGAAGAAACCTCTTGGGAACTAGTTACCGATTGAAAGAAAATGACGGAAAATAACGGAATCAGACATCCAGAAATAACAGCTTGAGTGTGTGTCCTATCGGTGTCACAGTACTGAATAGTATGTTCGTTATTTTGATCCAAAATAACAATTGAAAATACTTTTTTCAATTTTTCACAAGTGTTTCACACTTTTTTCTTCAATTGTGTGTTCCTTCAAGCCTCCATTATAATATCGAATTTACAAATTTGTGAAACTTTTGCGCAAAATTGAAAAAAATATTTTTAAAAAACATAAAGTTGATGTTCATAAATTTCGTCCCCTCGTTACGAGTTTATAAAAATGTATTAATATGTGTTTAATAGGGCCTATATATCTGCTTTTGGATTGGGCATTTTTTGGTTTATGTGATTTATTCACACAAAAAAAAATATAACGGTAATATATAATAGCAATAAAAATATATATATATATATATATATATATATATATATATATATATATATATATATATATATAACGGTAATAATAATATATAACAGCATAATTAAATATCGGATGTAGTGATAATCAATGTGCCTTTTATTTGTATTCTCAGGTTCGATCTTTGGATTAGTTCCTTTAAATATGGTTTCAAAGTAATAATTAAAAAAATATGGTTTTTAGCGCGATATGACCAGGTCCAGCTGTGCGACGTTTCAAGCCTAATTGTTAATTTTCCGGTTATCTATAAATTAAAATTGTCGTTTAGAAGAAAATAAAATTTATGAAGTATTAAGGGTTTAAATCATTTCCTTGAAATTCTAATTAGAGAGAGAAATGATTTATTGAAAATCAGTGCTGCCCAAATACATTGGGTTGCTATAATACACAGCGTACTCATCAATCCATAGTGGATAAAATATTTATATATACACATTTTACATTTTGTTTTTCATTCATACACATAATTCATAGACTTTTCGTCTTTATTCGATTACACACCATTTTCTTTTACTTTTTCTATCTTTTATTTATTTTTATCCATCCAATTACTCTCTCACCTCTCCATAATTCTTCCTTCCAGTTAACAATCAACCCTTTCTTAATCCAGTATATAAACTCTAGACAATTTGACAATTTATGAAACTAATCAAACATTAATATCTGAATGCACACATATATAGATCAACAGTACAGGAAAATAAATAAATATATATATACAAATTTATAGAAGAAAAGTTCCATAATTTTTCCGTAAAAATGTCAGATGGCCTAAAAATCCAGAATATGACATCCTAGTAAAATCTACTACTATCATCTAAGTCATGTAAAGTTGTATCGTACATATTGTTGAATGAAGCACACCCTTGGGGATCTTGATACTCGCTGCACAGAGAGCAGAAGGGATCCCTATAGAAAAACGACACCGTTAGCAATCAAAAGAAACGGCCCCAGAGACAATAGCTGCCCCGAAGACACTCCCCAGATGAAAGAAGTCGAGGGCGCAATCTGTGAAATGAGCCGGCTAATTGTGGTTTCTGGATCTGCCAACTGCTTCACTCCCAGGACAGCGGTAGAGCCTCATTGTCATAGATCCCCCTGTCACCGCTTCTATAAACTACCGCTCAAATATCCTTCATGCCCTCCTAAAATGAGAATAACGCCATTAGTCCGTAAGCCAGAAGCAAAAACTGCAAACCATTAGGCCAAAAGTTTTAGTATATTCTATGGAATATTATTAGTATATTCCATTAGGGTAAAGAAAAAAACGCACGTCTGCCATTCGAATCTGAGAAAATTTCAAAATGGTGACAAAAAAAAAAAAAAAAAAATCCGTGATCAGCAGAACTCCATTGAGTAAAGTCGTATTTTCACGAAAATAAAAATATTACAAAAACGGGAGGAAGAGGTGGGAGAAGGAGAAAAAGTTGTTCTCTAACATACCGAAATTATCATATTATATAATTATAATATAATATAATTATATAATATTACCTCTCCGCTGACCTTCAATAAAGAAAACCCTTCATAGCATATTTCAGTTCATTTGACCCAACGGGGGCCGCTGGAGTTGAAATATCCATATCCAATGAAATGGCCATATCTTCCCTAATACTGTTCCAAGTTTGATGAAACTTCTTTTGTTTTATAGGTAATTTAATTTCCATTCAAGTACAAACGAGCCCCCTAACTCAATTTGGAGGGGTTTTATAGGTGCGCAAATATTTTTAAAAAATCGAAAAACCCGGGAGGGGGGAACCAAGTTGAGACCCCCAAAAGATACTTCCCCAACACCAACTCAATTCACATATAAATTTTCAGCCCTATAAATTAATATGGCGGAGCTGTAGAGAGGCGCAAAACTTTAAAAACGCCGAAATTTCAGGTAAACATACGAAATTTTGACTGGAATTTACCCATTCTTTAATGGTACCGTTCTGCCTGGAAGAAAGTCCAACCGAATTTCTGCTCATTTTCGAGGAAAATACAACAAAAAATCGAAATTTTAGACTATATTTGGTTTTTCACCAATACCGCTTAAATGTTGCATTCTATTGAAAAAATTATTGTGTATTATATTAAAGAGTATTAAATTCTGCGTCTAATGAGCACCACAAAATAATAATTTGGTTAAATGGTGTGTTCAAAATCTACTAGACTCATATACAGTACTCTGTCACTGTTTTTGACAAAATGGTTTTTTAACCACACCACTTGATCAAATTATTATGTTATGATACTCATCAGACGCAGAATATGAATACGATAATTTTTTCGATAGAATGCACCGTTTAGGAATTATTGGCAAAAATGCTAAAATCCCCCCCCCCTAATGTCTGCTGTTTTTGAATCTGAGGTGTGTAGTTTTATGTGTGCTTGAAATAAATAATTGCTAATGCGAAACTACTGGCATATCTATTTTTGATTTTTTTGGAGTTGTAGATTATTACGGCCCTATATCTCAGTAGCTATTCCGAATTTTCAAAAATATTACACGTAAAACTTGCAGGAAATTTAACGTATTTTGAAAATTGGTAATGGCAAATTTTTATCTTTAATGTACTGAAAAAAAAAACTGAAAAAAGCTTTTTCTTAATGGTTTTTCAAGATGGAAGAAAACGCTCAAGCAGGAGGAGGTCAAATACCTGGATTTTTTACAAGAAGAGCAATACATACAACATACCTGAAAATAAAAACTACTCCATTTTTGCAAACCGAAATGATAACTCTCTAGATTAATAAGCTAAATGCCGGAGATCGAGAGATCGTTAATTTCGATAGGGGTACTTGACCAAATTAAAAGATATTTGTGCACAGTGGACGCAGAATTTGATGCTCTACAACTTTTTATAGTGCTCTGTCACTGTTTTATAGTTTTCTGTCACTTTTTATAATGCTCTGTCACTGTTTTATAGTGCTCTGTCATTGTTTTATAGTGCTCTGTCACTTTTTATAGTGTTCTGTCACTGTTTTTGACGAAATCGTGTTTTTTTTTTACCATGGATTTGTACCACAACACTTGATCAAATTATTATGTTATGGTACTCATTATACGTAGAATTTAATGCTCTTTAATTTAATATACTATAACCTTTATCGACAGAATGCACCGTTTAGTTATTATAGGTGAAAAAACAAAAATTCCTAGTATCTTTGGCCGCTATATTGAAATCCACCGAGATTCGAATGGTAACCGTACATTTTTTCTTAATAGATAGATTCCATAGAACATGCTAAAAAATTTTGTTAAATGGGTCGCAGTTTTTCCATTTGGCTCACTGACTTTAAAGATGGGATAGATGGATATTTTTATTTACAATTATACCTTTATGTACAACGTATTTTAGGCAAAAACATATTTTCAGTTTCTTAATAATGTCTCGATAATGGATGCTTAAGTTTTGAAGTATGCAGTTTGTTTTATATATTTTGAAATGAGAATCATTTCAAAAGTGCATCTATTTTTAAGTATTTTTCTTAATCTGGAATTTGAGGATTTTCAAAATCAAACGTTGTGCCGGCGCCATCCAATTAACATTCTTTCGGTTTTTACATTTTCCTATGAGCTGGGTTATTCTTGTTTTGGTTTATTATTTTCAATAATAGACATTTGTATTTGACCAAGGAAAAAATGTTTGTAACCCCCCGTCAAAATTTGAGGTTTTACGTTTCAAGATACGTAGAATCCAAATATCGAAAAAAAAATAACCGTCCGTCCGCCGTCCGCGGCTATTCTCCGAGACTACTGGACCGATTTTCTTGAAATTCGATACCAATGTCACAGCTCACCCAAGAATGTCGGAACTCGACATTACCATCCGTGTTAGTTTCAAAATATCGAATACATTTTTTGTTTTAGGGTTTTATTATATTCAAACGAAACCTGATGAAATTCCCTACAATAGAAAAAAAACAATTAAATCGGATCAGTATTAGCTGAGATATAGCGTAATGAACTTCGTAGACTAATTCTCAGGCGCTGCTGGTCATCGTGGCCCTAGGACTCCTGACTTATCAATTGGGCTTCTGACTTCCTAGCATCTCTCTGCTTTATCCTTCCTTGGATTATTTCTGCACTTCCTTTAGTTTCCTTAGTCTTTCCTTTTTCTTTTCCTACTGAAGTGCACATCCAATATTTCCTCTGTACCATTTTACCCTCTGATTACATGCCCTAACATCACAGCCTACTTGCATTGGCACAGTTTCTTCTTAACACTCCCACTTCGGCACTCTCACAGCGATCATCTTGGGAAAAGCTTCAAATTTCTTTTCCTTTCGTGCCTATTGCTTAATTTCTTTAGCTTGGACAGACCATATATTTTTGAAATATTACTATTTGAAAATAATAAACCATTTTATAATAATTTGCAAGGTCTTTATAACTTCATTGTAAGCAGTAAAGGATGTATTGTAATCGCGACAATTTTCGGTTTTCAGATTTTAACGGAAATATCCATTTTGGCCCTGAATCCCTGAATCTACTTTGACTAGTTTTGTCACGACGTCTGTACGTATGTGCGTATCTCGCATAGTTCAAAAACTGTTAGCCGTAGGAGGTTAAAATTCTGTATTTAGAATCACTGTAAAGTCTAGTTGTGAACCTCCTTTTTGGTCGCTGCATGATTACCGTAAGTAATACTTTACAAGAAGGTCATTATTGATTTTCATAAAAAATTATATTAAAATATAATGCAAAACTTCTCAAATTTGATCTTTAAGAATTATTTACTAATATAAATAGCATAATAAATTTTGGTTAAAATTGGCAAACCAAAAATGGTACTTTACTTGAAGGTCATATTAGACTTTCATAAAAAATTATATTAAAATATAATGCAAAATATCTCAAATTTGGTATATAAAAATTTTCCATCAATATAAATAATATAATAAATTTGTAATAAATTAAGTATTGTAATAAATAGTTCGGTGATAATGGTTATAAGTGCGATTTTTTTTTTCACTCTAATTAAACAATTTTATTGTGTTTTATGTGTTAAAAATGAGTATAAAATACTTTTTTTCCTCACTACTTGTGATCTGGTCAAGTCTGCAGCAGTAGAATAAGATATAAGTGGGCTTACATCAAAAATTATATTTAAATTAAAAGAGAAATCATATGTTTCGGTAATAAAGGTTACAAACGCAATTTGTTTTCCAATAGAATTAAACATTTTTATTACTTGTTTTAAGAGTTAAAATTGAATGTAAAATACGTATTTTCCTCAGCATTTATGAGCTAAACAAGTCTGCAGCAGGAGAATAAGATATAAGTTAAGTGGGTTCTTCTGCTTAAAATGTCGAAACTGTCGATTTCCAATGCTTTGTCTAGTGGCATAAACAGAAAACGACATACAATACCTTCATAAACAAGAGCTTGTGTGTGTGTGTGTGTGTGTGTGTGTGTGTGTGTGTGTGTGTATGTCAATAGATGGACGTCGGGACGCCGAGTGTCGTTTTTGAGATACTGCTATCTTCGGAAACTTTTTGAGCCACCGATTTATAGTTTAATAGGCGTATAAGGAAGTCATGGGATGCCCACATCAGATATTTTTTTTAAACGATTCTCTGATGTAGCATATTTCACAATTGAGTCTATAAATTTATATTGATTTGGATATCCAATGCATCTATTTTATCCATAGTGTTCGAAACGTAATTTCGTATTTTATTATTTAAATATACACATATATATATATATATATATATATATATTTTTATTTTTATTTCCTCAAGATCATAATCTCTGATTTTATTTTTTAATATACACCATCATCGCTATCCATTTCCATATTACTTGCTTGACAATCAACTGTACCGTGTTAATAAATAGGTTTAAAATATTTAAAGAGACGGAGACTCGGCGGTGCTCCTGTTGACAGAGGACTGTTTGCCGAAGAGCTAATATAATTAGGAAGGGCGGGCGGCGGTCCTTGTCATCGCCGGACCGCAAGGGCTCTGCTCAGATATTAATACCGGACCCTTCTATTTAGCAGGGCCAATTTCAGAACCTTTTAGCTGATTCTCTTCTCGGGGTCTCTTCATTATGGAACCTATCTCCGCTATATGAATACATAATACGCGTATATCGAGTGTAAATAATATTTTAATTAGGGATTGATAAATTATTTGCCACTTCTATAAATTTGTTTTATTGAAAAATAGTTTCGAATGTTATTCATTCATCCTCAGTTCTAAAAATAAACAAACAATTCAAAAATAAGCAATTCAAAATACATTTTGGTATTATTATACATATTAAATTAGATTAATATCAATCAGTATTATAAAACATTTATAAATTATGAATTTAATTAAGACAAGAAATCAAATACATGTTGGTACTCACCAAGGTTTAAATGGATTATATCAAACAGAAAAGTTTGTACTGGTTTCTTCTCGCATTGAACTAACAATGAACGAAATGTAGGTAGCAGGTTTATAGGTAAACGGTTTAAGGGTCAGGGTTTTCCAATAATGCCGGTAATTGTTTTTTCTGTTATAGATGGGAGTAAATTAAACTGAAAGCAGCCTCAAATTAAATATCTATGAACCACTTGAAATAATAAAATCCTTCAAATCCAATCCAGATTTTTGCTTAAATGACCAAAAAAATATCTCCAATAGTCCAATTTTAAATTTTTTCCCATCTATAACAGAAAAACCAATTACTCACAGGCATTACTGGAAAAACCCTGACCCTTAAACCGTTTACCTAAAAACATACTATCTACCTTTCGTTCATTGTTACTTCAATGCGAGAAGAAACCAGTACAAACTTTTCTGTTTGATATAATCCATTAGAATTTTGGTGCGTACCAACATGGATTTCTTGTCTTAATTAAATTCATAATTCATAAATGTTTTAAAATACTGATTGATATAAGTTAATATGTATAATAATACCAACTATATTTTGAATTGCTTATTTTTGAATTTTTTTGTGTGTTTTTAGAACTGAGGATGGATGTATAACATTCGAAACTAGTTTTCAATAAAAAAAATTTATAGAAGTGGCAAATAATTTATCAATCCCTAATTACATTGATCCTTCTATACCATCATGCCGGTGTCGTGTAAAACTGATCGTGTAAAACTGTTTTTTTAAGTTACAGATTAGCATAAGCGACAATATGTGTAATAATGGGAGATGAAATTCCAATAAATTAATTAGATGTTTTAAAAAAATTATAATTTTCAATAAGAATGTGTGGTAAGGAAAATGAATTAACTTAAGAACCAGAATCGGCGTAGTCCTCTCTCAGAAGAGGAGCATTTGATCCTCGGATTTTCTAATTATGAAGTGGAGTAAATCATTTTAATTACAGTAAGCAGGGCCTTATTGGCAGTATAAATAAAAAGATGGTGTTAATTAAGGCTGAGGAGTGTGGCAACGGAGTGGAATTACACTGGTAATGAGTGGAAGAAAGGAAGAGGTGGAGGAAAACACAGATGGAGTGATTAAAACCACCCTGTCCGCGGGCTGTTTGCCTTCTAGTAATTAAAGAGGGACGACTGCCATCCAGTCAGAGCAAACTTCAACCCCACCAACAAACAACAAACACCGTTGACATGCAAACAATCCTTTTGGGACAAACATTACAAACCGCCAGGATAAGAACAGTGGATCCTGTCTACTACCCCTCGTCACCTTTCGTCATCTCAACTTCAACGTCCCTTCCGCTCGATAAACTCGAGCTACCGCCCCCTTTTATTTCAGATATATATATATATATACATATATATATATATATATATATATATATATATATATATATATATATATATATTTATGTGTGAGTTTTTTTATATATATCTATAAATACAGAAATTGAAATAAAAAGACCTATTAATAAGAAATAAAAAAACATTAAATATATACAATATAAACAACATACTTCATTCTTCACCACACATGATATAGACCTATAATTGTATTACTCTTTTTCGACTTACATTACTTTATATTTTACTCCTTTATTATATAATCATTTTAATTATAAAAATGCCAACTTTTTTAACACCATTGTCATCTTATTAGCCATAGAAAGTTAAAATTGTGTATTTGGGATTATTGTAAAATCTAGTTGTGAACCTTCCATTTTTTGTCATTACAAGATCACCGGAAGTGGTACTTTACTTGAAGGTCATATTAGACTTTCATCAAAAATTATATTAAAATATAATGTAAAACATCTCAAATTTGGTATATAGGACTTTTATATCGATATGAATGCATTTACTATATTTTGGTTAAAATTGATGAGCCGAAAAGGGTACTTTGCTTGAGGGTCATAATAAGCTTACATAAAAAATTATATTTAAATTAAATACATAAATCATATGTTTCGGTAATAAAGGTTACAAACGCAATTTGGTTTCCAATCCAATTAAACATTTTTATTATTTGTTTTAAGTGCTAAAATTGAGTGTAAAATACTGGTTTTCCTCCCCATTTGAGAGATGAACGAGTCTGCAGCAGGAGAATAAGATATTAGTTAAGTGGGTTTTTCCGCTTAAAATGTCGAAACTGTCGATTCCCAATGCTTTATCCAGTGATATTGGCAGCTTTAATGTTATCACGGAACATCTAATATCTTGGAAACTAGTTACCTACTGGAGGAAAACGACATATAATAACGGAATGAGACATCTAGTAACAAGAGTGTTTTTGTTTGTGTGTCTCGGGAAGCCGAGTGTCGTTTTTACTCAAATCTTCGGAAACTAGTAATCAAATTCAGGATCACTTTTTGAGCCACCGATTTATAGTTTAATAGGCGTACAAGGAAGTCATGTGTTTTCCACATCAGATATTTTGTTTTCAATTTAATAAGAATGTTTTAATCTTTTTCGTAACTTTTGATACGAATTTGATAGGAACCCTATTCTAGGCTTCAGGAGTGTAACAGTAAATTATATCCAATCAACCACTTTCACATTCATAACAATAAGTACAAAGACATGGGTACCTATCGCACATCCAGAATAATGGTGGCCCAACTCAAAATTCCTAACCTCAGAAGGGATTACCATAGGAATATCATCACAAAGCGCAGGCGCAGCAAGCCCTCAAGTATCGGCCCAAATCTAGTAATGCCATAGGTGATTTACCAGCAAAATGTGTTAAGAGGATACAGCCTGAGGTCTCCAATGCAGAACTTGTGTCTGATGTTCATTCTAGATGTGCGACATGTTTATACAAATTTTGCAGTTTTTATTTTTGTTGAATAATTCATAAACTTTTCTTCGTAATTTCATAAAAAATAGCGAACTTGTAGAACCATATTTTTCCATCAGAGAAATCGAAGTACAAAGGATGCCTACATGCGCCAAACATTTTTTATATAAATTTCTTAAAATACAACATAATTTTATTCCGTAAATATTCTTCAAATACTACTAAAGATCTATCAATTTTTTTTTCGTCTCATCGATTTCAGCGAAAGCGGCAAAGGGTTACTTTTGCGTTTTTTTCATCATGGGTCCATTGTGCCACGGATAAACGTTTTAGGGATAGATCCAAATGTAAATGGGAAGACTAGGTTTGGTCTGATCTTTTTATCGGCTTTAAACTTCGGAGTTTGTCAGGCCTTGTCATTGCATTATATTACTATTGTACTATCTGGTTTATTTATAATGTCTATGGTATAATATTAATTTATAGATCTGTATCATGATGAAATAAATAATACGGATGCAGTCAACTAGCCGACGTTTCGGCTCAATCATGTGAGCCATCATCAGGGCTAAAATTAAATCAAAGATACAAGATATAATATAATGCTCAGCATCTCACATCCACAGTAAAAAAAAGTCGCTAATCAGAGACAGCATTCCACACTCAGACACCCAGACTCATACTGAGGGAAAAGGAAGGTTACATGACAACAGCTGGAAAAAGTTAAATTACAAACAGCTGATCATAAAAAAAAGGAAATACTCATACTAAACACCCAAAAATGTAGAATAGATCGTAAAAACTAACCAGTCATAATTACATATAGATTTTATTTATTTTTTATTTCTCTCTATTTTATTTATTTATTATTTTCTTTATTTTTTTTCTTTCTCTTCTTCTATACTGATGATGCCTGAATTGGCGAAATATCGACAGGTGATTTATATTACGTTATTTTTAAGACTCTAGGCTCTTTACTTGTAAATTACTATATTATATTATTATTATTATTTGTATATTACATTATTATTTGCAGTTTTTCTGAACATATCTTATATCGTGCATCTTTGATTTAATTTCAGCCCTGATGATGGCTCAAATGATTGAGGCGAAACGTCAGTTTGTACAATAAAACATTTACTTTATTGACTACATCCTGATTATATATTTCATCATAATAACATCACAGTCGATCAAGCAACATCAATAATTCTACATATCTTTATCGCTCCCCAAATACATGGCTCTGGTTCTTAAAATAAAAATTATTTATTTATAAAAAATCTATTAGTGGACTTTTTATTTTTCATTATTATTAAATATGTCAACTTTCCTCCATAAGGGATTTAAGTTATAAGTGAATAGTATTATTAAATTACATTAAATAATCACCCATATTTATACACGGTTTATATGTAGGTATATCTATATTTAATATATAAATTTCAGACACAGATATGAGATGAAATGATTTGCTTCGACTAAAACTTTTTTTGTGAATATATACATTATATCATAGCTTTTGCTCCTTTAAATTCATAAGATATAAATCTGCATTTGAAGAAAGAAAAAAAAACATCATAATCCCATCTATTTCTCTGAAGATTATTCGACTGAGCTTCAACAAATCCTCTTTCAGTCATTTTAATTAATTATTTCATACAACACTTAATAAATGAAACCGTGATATAATTCAATTTATGGTCGATCAATTAAAGAAAGTACCCAGCAACCATACGAAATTGCGTTCAAATATTTTATATTTCGAGCATATTTATTACATTTTTGTTTGGTTAAAACTTATTATGTAGCAAAAATTTGGGAAGAGAAAACTATATAGGATTCAATCAATAGCAATAAAGGTTTAAAAAAAAAAATATTTGAACAAAATATATTTTTATGCATACACCCCATTATAGGATTGAATAAAAAAAAAATGATTTTTTTTTGTCATAATTATAATCAGATTGTTACGACAAAAAATAGCACGGATCACACGTAGGTTTGTATTAATGCTGTTAACAATAATTATTATGTTTGTACATATTACCAATTTTTTTTTTTTTTTCAATTAGGTAGGTATTCAATTTTTTTTTATAATTGTGAGTCTTTTTCTCGAACCAATGAACCACATATACCCATTCCTTTACTGACGAAACTCAACCCCCACATAAATAGAGCTCGTACGAGAGCTAAAAGAGCCACAAGTGGCTGAGAGCATTAACAGACGGACGTGAACTCTTTATAGATCAGAGCTGGGAGTGGGCGTGTCGCGCATGCGCGCTGCGCACGTGACCCCGACCTCATTGCCCTCTGACCCCGCCCATCGATCCTCTGACCCCGCCCACTATTCGCTTCTCTTCTTAGATCTGTCACTTTTTATTCCTCTCATCGGGAACTATATTGTTCGCGATACATTATTCACCCCGGAGCGGTATGTATGGACATGACAGTATAATATAGTCGTCAAGTCGAATAATAGATCAAGCTGGTATTCATTATGTTTGCATATAACCATATTCACGTTTCAAGATCATCAAGTCTTATCATTCATATAATATCCTGCGACAAAAATCAACTAAAAAAAATAAAATATATATTCTCACTCATTACTTTTTCCATTAAATAAAATTATAAAATTAATTAATTCAGCACGTACATTTCCTGTTAATTTTATCAAACGTGACGATGGAGACATACATTGGGAATTAAAGTCCCTTCTATTTACATATATTTTTTACATAATAATTAACACTTTTCTTCATTGAAAATGAAATAATTTTATATAAACGTAATTAGTGACCCATTTCATAGTAATCCACTCATTATAAATTAAAAATATAAATATCTGCTGATAAACCAGATAAACTTAAGCGATAAAACCATTACAAAACGTCAAGTTTTGTAGTGACAAATATTTAAAATGAATGAATTTTTGTATTTTTTTTTTTTTGTATAATATTGAGGTATTTTACATATTGGTCCGATTAACATTAGAAAAGCAGGAAATTAAAGTTATTTGTTTTGGTTTATTATTTAAAATAATGAACCTTCTTGTGATTTGGCCGAATAGAGATTTTATGTTGATGTTTTAATTTTATGTATCGTATTATATTTTAGTTTTATAATTATTATAATATAATTAATAAATAAATATGAACATTTTTAATCTTTTTATTTTTTTGCCTTGTACCACATTCCATTGCAAAACACCTGGTCACTTTACTATAGCTCTATGTATGGTTTTGAAGACTATTTGGTGATACTTTCTAGTAAAAAAATGATAACCAATGACATAAGTTTACTGTACTAGAAATTTATAATAGGTATGCAAAAAATTAAAATCATATTTATAGATAATCATGATTTGGTGGAAACTCCAATTAAATTTTTGTGACAAATTTTGCACATCTTTAATTTTAATCTGAAAGAGCCTTAAGTAAAAATATATAAATCTATGGTATTCAATTAATATTATACCAAATAATAATAATATCGAACTCCGTTACTTTTGCATCTTCATTAAAACTAAAGTAAGAGTCACTTCCAAAATAGTGATCCAGAGAAAATCTTGCACATCAACCAAAACATCTTTCGAAGATATCTTTTTCTAAATTTGACGTGATTTTTGTTCGTTATGGATTGAAATACATTGAAAAGAACAAATAAAATTCTTCCAAAATCCTTTAAAACTTTAATTTTGATTTCGCCAAAAGATTGTTAGGTACCTTTTTTGTACCTGATAACTGATGTATTTTTCAAATTTATAATTAAACTGTTAATTTATCATTGATACATCTCAGTAATTCTTAATAAATTTCTTAATATTCTTTTTGACACTTAAATACGAAACAAATATTTGATTAAAAAAATAAAACAACTTTAAACATAAATATAAATTGTAACACAAAAAAAAAATGAAGACATTAATGAATAAATTTAATTTATTAATAATGGAAGTTTGTTTTTGTTTATAAGTAAAGACAGGATTTATATGAAGCCAAAAAGATCAAAACATGCCTCATAAGAAGTAGTTAAAGGTCCTCATGCAGTAAAAAAGTCCTCAAATATGCAGAAAAACCTGCAGTAATATGCAGTGAAACCTGAAGGGAATATGCAGCAGAATATGCATGACGTCAGAAACGTGCAAAAAATCAACAAAAGGCTGCAATTATTGTCTAAATTGCTTTCTTTAAGAATTTTAATTTTAATTTACAATATAAATAAAACAAGACACAGGTAAATTGAAAAAAAAATTTTATTAAAAAATTTTTATATAAAATTCGTTTATAGCTAAATAATTCTTAAAAATTCAAATAAATGTAAAATACTTCTTTTTTTTTTTTTTTTTGAGAATGGAGATTTTACAAGATTAAATAAGGGGATACCAGATATAACTAATGTAAAACAAAGTACTTCATTGAAAGTGTCTTTAGATTTGAACAAATTCGGCAAACAGTTCTGAGAATAGTCTCCAACTGTAAGAAAATTCCTTGGTCTTCATATGCAACCATACAGTAAACAATAAACTAATGTTACATTTCGATCTTGAATGATTATATAAATCAAGGATTGGTCGATCTGAAAAAATTTCAGGTGGCACATTTTTATGGCACAAATTGCAAAAAATGTTTTTCCAGGAAAAACCGTGTTTAATTCAAAGAGTTCCAACTGTTTATCATGGACTAAATGGTGCTCTCGCCTTAGACATTTTGGTTTATGTGAGAAAATTAAAACGTTGTTAATTTAACATAATATACAAAACGGAAGCAACACACTTACTGACCAGAATAGAATTTGAAATTTCACAGAAGAGCAAGAGGATGTTTTTACTTCCTTGTACGAAATAAAGGAAGTATTGTAATCGCAAAAATTTTCGGTTTTCAGATTTCAACGGAAATATCTATTTTGACCATCCCTGAATCCATTTTGACTAGTTCCGTCGTGGCGTCTGTACGTACGTACGTTCGTATCTCGCATAACTCAAAAACGGTTAGCCGTAGAAAGTTGAAATTTGGTATTTTGGATTGTTCTAAAATCTAGTTGTGAACCTCCCTTTTTGGTCACTGCTTAATCACCGGAAGTGGTACTTTACTTGAAGGTCATAATTGATTTCCCTCAAACATTATATTAAAATACGTTGCAAAACATCTCAAATTTGGTATTTATAACTTATATATTGATTTAAATAACTTACTAGATTTTGGTCTAAATTGGGAAACCGGAAGAGGTACTTTACTTGAAGGCCATATTAGACTTTCACCAAAAATTATATTAAAATATAATGTAAAACATCTCAAATTTGGAAAATAGGACTTTTATATCTTGGACTTTTAAAAATTCGTGAGCCGAAAACGGTACTTTACTTGAAGGTCGTAATAAGCTTACATCAAAAATTATATTTAAATTAAATACATAAATCATATGTTTCGGTAATAAAGGTTATAAACGCAATTTGGTTTCCAATCCAATTAAACATTTTTATTACTTGTTTTAAGAGTTAAAATTGAGTGTAAAATACTGGTTTTCCTCCCTATTTGTGTGTGGGTGTGTGTGTGTCAATAGATGGATGTCGGGACGCCGAGTGTCGTTTTTGAGATACTGCAATCTTCAGAAACTAGTAACAAAATTGAGGATCACTTTTTGAGCCACCGATTTATAATTTAGTAGGCCTACAAGGAAGTCATGTGTTGTACACATCAGATATTTTACTTTGTTAAATAAAGTACCCGGATGTAAGAAGGTACACTTTCGTTGCAGTTGTAATCACACCAACTTGAAATAGTTGTCTATGAGCTTGATCTTTAATACGATTACTATTTTCATAGTACACTATTTTTATTTATCGTAGATGTCGTTTATCTATCTTATAATTGGCACATTAAATAAGAACGTGTAACAGAATTTTTTTTAATAATTTATATTCTATTTTAATTGACAGAAAAAATATTTAAACAAAATTGTTGGCCAAATTTGCAAAAATATGCAATAACCCATCAAATATGCTAAAATATGCACAATTAAATTTAACATATCCTAAATCAGCGCTAAATGTATAAAAACGTATAACATATCAGAAAAAAATTGCATTTGCATACAAATCCGACGTTTATTTATAAGTCTAAAAGTTATATCATAATGATTTATTATAACTTCATCTTTTTTTTATAATTCTTTTATATATTTTCAATTTTATTATTTGTTGATTATCTTGTTCTTTTTTATTTATTTTTTATTTTATTTGTTTACTCTAAGTCTATAAAGCTCAACTAATATTGTTTGTAATGTTATTCTAATGGGATGTGTCCCGGAATAAATAAATATTTATTTATTTATTAATATTAAATAGAAACATAGGTAATGCATAAGTACAATATTAATTTCTTCATATTATTTATAGGTGCATATACAATGTGAGTTGTGGTTGATTTCAATTAAGTTTCCTGCTTAACAGATATCGTTGGATAATAGATACATTGGAGTAAGTCTTACAGAAGATAGTTTAATATTTAATGAAACTGGGAAATAAAGTTGTTGGGCTTAAACACTGTTAGATCTACGTTGTGGATTTGAATTTTATGGGGTTCAGTGCAGGAAGGTTTGTTTGTTTATTTATTTACATATCCCACCAACAGGTGCCCATATACATATATATATATATATATATATATATATATATATATATATATATCGGGCGTAGGAGTGATGACCCTACCCCGTGTACCTTAATTGTGAATCGCGTTGTGGTTTTCCAGGACATAAAATAGCCGCCCGGAGGTTTGGTCCATGGACGGTCTGTCTCGGGGAAAGAAATATAGGTGCTGACTCCGAACAGCCACAATCCGTGGATCTAGACCGATTTGTCACTGTCCTTGAACCCGAGTGAGTCGGTGGGAAGGACACTGCCGAATTGGCCCCAAAGGGACCGGTTATGGAGCAATGGGCAGCCTGCCGCTGCACTATGGAAACCATGGTTCGCAGCAATGTGAGGTTAGGTGACCCCCTCCAGGCTGTCTGTGCTCCCGCAAGCAATAAATGTCTGTAAGAACACCACATCGCGCGGCCAATGATCTACAAGGTCTATAGAGCCAACCGAAAAAAAAAAAAAAAAAAATATATATATATATATATATATATATATATATATATATATATATATATATATATATATATATATATATATATATATATTATAAAATGAATAATAATAATAATGAAAATACAATAAAAAATAAAAAAAGAAACGAAATAAAAGAAAAACAAATTAAAAATATCTGATGTGGGCAACACATGACTTCCTTGTACGCCTATTAAATTATAAATCCGTGGCTCAAAAAGTGATACTGAATTTGGTTACTAGTTTCCGAGGATTGAAAATCGGCGTCCCGACATCCATCTATTGACACACACACTCTTGTTACTGGAGGTCTCATTCCTTTATTATATGTCGTTTATCAGTAGGTAACTAGTTTCCAAGATATTTCTCCATGTTCCGTGACAACAATAAAACCGTCAATATCACTGGATAAAGCATTGAAAATCGACAGTTTCCATATTATAAGCGGAAAAACCCACTTAACTTATATCTTATTCTCATGTTGCAGACTTGTTGATCTCACAAATGGGGAGGAAAGCCAGTATTTTACACTCAATTTTAACACTTAAAACAAGTAATAAAAATGTTTAATTGGATTGGAAGCCAAATTGCGTTTGTAACCTTTATTACCGAAACATATGATTTATCTTTTAATTTAAATATAATTTTTGATGTAAGCTTATTATGACCTTCAAGTAAAGTAACCTTTTCGGCTCACCAATTTTAACAAAAATATAGTAAATGCATTCACATCGATATAAAAGTTCTATTTACTAAATTTGAGATGTTTTGCATTATATTTTAATATAATTTTTGATGAAAGTCTAATATGACCTTCAAGTAAAGTACCTCTTCCGGTTTTCCAATTTAGACCAAAATCTATTAAATTATTTAAATCAATATATAAATTATAAATACTAAATTTGAGAAGTTATGTATAGTATTTTAATATGATTTTTGATGGAAATCAATTATGACCTTGAAGTAAAGTACCACTTCCGGTGATCAAGCAGTGACCAAAAAGGGAGGTTCACAACTAGATTTTACAACAATCCTAAATACAAAATTTCAACTTTCTACGGCTAACCGAGTTTGAGTTATGCGAGATACGAACGTACGTACGTACAGATGCCACGACGAAACTAGTCAAAATGGATTCAGGGATGGTCAAAATGGATATTTCCGTTGAAATCTGAAAACCGAAAATTTTCGCGATTGCAATACTTCCTTTACTACTGCGTACAAGGTAGTAAAAATTGTCATTAAATCAGCTGGGTAATTAAAGTCATTGCAATGCCTTCTTATATAGTCCAATGTAGAAAAACATTTTACAGTGACAGTTTCAATGTGTTTACTAAACGTAAGTCTACTATCAAAAATGACACCAAGATCATTTATCTCGTGAAGCCTAGATTATATTTTTCCTTCCATTTGGTAGTCAAATTTAAGATATTTTTTGATCTAGAATAAACTAGAATATTAAAATGTAACATATTGCGCCGAGACCATTCAATAATGGAATCGAAATCTAACTGCAACAGATTGTTGTCATTATGATTAGATATTAGATAATTCTATGTAATTTAAAATCATCACCAAATAAAACAAAATTAGAATTAGAATTTAGAACAATTTGTTGTCAACGATTGCAACAAACATTTAAGATGAATTGACATTTGATGTAGGTAGCAAAATAATTGTAAAACACTTTGTTAAATACAAATGAGTGCGTGCTAATAGGCACAGGGGAGGGGGGGGGGGGGCGAAGGGGTCAAGTAATCCTCAGGAAGAGGGTAAATCCCGAATCTACATCCAGGGATTGGAGCACACATCTGATAAAGTTGGATTTATAGTATGGATTAGGTAAAGAAGGGTTCTTGTCTCTCTAAGCCTCACTCTTACGCAGGCTCTTACTTCTAGTCCTTGGTTATTTATCGAAACTGATTAACAATAAAAACGAAAGGCGAAGGAATTAAATTTTTATTGTTATTTAATAACTTTGGTATTAATTCCGGAAGAGGAAAAGCCAAGCTGAACGAGCTGTGTTAAAATCCTGGGCATAATTAACAAAAAAATCAGTGGGTGATGTTATATTAGGAACTGTGGTTTGGCCAACGCTTATTAAGTCAAAAGTGAAGTTACTTAACTATATTTGCTTATGAAGGTTAGTAATATCGTAAGTAACCAACATGTTGAAGACAACACTTAGGAACCATATCGAACTTCTATATATCGAACTTCCATATATCGAACTTCCATATATCGAACTTCCATATATCGAACTTCCATATATCGAACTTCCATATATCGAACTTCCATATATCGAACTTCCATATATCGAACTTCCATATATCGAACTTCCATATATGGAACTTCTATATATCGAACTTCTATATATGGAACTTCCCTATATCGAACTTCTATATATCGAACTTCTATATATGGAACTTCCCTGTATCGAACTTCTATATATCGAACTTCTATATATGGAACTTCCCTGTATCGAACTTCTATATATCGAACTTCTATATATGGAACTTCCCTGTATCGAACTTCTATATATCGAACTTCCATAAATCGAACTTCTATATATCGAACTTCTATATATCGAACTTCTATATATCGAACTTCTATATATCGAACTTCTATATATCGAACTTCTATATATCGAAAATTTCTATATATCGAACTTTTTTTGGGAAACTTGAATTTTTATTAGAAAAAAATATTCTGTATATCGAATATAGGTATACACTTGGTGTTCTGTGACATTAAAACTATCAATGTCACTACATGAAGTATTGGAAATCGACGGTTTCGACATTTTAAGCGGAAGAACCCGCTTAACTTATATCTTATTCACAACTAGATTTTACAACAATCCCAAATACAAAATTTTAACTTTCTATGGCCAACTGTTTTTGAGTCATGCCAGATACTTACGAAGAAACGAACGTAAGTATATACGTCACAACGAAAATAGTCAAAATGGATTCAGAGATGATTAAAATGGATATTTCCTTTGAAATCTGAAAACCGAAAATTTTTCGCGATTACAATACTTCCTTTACTTTGTACAAGGAAGTAAAAATTTGGACTTTCGTCCAATTTCGCCCAAAGTCGTCTGAATCGACGCAATCTATTGGATTGAAAATTAGTAAAATATAGGCTTATTATGTAAAAAAAACGAATAAATAATATACATTAGATTATTAAAAAGAGGAATACCGACAAACTGGCAATTACGGAATACTTTTCGTTCGGCGTTAACGACAGTCGAGAAGAACCCCTCGTTGGAACCATCAACATGTAAATCCTCGGGTTCTTATCTCCCCTTGGCTTCCTCCTCAGGCCAAGGCTTTACCGCACAATCTATTCCTCTACATCAATGCAAACTGTCTGTCCACGATGGCTCCTTTCTGAATCGCATTTCTCTTTCTTTTCTTTGCCCTCTTTTGCTGGTCATTCTGTCTTTTTTTTTTTTTTTGTTGCTGCAATTGAATAGTTTTGGGGGCGCTATGCAGCAAGTATGATATTATTCAAATGTTATTCAGAGACTTATAGTATTTGAGTTTTCCTTTATAGCTTTATCTCGTGGATAGGTCAGTGGGATATACTTATTTCAGTGCACGAAACAGTTATGGAACTTTTTCAAAACGTTTCAGTTTAACTCTTTTACACGAACTTTTACAATTAAATTATTAGCATAAAAGTTCTATACAAAAGAACCTTCTGATTAAAAGTTTCATAGAAACTTATATCATTAAAAAATGTTGATAAAAGTTATGTGAATATAAGTTCTTGCCTAAACTTTTTTTATAAAAGCTCCTACTAGAACATTTTAAATATAAGTTCTCAAATATAAGTTTTCACAGACTTACGGTGCAAAGCTTGAGTATTGTTGGAAAAATAAAAAATCGTTTAACAAAAAACATAGATAATAAATAAAATTGGAAATAAAAGAACAAATAGAAAACCAATTACCTTTTTATTTATTTTATTTAACATTTAATTTTTAATTTCAACAGAAAAATTGCTTTAATTAAAATTAAATCACCTAACAAACGCTTATTTAAAAAAATAACATTTTAAGATAAGAATACCTATAAAGATACAATTCCATAAGTATTTTCCACATTTAATTGGAAACTTTAATAATGAGAACTTTTATTATAATCTCACTAAAAAGCTCTAACGAAAACTTTTTTTTAATATAGAACATGTATATAAAAGTTCTTACGATAAAGTTCTAGAAAAACTTTTATTATAAAAGTTCTTACGATAAAGTTCTCACAGAACTTTTACTGTATAAGTTCTGACAGAAAAGTTCTAACATATAAGTTATTGTATGAACTGTTTCAAAAAAGTTCCTTAGAAAATGTTTAATTCAAGACAAAAACTTTTTCAAAATAAAAGTGCACAGTTATTTTGGAGGCCTAGTTTATTTGTATGACCTAAAGACAATTCCCTATTTAGAAAGACATTTGTGAATAATTTCACCACCTAAATCGGCTATATTTATTCGCCTGAAAGTTTTATTTAAAATATTTATATAGAAGAGTGAAAGCTCAAAAAGTTTCAGAAAAACTCGAGAAAAGTTCCAGGAAGCCTCGCTTCTCTAAAATACAGGTAAACGACTAACCAGTCGACGTTTCGCAAATTCAGGCATCATTATAAGAGTATAAAACGTCTGCCAATCAGGTCAGTATTGCTTCCTTACCATGTATATTGGGTACATCAGAAAAAACAAACGCGAATGACAAATACAAAAAAAATTGAAAAAATAAGTTTTTTAAATACTGCACGATCAATGTCAAGAAACCTTCAAGAAAGAAAACTTCAAAAATAACACGAAATATTCATGAAAGTAGTAAATGGAATTCGAAAAAAAATTATACTATACTGTTTTTACACCAGTCTCCAACTTTGGGCTAAATCCGCCGAACCGTTTTCGAAATAAAGATGTGTCTAGGAAAATAGGCTTGCGCATGCGGAAGCGAAATTAGCAGATGAAATTTGATAAAATTGATCACATAAATTTGACTACAGACAGACAGACATGAAATCTGGTTCTGGATGTCAACGTAGAACGGGAGTAGAAATTTTCGATTCCGAAAAAGGCTTTATATAAGAAAAAAATTGGAAAGAACAGTTAAGTAAATCGAAGATTTATTTAATCATATACAGGTACGTTAAAATTTATTAGTTGAAATTTTGTCTGTTAACTACATAATAGCAACTGAGCATAACTGGGAGACAGTTATGCTAAATATGTTCTTAACTACCAAAATCTTATAATATCCTAGATTGTTCCTAGAACATAGACTATTAGACTTAGACTTACTTGAAATACATAAACCAGACTTTATTGTGGATGGATTTTAATGAAATTAATATTAGACTATCTAGGTACCGAACCGTACAATTCCTAAAAATTTCATGAAAATCGTACTAACGATAGTAAGTGTTATTCCCGTCACATTTGATTTGGCGAGACCAAATTGGTTTCTTGATTTCTAAAACGTAAAACGCGTATGAAAATTTTCGATTTTAAAAATATAATTTTTTTCCATACCCTGCATGGATACAATACTTTCCTACTTACGGTATTAAGCAAAATGAAGCAAAATAATACAACTTATTGAATAATCAATGGTTGACCGTAGAACTTATGAAGGAATGAGATGGTCCGGGAGGCGGTCAAAAAGTGGAACACGAATAGTAAAAACTATTTATTAAGGAACCGACGTTTCGACCCACTTTGCAGGTCTTCTTCAGGGCTGAATAAACAATATACAAAAACAAGAATAAAGCAATGGTATATACAGTGAATGAATTAATAATAAAAAAGATTTAGTGAGGAAAAAGAAAAAAAAATGAAAACAGTGATGAATTTGTAAAATGAAACTGGCAGAGTAATGACAAAAACTAAAATTAAATTAGTGAATATTAATACATTAATAAAACTGGCTATATAATAATAAAAATAGATAAACTAAATTACTTAATTTAAGTACCTTATCACTAAGTTACTTATTTCGCAGAGATATTAATTTTTAGTTAATGTTATTTCTCTTTTAGTTTATCTATTTTTATTATATATCAATATCAATATTATTATATAGCCAGTTTTATTAATGTAATAATATTCACTAATTTAATTTTAGCTGTTGTCATTGCTCTACCAGTTTCATTTTTCAAATTCATCAGTTTTCATTTTTTTTTTCTCATCTTTTTTATTTATTAATTCATTCACTGCATATACCATTGTTTTTTCTTATTTTTGTATCTTGTTTATTCAGCCCTGAAGAAGACCTGCAAAGTGGGTCGAAACGTTCCATTTGTGTTCCATTTTTTGACCTTCTCATTCCTTCAAAATAATATAACATTTATTCAGACAAAATGCAGCACACCATATAAAAACATTCTAAAAAGAAATATCAACTAAAGATCATTTATATAGGATCTGAGGAACTGCAGCAATCCCTATTTCTCCACTTGATATTATTAATAAACATTCAATATAATCAGTCTTTCTTCCTTTATCCTTGTTCAATACATAATCCTTAATCTTATCGTCAATGGCCATACCACAGTTTATGAAAATGAGGCTGGGGGGAGAAAAAACACTGTCGATCTAGCAGTGCCGATTCTTGGGCATTGGTGGAAGATAATGTTTTTTTGTTTTTATATCGCGTGTGTCAGGCTTGAAAACCGTTTACCATTATTTTATGGGATCAAGTATACCTACTTCCAGATATTCTATTTGATTAATTTTTATTTTCGGTTTTTATTCAACAGAAAACTATAATCATGGCCTTGCACCACCATCTTTTCGCGTAAATGTAACTGTAACAATTTATGTTATAATACGTAAAAAATGTTTGATTTTGTTCTTTTACAGTCTTAATAAGTTACTGATTAAATTTTATTTTTATAAAAGTTTATTTCCTTTTACACAATTTTAAAATAATGGCTGCTTACGAGCCACTTCTAGAGACAGCATCTCACTCCAAGACACCTAACTCGTACTGCAGAAAAAGGGAGGCAAAATAACAACAGCTGGGAAAGGTATTAAAAACGGCTGATCAGTTCAAACTTGAAATACGCCTAATAAACAAAAATGTAATAAAAAGACAATATCAAATAATAAATATAAAAGAAAACAGAGTATATATGTATTATTTTTACTCTGAAAAGTTGAGCATTTTACAAAAATCTAATAAATCTAATTTTCTTTTTGTTTTTAATTTGTTTGTTGGTATTACCTGATTAAGCGGTATTTTATTATAACCTTTCTATGTTGTGCATTTTGACTTTATTTTTATTTTGTATTTATTATTTTATTTTATTTTTATTATTTAATTTATTATTATGGCTTTTTAGAACATTTCTGGTTGTTTAGTAAATGTATTTTCTGCTTTTGAATTTCTGTTGATCAGGTGTTTTTAATATGCCAATCCTTTACCATCTGTTGCTATGCTACATCACCTTTCCTTTAATATATGCGTAAATGTCTTGAGTGAGGTACTATTTCTAGTTGATGAGAGTTTTCAGACTGTTGATGTGGGATGTGCTGCATTTTGTCTAGATATATGTAATCTAATATTTTCTGTCCTAATGATTCCAGCATTGGCAAAACGTAGATGGGTTAATAGTTTAGCATATTTTAGAGACTCAAGGCTTCGTGTGTGCCATCTTTATTAATGTGATTTAAAAATAACCGCGTATTTTAATAATGAAAATATATGTACATGTAAACAACAATAAAGAAAATAACATCCTTCATTCACAGAATACCAACTTAATATTATATAATCTATGACTAAATGCATAATTAGTAGTCGCTTAACTCTACGCCTATTTGCCCTGATGATAGCCTCAAACTTAGGCCGAAACGTCGGTATACAATAAAATAAGTATTTCTTATTTATGTGTTTCTTCATTCAGTGCATCCTCCAATCAAGATTTTCCTACAATTATTTTCATGGTCAACCATACTCCTATTAATTTTGGAATTATTAATTCTATCAATGAAATAAATTGGCACTGCTAATTAAATTAGTGTTATATTGAAAAATGGGTCTTGAGAAATAACGAAGAATAAGAAAACTTGTTAAAGTGTCTAGATTATCTCTAACATTTCATTACTAAGAACAGAAATTAATGACGCGATGAAATTAATTATTAAGCGTTCCGAATTACATAGTTAAAACTTTTCTTTATTAAGTCTTTCTTAATCAATTTTTTCCTCGTTGAGCTCTAATCTGTTATCATCCCATTTAGGCCTTGGGCCATTACCTAGACAGACCCTAATATTGGGCACTATTCCGCGGAAGGATCAACGCTTCAAGATAAGGACTTATCTGAGCCTGTTATGGTCCTTCATATATATTTTCTGAAAGCTTTTTTTTCACATTGAAGATCATTTTTCTTACCACCATAACTCCTGATAAGGAAGTTATAAAACAATGTGGGTTCGCAGGCATCTTGATAACGAATCCTTCAGAAGACGATAAGCTGTCAAAAGAAGCGTTGGCGTAAAAAAAAAATGAAAAAGAAAAAGTGAAAGAAAAAAAATTACGTTACATTTCGATTGAATATAAACATTACACACACACACACTATATATATATATATATATATATATATATATATATATATATATATATATATATATATATATATATATATAGTGCATTCGGAAGAAGAGTTCTACAATGCTAAAAGGTGGAATTTTACGGGACAAGCGTTTAAAGTTTACAAAGCTCACTTACAAAGCATCAACAACTTACTTTTTTGTTTAGATAATCATTATAATATCATTTAATCATGAATCGAATTGTGGTCATTTTTCATTTAAAAAAAGAATAGTACAAGCCCCTTCAGAGTATATGTAAACCTAATAAAGATACATTTTTGAAATAAATAAAAACTAATAAAGAATAAATTGAATTTAATAAAAAAAAAAAATATTTTATCGAATGTGTTAAGTAAAAAATAATATTTGTAACATACATAATAGTGGTACTTTTTGGCCACTTAGCAGATATGTGAATAATATGATTAAAAACCATTTTTATCAAAACAGTCTTTAATCAATTTACTCGTTTAATTAATCTTGAAGGAAGTCATTATTTTTTAGTAGTAAACTTATAATGGCTAAACTAACAATGAATGTTTATTGCGATGAATATTGACACAAAATATCTCATATGGACAACACATGAATGTTTAATTGGATTGGAAACCAAATTGCGTTTGTAACCTTTATTACCGAAACATATGATTTATGTATTTAATTTAAATATAATTTTTGATGTAATCTTATTATGACCTTCAAGTAAAGTACCCCTTTTCGACTCAACAATTTTACCCAAAATATATTAAATACATTCATATCGATATAAAAGTCCTATTTACCAAATTTGAGATGTTTAAAGTACCGCTTCCGGTTTTCCAATTTAGACCAAAATCTAGTAAGTTATTTACATCAATATATAAGTTATAAATACTAAATTTGAAAAGTTTTGCATAGTTTTTTAATATAATTTTTGATGGAAATCAATTATGACCTTCGAGTAAAGTACCACTTCCGGTAATCAAGCAGTGACCAAAAAAGGATGTTTACAACTAGATTTTACAACAATCCTAAATACAAAATTTCAACTTTCTACGGCTAACCGATTTTGAGTTATGCGAGATACGAACGTACGTACGTACAGACGCTACGACGAAACTAGTCAAAATGAATTCAGGCATGGTCAAAATGGATATTTCCGTTGAAATCTGAAAACCGAAAATTTTCGCGATTACAATACTTCATTTACTTCGTACAAGGAAGTAAAAAACTGACACTTATTTTCTATGAAATATAGATCACCACAAGCTTTATAACCAAAAAAAAAAGCAAAAACCAATTTTTCATATTCTTCTCCCAAATAAATATATACTCTATAAATCGAACATGAAGGTACCTTGAAAAAAATTCGATTTATGGAAATTTTGATATATAGAAAGATTGTATTTTTTCACCCTTTTCAGGCTAAAAAGAATTTCAACTGTTCTTTAGGTTTAAAGAAGCACCAAAATAAATTTTTGGGGTTAATGAAGTAACAAAGGGAATTTTTTAGGGTAAAATAAAAACAAAAGTGAACCATTAATAGCACTTATTTGAAAAATTGTACAAATTACATCTGTGATTGCAGATTTTTTACAAATGTACATTTATAATTTAATAAAGACTAGTATTAAAAATATGCAAACATACATACAAATTAATTTAGTTTTGTTTTCGCCCAAGATAGCTTCTAATGTCTATTTGTGTATAATTCATCACCGAAGTCATGTTTAGGAACAATGTTCACAACAAGAGAGGCAAAGTTAAACTGAATTTAAAATAAAAATTTCACTCTATGCTAGGAAATAGATACAGAGGAATATAGATGCTCCTGTGCTTCTTCTGAAACAAGATCTTCCCCCAGTCGCCATTGCATTGCAAACCATTGAAACATTTTTTTTTCTTATTTAATTATTACCATTTCTTATGTATGTAAACTAAGGACTCTTACTGATGACACTCACATTTTATATTTTTTGAATTGGAATTTTTGTTCGATATATATATATATATTAATATATATTTTTTTTTTGACACGAAACGGCCTTACAGACCACGCGAATATCATTTCTTCCTAACTTTCCCCACACACTCCTCCCTCCTCCTCTCTTCCCACCTCTTCTTCATTCTTTCAGACTGCATTCTTCTTTCTTCCTCGCTCCATATTCTCACCTCTTTGGCACCCACAAGGGTCTTTATTTTCATTAATTTTTCCATATACTCATCCCTGTCGAAACAGTCTTGACTTGAGATCCCCAATTTCTCCGTTTCTCCCTTTATCTGCTTGATGTACTCCCCCAGCCCCCTTATATTCCCACATTTTCCCAAAGATCTCCCTATTTATTCTGTTCGGGTTCATCCTGACCATATCACCGTAGAAACGCAGCCTCCTTAACCTAATGTCCGTTTCCAGGTCATCCATTTCTCTGTATAATTCTCTGCTAGGCCTCAGCCTATATCCTTCCGGTAATTTTATTGGCCCATAAATTTTCCTCAAGATCTTCCTCTCTATCCCCAAAAGTTTCTTTAAGCTAGGAAGAGAAGCGGTCTCCATTCCATACAGAATAACCGGTTTGACAACCGTATTGTAGTGTCTTATTGAAAGACCCTTTTTACAGTATAGGCTACTGGTGGCAAAGCTGAGTCTTTCCATCTTGACCAACCTCTCCTCCATACCCTTTCTCTCGGACCCATTACTACAAATAATTTCCCCTGAATACTTTAACTACTTTTTCCCGAATGTTTCGATCCGTAGTCATCAATTCCGTTTTTTCGAACGATATTTGCAAATCCATTCTTTCCGCTACTTCTTTTAGGGTGTTCAACTGCCCTATGGCTTCCTCCGCATATTCCGCCAGGAGGGCCAGATCATCAGCATACGCCAGACAACTTACTCTGACGGTATTCTTTTTTGGTTCCTAATTTTGCTCCCGCGCTATTTTTGACCCATAACTCCTTCATTACTCTATCTAGCACTATATTGAAGAGTACCGGAGACAGACAATATAGATATTTTATTAGATAGACACAATATTTTTTCTAATAAAAATTCAAGGTTCCTAAAAAGAGTTCGATATACAGAGATCTTCGATAAATAGAAGTTTGATGATACTTCACAAGTTTGATGATAGTTTGATGATAATTCACAAGTTCGAATATATATACATATATATATATATATATATATATATATATATATATATATATATATATATATATATATATTGCCTGCAGGAAATGTAATTTTATGTAAATTTAAAAAATGCTAAAAGAAGAAGAAGGAATTCTGCAATGACGAAAATTCAATAACAGTCCTCTTCTGGTAGAATACGAAGATCCTCGAATTTCTGGAGCACATTGATTGTGTTAACATAAATTTTCTTTCTACAATTTCTTTTCTTTTTTAATATTTTATGATTTGAAGTGCATTTTAGAGGAATATTTCCGAAACCAGCCTCGTATCAATTTACTTTGTATAAATAGCATGATATGTATATATTTTAGTAGTGTTTTGAATAAACATATTGCATACGAATTTTTAAAAAAATATACAGAGGATAATAAATATCAATAAGTAGAATAATAATCCACAGAATCCTATCGTATATAATCAAACTTTTAATAGCTATTTTTTTACCTATGTCTGTCTGCCTATATTGTTTATGTATTTTCACGTTTTATATTTCAAAAATGGTTTATTATATTCGTTGTTTATACTTCCTTGTACGAAGTAAATGAAGTATTGTAATCGCGAAAATTTTCGGTTTTCAGATTTTAACGGAAATATCCATTTTGATCATCCCTGAATCCATTTTGACTAGTTTCGTCGTGACGCCTGTACGTACGTACGTTCGTATCTCGCATAACTCAAAAACGATTAGCCGTAGAAAGTTGAAATTTTGTATTTAGGATTGTTGTAAAATCTAGTTGTGAACCTCCTTTTTTGGTCACTACTTGATCACCGGAAGTGGTACTTTACTTTAAGGTCATAATTGATTTTCATCAAAAATTGTATTAAAATACAATGCAAAATTTCTCATATTTAGTATTTATGACTTATATATTGATTTAAATAATATAATAAATTTTGGTTAACATTGACAGACCGGAAGTGGTACTTTACTTGAAGGTCATATTAGACTTTCATCAAAAATTATATTAAAATATAATGTAAAACATCTCAAATTTGATAAATAGGACTTTTATATCATTATGAATGTATTTACTAGATTTTGGTTAAAATTGGTGAGCCGAAAAGTGGTACTTTACTTGAAGGTCATAATAAGCTTACATCAAAAATTATATTTAAATTAAATACATAAATCATCTGTTTCGGTATTAAAGGTCACAATCATAATTTGGTTTCCAATCCAATTAAATATTCTTATTACTTGTGTTAAAATTGAGTGTAAAATAGTGGTTTTCCTCCCCATTTGTGTGTGTCAATAGATGGATGTCAGGACGCCGAGTGTCGTTTTTGAGATACTGTAATCTTCGGAAACTAATAACCAAATTCAGGATCACTTTTTGAACCACCGATTTATAGTTTTATAGGCGTACAAGGAAGTCATGTGTTGTCCACATCAGATATTTTTTTCTGTTTAGCTTTGATTAAGGCCTACTAGGTAATAACACAATAAAAAATAAGTTTCACGTATTAGTGTGTCTTTTCTTCATTGGCCGTACCCCCTGACCAAATTCTTATTCAAATTATATCTACGGTCAGCCCACACTAATAATATAAGATGGATAGATAGAAAGTTTTATTTACAAATGTACACTATAACAATATTTTCAAATATTTTAACATGATTTAGGATGACTTATCCTTAAAATCAACAAATTTAATTTTTGAGAATAAGTGGTATCTCATAAGTGAATTTATATATTGGATCAACAGTAGGAAAAATTAATAAAAACCTACACACACAAAACAATATTAATAATAATTATGAATGAATAACAAAAATAAATTAATAAAATAGGAAACTGATAGCAATAAATAATATAAAATTTGAGTAATACTAGTGCAATTCATTAGTTTTCTTGTATATATAAATACACTGGTATAAATGAACAATACAATAAAATTAATACTCGTTTAATTTAACAATTAAATGAGAAAACCCCGGTTAATGTTTTTAATATATAGGAAATAGGGAGAAAGGCTGCATTAATAGTATGTTGTCATTTGGACGCGTTTTAAATTTTTTCTTTCATATTTGTTTACTTAATGCACCGGAATTATCCGATGAAATTTACGCTTTCTAATATTTTTTTTTTGTATTCTTCGCCGGATTAGGTGGCTGAGCCTAAGTACTCTTCGAAGTGTTGGAATTTCAATAGAGACACCGAGCATAAGTAATAGGATTACAGCGAGCCCTAAACCGAGTGTGATCCGGCGGGATCCGGTGTTAACAAGTGCGTAACAAAGTAGCTAGCTGAGGTTGGCAACAATGCCTCTCAGCGCGGGAAGAGTCAATGGCGCCAACACCTGGGCGGGAGATTAGCATTCAGCTTTGGCGGGCGCGCCATTCGGAAGCGGCAGCGCGGCAATATCGTCCCGCCAAATATAGCAAATTACACCGCCCCAACTTATTGTGGCCGAGTTATTAACCGCGCTCTATTGTGGATTGCGGCGGGTGTCCCTGGCCATTGTGCGCTCGGGAAAAAGTTATAAGATTAAGCTGGCGGTAGGCTAATGTATGAAACCCTTTAAACCGATTCAGTTCATCGGATCTAGAGTTTCCAACCCTAAAGACTAAAACACTTAAATACATTATATTCTGTACATTCAAACTAGTTTGCTTGTTGGGAATTTGTTAAAAAAATCCTTTTCCCAAAAAAGATATATGGATATTTTTTTCTCGATTTAGGTAATATCTGTTAAAATTTGAGTATAGAAAACCGGCATAATTTATTTTGATTATATCGGCATAAACATATCGTTGGTATTTTTCTAAAAAAAAAAAAAAAATCTAAATAAGTTAGAAGAAGATTAGGAGATAACCTGTTTCTTGATATTTAAATGCTGCTGGAAATGAACTTAATTAAAACGATATCTTAATTATATCGGGGGAGTAATATCGGTATCATTAACAATAATATTATAATACCGATTTTTCAAAATTATTCTTGCCTTAATCAAATTAAAAAAAACAAAACTAAATGATAAACTAATTAGTGAAGGACAAATTCGAAACGTCGGAAACAATATTATAAAAATGTTTTTTTTTAATTTTTTTTTTTCAAAGATCTAAGGAGAGTTGTCCTTCACAAATTAATTTATCATAATATATTAACTTCCCAAACAATTAGAAATTATTTAATATAATAATCTAAATGAATCGGAAGGAGGATAGAAAATTACCTATTTCTTAATATTTAAAGTCTGCTGTAAACAAACATAATAAATACAATATCTTAAAGATTTCAGCAGTTAAATGTAGATATTATAAAAAAATATCTTAATTACTAGGTTGTTACAAAAGTTCTTGTGCATTAGAATAGCTTTATTACAGATTAAATATTTTAAACATTATTCAATACTAATGTTTAAAGTAAATTCCATTGTTTTCAATAACTTTCACCCATCTTTCTGCCAGTAAGTGGATTTGATGCCGGTACCACTCCTTTGGTTTTTGAGGCAAAGAACTCTTCAACTCCAATTTTTATGTCCTCGTAACGATCAAATATCCGACCTTTTAAAAAATGAGCCATTGATCTAATGAAACCATAATCTGGTTGTGCAGGGGTATTATCGTGTTGCAAAATAGCTTGGTTCCTGTTGACCAAAGCGGGTTACTTAATAATCAAAACTGCATAAACTCTGTCTAGCTGTACGCAGTAAAGATTTAAGTCCTTACTACGGCCAATAAATCACGAGTAGTTGCATGTGGGTCCTGGTTTACACATTCAAGAAGAACGTTATCATTAACGACCGATGGACGACCTATTCTGGGTTGTGCGGCAGTATTTCGATGGATAATCGAATCTTCTTCTATGGCACAAATTTCTTCGGCGGCAGCCTTTGCGCTTAAATCTTTTTACCAGTAATGTCTCAGAAGATCGCGAACCACGATTTTTTTTCTTCTGATATTGCGCGTGTTTTAAAAATGTAAATGATCTCATAAAGCCAATTCCAAGCCACGAGGAATTAAAGGATTAGTCAAAGTAAACATTGGCATAAATATTAGGAACCAAAACATTCTTATAGGATAATTATGAGATTTGGAATTAAGGGTTCTGTTCATGCACAAGGACGTTTGTAACAACCTAGTACATCGGCAGAGAAATATCGATTTTTCAAAATATCGTTAATTCCCTTATCAAATTAGAAAAAAACAGAAGTTAAACGAATCTGAAGGAGGTTAGGAAAATACCTGTTTCTTAATGTTTAAAGTCTGCTGTAAATAAATATACTAAAACAATATCTTGATGATTTCGGCAGTGAAATATCGATATTATAAAACAAACATCTTAATTATATCGGCAAAGAAATATCGATTTTCTAAAAACATTATCTTAAATATATTGGCACAGAAATATCGATATGTGCGTGTCCCATTAAAAGGTTAAAAAAATCGAGCTATTACTATTTCGATAAATTAAAAAAATATCGTTTTTTTTCGATATTCACATCATTACAGTCTCTATAATCCGGCAGATCCCTATTTCGACAAGTCCAGCAAACCGGTCCAATACACGTCGCAAGGACCAAAATTTGGACCTTTTTCTTGTTTATACCGTGAATGATTCAATTTAATTAAAAAGTAATAAATGATATTACACCGTAAGAAAAAAAAATTGAAAACGGATGAGCTTCCGCAAGTAGAAGATGTACTAAATGCTTGATTCAGTCAAAATAGAAACCGGCGCACGTCTGTTTCAGGCGAAATTGTCATGGAAAAGACAGACAATAATGCTTTTATTGTCTTATTATATTAACAGACAATAATTGATTTTATTTTCTATGCTTTTATTTGTTTATTTAATTTAGCTTTATAGCTAAATTATAAAAAAAACATGACTTTCGTGCAAGGGTCGGTAAGGTAAGACTTTCTTATAATGCAAAAAAAAAATAATTAAAACTTTTTCACTTGAAACATTTTAGCAAAAATGTCAAGTTTGTATTAATATTTTGATGCCTGCATACGTGTTATTAACATTTTTAAGGAATCGGTATAAATGAAATCAAATCCTATTAACAAAAATGTTGTAAGCAAATATTATTGACATTTTTTAGAGCGAATATTTGAAAAATTATAGAAACATCTTAATAAACACCGGTTATTAGCAATGTTATCTCCGGTATGTTAACTCACCTTTTGAAGTCGGTTTTTTATTTTCTTTTCACTTATTTTTAATTTTGCTTATTTAATGGTTATATGCTAGTATTAAAACATATCGACGTCGGTTTTTGAGAAAGGCTTAAGCGCCAAAAATTCGAAATTTAGTTTTCAATTGATTTTGAGACGCAAACACCACCTCTATCGATTCCCGCTCTCGATATATCAAGAAAAAAAATTTTAAATGGTCTAAAAATCGAATATGACGTAAGCACCAAATACTAACGACTCTCAGTCGTCATTCTGGCCTTAACCATTGCTAAAATCCTTTAAAATATATTGTAATTATAAAGGTTTTGCCAGCTTAATAAATTCCTACTCTATTCAATAAAGAATAAAATTAAAGAAAAAATATATTGTTATTTGTGGAAAAATCGTTTCATGTGTTTCTTGTAAAGTTTGCTAAATGGCGCTAACGCTTTTTTCAAAAAACGACGTCGATGTATTTATACCGGTAAAATTTTTATAAATTAGTAAAAAAGATTATTTTTACAATAATACATTTTATATCATTTGTTATACCACAAATGACAAATTCTTATTATAAGCGACGTTTCCTAACAAGGCTGACCCACAGTGGCCTGTTGTCCTTTTGATCCTTCGGCGTGTCGCCCCTCAGGAGGCACAGGACCCGAACAAACATCGGACTCAGAGACACCATTAGCCGGGCAGTTAGAACTGATTAATGGAACTACACCCGATAGCTCTAACAGTTATCGTCCAAGATAAACAGCCATAGATCATCGTGGTCCGTGAGAACTATTGCGTCTTCCTAGAGACATAGAGTAGGGATTGGTGTGGACTAGTGTTGGGATATCGAAACGCGATATTACGATAAGTCGGATTTGAAAAACCGATATTTTCTATCGATATCTTAACATCCGATATATCGATGATACCGATATTTTAAACTATATTTTTTTATTGTAATTAAAAATTTCCTTTATACGATAAAGTTCAGAATCGTGACTTCAACATGGCGGAGGTCTAGATTCTTCGCAAATTTATTGGTCAACTGGCTAATTTCACTCTATTTGTATTGTAAAATTTGCTTTCTAGAAATTCAGCATGTTTCTATTTATTGTGGGTAATCTTTTTTTAATTCTGTTATTATTTGTGAATTTACTTTAATTTTATTCCTCTTATATTTTTAGTACTAAAGTTTGATAATTTATTAATCTATGTAAAGAGCCTGAATATTAGAATATTTTCCACACTCTTAACGCCTTGTAAAAAGCACTTCTTTATTCTGATCCATCTTAAAAAAAAGTTACACCTGTTTTCCCCCCTTCACATAATATTAAGAGTTTAATTGACGGCTGCATGATGGTATAGGAGGATCAATCTAATTAGGGATTGATAAATTATTTGCCACTTCTATAATTTTCTTTTTATTGAAAACTAGTTTCGAATGTTATACACTCATCTTCAGTTCTAAAAACACATAAAAATTCAAAAATTAGAAATTTAAAATACATTTTGGAATTATTATACATATTAAATTAAATGTAATATAAATTAATATTATAAAACATTTATGAATTATGAATTTAATTAAGACAAGAGATCAAATACAAGTATGGTGCTTACCAAAGTTTAAGTAGATTAGATCAAACAGAATAATAATAATAAATAATTAAATCTTGGTGAGTACCAACATGTATTTGATCTCTTGTCTTAATTAAATTCACAATTCGTAAATGTTTAATAATACTAATTTATATTACATTTAATTTAGTAAAGTATAAGCATATGCATTTTTACATTTAATTTAATATGAATAATAATACTAAACTTGTGTGTTTTTAGAACTGAAGATGAATGTATAACATTTGAAACTAGTTTTCAATAAAAAAAAATTAATAGAAGTGGAAAAATCATTTATCAATCCCTAATTAAAACAATATTAGCCCCAACTGTAAAGTAGTCGTTTTGCAGACACGAGGAATTACTTCTTAACCATCGTATTATTATTTTAAAATACAATGATATTTTATCCATTCGCCTATATCTAAATATCTGAAACGATGGAGGAAAAAACATAGATTGGCGTTTAGTTATAGATAATAGCTTTTCTGATACATCAGCATGCAATATAATTTCAAATTTACTAGTTTGCTATAGCCTTTAGCCTACATTGTTAACCGATAATGGTCTTCCAGAACGAGGGCATTCATTGCAAAAACTGAAACATTCTACAGTTACAGAATCAATAGAAGCCGAAAGCGGGAGCCCTTGGAGCAGGATGGATTGATGGAAATCTGGCTCCGCTGACCGGGAAGATCATTAGTCAGACCTCCAGGATTCAGGACCTGACAAATGGTCCTGGCACACATGGTCGCAGGATGACCGAACTGGACACCTGCGGTTAATCGTCTAATAGCCCAGGAACCATTCTCAAAGGCATCCCTAAAAGTCTCCTGAATCTCATTACTGGTTAAGAGTATCAGGAAAGTAAAGAGTAACCAGCCAGGAGAGAGAAAACAGAACAAATGAACCTCTAGCGAACATGAAAAGGACAGACTTCCTATACTTGAGTAGCCTTGGATCAAAACAACGAATCTCCACATTTTGTAACATATACTCAATATTTCATGCGTTATTTTTTTATCAATCATATTAGCATATGGATCAAAGTACAGTCGAACCTCTATACATCGGACATGAAGGTTCCTTGAAACAAATTCGATATATAGAAATTTCGGTGTATAGAAAGATTGTAATTTTTCACCCTTTTCAGACTAAAAACAATTACAGCTATTCTTTAGGGTTAAAGAAGTGCCGAAGATAATTTTTGGGATTAATGATGTAAACAAAGGCAATTTTTTAGGGTTAAAGAAAAACAAAACTGAACGATCAATAGCACTTGCTTGAAACCTGTACAAATTACATCATGATTGCAGATTTTTTACAAATGTACATTTACAATTTAAGAAGGACATTCATTAAAAATATGCAAATATACATAAAAATTAATTTATTTTTGTTTCTGCGCAAGATAGCTTCTAATGTCTATTTGTTTATAATTCATCACAGAAGCCATGTTTAGGAACAATTTTCACAACAAGAAAGGCAAATTTAAAATGAAAATTTCACTCTACCCCAGGAAAGAGATCCAGATAATTTAGGTACTCCTGTGTTTCTTCTGAAACAAGATCTTCCCTGTATGTCCATTGCTTTGTAAGCCAGTGGAACATTTTTTTTTTTTCTTATTTAATTATTACCCATTCTTATGTACGTAAACTAAGGGCTCTTTTCGATGACCATCACATTTTATATCTTTTTAAATTGAAATTTTTTGTTCGGTCTATTGAAATTTTATTCGATATACAGATTACTTTTTTTCTAATAAAAATTCAAGGATCCTAAAAAAAGTTTGATATATAGAGATTTTCGATATATGGAAGTTCGACTGTATTATGAAAACGAAACTTATAAATGCTTCGTTATAAAAAAAAAGACTTTTGCATAAAATACATCGTAATATTTTTTACGAGATTATTAAAGAATGATAGTATAATTTAATTATTATTACTTAAGTAAAGTGTTCATAATAACACTATCTGAGCTTGAACTATTTTTTATTTACAACAATACTCATCCTGCCTTCTTTTCTGAGAAAGTTAGATTAATCGAGCCAAAATTCAATTAGGGATTGATAAATTATTTGTCACTTCTATAAATTTGTTTTTATTGAAAACTAGTTCCGAATGTTATACATTCATCCTCAGTTCTATGTTTTGATTCCATATTAAGGCCCAAAGTCGGAAATGAATTGAAAAAACTAGGATTAAACCCTGCATTTAAAATAGAAAAATAGCGTCAATTTCTTTATTATATTTCTTTTCATTTAATGGTATGTTCAAAAGATGGTAAATCATGCCATTAAAGGCTGCGAGTTTATGTGCTATCGGTCTCCTAGCACCATTGTTTATAACGTCATCCGTGTGGGTGGGTTTCCGGTAAATTCCAAATTCATGATGTTTGTTTTTTACTGAGATTTCTAAATCTAAAAAGTTTATGGTTTAGTTTTTTTCCAGTTCTACTGTGAATGTGATTGAGGGATGAATTTCGTTTATTAAACTATGAATTGAAAAAACTAGGATTAAACCCTGTATTTAAAATAGAAAAAACCCTATCCTCATATTTCTCTTTTCCTAAAGACAAAATAGACCCTTTCCAAAAAAGCGGAGTATACGAATTAAATTGTAATGATTGTGCAGCCAAATACACGGGAAAAACTGGAAGATCGCTAAACCAGAGATTAAAGGAACATATACGTACATATAATAATACAGTTCATTCCAACTTTGCAATTCATTTAAATGAAAAAAATCATAAATTCATCAAAGACTCGGGAGTTAAATTAATGCATCACGTTGAAAACAGCCTCAAATTAAATATATAAATGAAGCACTTGAAATAATAAAATCCTTCAAATCCAATCCAGATTTTTGCTTAAATGACCAAATAAATATCTCCAATAGTCCAATCTTAAATTTACTCCCACCTATAACAGAAAAAACAATTACTCACCGGCATTACTGGAAATACCCTGACCCTTAAACCGTTTACCTATAAAGATGCAACCTACCTTTCTTTCATTGTTAGTTCCATGCGAGAAGAAACCAATACTGTTTGATATAATCCATTTAAACCTTGGTGAGTACCAACATGTATTTGATTTCTTGTCTTAATTAAATTCATAATTCATAAATGCTTTATAATACTGATTTATATTTTTAAAAAAACCTGTACCACTACAACCCATGAAGGGTCTTGGGTTCACTACTTGTTAAGGACCGTACTGCTTCTAGGCCAACGGTTGTGCAAGGAGGTGATTTGTCCGAGATCACGCTCAACCGCCAGGTTTTTCCCCCAATTAAGGGTGCCCATTTTATAGAGGCTGGGTAGTCCCTAGGAGGGTCTTCCGATCCCACAGGGTCGATCCACGGCTGATAACAGAATAAATAATTATCTGCCACAGCCGGTCTCGACCCCGGGACCGGGAGCATTGTAACTTAGTGCCTTACCACTGAGCTACTCCGCTCCCACTGATTTATATTAATCTAATTTTATATGTATAATAATACCAACTATATTTTGAATTGCTTATTTTTGAATTTTTTGTGTGTTTTTAGAACTGAGGATGAATGTATAACATTCGAAACTAGTTTTCAATAAAACAAATTTATAGAAGTGGCAAATAATTTATCAATCCCTAATTGGATTGATCCTTCTATACCATCATGCGGATGTCAACTCAAAATTCAATGTTACTAACCTAGAGGCAACACTTTCTTTTCTCTTTACACTATAAAAAACATACATATTTATAAATTACTAAAAAAAAATAAAACTAATTTTGAGATTAAACAGTGTTTTAATCAATTATAAACGGGTTAATTATAAACGGGCCTATTGGATCTAACAACATCATTGACTTCAGAATCTTTGACGTTCCCACACTCCCGGAATAATAAAAACATAAATTTTCAAAATATCCTTTAGCAGATCCATCAAGAAATAACCTGTACGTCCCACTTAGCCAGTATACGAGCAGTTAAATTTAATGCTCCGACTATACAGCTATACGACACCTTGTGCCGCGACATACCCTGCAGCGGGAGCTAGCGGAGCGTGAATGCAGTGCTCAGTGGCTAATGCACCCGGGCACTATAGCCCTGTTCCTGAGTCCTTATTGCCCACGTACCGCAGCTTTTTATTTCTCCCCTCCGAAAGTGTCCTGCATCTCAATTCCGTGGTGGGTGTCTCACCCAGGTGGAAAATATTGGGTGGAAACTGTGTTTTCGTACGAGGGTTCTCTCAGAGGTATATTCAATTTTTTACCGAGCTGCGGGATGTTATTCATGCCCTACCTACATAGTTTACTTTGTGGGGGAGGGGAAGGATTATTATTGCACAAAGAATATATATATATATATATATATATATATATATATATATATATATATATATATATATGTTTGTTGATTTAAGGTGAATGCTTTTATATATAAAAATAAATGCAGGCTGTTGCTATTTCAGTAATTGTAATTCCAAAATTAAAAAGTATAATAAAGCTACTGGTCTTTCCACTCATAGCCTTGAAAACAAGCGTAATATTGATTTTAATAATACAAAAATTATTGTAACAGAAAATAATAATTATAAAAAAAAAAATAATTGACTCCATATACCTAACAAAAAATTATACTTCATCCATTTATTTATTTTTCTACTGCACGACGTTTCGAGCCATCTGGCTCATTCTCAAGTCAATCTAAAAAAATATAATATTGCTTTAATTTACATCAAACATCGTTTAAAAAAATCTGATGTTGATAAATTTAAATTATAAATCGGTGGCTCAAAAAGTGATTCTGAATTTGTTTAATAGTTTCCGAAGATAGCAAAAACGACACTCAGCATCGCGGTGCCGATCTATTTACACACACACAAAAGCTCTTGCTTATGAAGGTCTTATTCCGTTATTATATGTCATTTTCTGTCAGTAGATAGCAAGTTCCAAAGAGATTTCTTCGTGTTTCGTGACAATATTAGAACTGTCTGGGTCATTAGTTAAAGCATTGGAAATCGACGGATTCGACATTTTAAGCGGAAGAGCGTGCTCAACTTTTATCTTATTCTCCTGCTGCAGACTTGTTCAGCTAATAAATGGTAAGAAAAACACATATTTTAACATTTAAAACAAGTAAAATAATTGTTTAATTAGAGTGGAGAAAAAATTGCGTTTGTAACCTTTATCACCGAACCATATCATCACTGTGCTTAATTTTAATATATTTTTTGATGTAAGTTTATTATAACCTTCAAATAAAGTACCCCTTCCGGCTCACCAATTTTAACCAAAACCTAGTATATTATTTACACTGATATAAAAGTCTTATTTATCAAATTTGAAAAACTTTGCATTATATTTCAATATAATGTTAGATGGAAATCAATTACGACCTTAATGTGCAGTACGACTTCCGGTGATCATATAGTGACCAAAAAGGGAGGTTCACAACTGGATTTTACAACAATCCTAAATACAAAATTTTAACTTTCTACGGCTAACCGTTTTTGAGTTATGCGAGATACGCACGGACGAACGTACGTCAGACTAGATGTCACGACGAAACTAGTCAAAATGGATTTGAGGATGGCCAAAATGGATATTTCGGTTATAATCTGAAAACCGAAAATTTTCGCGATTACAATACTTCCTTTACCATGTACAAAGAAGTACAAATAAAAAATAATTCAACAAAAAAAGTCAACTCATTCTAGGCATATCACCAACAAAAACAATAAATTGTTATATACATAATATATTACAATATATGTATTAAGCTTATTAAAAACAAATCTCTTTATTCAAAAAAAATTGTTTCAATGTTATCGCCATTTCTGTTAACAAGTTATAATAAGTTAATTTGTATTTAGGCTTTTTTATGTTTTAATTATCTTTTATTTTTTTCAAATTTGACCTTATTCCAGTAAAAAGTTTAATATTATATATGTTTATTTTATATTTAGTAGAATGAAACAGTTTAAAAAATTACTTAATAATTCATAAATTACTTACATTTTTTTCAATCCTTTTTATTTTGATTTGATAGGACTGTTATACTAATGTCTATTAGGCATAGATAGGATTAAATAGTTTTAATGTAATTATTATTGTTTATATTTCTGTTTGTTAATCAGTCTCTATTTTAATTTAATGTTAATTTGATTTAAAATATTTACATAATGTTGCTCTATATTCTTTGCAACCGATTTAAAATTTATTATTTTATTTATATTTTTAGGTATGTAAATGGACGCAAAGGTTTTTCTTATTTTATTGTTACTGGCTGTATTTAAGATTTCAATATTTTTGAAATTAAATCATGATTATTTATTACGCTGTGCTTGGCTAAAGCAGTGGCTTGTATATTTTTTCTGATTTTTAACATTAGTCATATGTTGCTTCAACTGCTTAATTTTGTTGTTAATAGCCTTCTTCTTATAATTTACAGCATATTTCAACCTCAAAACGTCTTCTGTCCTCTGTAGCTCGTTGGAATGGTTACCATTCGATCGGGCGTGAAAAAAACAAATCAAGTTAGCTACTAAACTCATTTTCTTCTAAAACTGAGCCAGGCTGTGCTAGAACTTTTATGACGATTATTTACATATACAGTGAACATTTTCAGAGCTGGATTATTATATAAGAAAGACAAGTTAAACTACTCCTGGAAGCACCCCCATCCCCTCTTGGAACTGCCTGATATTGCCCCAACTCCCTCGGGACAACTGTAGCCGTCATATCCCTCTCCCAATATCACACCTATCTTCACCTATAGCTGTCTTCCTCGTCCCGGGTACATCCTGACCTGTCGTCGTTCGCTTAGGGAGATTGCCCGGTGTGAGAAGTCCCTTATTGATCGAGTGTTCACCAATTTTTATTCGGGTGAATCGGATATAATGATGTATATAAAGTCCGTGTGCAATTTAATATATATATATATATATATATATATATATATATATATATATATATATATATATATATATATATATATATATATTGACAAAAAGGATTCTAGATTATGTAAGCTCACTTAAGAACTCAAAACCTTGGATGGAAGAACTTCGAAAGGATATTAAAAACGCAAAAATAGCTGCAATAGACATTCTAGAAAAATACACCTTCAGATACAAAGTAAAACCAGTACAGACCGAAGTGGTCGGAAGAGCAGAAATGAGCTTTCTCGGAAAGAATGAAGGCCTACTGGAGCAATAAGAAGAATCCGAAGAAATTTTGTTTGAGTTGTCTGTTTGACATCTTCCATATTGGGAAAATACGCTAATATGTATGTATTTATATATATATATATATATATATATATATATATATATATATATATATATATATATATATATATATATATATATACCAGAAAACAATTAGAAGATTCCAAAACACAAAGCCTCAAGTCTCCAAAATACCGGCAAAGAACTAGCCAGTCAACTAATCATTAAGACATGCACCAAAAAATCACATCTATGAAGAACAAATACAGCACATCTCACATCAACCGTCCAGAAAGACGCATCAACCAGAGACAATACATTTCACAATCTTTCAGTCTTTCTGGAAGGTTGATGTGAGATGGGCTGTATTTGATCTTTGAGGCTTTGTGTTTTGGAATCTTCCAATTGTTTTCTAGTAATTAATGTATCTCTGTTTTTGATTTTTTGCTCTTTTATATAAATATATATCATTTATATTATATTTATAACTTTTATCAAAAATTAAATTAAATGCAAAAATTCTGAAATTCGGTATATAAGACTTTTATGTCAATATAAATGATATACTACATTTTTGTTAAAATTTGATAACCGGAAGTGGTACTTTACTTGAAGTTCATAATAAGACTTTTTTTAATTTTCACATTTTTTTTAATGGTTCCCTATCAATTTTATAAAAATTTTAGAAAATAAAATTTTGAGTCTTACACACCCAGAATTAGAATCTAGTAACCAACTAGTGATTCAGGATCACTTTTTGAGCCATCGATTTATAGTTTATTAGGTGATTCAGTTTTTCACGTATATCCCTATACATTTTTGAGTAGTTTATATACATCTCTACACACGAATATGAATAATAATCTTTAAAATTGTATCATGTTACTCTATTACGTCAAGAGGACTAAGATCAAGGAAGCATCGAGGGAGGCGGTGGAGTGAAGCCACAGCCTCCTAAATAATTAAGTGGCCATCAGCGCCATTACCGTAGCCGGTAAGAGCTCTTGAATAAATTATCTTTTAATTGAGGTTCCTCCCGGCCATTTGCTAAGGCGGCTACTTAGCCTAATCGGTTAGCTTACCCTCTGTCCCCTCACAAAGGGCACTCCTTGTCAAAGGTCTTCTTCTAAGGAGTCTAGGATCGCTTAATCAATCAGAGGCACTGAAGAAGCGAAGGACTGAATCATCCACATTTTTCTCCGATATGCCCATACAATTCATTTCTCGATCCAGATAATTGAAGCAGGGAGAGCAAAAACTGAAGTCCGCATTTGAGCGAAAATGAACTTTAGTTAGGAACAGATCTCCAGGGGGGGAGGGAGCCTTAATATCCCCCAATGAATATCAAAAGAAAAATTATTAAATTATAAGGAAAAAAAAAAAAGAAGAAAATTTAGTTGTAGAAAAAAACGCTTGGAAAGACTATTTTTACATCAAAACAAGAAATTAATTTTTAAAATTGATCAAACTGTTTGATACGTACGTACGTTCGTTCGTATTTCGCATAAGTCAAAAACCGTTAGCCGTAGAAAGTTGAAATTTCGTATTTAGGATTGTTGTAAAATCTAGTTGTGAACCTCCCTTTTTGGTCACTGCTTGATCACCGGAAGTGGTACTTTACTTGAAGGTCATAATTGATTTTCATCAGAAATTATATTAAAATACTATGCAAAACTTCTCAAATTTAGTATTTATAACTTATATATTGATTTAAATAACATACTACATTTTTGTTTAAATTGAAAAACCGGAAGCGGTACTTTACTTGAAGGTCATATTAGACTCCTCAAAAATTATATCAAAATATAATGTAAAACATAATAAGCTTACATCAAAAATTATATTTAAATTAAATACATAAATTATATGTTTCAGTAATGAAGGTTACAATCGCAATTTGGTTTCCAATCTAATTAAACATTTTTATTACTTCTTTTAAGTGTTGAAATTGAGTGTAAAATACTGGTTTTCCTCCCCATTTGTGTGTGTGTGCCAATAAATGGGTGTCGCGACGCCGAGTGCTGTTTTTGAGATACCACAATCTTCGGAAACTAGTGACCAAATTCAGGATCACTTTTTGAGCCACCGATTTATAGTTTAATAGGCGTTCAAGGAATTCATTTGTTGTCCACATCAGATATTTTAAAATAATAATAATAAAGCTTTTATTTACAAATTTACAGAAACAAAAAATTATTATTTTGCATGATAACTGATCCTTGCAATCAAACAATTTTAGATTTTATATCTTTAACATAAAAATAAAATTTGATTTAAATTATAAGTTTAACATAATTTTAAGTTATAGTAGTAGGAAAAATAAAAAAAATAAAAAATAATATAAATAAATAAATAGAAAAATGAAATAATAATAAATTAAATAAAAAATATTAACTTACATAAGTAATACATGTTTTGTTCTTTTATGAGTGTAGCTAGGATTTGTTATAGTTGCTGATTTCTTTAAGTAATATATTTTCAAAAGCTATTGTTTTACAGAAATATGTAGCAGTTTGTTTTAAGACAAGTTGTTGTATTGATGGGAGTTGCAAGTCTAGCTGTATGGTAGATATTTTTGTGTAGCGAGGGTAGTTTGGATAAATTTTGTATTCTTTCCAGTTTTCTGGATTTTTGTCTATTGTTAAACAAATTGAACTCCAAACGGGTGAGGCATAAGTGGTCTGAGGTCGGATAACTGATTTGTACAGGATTAATTTATTTTGGGGGCTTAATTTGGATTTTTTATTAAAATACGGGAAATCTAATAGTTTTCAGATGGTCGATATTAGTAGAGTTTTAGGATCTTGTGATACCACTCCCAGTTATAATTGAAGCTTCAGCTTTAACTAACAGACCAATTACATCATTAAGAAATCAACAATTTTAACGAACAGGAATATTACACGTTGAATTAAATTTTTATCCTGGCAGACGCGATATCCTCAGGGAACCCGAACAGCTGCCACAGAAACTTTGCGGAGATGTGCTGCGATCACGATAATGAAAAACGCAGCATTACATCGTGAAATTAAAACGATCTGAATTCTGTTCCAGATAGCACCAACACACGTGAATTCACGTCGAATATTCAACAAATTTCTTGGAAACCGATAGGTAACAACGAGCTAAACTCTACGCCTTAGAGGTCCAAAACCACGACAATCCGCGTCCGGATATGAAAAATATAACGAACTCAATTCTGCCCATAAATCATCAAAACACGCAAAATTTTCATCCGATTTTTAATAATTTTCTTGAAATGGGAGACATTAGAGACATAAATAATCTGCTCTAGAAAGAAATGTTCAGAACATTTCAATCTTCGTCCGTTTTCCGTAAATTTTCTAGAAAAAAGTCAAAAGTTTCGTCCGATTTCAATTTTTTTTTCATGAAACGAATAGAATTATAAAGAACTGTATTATCCTCCTGAAATCCTCGAAACACAAATTGTCGTCCAATTTAAAGTATTTTTCTCGAAATCGGTGAAATTATAATGAGTGAAATTCTGCTTTAAAAAGCCGCGACATACTCAAATTTGCGTCTGATTCTCAACAATTATTTTGAATAAAGGCGAGATTAGGTAAATTACCTATATTTCAGCTGTATTTCTCAGGACTCCCCAAATTATTATTATAATATAGTAGTAAGTTTCGTTCTCATAATGCCTTAACCCATAAGTTCAAAAATGTATTGATTGTGGATTCTTAGAGGAAATGCTATCCTGATTGTCAATATTCCCCATAACAAGGGTCAGCAATCAATATTTGACAAATCATAGAAAAATAAACCAGAAAAACAGAAAAACTCTTGTTATTATAATGTAGCATTTATAAGTTTCGTTTTAATAATATCTCAATCCATATATTAATATTATTTACAAAAATAGAACGCATGAAATATTGAGCGAGAGGGAGGCTGCTGTATTATTTTGCTCAGGGCCGTGCTTAGCTGACCGCGGCCCTCTTAATCACTACAATACTCACAAAATATGCCTGTCTGACTCAAATAAACTTAATAATTCAAACTTTCGCAGAAAAGAATGTAAGAACAGTGTTGTAAATAATTGTTGTAAATAAAAATTTTAAAAATAAATATTTTAAGTTCTATTAGTGACGAACACTTTACTTAAGTAATTATTATTAAATTATACTATCATTATTAAGCAATTTTGTGAGAAAAAAAACTGTTATATTTTATGTAAAATAATAAAACTATTATTTCTTGCAATAACATTTTGACTTATTGTAGCGACCTACACTTTTTTTTTTGTTAGGTTGATGATCTCTCTTTGGATTATTTGACAAATTATAGCAAAATAAACCAGAAAAACAGTTTTTAGTATATTTCTTTTTTTTTTAATTTTATGAGCTCAAATGATATGAATAATGCAAATAACGAAATTTCTGTTTTTTCATCAAACAAAACCAAGTTCAACTGCTAACAACGATTAGTTATTTTATTAAAACGATTTAAAATTCTTTAGAATCAAAGACGCGTAGCGCTCAAGAAATTTTTAGATGATTCCTAGCGAAATTGTCCTTACATTTAGTTTTGAAAGGCAGGGAAAATAGCCGACTAATGTTTGATAATTCTCGTCGATATTGTTCATTAGACTTCCCCACAGCGAACCTAGTTTATCAAAAACTATACCCAAAAACTATACTCTTTTCATGAAGGAAACATATCTCCGCCGGCTGTGCTTTCGTTGAAGAAAATCATATAACTATGAAAGTGGCACGCAGATGCAGCCAAACTACAGCGTAAATTAAAGCAACAAGAATTTTCAAAAATAACAAAACTATATTTGACTTTGAGAGCTTTAAATAAAATTCATTGATCACGCTTCAGAGGCGTGAAATATTCTCTAGCGATTGAATCTTCCTCATTCAAATCCACTATTTAACGTACATTTCTTGGCAGGTAAATTCGATTATTGGCGATGTGTTTTTACTTTCCCTTACCTATATACTTCGTATATAGGCAAGGGAAAGTATTGCGGTCGTGAAAATTTTCGAATTCGAGTTTTCGACGGAAATACACGTTTTAAGCTTCCCTGAGTCCAAATGACCAAGTCTCGCAAAATGGTCTGTGTGTATGTGAACAGTCTAGCTCAAAAACAAAAAGTTGTACGATACTGAAATTAGATATTTAAGGTTGGCACATGCATATGATGTTACAGCAACATTTTCTTCAAAATCGACTAACCGGAAGTACCACATTATATAATCGATTTTACACTTTTTTACAATTTTCTCGAAAACAGCTCTAACGATTTTGATGAAACTTGCCTAAATTATTCTTCATAAAGGCCTTTAACTTTTCATGTATGTGGTATATCACCGAGAAAATGGAGGGAAAAAAGTTATGATGAAAAGAATATTTTATTTACGCATAACTTCTAAAGCGTGCAATTTATGGGAAATTATCTATAGACTTGTATGAAAGATAATTAAATCATCTAAAAAACAAAAAAAGAATCATCAAAATCGGACCAATAATAGCAAAGATACAGCGCATCGGACTAACCGGAAATGGTAATTATATCATGGATATTACAATTTTCTCCTAATCGGCTCTAACGATTTTGATGAAGCTTGCCTAATGTCTTCTCCTTACAGCCCTTTAACTTTTCATGTATGTAGTATAACAACGTAAAAATGCAGGGTAAAAAGTTATGATGAAAAGAAAATTTATTTAAAAAGTATTTTTAAAAAGAAGTTTAAGTTTAAAAAGAAAGTTTAAAAGTTTAAAGTTTAAAGTTTAAAAAGAAAATTTAAAGCTTAAAAACTATGCATTTTATGGTAAATTATGTACAGAATTTTATGAAAGGTTATTAAACTATCTAAAAAACAAAAAAAGAATTATCAAAATCGGACCAGTACACAAGACCCTAAATGGATAACCGAGCGCATCCGAAATGAGACGGATGCGACCGAACCTCCTCTCCGCCAATCTGTTGTAAACAATACGCTCTGTAATAAAGTAATTTAAGAATACAAAAGCGGAAATTAACTTAATAATTTCTACTTTCACATTATTTAATGGAATGAAAATGTTTCCATGGAAACTAAATCGAAACTTTAAAAATATATTTGCAACTTCATAAACTTAAAATATATAGGTAGTGTACAGAATTGTACTAAAATTGTTTAAAAACTGTTTTATAGTACTTGAGTGGGAGAAGATGTGAAGAAGTGGATACTGCTGCGTTTATTTCAAGCAGTGTTTATGTGAACTCTTTAAAATTATATGCTACACTTTATAACACCACGCCAAAATCCAATCACTCCAAACGATAGAGAGTGTAGAAATCTGATGGAGTGGAAAGTGTGGCACAGTTTTTAAACTAACAATAATAAAAATTGTTGGTCAGTATATATAGTACAGTTAAAATTTACAATATTGATTTTATAAACTATGTTACAAAAATACTGATAGGAATATCTTACAATTTTGTTTATTATTTTACTATTAATTATGTTTAAAAAATAAATATTAATTAAAAGGAAATAAACATTTTTAATAGATTTATAATTTCTAATATACTTGAAATTTCCATTTTTTTTTTTTTTTTTTTTGAGGATGATAAAGATTATATTGATTAATCCTCTACAGGCATTATTTATATCCCATTAATATGCATATTAGAATATTTGTAGACTATAATTAATTTGTCAGTGAGAACCTTGGAATCTTCTTCACCCCAGTCGCTCCACTCTATTTGGAGTGATTGTCAGTTTCCGCCTTCAACATGATTTAGTAGAAATACACCAAAAAAGTACACATTTAAAAACATCAGTATACAAGTAAACTAAATTACAGGATGTAGGGTCTGATCTGCAGCTTTAAACTGTTACCTAAAAAAATTAATGATTTTAACTTATCTACTTTTTAAAGACCAGCACAGATATAATCTCTTCTTATGGTCATCAATAGTTGCTAAACAGAAAAATATATTAATAAGGGGAAAATATATTGAAACTCTTACCTTTTGATTCCTTTCTGAGTTGAAGCGCCTCGCTACCTCCAGGAAGAATTGAAAGACAATGGATTTTTTTTTTTTTTAATCAAATTCACTCTTCCAAGAATATTCCAAAAGTAATTCATGTTTCCAAGTCCTTTCTATATTTTGAGAGTGAGCACCACTTTTAGGTCCTACAAAATTCAGGCTGTGGTTAATAGTCAAAATAAATATTGAACATGGAGCATGGAAGAAATTGTGGCTTTGAAATGATTATGTTTTTTAATAGATTATTGTGAGAGTGAATTTTCATAAAATAATAACCAATCATACATGGAGTTTATTAGAAAGTTTTTATATGTTTTTTTCTTTTGTTTTTTATTAATAATACTTATTAGTCCGATATATGAAGTTGAACAATGTATTTTTAATATAGAAACTGGTCTATTGTGGTACAGCATCAAACTTATGTCCATTATAATGAAATTATTATTTGAAAATTAAAAAAAAAAAAATACGTAGAAGGACTTTTGTGCAGCTATCGTTTGTCAATTCTATTGTATTTATTCCTAATGTTTGAAAGTTCACATCTCCCACAATTTTGTCATTTTTATAAAATTCTATTTACTCTCAAATCTCTCATATTATTTTTATTATTTTATTTACTGCAAGGTACATACAGGTTTCCTGAGAGAATCAACAAAATTGAGTAGTCATACCTATTTTCAATTTTCAACTTACGAACACTATGTTGTACTTGAAGATGCTTTTATCAATAAATAAGAGAAAAATAAAGTTAGTTAGCCGCTTAACCAAGTTAAGGCTATATAAAACCCTCATTAGATCAGTGGCAGCATATGCAAGTGAGACATGGATATTAAAAAAATCAGCAGCTGAAAAGATCGACATCTTTGAACGCAAAATATTAAGGCGCATTCTGGGACCTGTGAAAGAAAATGGGGCATACCGTCTTAGAAAGAATAGAGAAGTATATTCCCTATATGACGATGTGAAGCTCTCCGACTATGTCAGATTACAACGTCTAAAGTGGTTGGGTCACCTCCATAGAATGGATGATGGCAGAACCGTCAAAGAGCTATATAAGGATTGTCCAGAAGGAGTGAGAGCTCGAGGGAGGCCACGAGGCAGATGGAAGGACAGCGTCTCAGAGGACCTTCGAAATCTTAACATGTCTCTGAGACTTGCTACGGACCGACAAGACTGGGCAAGAGTGATTGAGCAGGCCAAGGACCGCCTTGTGCGTCTGTCGCGCCTATGAAGAAGAAGAAGAGAAAAATAAAGTAATATTTAACATTTCTAGCATTACTTTTTATAAATAATAGAAGTGACTGGTGGTTAGCTGTTCTAATAAACAGGGATTATATATTTTTACAGGTCAGTCAGTGGTCTACAAAAATAAAACAATAAATTTTTCATCTATACAGCCAAAGTTTTGGCTCAAATATGTGAGCTACCTTCATGGACAAAATTAAAGATGAAACGAAATAATTGAAAATAATGTAAACAAATTATTATATAAGAAAAAATATTGAAATAGTACAAAAATATTAATGAAAATGAATAATGACTAGAACAGTGCAAAGAATCAAAAAAATATAGAAAGTGTGAAGAAAAAAAGAATATCAAAAACATAAGATGGCATAAAAATAATATTACTTTATACAATTAAACAAAGGGGACTGAATAAATACTTAAGAAAGATGGGAAAGTATATAAGGATAATGTTTAAATAAAATATAATGATATTTTTATATCATATTCCATCTATTAACTCATTCAAGAAAGAAATTGACCTCTGAGAAACAAAGAAGAAGGAAACATACTGCTATCCAAAACATTTTGGGAAACAATCAAAATTCTTCATCAATTTGTCAGGAAAAATGGCTAAATATTATCTAAACCTGGCATACAATGAGTTGAGAACAATAACGGGTTCCTCATGGGCCATTTGTCATTAAAATATCACACAAAAAGATGAAACTAGTAGAAGAATCCACCTACTGTCTGTGCCTAGAGGAAAAAGAAAAAGCAGAGCACATTCTGTGTGAATATGAAGTCCATGGCTGAAGACAAAATGTTGGCTATAAAAATAAAACCAAAACTCATTGTTTGGTTTTTATGTCAACAATTGACTGATCCCCCAAAATACAACATATTTACAAGAATAATAAATACAATTCAATTGCATTTATAGATTCATACTTAACTGGCAACTCTAATTGTGAATGAATTATTAATTTTTCCAAATGTCATCTTCATGCAAAGATACATATAGAGATTTTGTTGGTATATTAAATAAATTACAACATTTTTTCTTACAGTTAGTTCCTTAAAGTGATGGTACTTAGCTCAGCCCCTGTGCTAATACTTTCATCAAATCCCATACCAAAATCAAAACCAAATCAACACAAAAAGTTAAATATTTTATATTTTCAGCCTTTATTTATTTAATTTTTAATTTTGATTCTTCAAAGTAAGTTGTATGTACCTAAAAAATAGACTGATCAATATCTTAGGTATTCAGTAATTTAATCTTCAACAGTGCAAATTCATATTCAAATCATTTTAATTTTATTTTTTCCTTTTTGGCTTTCTTATTTTTCATATAAAACAATAATTGCACATTTAGTGAAAAAAAAAATTTTAATGGGATTTTCGTTCTGTTCCTATTTAGGAACATTGGCTGTTTACAAAAAAGCATTAAATTTTTATATGTACTTTTTTAAACTTATGAAATAGAAAAGGTACTACAGAGAAAATATAATGCGTTAGTAACAAAGTTGACAAAGTTCCCTCTTCTGGGTCATATCCGACCCGATCTTGTAGCTTAAAGGTTAAATATGTAAATAGGAAGGGGGGAAGCTCAGCGTGTAGTGCCCTTTGCTACTAGTCTCTTTCGAGACCGCCTGTGGCAGATAAATTATTTATTGTGTTAACATCTGTAGATCAGCCCTGTGGGATCGGGAGACCCTCCTAGGACTCACCGAGTCTCTATAAAGTGGCTACGCTTAATTGGGGAGAAACCTGGGATTTGAGCGTGATCTCGACGGAATCACCTTCTTGCACAATCGTTGGTCTAGAAACAGTATAGACCTTACCAAGTACTGAACCCAAGACCCTTCATTTGTTCTCAATTGGGTTAAGCATCAAGATATTGATAGATTTGTTTTCTTGGTCGATACAATTTAATCTGTAGAATTAACTAAATGTTTTAATTAGAGCAAATACTATTTTGATCAAGGCATGTAAAATCAATTATAGCTAAAGAACCAAATTTTTATGCAGTAAAAAAAAAAAAATTAAAATATGCATACTTGTGCCTAGGTTGCCTTCTTTTTTTCATTAAATATGTCTTCTTGTGGCTTCGATGAGCCCTTTACATCCTCGATACAGCTTAAACTGTAAGATAGAGTATTTTTGTTATCCATAATTTATTTTATAATGCCATAATTTAGATATAATTCTAGAAAAAAAGAATAAATATTAAAAATCTGGAATGATTTATTGACAAAAGCCTACATCGTAATGATCCAAATAGTGAATATATTCTCCAATTAGGAAAAATTAAGCAAATCAAAAACCATGCCACAGATTCTATGCATAAATTGATTTTTTTTAAATGTTACATGATAAACTAAAAGTCATACGATAAAAACAAAAAATTACATTAATCAGCCGGTAAATAAAACTTGATATCAATTACCATGTTCATTTTAAGATAGGTAATTGGGGAAATATAAAGAGTAATATTATTTAAATAAAACTATATAAAAAACTATAACCACTTTTTTATCATGCATTATTTTTAATTTGTAATTATGGATTGATTGATTGTGTAATTATGTGGATTGAAATGAATAACTTAGATCGCCCAATATATTGGGGACAACAACACTGAATAAATGCCAGCTAATTTAGTTAAATGTTAGTTTTCTGATCTATTTTGTCTCCATTTTTTTATGGAAATAAAAATAAATTACCATGAAAATGTCATTTATCATGCCAAAGAATTTTCCAGAGCATTGGCAACATAGTTTAAACTGAATAACTTTTATTAGTACCGTTTTCTTTGGAACACAAAAATATAATTTTCAAATAGGAAGCATTAAAAAATTTTAAAGTCCGCCTTAGCAAAATCGATTAGTCAAACTATTTGTTTGTTTCTCTCTTTAATGCTTCTTTGGTAAGAACTTGTTTTGATCAGAAAGTTTAGAGAAAAAAAAAAATCCCAACTTTAATAGAGGCATAAATAAATCATGGAAAACAATTTATAACAAAAGAAAATGCGAAAAAAAAATATATTAATTTTCCGTTGCTTGCATGAAGAAGTGAAGAACTGATGAATAAAAATTTGTTTGCATTTAATAAAGACTAGGTTGAATTTCGAGCAATGCCTGGTTACTAAAATCGGCAAACATTGATTATAATATAGCATAAATTTAAAACTAAAATTGTTTTAAATCAAAGTCAACTGTACAATAGTTAATTCAGTATTTGGATTCCGTGTTCAGTGTGTTTTCGCCAATACGTCAACAGAAACAACCTTGACTCGAGATATGGTATCGTTAATGGTTTTAGTGACCCAATATATTTTGATGGTTACAGCTACAGATTTTAAATAGTACTATTACATCTTCAACATGTCAATACAAGTAATAGCTCTACTGCTTATCTCCTTGATACAATTCACCGGTATAGTAAGTATCCATTACAATGTTAATGTCTTATTGGCTTGTTTCTTTTAATTTACTAAATTATTTTGATAGTGATTTCAATAATACTTCTTTTTTTATACACTTTGCTTAAGTAACCCTGCTCAAAAAAACTTGACACAATGATAGTCTAGAAGCCTGCTTACAAATAGCTCACAATATCAAGCTGCAAACTTTTTGGAGAGATTCGTTAATTCCAAGTCCGTTAAGAATAAAATATTGCTGAAATATGTTCCACAGTATTTAGCACTAAAAATCAAGGAGCCACTTCAAAACGTTCAAACAGCTGCTGTTTGGATTGTATGGATGTACCCACTGCTTTCTCCTCTTTCTTTTTCTCCTCAAATACAAGTAGCTCATTTCCAGCGCAATTCCATCCTCACTCGACGACGAACTCATAATTAATGATACGAAACTTCTCTTTCTGAAAAACTTTACTCTTTACTCTTTTAGTCCACACTAATGCCCTTAGAAAAAACCATTAAATCAGTGAAAAACTACATTTCGAAAATTTTAGAACAACTTCTCTTCAACGCTAAGAATTATTAATTAGCTATCCGATTTCTGTATAAATTTTATTTGTTCAGATTTATTGTTGGTTGGTTACTTAGCATATGAAGTTCCTAACATACAAAAAATACAAATACAAAAATATTGCACGTTTTGGTGCAAGCATATAATTAGTTAATATGAGCAGTGTCAACTCCCTTTTCCTTCATGATACGTGGACTTGTCTTGGAGTGATATCATCACAATTGGTTAAGTCTTTGTTTAGCTGTTTTTGCTCTATCTCCGGTCTGCATTTATATATTCATATCTTTTTATGTTCTTATAATGTCTTAATTTGTCGAAAATTAGTTATTTTAACTGTTTAGTTATATACTGGTATTTGAGAGACTAGTGACTGCATTTAATTAATTTATTTTATAAAAAGTTTTAGTGAATTTCATTCTGGTTTGTTTCAGACTGGACGAAGCAATAAGCATAAGGCAAATAGTAATTACTCATCGTCCTTGTCAATTGTCCAAAAATACTTGAATGTTTCTGTGCCTCCAGATGGAAATTTAAAGTCATTAAGGTCTGCCATGGAAGCCAGGGATAACTTAGGAAGGACCCCTTTACACAAAGCGGCTTCTGAGGGACAAACCGATATCTTAAAGGCCCTTCTGGATCTAGATATAGACGTATGGGCAATAGACAAGCATAGCAACACTGCACTTCATCTCGCAGCTAGTCGTGATCAGGTGAACGCACTGAGGAAACTCCTTTCCAATGGTGCCAACATCGAAGCTAGAAATAATTATGGTTGGACCTCACTCCATTGGGCGGCCCGAAACGGGTGTACGAATGCTATGAAAATGCTGATGGGTGCAGGAGCAGATAAAGACGCTAGGGACAATGACGGTGAAACGCCGTTGCATCTGTCATCATGGTACAACCAAACGGATGCAGTGAAGGCACTTTTGTCAGCGGGTGCTGCAGTGCGTGTGAGAGATACAAGTGATATTACGCCGCTACACTACGCGGTTTCACTCGATCATCAAGAAATCGTAAAACTATTACTGGACTACGGAGCTGACAAGAACGCAAGAGACAAAGATGGTGATAGTCCCCTGGGAATTGCGTCGCGTATGAGTTATACTGACATTGTGAAGTTGATTCAAAGTTACAACAGATAAAATTAAGTATACCCGTGCCTTGGTCTAATACCAATATCAATCCTGTTTTGGTCGAGCAAAGCATCATTATTTTTATGTTTTTAATTATTACTAGAATAACTCAAACAGGCGTTTTTGGAAATTGGTCATTTTTAATCAAAGACACAGAAAAATAGGGGCATCTGTATTTGTCCTTTAAACAGATTAATTAGCAGTGCTCCAACTAGATTATGGGCCATCAGAGACTTATTTACGTAGCCGAACGGTTTATTCGGACAGTTTGTTTTTTGAAGGTAATAATAAACCCAATCAGTACGAGTTGATCAATAGTATTCGAGCCTAATGCATAGCAGTGCTTAAATGTAGTAATTAATGTAATCAATATATCTAAAGTTTATAGTCTAAACATAGTTTACTTCATTGGAAAAATTATCTCTATCAATATTAATGTAAGTTGGATAGTCATATACTATCGATATCAATATATAAATGCATTAAACGCCTTTTGAGCAATATTATATGCCTGTTATATTTACAACCTTATACTATTATGTATCTATTATATATTACTACCTTACAATGTTTTAAGACTGAAGCACTATGTTCACAATCTACATATAGAAAATTTAATTCAATTATTCCAAATTATTTAAACAAAGAGTTATGATATACTCGGAAAAATGAATAATATAAATGAATCCTTCTCTAGAAAATTGCATATTATGAATATACATATATGAGAATATTTATCTGAATATGAGAATATGTTGCTGCTGAATACTAACCCGTCAACTAATTTGCATATCTGCGGTCGATCGTAAGCAATAATAACAAGATTTCCATCAAAGTTAGCCGCCGTATTATGAAAGCGAATCATTGCTACTGTGGACTCTGAGAGCATCTTAGAAGTACTATCCTTATTATAAAAACAAAATTCCTTTAATACAAGACAATTATTAGGCTAGTTCTGACACACGGATCGGAAACATGGACTCTTACTGACTCGGACCAAAAAGACATGGCCGTCTTTGAATGAAAAATCTTTCGCCGTTTCTTTGGACCCATAAGAGAAGAAAACCATTGGAGACGGTGACATAACAATGAGATGTACGAGCTATTTGGAGAAACGGACGTCATCCGATTAATAAAGTTAGGGCGATTAAGATGTACTGTGCGTTTTCCAAGGATGGGTGAAGATGAGACAATAAAAAAACTTCTGGTGAAAGTGTTGGATTCCTCCACGGGCAGAGGAAAATTCCGAATTTGTTGGGGAGATGTGCTAACCAAGGACTCCCGGACTCTACTAAATATACGCCACTGGAGAACAGCAGCACAGGAGCTGACTGGCGAAGGCTCATCAAGGAGGCCAAGGTCCACATAGGACTGTAGAGCCACGGAAATAAGTAACGAGTGAATACTAACCCATATCGTTTTTGCTGATAATTCTGCGTAACTTGGAATTTAGAAGGAACACGGGTTTTGTGGTTTAAGCACTTCTTAATATGTTTCATAAGGCTTTTGTATAAGCATTTAACCCATTTAATCGAAATGGATGTGTGGATTTATGTTCACCGATTTTATAGCAAGACTTGATGCATTAATGTCCAAATGTAGTCCGTAGACTTTTATAGAAGAATGCAAAATACGTGGCTTATTTGAGGATAATACTTGGATTAACGTAATTCTGTGGTGTTTAGGTAAAAGAGTACAATTCATTTTTTTTTGCGGTTTTGGGCTTATGCTATATTTTGTTATTTATAATGAGCTTGGCCTTTGAGAAAAAGGATATAAGTCAATGAAACAGTTTCCATAATCCATATAAACACTATTTCATTGGATTATATCATTTTTCTCAAAGTTAAACTTCATTTTAAAAAACAAAATATAACATAAATAGTTAGCATAGCTGCAAAAAAATTACTTATGCCTCTTTGCCCAAACAGCACAGAATTCTTGTCAGGTGATAGTAGAAAGTGGAATTACTACAGAACTTCACGTAATCACATATACACAATGAAATTACTACTGTTAGGTAAATGAAAATAAAAAATCTAAGGACCAAAATGCAATGTTGCAATTGACATGGCAGTTATTACTACATTATTAAAACCAACCTTGTCATAAATAATCATTTTCCAGGACAACGATTGAATCATATTCGTCCATGGCGATCTTCAAGGAAATTGAGATGATTCCAGTTTCATGAGGCAGTAATTGCAGGCAATTCCTTCCAGAAGCAAGTTCAAACAGATATTTTCCACACTGAACCACATAGTCACAGAGTTTCTTAATGTAGTCTTCTAGTCCAGCTCTGATGGCACCTCCTTATCAAGATCTTGTAGACCTAATAATGAAAACGACATCGACATGGATAACCAATAGGGTGATAATAGTATTGTAACCTCTCTGTGGGAAATAGCGACTGCTTTGAATATTAAGGAAACTATTGTTGATTAGATGATTTCTATTTCTTATTATTTTTCTGATTTGATTATCATTGAAGCTTGCTTACAGAACTTTTTAAAATTATATTAAAAAGATAATTATTATAGAAAGGTAAGGGAAAATTGTGTGATGCGCGCACCGCACCAAATTTTAATTTTTATATATTTTTCAAAATATACACACAAACTCTATTATACTAGCAGCAAATGCTCCTAAACAATATCCCGAAGTTCGTATGTATACATACATTTACAGGTCTACAAATTTACACATTGACGTCGTTTTTTTTTAAAAGGCGTAAGCCCTATTAATAAATTTTTTCAAGGAATCACATGAAACATTTTTTTCCCAAAAAATAATTTATATATTTTTTAATTGTATTCTTTATTGTGTACAGTAAGAGTATATTAAGGCGGAAAAACTTTTATAATTACAATATATTTTTAAGGCTTGCAGCACTAGTCGAAGCCACAGTGACAACTGAGAGTCGTCATCATTTGTTGCGTACGTCATCATTAGTCGATTATTAGAGCCAAGAAACAATTTTTATTTTTTATTTTTGAAGTAATACTCACAAAATTAAGTGCGTGGTATCTTTGTAGCTATGTACTTTTGTACTACGTACCTTTGAGATTTTTATAAGGTGAGCAATGAGACTCAGTGTTTTGCTTTGCTGCAGTTTATTAGTCACACAATCATGTGCTAAAGCACCAAAAAGAAGAAATGAGGCACTCAGTCCTAGAACATGGTAACTAACAAAATGAAAACTTCTACAATGCTAAAAATTTTGTTAGCTACGATGTTTTATTCGTAGAAGACCAGAAGTCACTTTTCATAACTAAGTACCAACATTATTTTTAAAAATGAAACAAATTTCCTACAAGTTCTTGCAACATTCTTTGAAATCGGGTGTTGCCAAAAATTTCTATCCCCAAAATAATGTTGAATACCATGTTTCACGAATCATATCTTTTAAATTTAGACATATGCTTTGATGTTTTTTTTTAAATAAAAATTTTCGAAAGTGAAGGTTTTATTTTCACACAACATAACTAAGGTATTCATTAATTAAAAATAAACATCTTAGCTTAATTTTCAAATGTCAGCTAGGTTTAGAGTAAATTAGAATACTGAAAACGTTATTGTTAATTTTTGGTAGGTAAGGTTGCAGTTATGAAGATTGTACCTTTGAACTTAGTAGCTCGTTGGCGTTATTATCAGTTTCGAAAGTTGCCATCACCAGTATTTATAATCCTTTTCATTGTTCAGTTGAAACCATACTAAATAAAATCATAGGTATTGTTAGAAAATATAAAGTATTTAAAAAAGGTAAGAGTAAGAAATTTTCGGGTATTTTCGAGTTTTAGTGTTGTGAATATTCCTGTTTGTTATTGTTTTGTGTTATAACAAACATATTATATTAACAGATATCAGCGTTTGAATAAATGCAAAAATGTCATATTCCTACCTCTTCAAGTACATTATAATTGGAGACACAGGAGTTGGAAAGTCCTGTTTGCTGTTACAATTTACTGATAAAAGATTTCAGCCTGTCCATGACTTGACCATTGGTGTTGAATTTGGTGCCCGAATGGTAACGATTGATGGTAAACATATAAAACTTCAGATTTGGGATACAGCTGGCCAGGAAGCATTTCGCTCAATTACACGTTCTTACTACAGAGGAGCTGCTGGTGCCTTGTTGGTGTATGATGTGACAAGACAAGAAACATTCAATCATCTATCTTCATGGCTAGACGATGCCAGGCAGCATTCTAATTCCAATATGGTCATTATGTTGATTGGCAATAAAAGTGATCTCGAATCTAGGAGAGAAGTAAAAAAGGAGGACGGTGAGGCTTTTGCCAGAGAACATGGATTGGTCTTTATGGAGACATCAGCTAAAACCTCTGCAAATGTTGAGGAAGCCTTTATGAACACAGCGAAGGAGATATATGAAAAGATTCAAGAAGGTGTTTTTGATATAAATAATGAAGCAAACGGAATAAAAATAGGTCCTCAACATTCTCCGGGCACAGCTCTTTCTGGTGATGGGAAAACATCAACACGGAACTCTGCTTGCTGCTGAGAAACTTGATTTAATCATCACTTTCTGTTGTGATTAGTGTTAGTCATTATATTCCTTTGCTTTATTGGTGTTTAATAAGGAATATTATTGTTTTGCTATAAATCATTGGTTCCTCTCTGTGTCTGCTTCACTTCAGTCCTGAGTTAATTTAAGAAATATATCTCATTATTACACCATTTTTTTTTATTATTTGATTTAAAAAATTTGAATATTAATTATAGTTGTAGTTTATTAGGCCAAAAAAAAAAAAAGAAATATATATATTTAACTTTTTCTTTTAATATTTATTATTAGTGTTCTTCATAACAAATAGATTTATTATTTATTTGATGGTAATTATATATTTTACCCAATTGGTGTCGCAAAGGATATTCAAGCTATACTTTTTACAAGTTTTATAATGGCACATTTGTATATAATTTTTTTTTGTTAGTGCAATTTCATCTTGCTTGTTAATAAAATCTAAGTTACACGGACGTGTTATTTATTTTATCTATTTTTTTTTCACACCGTAATAATTGTATATTTAATAGTTAATATTATCAACATGTGATCATGTTAAATCCTGTGTAACATTTAATTTTTTTTTTTTTTTTTTTATTCGTGTTAAACGTCCTTTCCTACTACTATTAAGGCAAACGGGACGAGCCTTAATTTCTACAAGTTTGAAATGCTCTCATATATCAGTGTAAATGAATTTGTTTACAACTTAGCCAAATGTCAGTTGGTTTTGGTTCCCTTTAAATACCTTACCATAAATAACTCATAAAATTTTACTTATAATGAAGCAATCAGTGTCATTACAAAGTTAAAATGATTAATGATTGAATTATATTAATGTCTTAGTAAATACAGTTGTATTTTTTGAAATCCATGAAACAACTTCTATCCTATTATTGAGTGTCTTAGTGACCAATCACTAATAGTTAATCTGATTGTATTAGTTAGTGATTGATAAATTATTTGCCACTTCTATAAATTTATTATTTATATGATTGTATTAGCTTTAAATTTTCAGTTTTTGTAAAAAGCTTGGCTGTTAACGATTAATATATAAATTGATAAGTGAGGCACTCATGAACTCCATTATATTTTTTAATTTAACGTAAACTGAGAAAAATTGGAGTGTTTCAACTGAACTTTATTTTAAAATTTGTATTGTTTGATATATATTTTTTACTGAGGTCGTAATATAACTGTGAAATTTTAAATTTATATCTGATAATTATGAGCTCATTAGGAATGGTTTTATGCTTCAATCATTGATGCAGAAAACTATATAAAATTCTTTAATTTTGAACTTAATTATATTATGGATTATATTATATTATAGATTATAATATATATTATATAACTTAATTGTAGCATGGAAGTGTCCTGCACTTCATACAATTTTTAATGCTTTTGTCACTAGTTGTAAAAAATAATTTTATTTTCATCTAAAGGTTGTAATGATGTGAACTTTTAACTTATAGAGTGTCATTTCTGTGATTTCAAGGCCAATCGTACTATTTTTTTTTTTTTTTGTTTCACAGAAAATACAGTATTTAAAACTTCAAATGCATTATCTGAAAAATCATGAATTTTGAGTTATAACCTGTTACAGCAAATGAGTGATATGATAATTGATCATCATAATTGAGGTTAGGCCGATTGTTGCCATAAAAATTTATGTGATGTCTTAAGTATCAGAGACCTCAAATGGTAAAGTGTAGCATAGATGAGAAAGTTACATTCGTTTTATCTCTCTTTTGTGGTATCTGGGTTTAAATCAAGCTTTATCATTAATAAATTCATGTGTCACCTGATTGAACTACAATGACTCTTAACATTTTCATAAGAGAGAATCGCAGATAATCAATTATTTTCTTTTATTTGTTAAAAAAAGTTTATTACTCAAAAATACCCTTGTCCAGTTCCTTTTCACAATTTCATAGGTTGTCAGGTATATGGGTTATGGTAATTTTATCATTAAAAAAAGCACTCTTTTTCATATTGTTTATATGTCTTCAACTTTGTTTTGACAAAATTAAAGAAGCATTTAGATCCTTATCAAGGTCTATTAAAATTTAGCTTATTAAAAAAAAACAAGTGAACAAATAATTATTTATCTATATCTTATTATAATTTTCGAACTAACTCCTTTGGGGAAGATTTTCCCTGTTGGAGACAATGATTTTTACTCATTCAACTTCCGATTTATTTTAAACTATCTTATCCAGGCAAGTTGTGAACTTGACATTTACTATATTTTCTTATTAATACTAATGAAGTTTCCAACTTGAATAATATCAATTGATACTAGTATGTTATCGCCCTGCTCGGTTGTTGACATCAGTGATTTTGATTTCACGAAGTTCAAAGGGTTGACAGAGGCATGTAGGGGAGCACTGTGTTAAGGCCAACCATGTATATTTGGGTTTTAATGTGGGTTCGTCGACAAAGGTATGTAGGCAGCGAAGCTTCGGGTTCGCTCAGCCTTTTATTATTAATTTATTTAATAGCTTCATGATAATATACATTCTGTGTTTTTACCAGTACTAACCAATAAACTAACTATTCAAGAGTTAAATATAAAAAAAAAAAATCTAATCCTTCCAATCCAAAATACTTCGAGAAATTATAAATGTCCCCTTTTAGGTTTCTAATGAGACGTTACACACTGACCTTGACATTCCTTTCGTCACAGCAGCTGCCACAGATCGTTTCAACTATTTCCACGACAGACTGATTCTAAATTCTAATCTACTGACTTAAGCACTATCCGCCGCCGCAAACCCTTACGATCCCCCCAGAAGACTGTTTAGACGCTGGCAAAGAGACTTATGTACTGAGCTCTCTATGTTATAATTTTGTCTTTCTTATTCATTTCACTTTATTTACCTTTGTATTTGTTTTTCTTTTATATTTGTTTGAAAACAAAAAATCTCCTTTCCTAGTATATTTGCTTACTATCAATTTTAAAATGGTCCAACATATATACTGCTCTTATAAATAAATAAATTAAAAAAATAAAATAACCTTTGAAAAATAAAGCATTAAAATATAAAAATCAGTTTTGTAGAATGTTAAAAACATCACAGTTAAAGATGGCCTTATAAATTGTGAAATAAGTGTTCTGATGTAAACACCCATTGTGGCTATAATATATAATATATTACTACCCATTGACTTTTAATCTTTAGAAGTTTTGATTAATATGTTTGTCTATTTACCTTATCAAAATTTTCTGTATGTGGTATGTCATTGCTGAGTATACTTGATGTGTTAAATTACTGTAAAATATAAAACATGAATGTTGTAAAGACTGATATGTACTATGTCTTAGCAATGTATTTTAGTAGTGTGGTAGTTAAATTTTATTTGATGATAATATAGATCATAATAATATTTGTACTAAACACTTTTTATGGAGTTTTTATGTTTTGGTTTGTCATTTAATTAAATAATTAAATTTTTCTAGTCAAGATTTATATGAAACTTAAAATTATTAGTTACCTGTTTTACTAAAAAGAAATGAAATAATAAAAAAAAAATAAGAAAATTATTACTATCAAAGATGAACATGTCTAACAGATTTTATTTACTATTAGAAGAAATAGTTATTTATTTGTTTACATAACAATATTATTATTTTGTAATATTAATTGTTTAGGATGCAATATTTTTGAAACATTGAATTAATATTATAATATATATGTATAGACAGTTGTTCTGCATAAGAAATACTGTGTATAATTTTATTTATCTATCAAATAAAATTTCACACTATTGATTTGTTTGTTTATCTTGATCCACTATTATTCCTATTATGATTAATGATTTTTACAAATTTATTGATTTAAACTGTTTTTACAAAACAGTATACGTTTATATTTACGAATTTGATTTTAAACTTTCTATTGTAATGCGATTTTAAACTTATAGACGCTTATTATACTATATATCAGTAATATATCCTTATTCTACTTATGTAAATAAAATTGTTTTCTGATCAAGTAATTAAACTACAGTTGGTGTTAAAATGTTTATAAAAAGGATAGAACAGAATATTATAAACCTTTGAAAATTTACTACGTTGTTCATTGTCAATGGCTGAATTGCATTATTAAAAAGATCTGGTGCGGTGCGCGCATCACACAACTTTCCATTACCACCCTATAATCTTTTAAAGATAATTTTAAGTAGTTCACATAAACATTACTTAAAATAAACTCAGCAGCATTCACTTCTTTACATCATCTCTCACTAAAGTACAATAGAATAGTTTTAAAACTAGTACAACAGTTCCTTACACTACATATTTTAGGTTTTAAAAGTTTCGGTTTAGGTTCCATAGTTCCTATGGAAACACTATGTTCCATTAAATAATATATAAGTAGAAATTAATAAGTTAATTTCTATTTTTATATTCTTATATTACATTAATACAGAGCGTATTGTTGGCAACAGGTTGGAGGCTTAGTGGGAGGACGTTCGGTCCTATCCATCTCCTTTCGGACATGCTCGGCTTAACATCTTGGGTCTTGTAGTCCTTATAAGATACTCTGTATCTTTGCTAATGCTGGTCCGATTTCGATGATTTGTTTTTTGTATAATTAAATTACCTTGCATGGTTGTATATATTATTTATCATAAAATGCATACTTTTTGACTTATGGAAAAATAAAAAAAAAATTTAACTACAACTCTTTTCGCTGCATTTTCTCGATGTTGTATTAAATAAATGAAAAGTTTAAGAACTTTAAAGAGAGAAGGCATTAGGCAAGTTTCATCAAAATCGTTAGAGCCATTTATGAGGAAATTGTAAAAAAAAATGTAAAATTGATTATATTAAGTGGCACTTCTGGTTAGTCGATTTTGATGAAAAAGTTTCTGTATCATCATATGCATATACCTATCTTAAATACGTAATTTCAGTATCGTACAACTTTGTGCATTTCCATTGAAAACTGTAATTCGAAAAAAATTTCACGATCTCAATACTTCTCCTTTCTATATATTTCATATATAGGTAAGGGAAAGAAAAATTAGAAGTATCATCACAAAGATATATACATTTTTAATCTTTAAAATGAATTGTCGACCAAGAGCTTAGTTAGATAAACTAAAATAAAGGCTGAATTACACCTGCTGAGCAGTAGATACTCGTAGATAAAATTAGTGAGGATGCTGCTACAGAAGATTTTTAGTCTTTGTTTAAAAATTGTGTAAGAGGAAACTAAAGTCTAAAAAAAATAAACTTTTTAGTATTCTAATATTCTAAACATAAATTGTTACAGTTGAAGCTTGATCAATTTATTAAAAAATGCGTCCAATAGATTATTATTTATTTATTTTGCATAATTACACAATCATTAATCACAAATTTCGTTCATGTTTAATTTGAATTTGAGGAGACTATTTATTACTTTGTTTTTCTGAATTACTAATTTGATTTATGTTCAAATCATAATTGGTCTTATTTTATTGATCTGCTACTTTTTTGTTACATCGTTTTTTACCAGCATGCCGATTTATACTTTATTTCAATTAGAGAAATTTAACAATATTTTTGTACAATCGCTCTTAGTTTTTAGGATTTGTATGTTTAATTTTCATGATGTTTTATAAGTATATCGGTATATTTTTTAATATTTAAACAATAAAATGTTAAGTTTATCATTTTTTGTTCTTATTGTTTCTTTTTATACTCTAAATTAATATTTTGGTTCTGGAAGTCGAAACAACAAATGTTTAGTTATAAGATACCTGCATTGAGGCTAAGTGTTTTAGAGTTAGGCACAAAACACCGCTGTGCAAAAAAATAAATTATATATATTACCTTCCACCAACATGCAAGAGTACTGTGATATCCCTGGAGCCTCGCATGCAGCCTGCTATGGGCGCCAAATAGCCAAACTCCTTGCCGCTAGTACTGTGAAGTGTACAGTACCATACAAAGATTTTTATATCTTTTTCATAAACTGTGTACTTTAATCTTAATCATTATATTTAAGAAGTTAATTGAGGAGAGAGGAAGTGGAGTGTGGCCAATGAAGAAATACACACTAATAAATGCACCTCTCTGGTATGGTACTTCTTGATTTTATAATTATTTTTATTATAATATGTCAATTTTTTAACATCATTGTCATCTTTTACATAACTTGTTTATCAGAATTATCTGTTATATGTTTTACATACTTCCAAATCTTCATACTAGTATTCTTTTTAATTAATATCTTAAGGAAGAAGTTGGTCAGGGTGGTGCGGTCAAAAAGTAGCACTTTAATAAGTAATGCTTATATAATAATATATAATAATAATTAATATAATATAAATTAATAATTAATATTATATTAATTATATATTAATACTTATATATGGGGCACAAAATATATAAGTATTACTTATTAAAGTGTTAATTTTTTACCGCACCCCCCCGACCAACTTCTTCCTTAAGATATATATCTACGGTCAACCAAAACTTACTCCAATTTTTAATTAATAGTTTTCATATATTTTATTATATCATGTGTAAATAACGCATTATTTTAATTTCAATTAATTTTTACATTGTTACTATTTTTATTAGTCACTTATTAACAATTTTAACATCATTGTAATCCTTTACAAAACTTACAATATCATAATTATCTCAATATATTTTTAATTTTATTTATTTATAAAATACAAACATTCTACAATATTGTCTAGTAAAACTTTATATTAATGAATGAACATTTTGGACGCTGCCTCCTAGGCAATAATATCTTAAGATTTTAGGCGCTGACATTCAAGAGGTATAATAAAATTACTCCTTTTATAAATTATTTACTATTAATATTGCAAAAACTATTAAGTACGAAAACAAGAATTCACGATTTGATTCAATAATCATTGAGGTCATTGCACAGTATTTCTTGTACTGCTAGGCGAAGCTTTAAAAACTAGCTGCTCCATTTGGTTTTGAAGAATTTAAAAGTATGTCTTCTATAGCCTTCTTTGGTATGAGCAGTATCAGTCCTGCCATTACTAAAACATAAAGTATTTTTTAAAAATAATTTCCAAAGTTGCAAACACTATAAATATAATATTAGTGAGAGTATGGTTGACGGTGGAAAAGTATGAACGAGAATTTTGGTTGGGGATGCGGTCAATAAATGAACACACAATAAAAAAAAAGTTATATAATGTGTGCCGATGTTTCAGCCTAAGTTTTAGGCCATCATCAGGGCTAAAAAAACAAGATAACAATAGATATAACAACAGTGGTAATTATAAGAAAGTTGAGAAATAGTAAAACGAAAAAGTATAAAGAAAAATATGTTGATAATAATATGTTAATAAAGTATAAATTACGTAAAGAAAAAATGCTAACCATAATGTGAAAAATAATAAGAAATAAAGAAAAACATGTTAATGGATATTTTGTCATTATCCATTAACATATTTTTCGTTATTTCTTATCATTCATTATTATTTTTCACATGATGGTAAGCATTTTTTCTTTATACTTTATTAACATATTATGATCAACATATTTTTCTTTATACTTTTTCATCTTACTATTTGTTAACTTTCTTATTATTACTGGTACAGCCACTGTTGTAATATCTGTTGTTATCTTGTTTTTTCTTAATCCTGGTGATGGCCTAAAACTTAGGCCGAAACGTTGGCACACATTACATAAATTTTTCTTATTGTGTGTCCATTTATTGGCCAACCAAGATTCTCCTTTATAAATATAATAATTATTTTCAATGTTTGATCTTTCATTTTGTATGGTTATCTTCAAGAAATTTGCCTCAAGGTCAATAAAAACTCAGTAGTTTTCGTTTCGGGGATGCTTCATGCCCCTCTTCTGCCTTTAAATAATATCCCAAAATGTTGGACGAGTCACTTAACTACTATTTTAATTTTCACTGACCATATCTCATTAAAATAGTAACGAATTGTCTCATCAAACATTTTGAGAGGAGCATAATTTTCAAAAATTAAAGATGAAATTAGAAAATTAATTAGAAAAGAACGCATTGGTCGATTTGAGAAAGAAGTCCACAGTTTGAAAGCTAGAAGTCTACTAAAGTCATCTGTCGCCACCTGGAAGAGAAAAACAATCCCCATCAGCGACGGTGGGATAATACTGAATGAGAGACCAAGGAGCACGAGCCTCACCTGAGGACCTGTCCTCGTTAAACCTGATGGGCCTCACCTGAGGTCTTTCCACACTTAGTATTTTAATAGAAACATTTCTTCATGAAGTCATTTTTTTTTAAAGATAGGATATAATTAAGTGAATCCAAAAACAAAGCCTTGAGTATCTAAAATACCAGTAAAAACCTAAGCAGTCGACGTTTCATAAATATAAGCATTATCAGCACAGAAAAAGTACGATCACATTTATGCTGACAAAACACAGAGCATCTCAAATCAATTATAGACACTATGTCATTCCAAGGCATATACACATTTTTTAAAAAATAAAATGTCGGTGATGTAATTATGATTTTGAGGAACCATCTAAGCTTCTCACTTAAAATTTGAAGATGTGGCTGTGTGTTATACCTAATAATACATTGTTCGTTATTAATTGTATAACTACATATAATATAGGAGGGAGTTATTGTTGACCGTATATTTATATTTAAAGGGAGAAGTTGATCGGGGGTGCGGTCAAAGAAATAGACTACTATAAGTGTGAACTTATAGTAGTCTATTTCTTTGACCGCACCCCCGATCAACTTCTCCCTTTTTATACATATAATATATGTGGTGTTTGGGTACAGGGGTACAAGTAATTTTTAAGTAATATTTTGTTCTTTCTAATAAACTTTACCTTTGAGAAAAAGGATATACGTTAATGAAACGTGCAATGTGAACATTGTTTCATTGACTTAAATCCATTTTCTCAAACGTAAAGTTCATTTGAAAGAACAAAGGATATTTTAATAATGGCCAATTCAAGGACCCTCTTGCCCACTTGTGGCATTTGCCGCCTTGCCACCTGCTATTTACGTCCCTGATTAATTAGCCCAGGTTCTTGGTTTTTGTAAACACAGGAGAATAAGTAGAAAAATACTGTTATTTTTTCATTTGGCTTGTTTATAAAAATATAATGTCTAGTATTGCTTATATCTTCTGCCAATTCGCAATAACATTTTCTTTAGAAGTTAGTAAAATGTTGTTTTACACCAAATATGCTGATATTTATTACATTTATGGTTATTCTAATGGAAATTAAAAAGAGGCAGTTGTAGAGTATAGTAGGCGATTTCATAATTGTAAATGAACAACAGAATTATGGATAACAAAACACAAATCATAAATTCTCCTGAAATGATGTAGAAAGTTGTTACATCACTTTTATATAGGACGAGACTTTGTATTGAATCTGCAGGATGCAATTTTGAATATAATATATAATGTTATGATATAATATTAAATAAAATATCTTTCTTTTCTTTTCTAAATGTCTCTTTTTTTAAATATTTACCTTTCAATGCTTTCTGTTAGTAAGTATTTGTGGACATATGTTAATTCGATTTTTTTACTCTAAATGTCATCAGTAACACACCCTTAAAGTATAGTCATGTATATATTTAAAAAAATGACCAAACCCTTAAAAAGAAAAATCATTGTATTTGCACCATTGAGAAAATCTCAGATACTCACACCATTAATACAAAGGAAAAAAGATATATATCTATTTTTTTTACTTGAAATGTTTCCACTTCATTAAATAAAATGTTAATTCATAAGATAATACAATAATATTCTTGATTCTAATCAAAGTAGATTAAAGTTCGAGATGTATTGAGCCAATTTTAACAGTAGTAAACCACAGCTGTCAGGGGCATTGATATGGACTGGAAATATTCTCAGAATTTATAAAAATCTTTGCCTTTGCACATTTTAATGCTTATAAATGGTTCAGATACCTAACAACAATCAAATCCAATGAATCACAAATTCTCAGAATTATCAGAAAGCTGAATGATTTGAAAAAAGTATGGTCCAAAACTAAATTTCTTCATCCCTTTAGAAGGCTGAAGAATAGAAAACCATGATCAAGTTCAAGAAGAGAAAAGTTTTTGCCACAAGAACTATTCATTTAGTGGTTTTTCTGCTTGATCTTAAGACATAGGAAAGTTTGCTGGATCCGTCACAGTTTTCGTATGCCACAGGCTTTATTTGTAAATGTGCCCAGCGTATATAGTTGAATGTCATTAAGGCGAAAGAAAATGTAGCTAACTACAGAGATAAAGAAGGGCTATTCTCTAGTAAGTTTCTTTGGGAGGGAATTGGCAAAAAAGACAAGATAATTAGCCCTTTGTTGTGGTGGAAAGGGCTAAGAAGAACCTGTGAATTGGCAGATGTGGCCGTCCGAATCATAGGAGCTTCAGTCACTTCTGTCCCCACAGAACAAAGATTCAGTATGCTTTCATGGATGCAATAAAAAAAAAATAGAAAAAATGGAATCGCCTATCATCTGAGCGAGCAGCTAAACTCACACAACTGTCGTGCAATTTGAAAATGATGAATGTTCAACTTCAGAAGAAAAAAAAGGAAGAGTGAATCTTCTGAAGTTCAAAGTGGTGGTGTTCCAGATGAAGTGGGAGATCAAGATTATGATGAAGGCCATGATGACAGTGAAGAAAGTGACGTCAATGAGGACGAGGATATTGGTACTCTTTCAAATGAAGAGGAGGATATCCGCAGATTTATGATAATTTATAATTTTTAGGAATATTTCCTCGAGTTTAAGTTCTCGATAATTTTACATCACTAGTCAGAGGGTTAATATTACTCTTTCTAATGTTATTTCGTCTAGGATTGTGATTAGAAATTAATTATTTCTATAATTTCTAATTATTTACTTACCCAATGAATAGAAGGTAAAACCATAAAATAAGTACTCGCAATAATTGCACATGAGGTTTGCGATGACAAAATTTATACTAAAAGTTCCAATGCTTGCTATTGCCATTACAGCACTTACACTTGTTGCTCTGAAATGAGAGTATAAATTAATTCAATGAAAAAAAAAATTATATGTATTAATACTATATCTATATAAAGAAATTGCTCAATTTTGCATAAATTGTATTGATTATTTTTTTAACAATTGCTATAAATATAAATGGTTCTTATCGATATGAAGGTTATTACAATGAATCTGGCTCTTATAATTAATTTGAGGTGAGGGTTGAGAAAAAGAAAGTTATAAAATGGCATATAAAAATGTTTTGTATATATTTTGTTGAGAGAAGGAGAGAAGAGAACAACAAATAATCATGTATTAGAAGTGATAGATGGAAAAGTGTAATTTTGATGTATCACATATTCAGAATTATATACCCAGGAATCCTACAGATTTTTATAAGATTTTTCTATGTATATTCAGGTGTTCAGATAGGTCACCGTTTCGAGTTTTTTCATATTTTTTAATTGCTAGTTCCTCTTCATAAACGTGGAAAAAGTATGTATTGTGAGTGCATCCACAACTGCTTTCAGTTTTCAAAGCCCGATTCCTGGCTTCTAACTATACAATAAGTTGGAAAGAGTTTCTGTTCCAGATAATAGGCTACCGGAACAATCGTAATGAAGGTTAATCCATTTATTTCTACAAAATTGTGTTTATATTAGTATGTGTATTGTTAAGTATATAAGCATGAAAAAAGCTGTCTTCAGTGGGACGAACGGGAAATTTTAGGATGTCATTTTGTCATGGAAGCTATGCTACCTTGAAAAATCTTTCTTTTATCCCCAGGCCTCAGTTTACAACCAGCGTTTCAGGGGAGAATATCACATTTTATTAATGCCCATCCCATGCTTCAATGTTTCACTTATTCAAACTTTAATTTAATCGTTCCTTCTTTTATCATTTCATTCTATTCTTTGGGCTGAATAAGAATGTGATAATTCTTTTTTCCATTAGGCCTTTTAAATACTTATTATTCGATTTCAAAGTCTTAGTTGTCCAAACCATGGGTCTATTATGTTCTTTCCCATGGAAGTATTATAATTACACAGTGTGGACAATAGGCCCATGGAACTGATAACTAAGGAGGTAACTGATTCTAAACTTTACCCAATGACATTAAAACATTTGAAATCCTTTTTACTTCCTTATACACAGTAAAGGAATTTTTCGGTTTTCAGATTTCAACGGAAATATCTGTTTTGACCATCCCTGAATCCATTTTGACTAGTTTTGTCGTGATGTCTGTACATAAGTTCTTTCGTTCGCATGTATCTCGCTTAACTCAAAAACGGTTAGCCCTAGAAAATTAAAATTTTGTATTTAGGATTACTGAAAAATCTAGTAGTGAATCTAACTTTTTGGTCACTGCATGGTTACCGGAAGTAGTACTTTACTTGAAGGTCATAATTGATTTCCATCAAAAATCATATTAAAATATAATGCAAAGCTTTTAAAATTTGGTATTTATGATTTATATATTCATTTAATACCATAACATACTTGATTTTATTCTAAATTGGCATACCGGAAGCGGTATTTTACTTGAAGGTCATAATAAACTTTCATCAAAAATTATATTAAGATATAATGCAAAACGTCTCAAATTTGGTAAATAAGACTGTCGGATTTACGGCCTCCGATTTTCTCGTTCTTTTTTTTGTCATATTTGTCTTAGGGGTCCTGGGCCTCATATCTATCACTCCCCATAGCGACGGCCGCACAACGTCGAAGATGCGACATCTAGACATCCCTTCGCTATTTAGACAGGGATGAAGCCGTAGCTTCCGCTATAGTCCGAGAAGATGGCATTCACTGCAGAAAGCCGGCTGCTTATTAAACTGGATGGAGGCGATGAGAGAAACGACGAGACATCTTTTCAGATAAGACAATCTTTCGAGTATACTACGAGACCTGACCCCCAAATCCTCTGTTAACAAATAGAATAAATTAAGGTAATGAACTAACATATGAATTATAATAGCCCCTTCAGGGATATAATTTATTACTCAATATTATATCACTTATGATATTAATTTTTGGAGGATTTGAAAAAAATTGGTAGCTGGATGATTGCACAAAATAATAACTTTTATCTTTACTTACATTTGAAAAACATAGTAGAAAGACAAATGGTCTAATTTTAGAAACAATAGTTTCACTACTTGGTCCATAAGTGGTCCAGGAAAAAAGTGCTCAAGCAACTCAGAAAAAATTCATATATTGTAGGTCCATTCCTTGATGTTTCACTAGACTCATTTACTTTGTGCACAAAATAAATAAGTTTTACTTATTAATGTGTTAATCTTTGACCGCACCGCCCTGACAAACTTCTATCTTAGGTAATTCTTAATTATTTTCAATTACAAAAGTTCCCTCTCTTTTAGTAACTGAGTCATTAGAACTCTCAATAATAAAATTAGTGTATTTGGGAAAAGTTCTTCTAGGTTGTGGTTATAAATCCACTTCAAAACAGTCCCCGGCATACTAATACTGTTAATTTTTTGGGACAATTTCAGCACTATGTTAAGTTCTTCTGCTTCAATGTCTTTATTTTCTTTATCAGTTTTGCATTTTCTAAGGATTTACATTTTTCTTTCAATACTTTGTCTATTATTTCATCATATTCATTGATATCATATAAAAATTTAAACGGCTTCAGGACACTCGAATAATTCTTCAAAACACTTTTTCATTGAAGTAATTGCCGTTGTAAACAAAATATCAAAAAATTTTGTTTTAAATTCCATTTTTGCATCAAGTCTCAGAACGAATGTCTAACGACAAATTTGTCAAAATATAAATCACATAGAAGTAACTTCTCTATCTTAATAAGTCATTTGTCATTAATTTTTAATTTAAGAATTTATCATCTATCTTTTAGGCATGTGTGTGCTTGGCGTTCTTAGCACACACCACCCATCGGCCCTGAAAGCGGTTTCGGAAACGAAGGAGCCCTTGAAGAGGGCCACAACAGAACTAAATTTGTAAAAATCACTTTAGTGGATTTATTGGATCATAAATTAAGTGCATCTTGAAAAAACGTCTTCGACTAATCACCATTTACTAGGCTTGAGGAAGAAAAATATAATAAAAGATAAATAAATAAAAATGTTTCAATACCTCATTCGTGTAGGGAAAATGTCTGTCATTATACTTATGTTACAAAAGCAGCAAATGCTGTAAAGAGATAAAGAGATTGAGGAAAGAATGATGACATGCTCAGCACTGATTAAAGTTATAATGAATGAGTCAACTCCAGCAATCACCAAAAAGCCAACTAAAATTAAAAAAAAAAAAATTGTTACAATTTATTTAATATTAAATTTTAATACATTGTGTTATTGAATACAATGATTATTGTGGAAATTTGGTGATAGTTGTTAAATTCATATTAAAAGCATTTAGAAGGTGGCACTGATTAGAATGAAGTTGGATTATATTTCAAAATGATGTATAATATTTGCATATGAAAGTGAAATATTATTAGAAAAAGGTAGACAATAATTTAAAAGATATTTATTATTTTATATAAAAGAAATCAACTTTAAGCAATGTAATTATTAAAATAAAAACTGTTAACATTAAAATTAGTATAGTGTTAAATCAAAAGAGCATTGGAACAAAGGCTTGTTTAAGTGCTAAAGAGTAAAATTTGTTTTTATCTATTAAAAAATTAATTAAAAATAAATTTATTCTCTTAACATAAAAATAAGTTTTGTTTGCACCGAAGAGTGAAACATATGCTCTAAAGTTATCATGAAAACACTTAGTATCTGAAACTAAATCTTTATTCTTCAATAAAAGCACTTAACAACTCAATATTCCAGCCTATATCTATAGTAAAACGTTAGCAACTGACAGTGTTGCTAGGGTGACTATGAAGGCAAGCATAATATTCCCATGGGACTCCCCTTCATTGAGATCATTACTAAATGATTGAAAATGAACAAGTAACAAAATTAATGCACAAACTTATAAAAAAAAATATATACATATATTCATTTAACATAATGTCTGAAATAAATTAATTTCTCCCTTCACAATGCCTTAGTTAAGATATCTAACGCATTATTATCTGAGCATACGTAGTAAGGTCCGTAAGTTTCCGGCCTGAGGAAGAAGGAGAGGAAAGAAAAAAACTGGAGTTATTGTTTTTCAATATATTATCCTCTAAGTTTTACACACTTAATACAATGCTTAGACAGCATTTCTATACCATGAAAAAAATAATTTTCTTCTAGAAAAATGTTCTTCCACCGCTGCTTGAACCTCTTCGTCGGTGTTAAATCTACCTCCCACGAAGGTCAGATTTTAACTTTGAGAACAGGTAGAAGTCGCTAAGGGCCAAGTCTGGGCTGTAGGGTGGCTGGGAGGTTTCTTGGAATCTGCAGTCCTTCACAGTGGCCTTGGAAATCAATGGGGTGTGGACAGCAGCATTGCTGTGAAGAAGCCGAACACCTCTGCTCATCTTCCCCCGCCTTTTCTCTTTGATGGCGTCTCATAAGCGGTGAAGGATTGTCTCATCCCCAGTTACAATTGAATCCAAGAAATTTTTTGGGTCGACATTATATTGACGTAAAAATTCATTGCAGCAGTGTTCCTCTTTATGAACAGCCAAAAGAATTTTTGGAACCCATCTTGCTCATAGGCAAATATTCTTTATTGATCCTCAGAACACTTGTTTTTAAAAGTCCCAGATTTGCTGCTACTTCTTTGGTCTTCAGCCTCCGATCACACAGCAATTCAGCTTCCACAAGTTAGATTGTTTCAGAAGTGACAGCTTCCAATGAGCAACCAGGACGCGGGTCGTCATCCAGACTTTCTCTCTGTAACTTAAATAATTTTGTCCATTCTTTTACAGTGGAATATGAGAAGAAGTCCTCCCCTTCTATTTTAAATGCAGAGTTAAATCCTAGTTTTTTCAATTCATTTCCGACTTTGGTGGATATAGGGCCATAAGGTGAAATCAAAACAAAATGTTTCGGGATGGGTCTATCTTGGGGGGTTGTTGAATAGATATCATTGATTTAATAAATGGTATTTGTTATTTGTTTTTTTTAAATATGATTGATAGTGGTTTTATTGTGCCCGTTATTTTTTTTTGCTATTGAATATATTATTTCAATTTCTTTATTAGTACGTTCAAAAGACAGTAAATCATGCTATTAAAGGCTGCGAGTTTATGTGCTATCAGTCTCCTAGCTTCATTGCTTATAACGACATCCATGTGGGTGGGTTTTCGGTAAATTCCAAATTCTTGATGTTTGTTTTTTACTGAGATTTCTAAATCTAAAAAGTTTATGCTTTTGTTTTTTTCCAGTTATACTGTGAATTTAATCGAGGGGTGAATTTTGTTTATTTCCTTAAAAAAATTATTTATTTGTCTTGTCATATGATAGTCATCTGCATACAGGTACCAGTATGTTGAGCTAGTGGTGGAATGAATTTTTACGTGGGTATAATGCCGACCCAAAAATACAGACTGGCAAGACTGAGGAAGTGCGGGTGATGGGTATGGAGAGTGTAGGCATAGACATGCACGACGGTCAAGTCTCAGCCTGCTTGAATTAGGGGAACGAGGGCAAGCCAGAAACTTATGGACCTTACTACATATGTATTCAACACTTAATTGTACCTTTACTATATAGTTTTTGATAAAATGATAAATAATATCAATGTGTTTGGCTATTCTCGAGTTTTCAAAATTATTTATCAACAAAATAGCATTCCGATTATCCACTTTTAATATTGCTGCACGAATATCTTTACCACAAATATCATTGAAGATTCTTTTCGGGTTGATCAATTCTTGTGCGGCTGACCAAGTGGAGATATACTCAGCTTCCACGGTAAATAGAGCGACACAATTATGTTTTTTAGAATCCCAAGCTATAGGATTACTTCCATGAAAAGAGATAAATCCACTGACACTCTTCCGGGTAGCTCGATCCCCTCCTCAATCGGCATCGCTCATACCAGAAAGCAAATTGTTACCTTTAGTATACCTGAATCCTTGATTTTTAGTACTTCTAAGATAACGGAGCAATCACTTTGCAGCTTTCCAAGTTTGATTGGTAGCCCTATCCAGGTAACTACTAAGATACGCTGTAGGAAATATCCAGTCTGCAGCTAACAGCAGTATACGTTAAACTACATACTAGACATCGATAGGGAGCATCTATTGCAGCGCTGTCTTTTTTGATGTTGAAATTAGTCTCCATCGAGGTCTCTACTCTACATTCTTCCATTCCAAATTCATTCAATCATCGAGATATGATTGATGGTTGGGTTATCTTCAAATCCAAGGTAGTTCTTTTCAATTGCATTCCTAAGAAAGATGATGGTCTCTGATCTTTAAAAAAAAATACTTCTAAACAAAAAAATTATTCATTAAACATAATATATCTGAAATAAATTAATTTCTCCCTCTATAGTTGCTTATTCACCAGTAATTAAAGTGTTGTCAACAAAAAGAGCCAAGTCAACATTATTTCACGCATATAAACAAAAATTATACTTGGAACTATGAAATCATAATTTCTCCATTTCTTTATTAAATCTTATATTTCATTGCTTTGGGGCATTCTGGAGATCATAAACAGTGGGCCATGTTACTAGAGGAAGATGGGCCTGTCCCAATAGATAGATCACAAAAGTTGCAGAATTCAGAATGATCAACAGACACTATTATTTGAAAAAGAAACATTTACACAGGATAGGTGTTGTAGAATCCCCTAACTGTAATCCACCCATGGATGTGGCGCACCTTGAATCATGTCCTGCTTTGAAGAATAGACGATTACAGACTTCTTCAAAATCAGACATATACTGGTAGAAGACTTGAAAGACAAGGCATAGGGTAAACAAAAAAAAAATAACTCTCAAACTGTGTGAAAATTATCAGCATTAAAAACAATTCATAATCAAATATGTCTTACATTCCAATATCTTCTTTCCTATGAAACTGACTAAGATCAAGAAACATATGTGGCCAATTAAAGCTCCAGTATTCACCAACATCATTTTAAAATATGCTTCCTCATTATTTATTTCTTCCTAAAGAAACATATAATACATTTAATAATATTTTCAAAACAAATCTTATAAAGGCATTAATCCAAATATACAAAACTTTAAGCATACTGATGTTAAATTACTTCTCGCCAAGTTACCCTCTCGTAGGAGAGGACAGAGTCCTTCTTCTGGATCCAGATTCGATGAACTGACCAACGAAAACATTTCTGGTAACCATAATCGCAAAATGTTGTTACTGAAAATTTATGGAAACATAAATTGCAGATCTACTAGTTTTACAAGTATTTTGAAATTTCAATCCTAAAATATAGATACATTTTTTCCATTCCTCCTTTTCTTTTCAAATTTTAAATTAGTTTCTTTTAAGCAATATTCCACAATATTTTGTCTCAATATTGACGAGCTACAACTCCAAACTTTTTTGACAGAACGCTTTACAACTCAGATCTACTCAATAAATTGATGCAATGCGAAATAACCAATTTTTCAAGGACAAACTGAATGTTAAATGCCATTGTAGACAGATATTACTTTCACTTATCTATATATGAAATATATAGCAAGGGAAAGTATTTAGAGGGAAAATTTCGAATTCCGATTTTTGAACAGAAATACACATTTTAAGGTCTCTTAAGTCCAAATAAAAAAATCTCGCAAAACGATCTGAGAACTGAAATTACTATTTAAGGTAGGTATATCCAAGGATGTTACAGTGACTTTTTTGCTAAAATCGACTTACCAGAAGTGCCACTTTATATAATTGATTTTACACGTTTTTTTTTTCAATTTTTTTGAAAAGGGCTCGAACGATTTTCATGGAACACCTCAAATTTTCTCCTTAAAGCCTTTCAACTATTCATACATGTAGTACATCACCAAGAAAATGCAGGAAAAAAAGTTATGGCGAAAAGAAAATTTTATTCGCACAAATCTCAAAAAGTTTGCATTTTATGGTAAATTATAGAACAGAATAGAATAGAAAAATAAACTTTATTCTGGGACTAGGTCCCTTAAGAATAACAAGTATGTGCAAGTAAGAAAGAAAACAGCAAAAAAAAATATGTCTGGACTGCATTAATAAAAGTCAATTAATATTTAAAATAATCTCAATTTATAACATATAAGTAAAGAAAAAAAAAAAGAACATTCTTCTGGTAAAAAAATAAATATAATTGTACTGACAAAAAAAATAAAAAAATGAAAACAAAAAACAAAAAGAAAGAAAAACAAAGAAAATTCAAAAAATGAAACATATGTGAGTACAGGAGACGGCATAACAAAGAACTGTACCAGCATGTAGAAAGGATAACAGACAGCTTTAGAAAAAGAAGCATTAGTTTCTATGGCCACATAGCGCGTATGAACTCGCTGAGATTCACCAACCGAATCATTTCCTATTTTATAAATAAGAAAACCAAAGGACACTGGTCCACCGAAGTTGGAAAAGACCTCCAAGAAGTAGGGATTACGTAGAAAGACATCCAGGAATGTGCTTCGCTGCAAAGGAAACTTCGAAAATACCAGGGATTCCAAGATAGTCCTACGTTAAAACCGGCAAGAAGTGGATGGATGAAAGGAGAGAGACCCAACAGAAGACGAATGTGAGAATACTGGAAAAAAAGAAAATTAAAAAGTATCAAAGCATGATGACACAATTGAATTAACGTGGTCAACAGTAGGCCGAAACGAAAAAAAATATGAAACAATCCAGAGTTAAAATAAAGTCAAAAACTTATAACTAAACAGGATTTCATAATTGGAGGATATAAAAATGACAAAAATAATGATCTGATTCACAGAGTTAATACTTTGTATGAAAATTAAAACAAATATTTCCTACTAATCAAGATATTAATCTTGAATTAAAGTTTCATGATTGGACAGTGTCTTTTTGGGATGTGAGGAGATGTTGATAAAGGTGGAATTTGAAATAGATAGAAGAAGAATGGCGGATATTAGAAGGGAGAGAATTCCAAGGGATAGTGGAACGGGCAAGAAAGGAACTTTCGAATGTATTGGTTCTATGGGAAGGAGTATAGAGGTCAGAAAGGCGTGATCTTGTTTTCTGTGAGTGGACAGAGGATGTAGGGGTGGTAGGAGTTGATGATTTGGCACAGGAAAGATCCAAGGAAATATTGCCTGAGAGCGAAGGAAAAGAACCACTTTAACTCATCGTAAAGATGTGAAACGTGAGATTGTCTCAAAGTACCGAGGAAAAATCTTAAAAACAGTTCATGATCCGCTTCAATCTGTCCTCGAGTTCAACCGAGAAGCCACTGCCTACCACACAACCATAAGCAAAGTGGGAAAAAATTAGTGAAGATACAAGGAGCTTACGGGTGGATTGTGGAAGAAGATGGCGAGAATGATGGAATAATTTTAGGGTACTTATTGACCGTCGGGAAATTTGGGCAATATGGAGTTTCCAGGAAAGGTTTTGGTTGGTCAATAATTATATATGAAAAAAAGAACCGGCAGGATTTCGGGAAGGCATAATTTTAATAATTTAACGGGTATTCCATCAAACTCTGTGGAATTGGTATGAGATTTTATTATGGAGGAAATAAGGTCAATAGGAGAGATGTTGGAAAAATAAAAATTATTGGAGTTAAATGATTGAACTAGTGAAAAGTGAGAAGAAGAGGTTTGAGAACTGTTGAAGGAGGCAGATAAAAAGTATGAGTTTAATTCATCGAGTGGGACTTGCATGACTAATGAGGAAGAGGATTTGCAAAGAGAGAGTTTGCGAAGCAATTGCCATTTTGATTTAGAGTCAGGAGTAGAGGAAAGAGCTTTGTGAAAATAATTAGATATCACCTGTCTGATTGTTGTCTGAGTCAATTGCGGGGTAACCCAAACGCTTCATAGTCATCTTCTAGTCTAGTACGTCTAAAGCGTCTATGGGCTGCCTCACCCCTCTTTTGAAGATCTTTAATTTCTTGATACATATCAGGAGCCGAGATTGCTGGAGTTTGTATATTGTATGATATTTGGATTAAGTCATGAGAGGGCAGGAACGGAACGGGCAATTGAGAAGAGGAGAGAAGATTCTGTGGGGAATTAATGACCTGCAGGTCCAACAATGTGCTGGACCGGCAAGTATAATGGGTGGGAGCAAAAGGAACAATGAAGAGATGGGAGGAAAAGAAGAGATTTTCCAGGTACAGCCTATCATTGGAGTCGGAAAGGAAATTGGCATTTTATTGTATTATAATTATATTATATTATTATAATATAATATTGATTATCCGGAAATTATTATACTATTGTAGAAGGGAACATAGAAGGAGCTGAGGAATTTTAGGAGCCATAGAATCACACTACTTAGGAACTATCACCTGTTAGCGATGGATATTTGGGTAATTTGGTAAACATGGTTATAACTAGATAGGTGATCAAAGATTATTCCAAGACTGACTTGGTAATCTATTGACTGGTTAGTGAATTACTGGTATTTGAGTGACTTGAGGCTTTAGGAGTCTTCTAACAATAAGTTAAAAATTATTTGTCTTATAGTCTTTAAAGATTATACTCACAAGACGGCTGTTCCTAAGTGAATAGCAAATATTATCACTGCTTTGTTTATAAAAGGAGGTTTAAAGATGTCCAATCCTTCCACAAACTTTGCTACCATAGATCTATCCTCATTTTCCTTACTGCTATGCTTCAGTTTCTTTATCTAGAAACAAAATCATTAAAATATTTTTCTTATTCATATATTCTTAATTGAGGTGGAATGATTCTTTACTTTAGTTTGTTCAGTGTGACTGGAGATTCAGCCTGCTATTCTATAGTGGAGAGAATATTGTGAGGGGGCTATATAATAGCTGAGGTGGATATAACTGAGCAAGGTACTCATTCCTCAAAAAACTGAGCAGGTGCTCTATTTCGATTAGAATAAATAGAAGTTACACAATGAAACACTTAAATACTCAATTATTATTTATTTAAAACCGATTTTTGTTCAAAACTAATTTTCTTTATTATTATTTTACAATTCTTTTAATTTTTATTTTAATAAGTGTATGGAGCACGTGCTCTATAAATATAGATTGATTATTGCATCAGAGTACCTGCTCACCTTTCTAAGTGAATAAAACGTGAGATGCTACGTGAGCAGGCACTCAGTAAAATGTTGAGTCTACGAAAGATTAGATCGGCATTATACTGAGTACCTGCTCAAATAGTATAGTACCAGCATTCTCACGTTTTATTCACTTAGAAAGATGAGCAGGTACTTCTGTATGGCTCGGAAACTTGGAAGGTCACAAAGGGTGTCACCAGGAAGATGCAGGTATTTACCAATCACTGTCCCCACCGTATCCTAAACATCAGATGACCCAAAAAAGTCTCAAATCAAGAGCTTTGGTGCAGAGCCTGGCAGAGGCCGATCGAGCAAGACATAATAAGAAGGAAGTGGAAGTAGATTGACCATACATTCCGAAAACAGTCTGGAGTAGTGGAAAGGTCAGCACTTAATGGAAACCCCCAAGGAATACGCCAAAAAGGACGACCTCGCATCACCTGGAGGAGATCCGTACTAAATGAGGCGGAGCAGGAAAGAAGGACTTGGAGCGAAGTTTAAGGCGCTGGCTGGGAATATAGACGGATGGAAGTTGTTGAGGCCCTTTGTTCCAATAGGAGCTACAGCAGTTAATATAATAATAGAATCTTGACACACTTTTCATACTCATAATCTTCATTCTAATAGTTATAATAAGTAGTTTTTATGTATTTTATTATATTTTTCGTTATCTTACTATCTATAATTTCATAATATTTTAATTATCTTTATTTACATAATCTATTAACAAATTTTTCTTTACTTCTTATTATGATTAACATATTTTTCTTTATACTTCTTTTTTCTCATCATACTGTCTTATATTACTGTTTGTTATTTTTTATTACTCTTATTGGTTCTGTCACTGTTGTTACCCTCTGCTGTTATCTTGTTTTTTTCTTAGCCCGGATGATGGCTTAAACTTAGGCCAAAACGTTGGTACACAATATAATAAATTTTTTCTTATTTGTGTGTTTCTTCATTGGCCTCACCCTCAACCAAGCTTCTCCTATATATCATTATTATGTATTGTTACAAATGATGAAATTAATAAGGTAAAATAAAAAATATTTATGTTAAAATTAATATGGAAGAAATAAAACTGTGATCTGATTTTAAATTCTTACCGGATAATTAGTACGGGGGTTACCAGTGTTGATGGAATATATAGTCTGGCATACTTTGAGGGCGCCTTCGTGATTCCCTTTGTCAGCCAAGAATTTCGGCGATTCAACAAAGAAGATAAATCCGATACCACTGATAAGTGAGGGTAAAGAGCTGACCATCTGAAAGAGTTGCCATGATTTGAAGGGTATTTCTCTGGGAATTTGGGACGGAATTATCCACAATGCAAGACCTGTTTATAATAAAATAAATAAATTAAAATTTGGTACTGTGGCAATAGCCATTTTTTACTTAGGGTCCAAAAATTCAATGAAATCAAATTAAAAGTATTTAAGGAAGAAGTTAGATGGAGGGTGCAGTCAAAGACTAACACATTAATAAATAAGACTTACTTATTAATGTGTTAGTCTCTGACCCCTCCCCTCTCCTCTACCCCTCCCCCCCTCCCCGACTAACTTCTTCCTTAAGTATATCTATGATCAATGAAACTCACTCCAAATAAAAAGTAATTTAATTACTTTACTTTTTCAATTAATTTCAAAAATTTAATATGACTAATTAATATTAAACTGTAGATATGGACTCTGTTCTAAAACAAATCCGCTCAGAAAAACCTACATGGTTTCTGGAAACAGAAATTACATCTCAGATTGTTACGCTAAACTGACGATCACTCTACTCCAACTACTCCATGCCATATGGAACATGGAACAACAGTAAATGTGAAATCCTGTGTATTTTCTGGAGTAATGGGGAGCCAGCTTCAATTCTATCGGCCCTAAACTCCATCACGCTTTGCCAAAATCCAATCACTCGAACTGTTTTGTGACCAGTGATTTGATGTGTGAGTCAAAGTGCATTGGATGTTGAATGAAATTGGATATTGAAAGAAATTAAAATGTTTACTCTGGTTAAAATTGACGATAGGTTATTATAAATGATTGGAGTGGACTGTATTATGTATGATATGTATATTGGAAAAAGTAACTGGATTTATTCTATGGATTTGTCAAATTAGAGAATAATATTGTTATAGTCCAACAAAATAGAAAACAACCTTCTCCAAATTCGGAGGCGGGATTGAGGGGCGTGGAAGAGGGTAAAGGAGCTCTCCCACTTCGCACATATTCGTCATATTAGAAGCACAATATCTTTATTATCAGTACTTTTGCCACCAACCAACCAGAGGTTATATATCTAGCATATATTATATCCAAAAGGTTTGCATATATAAAAACTTCTATCATGATAGAAGGAGAGGACAAGTAGTAGGGGAAGGGACGTGCCTTCCCCACCATGCACGGCTGGATGAGCCGACTTCTGCACAGGTCGTTTTCTGTCTTGCCAGATTCTAGTATGTTATTGAATTTTGAATTTATAATGGGATTCATTTTGCATGAAGTGAATTGGGCATTTTCATAAAGCTTTGGGTACCTGTTAAAGTTAAATCGGTTTGCTACCTGGCTATTTCAATAGTCTTGGCTCCTTCAGTATTCTCTTCTCTAACTCATCTCTCTCCCCTTCCTCCACGGGATGGTGAGTTCCCATGGGTCTCCTCACTCATGGTGAGCAAATTAAACCAAATTAAATAAAAAATGGGTGCTTGGGTTTGGCCGAACTCACTCAGAACAGGTCCTACAGATAAGATGAGCCTTGATTTTCCTAAAAGGATTGAGCAAGAACTTCCACCAGCTGGTGCTAGATAGCAGCACCGCGTAAGTAGTGCTCCATCCTCTTTGTGATTTTACTTTTAGGGATGTTGCCTGAACACCAACCGATGATGAGCATAGAAAACTGATGGAGTGGAACAATGATCTGCACAGTTTTTAGGCTGTTATAATAATAATAATAAAAATTGTTGGTTAGTAGATACAGTTAAAATTTACAATATTGAATGAATAATTAAGAGGAAATAAACATTTTTATAGTGGATTTAAAATACGTTTAAAATTTCCACTACTTTTTTTATTTTTTGAACAGATTAATTTATTTAATATTCTTACTATTTTAGAGGAGCTATTTATTTCCCATAATTTCCTAAGAGTTATATTAATGTGTAAATTGAATTTTTTTAAAATTTTTTTTTGCCTCCCAGATAGCCAAGTAGACAGCATTTTGGCTTACAAAAGGTGGACTAATTTAGATATTCAGGTGTAGTTATATGTATTGGTCCCCTGATAAAAAAATCCGAATTTTTGACCTCACACCCCTTGTGCGTTTTGAAAATATCTGATGTGGACACCACATGACTTCCTTGTAAGCCTATTAAACTATAAATCGGTGGCTCCTGAATTTGGTCACTAGTTTCCAAGATAACAGTATCTCAAAAACGACACTCTCTATCATGACGTCCATCTATTGACACACACAGACACACAAACACAAGCTCTTGTTGTTTGTGGAGGGCTCATTCCATTATTATGTATCATTTTTTTTCAGTAAGTAACAAATTTCCAAGAGATTTCTTCGTGTTCCGAGACAACATTAGAACTGTCTATGTAACTACATATAGCATTGGAAATCAACAGTTTCAACATTTTAAGTGGAAGAACCCGCTTAACTTATATCTTATTCTCCTGCTGCAGACTTGTTCGGCTCACAAATGGGGAGAAAAACCAGTATTTTACACTCAATTTCAATACTTGAACAAGTACTAAAATTGTTTAATTAGAGTAGGAAAATAATCGCATTTGTAACCTTTATCACCGAACCATATGATCTCTGTAATTTTTGATTTAAGTTTATTATAACCTTCAAGTAAAGTATCCGGCTCACCAATTTTACCCAAAATCTAGTATATTATTTATATTGATATAAAAGTCTTATTTACCAAATTAGACACATTATATTTCAATATAATTTTTATGAATGTTTATTATGATCTTCAAGTGAAATACTGCTTCCGGTTTGACAATTTAGACCAAAATCTAGTATGTTATTTAAATGTATATATAAATATAAATACCAAATTTGAAAAGTTTTGCATTATATTTTAATATAATTTTTTATGGAAATCAATTATTACCATCAAGTAAAATACCACTTCCGGTGATCATGTTTTAACCAAAAAGGAAGGTTCACAACTAGATTTTACAATAATTCTAAATACAAAATTTTAACTTTCTACAGCTAACCGGTTTTGAGTTATGTGAGATACGTACGAACTTACGTACAGACGTCGCGACGAAACTTGTCAAAATGGATTCAGGGATGGTCAAAATGGATATTTCCGTTGAAATCTGAAAACCGAATTTTTCCGAATACATCCTTTACTGCGTACAAGGAACTAAAAAATGTATCATCTTCCTCAAAATAGGAATATATGCAGAATACTTTAAAAAATATATCTAATAAGTTAAGAAAATAAATAAACAGAAGAACAATGGCGGGTAATAAAGCCTACGCAAAACTGAGGGTTCTCAAGTCTTAACAGTTCTCTAAAGCAGCGAAATTAAAATTATGGACCTATGGAGCGAAAACTTAGTGTATGTCCCAAGAGCATTGCAGTAAACTGAGGGTGTTCGAAAGTAACTGTATCAAAGAAAGTCGGCTAAGATGGGCAGGACACATATCAGAATGAAGGATGAAATGGTATAGAAGTAAATGTTGGAGGCGCACACCAGAGGAAAAAGAAGATGGTGAAAGTGGAGGATGAATCCAAGGAAGGATAAAGTGGAGAGAGATGCGAGGAAGCTGGGAATCCGCAATTGAAAACTCCGGAGGCCAAGGGTTACGCTGGCCTGTAGCCAGTTTTAGACTTAGTCAAAAAAGTTCAATACGCTATATCTCAGCTAATATTGGTCTGATTTTGATGATTTTTTGTTTTGTAGATAACTTTATTAACTTTCAATTAACCATAACGTTTGATGGCGTACGGTGGGCGGCCGGATTTGTTTTTATTTGATATTTGGATTCCACGTATCTTGGAAAACCTCAAATTTTGAAGGAGAGTTTTTTTTTTCTTGGTAGAATCTAAAGGTTCATTATTGAAAAAATAAACCAAAAGAGGAGGGAGAAGAACATTTGGCTTGAGGAACTTGTTGGAGATATTTAGGAGGTGAACATTCTAAAGGTTTCCACCTCTACCCTTGCCGCCTCATGGGAGGAGGGTGTAACCGTAAGTGTAACGCCCCTTTAAGGCAACTCTTTAGAAAAAAAAAAAAAATCTAAAAACTTTCAAGAACTAATTTAATGAATACTAAATTAATAAAAATAAATATACCAATATATACAAAAAAAATTGTATATAAATATAAATGAACAAAACACCAAAAGAGACATAAATTGCTAGAAAAAAATGGGAAGATTCCAAACTCAAAGCCTCACTGCAAGAACATTAACAGGAACACTGGATTAGAACCGCATTCAAAATTTTTTAAACATGTTTTTGATTTTGATAAGGTTAGATTGATTCAAAAGGAGATGAATAGCTCAAAGAGAAGGATATTTGAGGCTACGCACATAGCATAGAATTTGGACATTGCTGTTAATTACAGAAATTACAGTAGAAATTTGAATCAATTTTACTCTGAAACATTGAGCATTCTAGAAAAGTCGAATAAATCAAACTAGATTGCCTTTTATGTTTTATTTGTTTGCTAATCAGCTGTTTTTAATTATAACCTTTCCTTGCTATGCATTTTATTTCTTCTTTTTTTTTTTTCAAGTTTGGCTTTGTCTTTGGTATTTATTCATATATATTTTTTTTATTTGGGGATTTTTTTATTTTTGGGGTATGTATTTTTTTTGGGGAGGGGGGAGGGCCTTCTATTCTTTTTTCGTTACTTTGTACGTGCAATTTCTGTTGATCGTGCAATTTCTGTTGATCGGCTGTTTGAATACAACCTTATCAGTTGTTATGTTACCTCCCTTTACCTTCAGTATGTGATTGGATATCCTGGAGTGATGTTCTGTCTGTGGTTGATGTGTCTTTATGGACGGTTGATGTGAGATGTGCTATATTTGACCTTCACAGATGTGATCTTATTGCTTCTTATTATATTTCAATATAATTTTTATGAATGTTTATTATGATCTTCAAGTGAAATACTGCTTCCGGTTTGACAATTTAGACCAAAATCTAGTATGTTGTTTAAATGTATATATAAATATAAATACCAAATTTGAAAAGTTTTGCATTATATTTTAATATAATTTTTTATGGAAATCAATTATTACCATCAAGTAAAATACCACTTCCGGTGATCATGTTTTAACCAAAAAGGGAGGTTTACGACTAGATTTTACAACAATCCCAAATACAAAATTTTAACTTACTATGGCTAACCGTTTTTGAATTATGCGAGATATGCACGAACGTACGTACCTACATACTAGTCAAAATGGATTCAGGAATGGTCAAAATAGATATTTCCGTTAAAATCTGAAAACCAAAAATTTTCACGATTACAATACTTCCTTTACAGCGTACAACAAATTAAAAACTGCTAAGAAAAAGCACTTTTTTTAGTTTTCCTCAATAACTCGCTTCTCTTGCATTTTAGGAAAAATGTTGTTGTTACCAGTTTTAAAAAGTATTAAATTTCCTATAAGTTTTATCCGTAATATGTTGGAAAATTTGGAACAGCTACTGAGATACGGGTCTGTGTATGTTTGCGAAAATGACAAAAAAATGTAAAAAGTTAGATATGCCTTTTACGCATTGCAGTTCATTGTGAAACGCTAGGATTAAATTTCCTACAAGATAATTACAAAAAATTTGCAATTATTCTCAACAGATGCCAAGAAATTTTTAAAAAACAATTTTAGTGAAAGGGGACTGGTAACTTAAAACAGCTCACTCTGTTCAAATTAGAATTCCTGAATGTAATATCATCTTTTATTCATTATGCATATAATATATATTTGTAGTTCATGAGATTCATGTAAGTTCAGGGGAAATAAGAATTGTTTGAAAAAGAAAAACACAAATTTTCAACACATTTACAAATACTTATACTTCAGAAAATCATCATCAATCGGCACTACAACCCATCACTGGGTCCTGGCCTCCTCAAGTAGCTTTTGCCAGTTCATTCGGTCAAGCGCAACTGTTCTCCAGCTTTGAATACCAAGAAGGTTCCTCGACTCTTCTTTTGCACCATCAGCCCATCGTAATTTATGGCGGCCTCTCAGTCATGTTCCATGTAGTTCCTCATTGAGGAGTTTCCTTGGAATCTCATGGGCATCCATCCTGGTCACATGCCCCGCACATCAAAGCCAGCCAAGCTTTATATCATTTTAGCAACATCTGCTTTCTTTAATAAATAATACAGTTCATCGTTTGTTCGTCTTCTCTATATTGTGTTCTCTCTTAGTGGACCATAAATACGTCGGAGAATCTTTCTTTCAAATATACATAGGTCTCACTCATCATTTTCAGAAAAAGCCCATGTTTCAGATCCATAAGTAACCAATGGCCTGATTAGTATCTTGTATGGTCTTATTTTTGTAGCTGTTGAAAGCAAACTGCTGCTCAGTTGTCGATGAAGTCCAAAATAGCACCTATTGGCAAATGCTATTCTTCTTCTAATTTCAGCCGAAATATCATTATTTTCATTTACTTGAGAGCCCAGATATACAAATTCACTGACATGTAAAAATGTGTAAGGCCCAAATAGAACAGTGACTTCATCAGGAGGCATAACTTATTTATCGACCATGAACCTATTTATGACCATGTATTTAATTTTCTTAGATTTCACAACAAGGCCCATTTTTCTGGCCTGATTATTCAAAGGCAAGGAAGGCCTCTTCTACAGCAGTTCTCGATCTTCCAATGATATCTAAATCATCTGCATAGCCAAGAATTTGGATTGTCTGATTGAAAATGGTTCCTCTAGCCTGGATCCCAGATTCTCCAACTGCTTTTTTCAGATATAAATTGAACAATAAGCATGAAAGGGAGTCTCCTTGAATACACACAACATTTTTAATCTTATCCATAGTCAGTTTTACCAGGCATATAAGATTTACTGAGATATTAAAGCTTTCCATGGCTCGGTATAGACGTTCGTGCTGAACACCGTCATAGGCTGACTTGAAATCCACAAATAAGTGGTGTGAAGGTGTCTGGTACTTTCGGTCACGTTCCATAATACAATCAAGTAAACTTCCCTTCTGGTTAATCGGGCATAGAATTGTCTTATTCCAAGCTCCTCATCTTCATCAGTCCATATTATGTAAGAGGTTATGTAACACCTTCAGGAGTTCCACCTTCTTTGAAAAGTTCATAAGACAGAGCATCAAATTTGTTTGTTATTCCTAAGTTTATCAATTGCTTCTTGGACTTCTTCATCATGGGACTCTAGCTCATCCTCTCGTTTTTGAGTTAAGTCTGTTACTTCCGGCTGGCCCTCCTGTGAATAAATAGTCTTCATTAAGGATGTGGTCAAAGTGGCTGATCCATCAATTAAGTATTTGGTTCTTGTCACTAAGTAATGATCCATCAACATCTCTACATGAGGACAGTCGAGGCTTGAATAGTTTTCGGCCATTATTCACCCTTTGGTAGAATTTTTAGCATTCGTTTGCATTTCTTAAGGTCTCGATATCTTCAAGTTCTTTATTTTCCCATACTCTTTTTCAACATCGGTGTATACTCTTTTCTTCTCTCCTTTTTTGTCGGTATGCGTCTTTGGAATCATATTTTTATATGCTACATTTTTTTGATCAGTGGCTAGTCTACACACTTCCTCAAACCATGGAGATCTTCTCTCGATCTGTTTAAAGCCAATAGTTTTTCCACTGCCTCATGTACTGTTGTTTTGATTGTTGACCATATCTTATCAACATCGATATATCCAATGGATGTGATCTGTTCGTCAGAACTTCGTTAATTTGCTGGACAAATCTTGTGCATTCAAGAGGATCTTTAAATTTTGGCAAGTTAAACTTCTGGGATCTTTCACCTCATGTTGTCTTAACAGTCAAAATCCTAGTTCTCACTCGAGCTATAGTCAGGATATGATCTGAGTCTATGTTGGCCACGAACATCTGTAAGATTGGATTTATATCTTATGCTGATCAGAACGCGATCGATTTGGTTCACGGTATTCCAATTGGGGAATCTCCTGGTACCTAGATATCTTTTTATGAGGAAAAAGACTGCTTCCTACAATGAAATTCTACCATGCACAAAAATTAACAAGTCTTTGGCCATTTTCGTTACAGGTTTCTCTTCTCAAGAGTCTGTTCTTTCCAATGGTGGATCTGTAGAATGTTTCCTTACCAACCTTAGCGTTAAAATCGCCTAAAATTATTTTAATGTCAGACAGAGGGCATGCTCTAATTGTTCTGTCCAGCAATTCATAAGAATCCTCATCTTGTTCATCCGATGTTTCAGTGAACTCCCTATTATGAGTTCATAGTCTATTGAAATCAGTTCATAACTTTTAGCAAATATGAGCTAATATCTTTTTGGACATACACAGTATTCCTGTATACATTGTAATGAAGACTAAGAGAAATTTATCCTGCTGATGGGGAAACAACCCCGAAACGTAGATACGGTCAGAATGAAGTGGATGCAAGAAATGAAAGTAAAAAATGTAAGGAATGTCATTATTGCTATGAATTAATAAATAATTGTTTTAGACTTCCTAATGTGCTGTAATAGACATGTAATAGACATAGCAATCCTTTTTTTTTTTTATGACTCCCAGTCCAGTTATGTGACTCCCAGGAGGGCAGTTATGTCAATTCTGTATTGGTTAATTTCATCAAGGAGCAGTGTGCTCCTTCCGAGTCAGGTGGAGGGGCTGCCTCCTCGGGGCATCCTGACTCGGAAGCTGCTGGGCTGATAACCCTCACTTCCTAACCTATACTATCACGAAACCTCAAGAAACATCCGCCCCCATCCGGGCGAGCAAGTCATAGGAGCGGTCCCTATAGCGGCCCCATAGGGGCAGAAAAATAGTCCTAAGGTGTGTAATATGAATGACCTTGTGAGTCGCATACTGTTCTGTAAGTGTTTATGCTGTGTAATGAACTTGAGAAACCGAGGGGATGTTAGTTCCCACTAGCCGTGCACTTCAGCATAGCCCCTACAATATTTCAGAAAATAATATTTGAAATTGCAACTTAAATTTTAGTTTTAATGATACACATATCAAAAAAAGTTTTGCTTTATCCCTAGTTTCCCCAATAAGTTTTTATTAGCAAAGGCGGCTTTTAACCTCAGTAGCACCACATTTAAGAATAATAAACATAGAGAAATTTCTGGATTAACACCAGGTTTGGAGACAATTTCTGAAAAAAGTGATAACCGGCCAATTCAGCTTTAGTTATGATTTAGAGTTCTTAATGCGTAGCCATGCTCGCGATAAGTAGGAACATTTTATCACCAGAAAAACGTCATCAGATTGTTGCTTTAAGAGACGAAGGATTGCCAACACACCAAATCGTTCAATGGTTAAACATTGAACTAAGCAACACTGTAAGATGGTGGAATAAATTTACGAAAACACTAAAATAAATTATAAAATTAAAGATTATTATTTCAATTTATTAAGAATATTAAATATTTTACCATATACAGACCTGCTTGTATTACCTGACCTATCGCATTAGATGCTCCCGTTGATAAGACAACTAAATTTCGTTCCTTTTTCGAAAACACCTCTGAGAGATATGCAGTTAAAATTGAAAAAGGTCCAGAGAACCTGTGTAACATTCTATATTAGCTATCTGATTAACAATAATTAAAAAAAAATTCTAACAGTCGTTTCATACTCGTATATATAAGCATGATAAATTTTACATGAAATTAATTTTTTTTTAGGATATTAATAAAACATAAATGGATATAACTTTTTTATTAATTAATCAAATTTGTTAATGTGGAAAAATTTCAACAACTGAGACACCAGAAAACAATGCAGAATAATGGCGTCGCCATCTCTCCAATATTTCCCCATCTCCAGTAATCATTCGTCCTTAACATTTCTCACGGGTTTGCACGCCTTTCCCTTCATTGATTTTATTCTCTTCCAATTTTTTCATTACAAATTCATTTAATATATTCCAGTAATTAAGTGATATCAACCAAAATGACTTGAAAAACAAATAAAGCCGATCAGTGGACAATTTTCAAAAAAACGAAATTTGTAATTTTGTTTATGACACTCCGTTAATATATAACAGCAACGGAAACAAACAACTTTTATTATAAAAAAATATATAAGTAACATTTATTTTTATTTTAATGGAATAAAAGTTTCATTGTAAAATAAAACTTCTTTATTTCAAAACTTTTTCATAAACATCTATTCCAAATAATGAGCAATGAAACACTAACATATTAGTGCATTTTTTTTTAACTTATTTATTTACATTGTGGTAAATAAATCCCAATAAAATAAAAGTTGAGCTAAAAATCAATAACTTTTATTCAAAAGTTTTTTTTTTTAAACTGTTATAGAAAAAAGTTTCATATAAAATAAGGAAAAAAAAGCCCAGTTATTTTGCAATTTTAAAAAAAAAGTGTTAGTGAAACTGTTAAAATGAAAGTTATTGGTAAAGGTGAATAGCTGTTGGGATCCCTGATATACAAATAAAGGCTATTGAGAATACGAACATGAAGCCGGAGAAAAACTTGAAGACTATCATCAATGAAACGATTTGGAATGCTCCTGATAGAACATTCAAGATGCCATCTAAGAGGAATCCAATGATGAGCAGCTTTCTCCTGCCAAGGGCATCTGATATGAATCCCCAAAAGAATCCAGACGCTATCATACCTTAAAGGAAAGTGGAATATACTCTCATCATTAATATCACATGAAATCTCAGGTTGGGTATGACAATATAAAAGAAAAAAAATAATAATTTATTAACTACATAGTAATTTGCACAGAATATTAATTTTAAATTGTAATAATGAATATTCATTTCAGGAATGATCATGCAAAAGCTGCAAGGCTTAAAAATACAAGTTCTTCAGTACTCACTAGACCAGTCAATGAATGGTTACCTCTTTTCAAGATCTTAGATTATTACAAAATCAGTCATTTACAATGATTCAATTTATAACTTTAATAAACAGACGACGGATAATTTTTTCAAACTATTCATTCTGAAAATGTATTATTTTTATTTTCTGCTATATAATGAATATTTCTTTTCCTTTCCGATTGTGCTATGGTCAAAGAAGAACCCTAGCCTCCTATACAATCCTTCTCCACTCCATCCTATCCATGGTCATCCTCCTCCATCTCCCAACTCCAAGCATCCTCAGGTCTGATTCCACATCTTCCTGCTAATGCAGCTTTGGTCTTCCTCTCTTTCTGTTCCCACCTGGATGCCTTTCCATAATCCTATAAAGGATTCTATTCTTCTTCATTCTCTGCACATGAACCAACCATCTTATCCTTCCTTTCTTAATGGTGGACACAATATCAGGTGAAATATTTAAGTCCATCAACTCTTGATTTGTTCACATACTCCATTGATCTCGCTCAATGCTTTTGCTCACGAGTCGGGCCATATATCCTGCGCAGAATCTTTCTTTCCCAAATGATTCAGCCAGATAAAATAAACGCTTGTTTTTTAAATTTAGGGTCCAAATTTCACTTCCGTACAAGACCACAGGCCTAAGGATTATCTTAACAAGGGGCCTGAAGGTGCAAGTGCCTTCAGGCCCCTTGTTAAGCTCTTATTCTGTAGAATATATATGTTTCGGGTCAGTATTTTCTGCGTCTTTTAAGTCCTGACTGATATGGGATTCACAGACTCATGTTATATAACATGTTACCAGTGTCGACATGAATCTGAGCAAGCAAGTTTGCTGTGACTGCAGCAGTTGCCATTCCATCTTCCATTTTTAAACTATCCAATAGACTAATCGCATAGTGATTATCGTCTCTGAACAATGAGATTCATCATCTTTTTTTTCCAATCGTTATTAACAATTCTGTGGTATACGGGTAAAGGAGTTCAAGTAATTTTTTTGTGCCAATGGTTTTAAGCTATAGTTTTCTTAGAACTTTACCTTAGTCTTTATCGATACAAGTCAATGAAACAGTTTTCACATTCCATGTGAAATTGGAGAAAAGTCTCATTAAATGATCACGCATCATCTTTTCGTTGACCTAAAGGGAGGTTATCATAGTGTCTACAGGGAGAAGCTCAACCATGCCCTGGAAGTGCTGGGTATACCTGGGAAACTGATCCAACTGGTGAAAATTACTACGAGATGCACAAAATGTCTTGAGCGAATAGGCCAAGACCTTACTAAAGAGTTTGAGACGGATGCTGGCATAAGACACGGGGATGCATTGGCTTGTACGTTATTTAATCTAGTACAAGAAATAGCCATAAGAGAAACCAAAATCAAGATTGGTAAGACCATCTTCAATTGATTGGTTGAACTAATGGGATACGCTGATGACATTGACATTATTGCTGGATCCGAGTGTTCCCCACGAAAAGCCTTTATCAACTTTGAGAGGAAGCCAAAAGATTCAGTCTAGTAGTTAATGAAGCCAAAACTAAATACATACGGGTGGTGGAGGAAATCTGGCTGAATATTTTGAGGCTGGAGAATACAGGTTCCAACAAATGGAGAGTTGTGTCTACCTCAAATTTGAAGTAAACTCAAGGAATGAGCTCAGTCAAGAGATAAGTAGAAGAATCTGTTGAGCAAACCGGTGTTATTTTGGCCTTCTCCAGCATACGAGAAGCAGATTTATCTCCTATCAGATCTAACTAAGACTATACAAGACCCTCATCCGTCCTATCCTCACCTATGGAGCAGAAACCTAGCCCACAAAAGTAGATGAGAATATTGAGGAGGATTTAGGGTCCTATCCTTAAGGGGAATGCACCATTAAGGAGCTCTATGAGCGGTACCAAAGAAAGCATGGACATGGCGAAGTTAGTTAAAATTGGGAGATTTTGTTGGGGCGGTCATATAGCAATGATAAACAACTCTTGAGATTCCCAAGCAGCTTATGACAGACATCCTTCATCGGACTTGCAGAGTTGGAAGGCCAAAAACAAGATGGCTGGATGGATTGGATTGGGAGCAGATGCTTAACTGCTTCTTGACATACGGAACTGGGTAGCTGCGCAGCACAAGATAGAGCCTACTGGCAGAGGCTGCTGGATGAGTAATTGTAGAATAATTTTATACATAATGACATACTGATCATATTTTAATAGTAAAAAATGTTTTAACCAATGACTTATTGCAACTGAGTTTATGTGAGTTTGAATTGTTGTTCTAAATATTTTTTTTTACATAATAATAAAATATATATTGTTGTTACAGCCAGCTTGGGGCTACCTTATTCCAACTGTTTTTTTCTTTGGCTTTGATGTTGGCCCAGTACCGTCGCATCTGTTCTCGATGTCTCTGCTTCCGCACTTCAGTCCGCATCCTGTCTATTTTGAGCTTGGGCTCAAATTTCATCCTAAGAGGATCACACTCTTAAACATCTGCCCATGTAATCCCCACTTCTTGCCAATCCTTCTCTACTTCTGTGAGCCATGCCCCTTTGATCTTCTTTCTTAGAAGGTAGGTGAAAATCCTGTTCATCAATCTCACTTGGCTCATTCTTGGCTTTCCATTATTCCTTTCCTAATCATTGAAAGGCACTCTGCAGCAGTTTCATTTTTATTATTATTGATAATTCAAAAAATTAAATCAAATTTAAAAATGACCATAAGTTTGATGAAAATGTCAAAACAAAATTTATGGGACAATGTTACATATTTTTAATTGGAGACCCTTGGGCCTACAACTAGAAAAATATGAGAAGTCTTATAGTTCAAAAAGTATTTTTCCTATTATGCCTAAAAAAAAAAAAAGACAATGAAGAATGGAAATAATAAAAATGTTAACATATTCTGTAGAATTTTTTAACCACAATTGGATTTAAAATGTCATTATTGCCAAATCCTGACCACCTCCAACAATCAAATTTAGTATTCAGTTTCTTACACTCAGACGATTATGACCATTTTTTTAAAAAACATCGACAATAAAATTTGATTCTTCCTTCCTTTTCTTCTCCATGAAGTGGTTTCTTTTTTACGGTTTTCTCACTTTCCTCGCTGGCGACATATTCGAACCCGCCTGAACCTCATGTTTGTTCCAATTAAAACATTGCTTGTGAGCTTATGTCACTCCTATACTATTTTAAGGAATTCTCAAAGATCCATTCTTTTGTATCTCTTATCCTGTTTAGTACAATCATGCTTATACATAGAACCTTTATGAATTAAGTTTTACCTGCAAAACAAGCTGATTGAAGCATAGCTTTATCTTTCGGTGTAAGCTCTAAGTCATAAGATGCGGCTGGAATCACATAGGATATAGATCCCATTTCGAATGTAACAGTGCATGATCCAATGAACGATAGCAGCAACAAAGCAATGTTGAATTTTCCAAAACCTAGAATTACATAGAAGTTTTCAAATACCCACAAGTACAATAACACACCTATTTACAGCTATAAAAATATAGAGGCCGTGGCGGCCTCTAGCGTTAAGGCATCACCTTAGCAACCTCGAGACTACTATGGGACTGGTTAGAATCCGGCCTGGGGGGTTTAAATTTATTTCATGGCGGCCATACGTAATGAATCTCAACCTTCCCACTCTGGTTAGAATAGGTTGATAACCTGTCCTGTTTGCCTTAATAGGATAAGAAAGGACATTAAATCCCAATGTGTATATATATATACTCGTATATTTCTTTGATCAAAAATCGATTATTTTTTAATGTTCATATTTTTTCTTTAATATATTCTGAAAAACAAATGTTTTGGCAGAAGAACCATATCGATGTCATTTTTCAAACTCGAGATATAAAATAAAGCAGTTTCATGGTGTTTTATTTTTTTTCTCCGCTTCTAGGTTCCATAGGCCGAAATGGTTGGGCAACGGTATACTTTTTTTTTTAAGTTATGAGGTTTGATCAAAATCTGCGACGGGCACATCGTCTTGGACTCACCTCGTGAGTGTATTATTTTCTAAACTAGTCCTGCACCAATTTAAAAATACATTTTTGTTTAAAATACTTTATAAATTTTAGCAGGCATAGAAACTCACCACATTTTATCAATGCAGTTTCTAAATCTGCTTCATCATCGACGCTATCTAATTCTGAAACAAAAGAAAAAATTCTAAAAACTTTCTTACTTCACACTAATTATAACTAGATTAGGAAATAACAAGAATTAGAAATTAAGAGTAATTCTTTGTTAATGGATATTTTATGGTTTCACTTTCCATAGAAAGATATGATCCAATTTAGAAATTGATATTACTCGGTTAATTTAAAAAATAATTTATTTCCATATATTTGTCTGTTTGAAAGACTTTGTAAGTTGTTTTTACGGATATCCCCTCTCTCTCCCTCCCCACATAAAAACAAAAATATCTGGTGTGTTCACTCACACAACTTTCCTTAACACTTTGGGCGATGGTCAAAAATAAAAATTGTCTTTCAAATGAGCAAATAGATTATTTCAGGTGTTTAGATATCAAGTTTCAAAAAAAGATTAATAAAAAGTTAACCAGTTCCCAAAGGAACATGTACAGAAAACTTTATGAGTAAGTATAAAGTTCAATACGTTATATCTTTGCTAATATTGGCCTGACTTAGATAATTCTTTTTTTGTTTTGTAGGGAATTTAATTAGCATTCGAATAGGCATGACGATTCTTTATTAAAAAAAGAACAAAATCGTTAAAGATATAATCGTGGCAAAGACAGACAATGGCTGAAATGGTTTTGCTGGACACAAGGGGCCTCTGAAACCATAGATCCGTTGAAATCGGCACATGGAAATTTAGGCCCGATTACAATACTTTCCTTAGTATCGGTAGGAAAGTAAAAATATGTTTTCCGGATATTGCGCAGGCATGTGAATCAAACATTAGAAAAAAGAAAAATCTACAACACTGTAAAATTCCCACATTTATAAAAATATAGATCAAATAAATACTTACATTCGAATTGACCACTGAAGATGATAAAGTAGAAGCAAATGAAGGCAGTAGGATCCGATGTCCAATATTATTAACAAAGATAAAGAAAAGAAAACAAAATAACAAGTTATTAAATATGCCGCTTTTAACTTCTGATTATCAATTGTATGAAAAACTTAATTCCATTAATGACCCAAATACTAGACTTAATAAAAACTATATTTAATAATCTACATGTAATAATAAAATAAAAATAATAAAATGTATTATTAAAGTTTTACTCCAGGAAAAATTTAATATTTGTCATAACAGTAAAATATTTAAAAAATTCCATTTACTTTTAGAAAAAATAGTTTAAACATAAAAAAATAGAACTCAGTCTTATTTTTAATGTTGTACTATCTTATCTTTTAATAAATTACTATTTTGGAAAATATTTCTATAGCCATTAAATGTACTTACCATATTTACCCTTAATCCAAAAGCGCATAATGTTTATGGCTCAAGAACTAGACATTTAATTAAAGTAGATATTTTAGTAAATCTAGTAAAAATAGTAGGGGCTAACCTTGGATGATCACTATATAAAAATACCATAACTTTTTTTATATCCTATCATTAAATTAAATTTTAATCTTATCTCAATTAATTAAATCTTCATTGCAATAATTGGATGGCATTTAGTAGAAAGAAACCAACCCTCATTGCACATCTTTTGAGTAAACTGAAGTCCAATTCGAATGGCCTCGGAAAATCTGGAACTTTTAAAATAAGTTTATTTTCTTTATTTGTCTCACACCTACTTTTATTCTACAATATGAAAATATTGTAAATTGTTCTACTGAAAATATTAGGGGGTTTTTTTTTTGTTTTTACTTCCTTAAACCGTGAAGTAAAGAAAGTATTGTAATTGCGAACATTTTTGGATTTTAAATTTTAACCATCTCTGAATCCATTTTGATTAGTTTTGTCATGAAGTCAGTACGTTCATATCTCGCATAACTCAAAAACGGTTAGCCGTAGAAAGTAAACATTTTGTATTTGGGATTGTTGTGAATCTCCCTTTTTGGTTACTATTTGATCCACAGAAGTGGTACTTTACTTGAAGATCAAAATAGATTTTCATCAAAAATCAAATTAAAATATAATGTAAAACTTTTCAAATTTGGTATTTATGATTTATATATTCATTTAAATAACATAATAGATTTTGGTTTAAATTGACAAACCGGAAGTAGTACTTTACTTGAAGGTCATAATTAACTTTCATCAAAAATTATATTAAAATATAATTTAAAACATCTCAAATTTGATAAATAAGACTTCTATATCAATATAAATAATATAATAGATTTTGGTTGAAATTGATAAGTCGAAAGGGGTACTTTACTTGATGGTCATAATAAAATTACATCAAAAGTTATAATAACATTAAATACAGAGATCATATGGTTGGTTGATAAAGGTTACAAACGCGATTTTTTTCCCACTCCAATAAAACATTTTTATTATTTGTTTCAGGTGTTAAAATTTAGTTTTTTCCTCCCTACGTGAGCTGAACAAGTATGCAGCAGGAGAATAAGATGTAAGTTAAGTGGGTTCTCCCGCTTAAAATGTCGACACCATCGATTTCCAATGCTTTATCTAATGATATTGACAGTTCTAATGTTGCCACGGAACACGAAGAAATTTCTTGGGAATTTATTCCTTACTGAAAGAAAACAACATATAATAACGGAAAGAAAACCATGGAGACAAGAGCTTGTGTATTTGTCAATAGATTTACGTCGCGACGCCTAGTGGTTTCTGAGATACTGCTGTCTTCGGAAACTAGTAATCAAATTCAGAATCACTTTTAGAGCCACCGATGTATAGTTTAATAGGCGTACAAGGAAGTCATGCTGTGTCCACATCAGATATTTTTAACTTCTTATGGCACATTATTTCATTTGAAGCACGTTTTCATTTGTTTAAGAAGAAAATGTTCATTTTAATTTTTTCTTGAAGAAGAAAATGTTTATTTATATTTTTGTTTAAGCAAAAAATGTTTATTTTAATTTTTTATTTAAAAAGAAAATGTTTATTTTAATTTTTAAGCATTATTTTTTAATAAACTGTTTGAAAACCTACACATCTTGTATTTTTTTAATCCTTCTTTTTTCAAAATTAAAGTTGCCATATATCCAAATATTGTTAAACTATGTCAATGAGGAAATGTTTGGGGACAACTATTGATGGAGTTGGAGCTTTATTCCAGATGTTGGTGGAAGTTCAAGCCAAGTGAAAATTTCCAAAAATTGAAAAGATATTATTATTATTTTAATTTAAATTGATTTATTTTTTCCACCATTTGGATTTTCTATGTTAAACATCGTATTCTTGGGTGAGAGTGCAGTCAGCACTATGCTCAAACCACCTTACTGGTCCCCACCACTTATTTCTTCACTTCATTTAATCCCCACTCATTTTATTTGAAATATATTATACTATAATATACAAATATTTATTTTTTATTATACTATCATTTATTTTATATATATAAATAATATATTAATTTCTGAATATACTGCAATTGGAATGTTAAAACTTCTGTTACAGAAACTATTTTTATCTTGAAATTTCTTATTCCCTTAAAATTTTAGTTAACAGGAATTCCTTTTTTTTAGATTCGCTACAACAATCTTGAATTCATTCATAATTACTATGAGTTTAAATAGAGTAATAATGGATTATTATAGGAAACATCTAGGTTTGAACAATTGTGATTTTAATAATAAGTAGCCAAATTTTACTTAGGATTTTAGACTACAGGAATTGGATGCACGAGAAAAAAAAATTAATTTGGCTACTTTGAAATTTCTCAAACTTTCATTTTTTTTTTCTATTTCTAACAACATTAAAAAATTGTATTATTTCATATATTTCACATATATTGTTATTAAATATTGAATCCCTGGAAAAGGTAAATATATTTTTAGTCATACATCGATCAATGATTGCTTTAATTAGCTTAGATTACAAAAAGCAAAATAAATTATATGCAATAAGGTAAAATGTTTCAGTCATTATAGGAATATAAATTTCAAGTAATTTCATCCAAAGCAATAAATAAGTTCAATAGCCATTACACGTTTTTACAAACAGTCAATTTGAACCGGTCGTTACAGCAGTGTAATGATTGCATTTGGCTATGAATAACATTAGAGAGATGATTAACAGAATATCGGGTATTATTGCAGGATTCAATTTAAATACTGAAACTCCTTGTATAATCTTTGCACCTAATTAGCCTTTATATAATATTTTATTCTAATGTAAAACTTCTTTAGGGTGAAAATTGCGGTTTGATGAGTGCTTTCATAGTTCATTCAACTTTTAGTCAGAAGATAAAGCAATAGGAGCATAGTGCGTACCACACTGTCTCCTAAGAATACCATTGGTCAAGTAGCACCCTATCTAGGTGCTACAACAACCCACACATTGTGGGATTGTTTTTGTTTATTTATTCTAAATATATTGCTGTGTTGTTAAAAAAAATATATAGAGTACAATATATTAATTTTTTTTTTAGTCATTAAATTCATTTGAAGCTCGATTCATCGAACACAGAGTAATGGCATCAGAATAAGGTATATACATGACTTTCAAAGCAATGTTATCTCTTCATTATTTTGTACAAATGTATTGTATTTTTGAAGTTATGTTCAATAAAAGTCATTTTCTTTGATATTACATCCACTGCATATTTGTACTAAGTTCTTTATAATTGTGGATGTCCTCATATTTGCCAAAATTTTAAGAAACTAAAGAGATTTAAAGAATTTTGTTTCTAATTTCACAGCCTCGTATTTGATATTTTGTATTTTTTAAGAAAGTAAGTTTGAGCCAAGAATGATTTTTAAGACAAAATTCTCTTTTAAATAACTTTTGGATTAGTTCAGATCAAATAATAGCTCATTCTAGGGATCAGTAGAGAATGATTCACTCACTGCAAAAAAATCTTTAATGATTAACTGATTTAGCACAAGGTATCCTGTTAATAGTAATAAATATTAACTTTTAGAATAAGGTTTGTACAACGATTATTTTTTATAAGTCAACACTCAGTTTTTAAAAATGAATAATGACTAAATAACATGCCCGACAAGAAAGTTAAAAAGGAACGGGACGAGGGACCTTGAGCAGCAAGAAACATTAGAATAAAAACCAGAGGAGGTGTCATTAGACAACTTTGACAACAAATTCTCAGTTTTATCTAATGGAATTTTTAAAATTTGTAATTTTCACTGTCTATATTATACTGGAATTATTTAATTTTAATCTTTTAATAACCTAAAAATAAATATTTCATTTATGGGGGTTACATACGACAGAAATGGATCCAGGGTCACATACCTAAAGATTGGGAGGGAGCCCTTGATATAGAGGAACAATTTTAGAAGTAGATATTTTTCAGTAATAAAAGTGAAATATGCTCTAACCTACAAAAATATTGTTTCTTACATTTCATCATCTTTCATTCTTACATACTATTTTTCAATCTACAAAATAATATTTAATCGTACTTAACTTTTTTTTTTTAAGTCATTCCTTAGTCCTTAGGTGCATCTGAGCTAAGCCCAGATGAAGACCTGCAATATGGATCAAAACGTTTATTTATAATAAATAGTTTATACTATTTTAAATCCATTTTTTGACTGCTATCCAGACCATCTTATCCTTCATATTAAAAATAAATATTTTTATTTCATGTATATAGGTTCCCCATATGTAGGAATGACAAGAGCTGTGAATGCTTAGTATAAGCCTCTCATCATGTTCCTTGAGTCTGAAAAATCACCGATAACTTCCTGGTGTCTTCCTGTCTGGCTGGTGTCTGCTATTGCTGCTCATCAGTAATTTTTTTTTTAATCTAAAGTAGAATGATTTTTCTTTCTAAATATATATTTTGAGGCACTTTTATTGGCCTACATTTAGAAATTCACCATAACAACATTAACCAATTTTACCAGATTAAAACTTCTGTACACTACACTTATAAATATTTAAACAGAATAAGTAAATTACAGAGCATTTAATATATAAAACATTAAAATTACAAAGTTTAATATAATTAAACAATAATTTATATCTATAAGGATACCCAAGATTGCATTCCATGCCAGCAGAAGAGTTGCATTGACAAAGGGTACCAAAATTACCACTTACTATCTACTCATTCATTTTCACGTCACTGAGAAAATCCTAGGAGACCCTTTCATTGAATAGCCATATTTCTCAGGTTATAAAAAAAATCTATCACTATCTTCAAACAATTTCTCAAGATTTCCGTGATAAAAAAAAATTGGATTTTATTTTTAAAAAAGTACATTGAAAATAGTTTTATTTTAATTGGTTTTAAAAATTACCTCATTTAAATGTCTGCCGCTATTGAATACGCACTGCCAAAGCCGTTCCCGAAAATTTTCGATCCATCCTTATTTCAAGTGGAATAACTGATACATTTCAGGAGGAGGGCTGTTGGCGATTTCGGTGTTATTGAACAGTACTTTTTTGAGGAGGGCAGGGTAACGGTAACTGAACACTTCTTTCAATGGACAGGATCACCCTTAGAAGTGTGACAGAACTTTATACAGGTCACTGAAGGCTAAATAAACACCTGTCCAATCTGTGTCACCAAGACAGAGTCACCAATCCAGATTCTGCAGCATGGACTTTCACTCTGCAGATCACCTTTCATATAATATAACAGGTGAGATACGGTAGTTCCATTTTGGAAGTGACACCATTATGGACCGGAACTGACTAATCCATACATTATGAGCAGATTCGCAACTGCTTTGAAAGCGTATAGAACGGCGAGCAATAGGCCTCGATCGGTGCATTTGTACCGGAGGAAAAAAAAACGGTAACTGTGAACTCCAAGCGTTACGTGCACATGTTGGAAACTAGCCCACGCTCTGAGTTGGAGTGTGGTTCCACATCGCGATGTTCGCTTGGAATTTAGAGGGGAATGTTCCCTGACAGATTGATCTCTTCGAGGGGTGACTTGGGGTGGTTACGAGATTTATCTCCATACTATTTCTATTTCGTTTAAACACCGACCTAGTTCTCTGGGCGATTTAGAGGAGAGGATCAAGCAAGAAAAAAATCAATATTATTCGACCAGAAAAATGACTCGAGGTGATGGAAAATTTCCGGGAATGTCTTTCGCAATACATTATCAATAAAGACCGCCATTTTGGAAGATATGATTTTTAAAACCCACTGATATAAAACCATTTTTAATGTACTTTTTTGAAAATAATACCAGTTTTTTTTTTCTAGGTACCTAAGTTTGTTTTTTTAAAGACAAAATATGACAGATATTTCTGCACCTTCTTATATTATTAAATGTAATAATTATCAATATTATAAATCATTTCTATAGCAATCTTAAATTAAAAAACACCATAAAAAGTAAAAAATGACGCTAGTGTTCGAGTGAGCAACGTAAAGACAACAGTTCTAACACATTAACAATGGAGCAGCACCAATTGAAATTAATTTTGCTGACATAACAGTTAAAAAAACAAGACCGTTCGTTCCCTATGCACAGTAGCTCCGGTGACCAGGACAAGAGAAGAAGTGTAAAAAGTATTTACGTATTTATATTACTATAAATATTACTATAGTACTATATTATCTTTATTATCATATTACATTATGTTTACGATATTATTAGCATAGAAGAGCAAAAACCTAGTATGCATGTAGATAGATGTCTTGGATCTAGGTATTGTCTCTTATTAGTTCGGGAGGTAAGGGCAAAAACGTGTCTGATTTCAAGAAAAATTTTGATCGACAAGGCCGAAAGTACTCATATAATAGACTGGAAATATGAACGTTGCAATCAAATTTTAAAGTTCAACGAATTCGTCATTTTCTTTCAGATTTTCCTCAGTAACTCGCTCCCAGTTCATTTTATGCAAATCTTTAATTAACTAATTTTAAAGAACGTTAAATTTCCTGCAAGTTTTATATGTAATATTTTTTAAAATTCGGAACAGCTGCTGATATACGGAACCGTAAGCATCAGCAGAATGTCAAATTGATGGCACAGAAGAAATCTCTTTTTAAAAGTTTTGGTGGTTGGATACATTTCTTTATCGCGATACCTAACGTTATACAAAAATAAAATTTAAACTATACAAATTTGCTTTTGAACAAAAAATCCTAAAAATTTGGAGCTACAAGACGAAATTATAAGTTGAATACATCAGTCAGAGTAAATTTCAAATTCTTTAAAAGTATAAAATACTGCCCTTTGGTGTCAAAATTTACAAATTATTCCGGAGGAGGGTCTCTGGTTATATAGCCCCACATGCCGGACTCGTTCCTCCCACCATTACCAGTACCAGTAAACTCCAAAACCCCCTAGCTCAGAGAGGCATCGCAATATCGTACCGTCCAAGGCCGTACTCGCAATGTCCTATCGGTCAGGGCCTCGCAAAACCCCGATCTGCCACAGGGCTTGGTGCAGTGATAATACGAAAAATTTACCCCAAAATATCTGATGTGGAGAGCACATGACTTCCTTGTATGCCTATTAAACTATAAATCGGTGGCTCAAAAAGTGATCCTCAATTTGGTAACTAGTTTCCGAAGATTGCAGTGTCTCAAAAACGAGACTCGGCGTCGCGACATCCATCTAATGACACAGACACACTCTTGTTTCTGGAGGTCTCATTCCGTTATTATACGTCGTTTTCCTTCAGTAGGTGACTAGTTTCCAAGAGATTTCTTCATGTTCCGTGACAATATAAAAACTGTCAATATCACTAGATAAAGCATTAGAAATCGACAATTTCGACATTTTAAGCGAAAAAACCCACTTAACTAATATCTTAATCTCCTGCTGCAGATTTGTTGATCTCACAAATGGGGGGGGAAAACCACTATTTTACACTCAATTTCAACACTTAAAACAAGTAATAAAAATGTTTAATTGGATTGCAAACCAAATCGCGTTTGTAACCTTTATCACCCAACCATATGATCTCTGTATTTAATGTTATTATAATTTTTGATGTAAGCTTATTATGACCATCAAGTAAAGCACCCTTTTCGGCTCACCAATTTTAACCAAAATATAGTAAATACATTCATATCGATATAAAAGTCCAATTTACCAAATTTGAGATGTTTTAAATTATATTTTAATATAATTTTTGATGAAAGTTAATTATGACCTTCAAGTAAAGTACCGCTTTCGGTTTTCCAATTTAGACGAAAATATAATATGTTATTTAAATCAATATATAAGTTATAAATACTAAATTTGAAAAGTTTTGCATAGTATTATAATATGATTTTTGATGGAAATCAATTATGACCTTGAAGTAAAGTACCACTTCCGGTGATCAAGCAGGGCCCAAAAAGGGAGGTTCACAACTAGATTTTACAGCAATCCTAAATACAAAATTTCAACTTTCTACGGCTAACCGTTTTTGAGTTATGCGATATATGAACATATACGACGAAACTAGTCAAAATGGATTCAGGGATGGTCAAAAGGGATATTTCCGTTGAAATCTGAAAACCGAAAATTTTCGCGATTACAATACTTCCTTTACTTCGTACAAGGAAGTAAATAGCTGGGCCAAAGTAGATCATATTTTCGAGGTTATTAAAATGTTTTAATAAAATTTAACTTTGCAATGTAAAATATACGTTAATGTAAAATGCAACCATACCACTATTAAAAAAAGTATTTACCAAAACTGTAACAAATAAATAACAGTTTCGACAGTTGAAAGTTAGTGAGGTTGAAAAATCACTCTTCAGACCGTAAAAAAATTAAAAGGTACGACAACTAATGAACCAATTGGTATTCGTTGCTACCTGTTTGGAGCTGCAGTTTAGATGAAACTGCCTTAGGAAGTTTAAAATCTGGTACCTGAAGATGAACAGAGATTTTTTTATTTTCTTACTTTGGGTCAAAAAAGGACGCAGAACCTAAGTAGCCCACGTTTACAATAATTTGGTTTATTTTTTTATAATTTTGTTTATTAAATAATTAACCGTCTCTCAAAGTTAGTAGTAATAAAAAATGGCTAAATATAAACTATATTTGATAATAATCTAAAGGAGAAAAAAGGAGAAATATTTTAACATGTTGAAAATAAATTCCCGAAAATAAGAGTAGTTATATAGATGTACAATAAACCGTCGGAGAGCTAAAGATTTTAGAAAAAAATTATATTTAACATATAAAGTCGTAGAAGATAATGGAGAGTGACTTAAAACGTATAAATTTAAGTGATTGTGGTAGTTAATTTCAATTTCAATTTCAACGATGAAGAAACTTTTGTACTGAAAATACCTTATTCCTATAGTTTTTAGGGTGCTGAATCCAAATATGATATTAAAAAAGCTATATCACCCACAATTTCTTTACATTTTATAGTTAAATTTATTAAATTAAGCGGTTTTTAAAGAATTGAACAGCTTCACAGGACAACGATAAAAAAACTGTTGTACTGAAAATACTTTATTCCTATAGTTTTTAGAGTGTTAAATCCAAATATGATATTAAAAAAGCTATATCCCCCACAATTTCTTCACATTTTATAGTTAAATTTATTAAATTAAGCGACTTTTAAAGAATTGAACAGCTTCACAGGCCAACGATGAAAAAACTTTGGTACTGAAATACCTTATTCCTATAGTTTTTAGGGTGCTGAATCCAAATAAGATATTAAAAAAGCTGTATCACCCACAATTTCATAGTTAAATTTATCACATTAAGCGATTTTTAAAGAATTGAACAGCTTTCAGTCTTAGGCCTCATGAAACAATTAGGCCTTAAGTTAGGCCTCATGAAACAATTAGGCCTTAAGTTAGGCCTCATGAAACAATTTGTAAAAGCTTTGCCTAAAGATGGACCATGCTTCAAGTATCTCTGCCAAAAGTTTCCACGCCTTTCAGAAGCTAAACTAAAAGAAGGTCTTTGTCGGACCTGACATCAGAAAAATGATGTTTGATGTTAACTTTAAATCCACAATGACCTTAAATGAGAAAGAAGCATGGGTATCAGTCAAGCAAGTCGTTACAAAGTTTTTGGGAAATGAAAAAGACCCAGAATATATTTCTATTGTAAAAGGTTTCTACGGAAAACTATGGGTGATACAAAAAACTAAGGCCAGATTTAGATTCAGCACACAAAAATCTATAAAGATCAACTAGTAAAGTTAAAAAAGTTTTCAAATACATTTTTTTTTGTTGGGCTGTGTAATTTCTATTTTCATATTATTTAATGAAAACTAAATGTTTCTATGGAAATTAAACAGAATTTTTTAAAATTTATTTAAAGTAACGTGTTAAGTGAAAATTGTTGCGCATCGCACCATATTTTTTAAATTTCAATTAGATATTTCAGCTAAAGTACATTCTTGTAAGACTTGGTTTTTTTATTAACGTTTTAGCTTGATACTTTTTGCACACCAGCTCCCGGATAATGAACAAAGACAAATAAATATATAGAAATAAGTCCTTTCATATATAAAAAAAAAAAAAAATAGATACAACAGAATTTTTTAAAAACTGTTATTGTGGTTTCATAGAAAAATCATCCCAAAACATTGCACACGATTTCCTCCTCTGACGATAGATTGCGCCATTGCTTATGAGCTCACATGACATAATAGTGTTCCTACTTAGTCATAGATTTGTAATACGCACTATATTATATACATATTATAAAAAATGACTTGATTGACTGTTTATATCATCAAACGAAAATTAACTTATTATACAAGCAAAAATATATATTCTGTGTGGTTTGGTACGAACCTTCCTTACGGACATAAATCTTGCAGATTTATTCTATTAAAGAAATATTTGTTTGTCACTGACGAGATTTCTGAGTAAATAAGATAAAGAAATAAAAAATACGAACATCTTTAACAGAGCTTTTGTCTTATTCGTCTTTTTGTAAATTTAGAATAAAAACATTTTTTTTTCAATAATGAACCAATAAAATAAATATCTGATGTGGACTTCCCATCACTTCCTTGTACGCCTATTAAACTATAAATCGGTGGCTCAAAAAATGACACTGAAGTTGGTTACTAGTTTCCGAAGGTAGCAGTTTCTCAAAAACTACATTCGGCGTCGCGATATCCATCTATTGATATATACAGAAACGCACTCACACACCCACACAAGCTCTTGTTTCTGGAGATCTCATTCCGATATTATATGCCGTTTTCTTTCAGTTGGCAACAAGTATTGGACTAATTCCGCTTTATGAATTTAATTTGTAATATTGGTCTATTAATTGTTTTATTATAGTCAGGCAACACTGTCAAAAACGTTAAGATCAAGTTGGTGTGTGACGTTTAAAGATCTGCGGGGTCATGACAGTTTATGTGTTGTAAGTCTGTATTTGATTATCCAATAAAATCCGTGTCTGTACGTTATAACTTGTATTTTCCCTGCAAGTGTATTTTTCCGTTAGTTATCCTGCGTATTCCTTAATTCACAAAGAAGACAGACATGGAAAATTAAATGATCGATCTAAAAAAGGTTTTTGGCGGGTTATTGTGACAATGAGTACCGGCTCTGGATTTCTGATACGAGGATGATAGAATTTGGGAGAAATGTTGTATTTGATGAGTCAATCGAATCTGAGGTCACGGAGAATGAGGAACCAAAGCAAATCATCAGTTGGCATCCGCATGATGGTATAGAAGGATCAATCTAATTAGGGATTGATAAATTATTTGCCACTTCTATAAATTTGTTTTATTGAAAACTAGTCTCGAATGTTATACATTCATCCTCAGTTCAAGGTTTAAATGGATTATATAAAACAGAAAAGTTTGTACTGGTTTCTTCTCGCATTGAACTAACAATGAACGAAAGGTAGGTTAGATGTTTATAGGCAACGGTTTAAGGGTCAGAGTTTTACCAGTAATGCCGGTGAGTAATTACCTACCTTTTGTTCATTGTTAGTTCACTGCGAGAAGAAACCAGTACAAACTTTTCTGTTTGATATAATCCATTTAAACCTTGAACTGAGGATGAATGCATAACATTCGAAACTAGTTTTCAATAACACAAATTTATAGAAGTGGCAAATAATTTATCAATCCGATTCTTCGGAGCAAAGTAAGTCTTCCGTACCTCCAGTGCAAAGTGAACTTCCTTCGAGTGGACCGAGCGATGTTGTGAAAGATCAACAAGATGGTGTGGCCGATTCTTCTGATTCGGAGAATGATTTCCGTGGTTTTCCAGATGATACAGAGACCAGACAACCAAAATCCACAAGAAAGAAGCGTATATTAAGGTATTTAGGCGATTACATTATTAATTTTGCTTTCAATGTACACTTCTGCCGATATTGAAGTTCCTAAAACATTCTCAGAGACAATTTACGATCCTGGTTGACATCAAGAGATAAATCAAGAATTAAATTCATTAGAAACCATTAAAACAAGGGAAGTTGTTGATGCTTCGCCGGATGTGACACCTATCGATTGCAAATGGATATTCACCATTAAGACATCCAACGGTAAATCGAAGAAGAAATCACGGCTTGTGGCTTGTGGATTTCAGAAACCTGCCAACTTACCTGGATGACCTGTATGCACCTGTTGCCCGCTTCACGATTCTTCGAGTGCTCCTTTCTAGTGCTGCAGAAAAAGATCTGTTAATCCATCAGCTTGATGTTAGGAGTGCGTTTCTTAAGAGTGATCTTAAAGTGTCAATGTATATAAAGCCATCGGAAGGCTATAAAGGTGATAGTGGAAAATTGTTAAAATTAAGAAAGGCATTATATGGCCTGAAACAAAGTCCTAGAATTTGGAATAATAATTTAAATGATCATTATTGAAATTTGGATTTAGTAGATCTAATGTAGACCCATATTTATATCTTAATGACAGTGTTTCCATTCTTGTATGGGATGATTTTTTATTGGTTGTTAATTCTAAATCTAAAATGGATTCTGTAAATCGTTTGTTAGAATGTAAAGATTTTCATAATAAAGGTTCTTTAGATTCAGGAATGATCAAGGAAATATTGTTGTTCACCTTGGTAATCTTACTAAGAAAATATTTGATAGATTTAATATGACACATGCTCAAGCTAAAAAAAAAAGATTCCTATTGAGTTCAAACTAAATCTTGAAAAGGAAGATCCAAATAATTATCCATATGTTCCTTATAATGAACTTTGGGAAGCTAAATGTATGTAATGGTAGGGTCTCAACCTGATTTAATTTTGTCGTATCATATTTTACCAGATTCCAAAATTGTTATAATTCCATACACTGGAAACATCTTAAAAATGTTATTAGGCATTTGAAAGACAGTCCTGATGTTGGTCTTAGCTTTAGAAAATGTAACTCATCTACCCTAGATATTAATTCATATGTTGATGCAGACTAGGCATTTGATAAAAATTATCGTAAAAATGTGTCTGAGAATGTTATCAAAGTGACTAATAATTTGGGGATCCAGGAAGCAGGATGTAATTGCGAAGCTGAATATTATGACATTGGGTGATTGTATTAAGGAGGCGCTTTTCTTAAAGAAGTTACTTTCTGAGAGCTTTCATTTTGATGGTTTTGTTAATATTTTCGAGGATAACCAGGGAAAAATTAAAATTGCATTAATATAAAATTCAATATAATATTTATATTATATATAAAATTGCATTAATATGAGACTAAAAGATCTAAACATTATGACATAAAATATAATTTTGTAAGAGATATTGTAGCTAAAAGTAATGTTAAAATATTTTATTTAGAGTCCTCTGAACAAAATTGCTGATAAAATGACAAAGTCATTACCACATATAAATTTTGAAGGGTTTCATTAATCAGTTTAATCTTAATAATTGTGGGTAATACGGAATTAGAAGGGAGTATTGGAGTAATTCCGCTTTATGAATATAATTTGTAATATTGGTCTATTAATTGTTTTATTATAGTCAGGCAACACTGTCAAAAACGTTAAGATCAAGTTGGTGTGTGACGTTTAAAGATCTGCGGGGTCATGACCGCTTATGTGTTGTAAGTCTGTATTTTATTATCCAATAAAATCCGTATCTATACGTTATAGAGACTTGTATTTCGGCATTATCCCTGCACTTTTTAAAAACAAGTTCCCAAGAGATTTCTTCGTATTCCTTGACAACACTAGAACTATCTATGTCATAAGATAAAGCATTGGAAATCGACGGTTTCAACAACTGAAGCGGAAAAAAACGCTTAACTTATATCTTATTATCCTGCGGCAGACTTGTTCAGCTCACAAATGGGGAGGAAAATAAAGTATTTAAAAACTTAAAACAAGAGTAAAAAAATTTAACTAGAGTGAAAAAAAACGCTGCAAATTATTACACAATGTTTTATTATTTTTACTTAGTAATATTTCAAAAATATCTATTCTGTCCCAAGTTAAAGAAATTAATCTGTAGGCACCAAAGGAAAAGAAAGTTAAAGCTTGTCCAAAGATGATCGCCGTGAGAGTGCCGAAGTGGGAGTGTTAAGAAAAAACTGTGTCAATGCAAGTAGACTGTGATATTAGCACAGGTAATCAGATGGTAAAATGATACAGAGGAAATATTGGATGTGCACTTCAGTGGGGGAAAAAAAAAAAAGGAAAGACTAAGAAAGCTAAAGGAAGTGCAGAAATAATCCAAGGAAGGATAAAGCAGAGAGATGCGAGGAAGTCAGAAGCCCAATAGATAAGTAAAGAGGCCTAGGGCCACGATGACCAGCCGCGCCGGAGAATTAGTCTAAGAAGTTCATTACGCTATATCTCAGTTAATACAGGTCCGATTTAAATGATCTTTTTTTTTTTCCTTTTGTAGGGACGGATTTTTATTTATTCGCTATTTGGATTCTACGTATCTTGAAACGTAAAATCTCAAATTTTGAGGGTTACAAAAATGTTTTCCTTGGTCGATTCCAAAGGTCTATTATTGAAAATAATAAACCAAAAAATCGCATTTATAACCTTTATCACCGGACCATATGTATGGTTCTGTATTAAATGTCAATTAATTTTCTGATGTGCTTATTATAACCTTCGAGTAAAGTACCACTTTCGGCACTTCAATTCCAACCAAAATCTCTTAAATGATTTATATTGATATAAAAGTCCAATTTACCAAATTTGAGGAGTTTTACATTATATCTTAATATAATTTTTGATGAAAATCAATAATGAATTTAAAGTAAAGTGCCACTTCCAGTGATTATGCAGTGACCAAAAGGGAAGCTTCACAACTAAGTACAAAATTTTAATTTTCTACGGCTGACCGTTTTTGAGTTATGCGAGATACGTACGAACGAACGGACTTACGTACAGACGTCACGACGAAACTTGTCAAAATGGATTCAGGTATGGTCAAAATGGATATTTTCGTTGAACTCTGAAAACCGAAAATTTTCGCGATTACAATACTTTCTTTACTGCATACAAGGAATTAAAAAATGTATCACCTCCCTCAAAATTTGAGGTTAATATCTATAATACAAGATACGTAGAATCCAAAAACTGAATAAATAAAAGAAAACGTCCGTCCGCTGTCCGTGGCGTTTCTCTGAGACTACTGTGTCGATTTGTTTTTTAGATTTGGCAGGAAAATCACAGGTCTCCGTAGGACCGTTACTTGTAAAAACGCCTTCAGTTTTTGTGGTTATACTACTCCGGTAGTAATTTTAAAGCTGGAAGTTTCCAAACAAATAGAAGGCGTTAGTAGGGCTAAATGTAAGCATAATTTTTATTCGAAAAATAAAGAGTAATTTATTTTTAATAATTTTATTATTAACAGTGAAAATAATTAACTTAAACATGAATTGGAAATGAAATTAACGTTCATAAAAATAAATTAGCAGTTGTAAAAAATGCACCCGAGCTCGCCGCTAGTGCACAAGTAAAGTGTGCTCACGAGGCTATGATAAAAGATACTCCTCTCTCGTGGCTGACGGGTAATTTCATTAAATCCGGTTCTTTGATATTAATTATTGCATAGCTAAATTATGGTATTTTTTGGTGTTCAATTAAAGCCCTTTTAAAGTAAAACATTTGTAAAACAAAATAAGTTGAGGGACCTTGAAGATGAAGTCAACTACCACCTCTAAATCCTGGTCTACACGCTGACAGTAAAGTTAGAAACGTAGCAAATTATTACACAATGGCTTATTATTTGGAAAATAATGATATTTCGAAAATATCTGGAGTGTCCATACACACAACTTTTCTTATCGCCTTGGTTTAATGCACAGGGAATTAGATTATCTTACAAATGAGCATCTGGAATGTTCCGGGAGATGTAACCTTTTCGAGTTATCAAATAACTAACCAAATCTGAACTGGTTTCCAAAGGAATATGTGCAGAATACTTTACAAAATATATCTAATAACTTCAGAAAAGAAATTAATAGAAGAACAATGGCGGGTAATAGAGCTTACGCAAAACTGAAACCTCTCAAGTCTCAACTGTTCTCTATTGGAACAAAATTAAAATTATGGATCTATGGAGCGAAAACTTAGTGTATGTCCCAAGAGCATTGCAGTAAACTGAGGGTGTTCGAAAGTAAGTGGGCTAAGATGGGCAGGACATACATAACAATGAAGGATGAAACGGTATAGAAGAAAATGTTGGAGGCGCACACCAGAAGAAAAAGAAGATGCGAGGAAGCTGGGAATCAGCAATTGAAAACTCCGGAGGTCAAGGGTTACGCTGGCGTGTAGCGCCGAGGAGTCTAAAAAGTTCAATATGCTATATCTCAGCTAATACTGGTCTGATTTCGATGATTTTTTTTTTTTTTGTTTCGTTTTGTAGGTTATTACCTTTCAAGTGACCATAACGTTTAAGGGCGTATGGTGGGTGGCCGGATTTTTTGTTTTATTCGATATTTGGATTCCACGTATCTTGCAAAACCTCAAATTTTGAAGGGGAGTTACATAATTTTTTTTTCTTTGTCGAATATAAAGGTTCATTATTGAAAAAATAAACCAAAAGAGGCGGGAGAAGAACATTTGACTTGAGGAACTTGTTGGAGATATTTAGGAGGTGAACATTCTAAAGGTTTCCACCTCTACCGTTGCCGACTCATGGGAGGAGGGTGTAACCGTAACTGTAACGCCCCTTTAAGGCAACTCTTTATAAAAAAAAAAAAAAAATCTAAAAACTTTCAAGAACTAATTTAATGAATACTAAATTAATAAAAACAAATATACCAATATATAAAAAAAAATTGTCTATAAATATAAATGAACAAAATACCAAAAGAGACATAAATTGCTAGAAAAAAATTGGAAGATTCCAAACTCAAAGCCTCACTGCAAGAACATTAACAGGAACACTGGATTAGAACCGCATTCAAAATTTTTTAAACATGTTTTTGATTTTGATAAGGTTAGATTGATTCAAAAGGAGATGAATAGCTCGAAGAGAAAGATATTTGAGGCCACGCAGAATTTGGACATTGCTGTTAATTACAGTATAAATTTGAATCAATTTTACTCTGAAACATTGAGCATTCTAGAACAGTCTATGTTTTATTTGTATGCTAATCAGCTGTTTTTAATTATAACCTTTCCTTGCTATGCATTTTATTTCTTCTTTTTTTTTTTCAAGTTTGACTTTGTCTTTAGTATTTATTATGTATATGTATTTTTTTTGGGGGGGGGGGGCCTTTTATTCTTTTTTTAGTTGCTTTGTACGTGTAATTTCTGTTTTCTGTTGATCAGCTGTTTGAATACAACCTTATCAATTGTTATGTTACCTCCCTTTGTCTTCAGTATGTGATTGGATATCCTGGAGTGATGTTCTGTCTGTGGTTGATGTGTCTTTATAGACGGTTGATGTGAGATGTGCTGTATTTGACATTCAAAGATGTGATCTTATTGCTCCTGTCCTGATGATGCCTGAATTGGCGAAACGTTGACTGGCTATTTATTTGCCGCTATTTTAGAGACATGAGGCTTTGTGTTTGGAATCTTCCAATTGTTTTCATAATTGCATGTTTAGTTTTTATTACTCTCCCAAGAATTGAAAACGTCGAAACATTGAATAGAATCAACTTCAAGTTCATAAATAATCGAAGAATAACAATTATGAGAACAATGTTTCATCGCGCAATCACAATTACAGTTAATAAGTTGTGACAGTTCACTATCATGGCAGCAACTTGTCGACTATCATTTCAAACCTGATAGTGCGACAGTACTGCAAGGGCAGTAAATACCATCATGACATCATCATCATCCTTAGCGCGACAATCCATTACTGAATCTTGGCTGCCTCAAGAATCTTCTTCCATCTCTCCCTATCTCGTGCGTCCTTCCACCAACTCTGGATTCCCAGAGCTCTGGCATCACCACTCACACAATCGAGCCATCTCAGTTTTGGTCTTCCGATTTTCCTCTTACCAATTGGTTCGACATTGAATGCTTTTTTCGGGACTACATTATCATCCATCCGTAAGACATGACCCGCCCATCTAAGCCTAGTTATTCTTATATATTTGACAACATCGGGTTCTTTATAGAGGTCAGAAAGTTCACTGTTGTGTCTGATTCTCCATTCGTTGTTTTCCTTAACGGGGCCATATATCTTCCTGAGAATTTTCCTCTCGAACACCAACAGTTTTCGCTCTATGGCCCTAGTCATTGTCCATGTTTCTGACGCATATGTCAGTACAGGGCGTATTAGTACCTTGTATATGTTCACCTTTGTGGATCTAGACAGCGATCTGCTTTTCATATACTGCAGGAGTCCATAGTAGGACCTATTCGCAGCAACGAGCCTCTGTGTTATTTCCTGATTAATATCGTTGTCCGCTGTTACTACTGAACCTAGATACTTAAAGCTATTTACCTTTTCGAAGTTCCAAGCGCCTATTTTGATGGTTGGGTCAGTCTGTCGGTTATCTGTCGTCATATATTTTGTTTTTTCTTCATTTATTTGAAGTCCAATTTTTCTTGCCGCTGTCTCAAGGGAAGTAAACGCGCCCCTCAATACCATCATAACCCAATAATAAGTTCCTGGGGCCGAGTACTTAAGGGCCGTTTATAGTATTTATTATATTATATTAATATTTATTTATAGTGATATACTGCATTATAGGTGCCGTCATTAAGGTATTTACTGTCCTGACAGTACTGTGGCACTTGACAGCTACTGTCACGTTGATTACCACATTTATACGCCTTGAGAGCGAACTGTCACACCTCATCAACTCAAATGGTGATCCCGTGGTAAAACATCGTTCTCATGTATTGTTATGTTTGGATTATTTCTGAACTTGAAATTGATTGTATCCGTTTCTTGGAGGAGGAATAAAAACTAGAGGTAACGTTAATCCATAAATTTAAATTGAAAACGAGCTAGTAGTTAAGGAAACGCTAGGTCCTTAAAATAAGAGATGACGACAAGGAAAGAACGAAATCTATTTTAAAAACACTTTTTTGAACTCAGGAACCATGAAAACGTGTATAATACGCGAGATCTAAATAATAAAGTTATGTTCGAATATATTATTTCTTCTACATTCATTAAAGAAATGTAAACAAGTTTCTATTTATATATTTTTAGTAATTTATAAATGTTAATATTCATTATTTAAGAATGAATAAAGAATGTGTTCCTTGACCCAAGAGTTTATCTAGATTTTTATCATAGTAAACAACAGGAGTGAAAATGATCAGGTCTGATTTGGATACGCATAATATTCAGCAATAATCTACCAGGAAATATAAATTTAAATGTGTAAATATGGGTTTGGATTCAGCAAAAAATTCCATCACTCCATGCCTTGAACGGTCAGTTAAGTGACATCAGTTAACTTTGATGGACGATCATCAGCCAGCTTATCTCTCGTCCTTATAGATTTGCAATGAATTTTAATGAAACGAACTAAGACCTTATCACTAAAGATGTTTAATGTATATGTTATGACGGTAGCACAAACAGTAGGATTGTATATTTCTACGATTATGCAATCTCTTATCTCTGGGACAATGAATAACTATACCATATAGAATAAAGACATTTTCATAAGTGACTTCTTTTGTGCAGGATGGGAGATGTCGCAGAAGATGATAGAAGAAGCAGGAAGTCTTCGCAGTCGGAAGTGGTCATAGTCGGCGACCTCGTGGTCAAAGATGGTCTACAGAGGGCAAGTAATATCAAATATACAACTCAAGTAGTAATATACGTATTTAGATTTCTGTCTATTCTTGTAGGACTGAATTAACACTCCAAGAAGTGTTAATTTGATAAATTAATTAACTAATTGATTCGCAAGCCAGTTAAAGAACTAATAACACAGGCCTACAAAAAAATATTTTTTTTTTTGATGCCCAGAATTTTAGAATTGATTTTAGCTATATTTGGCGCGCTGAATATAAATATGAAATCAGTTTTTCTCCGTCAGAAAAATACGAAGCTCTTTTAGATACATCCACTAACCTCATCAACGTGTTTTTCAATTCAATACATTATAGCATGGGTAGATTTAATCCAACTTATTAACATACTGCCGTCCAGTTAGTTCAAGGCCTGCTCTGTAACTGTAGTGGCTTTCAAAGTTTCAAAAAAATTTGAGGTAGTTCGAGAGCTCAACCTCGAAGAGGGTCTGGCATGATATTACTTCCTTGTACTCCGTAACAGTTATCTCCATTCCTCAATCCATCTCGCATAATTCAAAAATGGTTAACCGTAGAAAATTAAAATTTAGTATTTGGCATTATTGTAACATCTAGTTGTGAACCTCCCTTTTTGGTCACTACATGATCACCGGAAGTGGTACTTTACTTAAAGATCAAAATATATTTTCATCAATAATTTTATTAAAATATAATGCAAAACTTTTCAAATTTGGTAAATAAAACTTATATATTAACATAAATAACATACAAGATTTCGGTTAAAATTAGCAAGCCAAAAGTGGTGCTTTACTAGAAGGTCATAATAGACTTTCATAAAAATCATATTATAATATAATACAAAATATCTCAAATTAGACCGTTTACCTGAAAATTTAGTTGAAACCAGAGAGGAACAAGGTGAAAGATTTCACCAGGATATTAAAACCGAAGATGGGATGAGCACATGATGGCAGAATAAGGCTGGAAAAAGGTTAAAAAGAAACTTTTCCAAAATACATTCAAGATGTTTTATCATGTCTTATATCATCTTACAGACATAAGATGACTTTTCCATCTTTCATTGCTCTTTGTAATTAAATAAATACCACAATATTCACTGATTTTTGTTTCTTCAAAAACAAATTAAAAAATGCAATAACAATGAAAAATTCAGTGTTTAGTTTGTTTGTTTGGTCAATGGGATTAACTGAAAATAGTGTCACGTATATTAAACTAGAATCTTATATCTTAGAAATTAGAGCTCCTAGGAAAATAACGAATACATTATTCAAATTTAGGGACACCAAAACCACTGTTGGCCTGTGTAATAGAGCAAGTTGATCAAACAACCCTAAAATAGCCAATCTGGCATTACAGCGAAAAATTATGACATTCAGAAAGTGCTTTTCTTTACTCATAAGCAAATTTTATCGAAAGAACTCAGAAACAGAACAAAACATTTTAGCAAATAAACTCTACACCAAAGGATCGGATGATGGAGGAAGTAGTAAGTGTTCCCAGTGAAGTAATCATGGTCAGCGATGTCTTTGTTCAAGATAGTCTACGAGAGCAAGTAATATCAATTGAAGTGAGGAACATGATTTAAAAAAATTTGAATCTGAAGAAAATTTAATTTAATGATTTTTTATTCATATTTTAAACAGGATCACCCAATTTTCAACTTCTGAATACTACCACAATTTGAGGTTTAGAAAAATTAAACAAGGTAATATGTAGAAACGAATATTCAAAATACTCTCTCAAGCAAAAATCCCTATTTTTCCTAAAATGCCAGATAACATGTTCTTCCACTTAGATTTTCAATTATACAACTCATACAATGACAAACAAATATTTTATATATTTTTTTTTTCATAAATAAATAATATCCATTATATGATTAAAAAAAAACTTTTTCTAAAGGTAATTTAAAGTTCAATATATTATTAATTCCCAAAAGGCAGTACGGTTAAAGATAAAAATCTATAATTGATCCATTCTATCCTTCTTGAAAATAGAGTAAAAACCATCAAATTTCATATAACATATAAAGGCCAAGGAGAAGCGTAATAAAGTAATAGGCATTTATAGTTAAGTACTTGGATGAGTGACTGGTATCTGAAGATGACGTCTGGGATTCTCAGCCCACTCACATTATCAGACAGAGGAATGATGAGGGCACAATTAGTATCTTAATTAAGAATTGTAATATCGTTTTTCAAGGCAGATGCTGAGTGGCCTTCCCTTGTCCTTGAACCCCCGTAATCGAGTATAGGTTTGAATAGAAGGCCGTTGCTAAATTGGAGCACTGCAATCCAACGATGTTACAAATTACATTTAAATGTCTGTAAAAAAGCACTTATTGATTTTCATACTCTCCATAACAAATTAAAAAATAAATAATAAAATATACGTAAAGCAGCGGGCAAATATTATTGTCAATTTATATAATAATTCAACCTCTTATGAAAGATCTACTTTATAAAGTTTTTGAAGGTTGAAGAGGATTTAAACCTCTCAATAATAAAAATTTATGTGATAGCATTTAATTACTAAAAATTAATTTAAAATTCAATATTTTGTTCAATTATTTTATAATGATCCGCCTCCATCCAATGTCATCGGTAACTAATAAATACATTAAACATAATAATATCCTTCATTAACAAATGGTAAAATTGATTTGTATTATTTGCTTTTTTAAACCATTTTTAAGTTCTTTGTGGTAGAAGGTATAGTTTTCAGTCGACGTAGGCACAGAAGGATCAATCTAATTAGGGACTGATAAATTATTTGCCACTTCTATAATTTAGTTTTTATTGAAAACTAGTTTCAAATACTACACATTCATCTTCAGTTCTAAAAACACAAAAATTAAAAAATAAGCAATTTAAAATACATTTTGGTATTATTTGGTATTATTATTTATACATATTAAATTAAATGTAATATAAATTTATATTTAATTTAATACAATAATACCAACTGCATAATTTGGTTTTTATTGAAACTAGTTTCAAATGTTGTATGTTCATCTTCAGTTCTAAAAACACACAAAAATTGATTATTTTTTAATTTTTGTGTTTTTAGAACTGAAGATGAATGTATAAATAACATTTGAAACTAGTTTTCAATAAAAACAAAATTATAGAAGTGGCAAATAATTTATCAATCCCTAATTAGGTATGGATTTGTTCTGGAGTCAGAGTATAGTGTGCATTGCGATATGTATTTTAGTACTGAATATTTGTTTTAGCTAATGACAAATAAATCCAATAAAAATTCTTTTAAATTTCCTATAAAATCTACAAAAAAAATTATATCAATACTATAAATGTAAGGGTAATAATTCATCAACATTTTTCTTCCATTCAAATTCCTTTTAATATTACATAAATATTTATTTTAAGAACTATACTTTAGAAATTTCAAAAGAACAAAAAAAAAAATCAATCAACAACTTTGATTTAAAAGTTAAACAATATCTTCAATTAAAAACCTACCCCAAAAAATTTTTTTTTATTTAAAAGCTACCCAATATCTTTTAATCTGACAGAGATGTGCCTTATTTTCTCAACACAAGAAATGTCCCATGAGCGATTCCCTCACATTGTATTTCTGTTGCTTTATATTAAATTATTCCTATCTCCAAAATAATTTTATTTTCATACTTTTATAATCATTCATAATAACTATTTTATAATCATACTTAAAGTAATAATTGAAAAAAAAAAGTTAGTAAATACAAAATAATGTTTATTTTATTTTATTTATTTTAAAGGTTTATTTTAATACCATGATTCTCTCCGTATGAACCTAACCTCTAGAAGGAGCAATAAAAACAATTATTTAACGACCAGTTATTATAAATGTTCAATAGTTGTGAGGGAAATACTCAACACTGCACCTCTCTCGGGTTAATAAATTAAGTTTTAAAATGACCTTCCTACTCTAGTTGAAGTGCATATGAGTTTTTTAATACATATAAGAAGTTCTTGGAAATCAACATGAGAATAAACTTTGCAAAAATGAAAGTGAAAAGGGTCTGAAATAAGGCAAGAATTATGTGTGTCATTAGAGTTAATGATAAATCCCTTAAATAAGTAAAAAATTTCAAATATCTAAGAGCACAATTACATGAAAACGGATTTGTAAATATAGACCTACTGAACAAATCAGAGCTGCAGTTTCGAATGTCCGCAGCTATTAGAAGAGGCAGTCTGAACAGGTGGGAGGTAGAAAAGAAGAAAAAAGTGCCAGTATACTAAACTACGTTTCTTCTCTGATGTACTCTTCAGAATCATGGACTTTGAAGAAGAGGAATCATTCAAGAATCCAAAGAATTGGCTGAGTTGGTTTGGCCACCTTATAAGAATGAAATCTGGATGATTGGAAAGTCAGGTCTATAGTGCTAAGGTCAGTGAAAAAGAGAAGACCTGGAATCAAGGGGGAGAACAAGGTGAAAGAAGACTTTCGGAAGAGGACTGGAGTGGAATTGGAGAGGTCAGCTGGTGGAGGAACGACAAGGGTAGAAAAGACTGTTTAGAAAGTATCGACAATAATGAAAATGGCCAAAAATGCCCTTCCTACTCTAGTTGTAGAACATACAAGCGTAAAACCTAATAAAAAAACAAACTAAAATTGTAAAACTTCTTTTAATTTTTTTCAATTTACTCACCAAATAATCTACATATTTTATTTAATTGCTAAAAAAAGACTGATAATTATTGCTAACCATACATAACTTTTTTGAAATCCAGTTATAAAATAATCTCAATTCATCAAAGTTGGAAGCAGTAAAGAAGGAAAGAATCTATGCAGAAGTTTAATAGCTAAAAGCTATTAAAAATATATTTATGGTTTAGATTTGGTATTTTTTTTAAAACAATATATTAGCTTTGGTAGATTTAAAATATTTCACAAAGTGTAATTAAAAGTAAGCATTAATTTAAGATTTTAAAGCATGTTTCCTTTTTTCAGGATCAAATAGTGTCTATTCAGCAGATTTAGAAACAGCAATCACACAAACAGGTAATTTTTTTTTCAAAACTGAACTTCACCTATTACTTACTTGCTGCCTATCAGGGGCCACGGTGGACGAATGGGCTAAGGTGCTTGCAATAGTTGAGCGTCGCTAGTATTTGGATGGGTGACCACCTACCGGGGAAAGTCATGCAGCTTGAGTTTCTCTAGGCAATTATCCTCTCACTGGGCTAATAAGTGATGACCTTATCCTGTGTGCCTAGATCCCGAATCGCGTTGTGGTCTTTCTGAATGTCAAATAGCTGCCCGGAAGTTTGGTCCATGGGCAGTCTGATTCAGGGAAAGAAATATAGGCTCTCATGCACCTACTGACCCTGAACAGACATAATCCATGGATCTAGACCGGTTAGTCACTGTCCTTGAACCCGAGTTAGACGGTGGGAAGGAAACTGCCAAATTGGCCCCAAAGGGATTGGCTAAGGAGCTATTGGTAGGCTGCTATTGCACCACGGAAACCATGGTTTGTAACAACATGAGGTTGGGTGACAACCTTCAGATTGTCTGTGCTCTCGCAAGCAAAATAAAAATGTCTATATGAAGACCATATCATGCGGCCAAAGATCTTCATGGTCTATAGTGTAAAAAAAAAAAATATCGATTCATAAATCATAAAATATCAGAATTTTCAAAAATATTAGGTTACAATAATTCAATATCAATAGCGCATCAATAATAATGTCAATATCTGTGAGTATTGACAATATTACTAATGTTTGTTCAGGGATTTTGATCAGAATAAATTTTTGCAGCAAAACAAGCATTTACATTACAAAATAATATGCAAGCTTATCTTTATTTATAAGATTGCATCTTTCAATTGACTGTGAAATTCCTGAGATGTAAACGTGCTATGCTGGTGAGTAATTACTCGAAAAAATTAGAAATGACTAATGATTAAATTAGAGTGGGATAGCTCAGTGGGTAAGGTGCTGTGCTTTTATCTGTCGGACCTGGGTTTGAATTCGGCTATGGCAGATAATTATTTATTCTGTTATATCAGCCATGGATTGTCCCTAGGGAGACCCTCCTGGGGTTTACCCAGCCTGCATAAAGTGGGTGTCTTTAATTGTGAGAAAACCTGGCAGTTGAGCGTGACCTTGGCTAAATGACCTTGCATAACCCTTGGCCTAGCTACAGTACGGTTTCAAGACATTTAATTGATTGCAGTGGTACAGATTTTTTTTTTAATGATCAAATTAATCATAAGATAAATGAGTCAGACTGATGATTAAATAAATCTTTACTCAGGGTCAAGTGATAATAGAGATAATCTCGGAGCCATGAATATTTCAAATATCACTTTTAATAATAATTTTCCAAGAATTTGTCGACATAAACAATATGATTATTATTGTTAAATGTGAATTTAACTTTCCTTATCTACTTCAGTTTAAAAACAAAAGTAAAGTAAAGCGATTGAGTACAAATTTGGAATTAGAGATTTCAGTAATATAGAAATTTTGATACATTAAACCGATGCATAAAAAAATTAAAAATTTTCATCATTGACAAACTTACAAAATTGCAGTAGAAACCAAAAACAGTTATAGATAAAATTTGTAACATAATTTTGTCACTCATTATGATTTTACTTTTTTAAATACATATTTATTTATATCAACAACTAAACAATGCTGAAAGTACATACTTATTTAGGATGCGGAAAGTTCAATTTTGCTTTACTACTGCTTTCATTTCCTGCTTCGTGCACCAGCGGCTTCGACTCAGGTTCGATGTCATTCGTGATCCCAGCAGCATCGGTAGACTTGGGCCTCACACCATCTGAAAGGGCTCTACTACAATCATCATGCTATGCAGGTAAAATATAACTCATCTTCAACCTAAACACTACCGCTGTTGGAAGTCAGTATGGAAACCGTTAAAAATTCAGTTACTCAATGAATAAATATAATTTTCACAATAAATGCAATATTGAGCCCTTTACTAGCTCATTAAACAATATTATTGTTTTGAAAAAAAAAAATTAAGTCACTATTATAGTTTTTTATCACAAGGATTAGTTTTGCCAAAAAAATTTGGGGTTGACAAAAAGGACCACTAGGTGCATTTGCCAGAATTGGTCCCTCCACCTTTGCCAGTACCAGTTGGCCGAAAAAGATAAATAAAAAAATTGTAATCCTTTTACATCCTATAAAGTCTCTATTTCTTGTTTTAGATATTTGTCAAACATTAAACAAACTTCTGAGTTCAGTTTATTATCAGACCCCATGCCGCTTAATTATTTAATTTTGAATTTAAACATTCAATGGTTCGTTGTAAGCCTCTCTCTACCGAAATTCATTCAGCCATTCTCACATTACATCGAGAAAGGCTATCAGTCCGTAACATCAAGAAAAAATCCATAACAAAGGAAAACAAGTATTAATACTTAATTAACCCTTTCACTGCGATAGCCTATTTCATGAAGCTATTCCCCATGGCTACCAGTGAATTTTCGATTATTTTATCATAAAAATGACATTTTTGTACTTCAATTACTTTCTAAAACACCAGGAAAAAAAATTCTTTTCAACTTTTTTTTTTTTATCGCAGCAGTTGCGGCCGTGCGTGGTCACGGAGGATCCTCTGCCGAAACAGCAACTGTTAGGATCAATAAAAAATTGTCCTAAAACCTAATGTTTTTCAATACTTTTTAAATTATTTAAACTCAGTAGGGTAAAACTTTATTGCTTCAAAACAGCAATATTGTCGAATGAGCTAATAAAGGGATAAATATAACATTTATTGGGAAAATTATAGTTATTCTCTATGTAACGGTGTCCATATTTCCATGAGTGGTAGTGTATTTATCGAAATACTGGTGAAATTCCAGGAAAAGAAAAATGAAACTCTTGGCAAAATATCTGGTGCTATCAATCAAAAATAATATTTAACTATTTTTTTTAATGGATATGTTTTTTAAATATAAACATAAAGTAGTGGTTTCATAATGTGATATACAACTCAATAATATCTTGAAGTCAATAGTTTGATGGAAAAATATTCCCTTTAGCAAAAAACATAAATGTAAAGTTCTCCAAAGTATTCAATGTGGTGATTCATCTCCACGGAGAGCTATAGGAAACTCCATTGAAACCATCACTTGGGTCCGGATTCAAATAAATTTTGAACAGCTACAGCTATAATGTTGAAGATTGATTGATAGGTAAATCAAAATTTTATCACGGTGATTAAATATATTTTTATTTATTTCAAGGTATGATATTATCTGGAATCATATGGGGCTTCTTATCTGATGCTTTTGGCAGGAAGAAGCTTCTGGTCCTTGGATTTCTGCTTGACGCCCTCATGAACATCCTTGCAGGAGCATTCCCCGTCCTTCCCCTAATGATGCTCTTCAAGTTTTTAGCTGGTTTCATGTTGGTATAATGATATTTAATATCAGATTTCTATATATTTAAATGTAAATCTGTTTATCACCTTATTTTATATAATATATATTTAATATAGTACAGTACTGTGCTTATCTGTCCGTTGGGACCGAGACATCGCCAGTTAAGCGAGGGAGCCGGTTAATCCGGAATGTATAAACGAAAAAAAAACTTACATATTAATTTAACTCGTATATTATGCAAAAATTAAAATACAATAAAAAAATTAATCTATAGGCCATATGCGAATCAATATATTGTTCATTTAGAAGAAGAGTGCCACAATATGACATTTTTGTTGTTATTTTTTTACTTGGAAAGCTGTGATTCATGTATATTTCTTTGAGAAAACATGTCAGATTTTTAGTTTCAATATAATATTTACTGTAATAACAATTTATTTTAGTTTTTTATGAAAATCTGTCAGAATTTAATAAGATTGGCCTTTTTTTTTTTTTTTTTTTTTCTGTTGGCACTGTAGACCATGGAGATCCTTGGCCATGCGATGTGGTATTCATACCACACCGCGATTCTCAATTTAGGTACACGGGGTAGGGTCATCACTCCTACGCCCGGCCTTTTTGTGAGTTGCCTCCAAGTAGGCTGATGGTACTGATGGCTGATCCGCTCGGCCACCTCAACCCCCTTTCATTTTTTTTTTTTAAAGGTTATTTACCTCTTAGTATTGACTAAGAAAATGACTTGATGTTTCAAAGCTAAACTTCAAAAGCTTCTCCTATAAAATTCCACTTTTTCTTATTGTGGTACACTCTTCTTCCAAGCAAACGATACTATGTTAAAGTTAAATTTACTATAACTTTAAATAAAGCTTTATTTATGTCCATGATAATAATAGTCACAAAGTAAGTTTTTTTTTTTTGTTTAGCCAAACTTGGTTCTTTCTCAGTAGCATAGTCAATTCACTTCTTTGTGTGTTAGTGATCTTTTAGTTTGAATGATTTAGTTCTGATAATAGCATCAATCATTAAGCTGGTCATTATCTGTCAAAAATTTTTTTTTTATCTTTTTACCGCCGGTTAAGCGGAATTCTACTTTGCATAAAGATGAAAAAGCACTAAGATCGTCAGTAATAAAAAAAAAATGTATTAAATAATTAAACAAATGAAAATGTGACTGAATTCACTCCTGAGCTAAATTAAGAACCACAATTCTAGTAAACATTACGAATATGAAACATTCATAATATTAATAATTCAAATGTTCATGAAATTTTATGAAACATATGATCTTATAGGATTTGCGGCCCATTTCCTATCTTCACAGCCTATGTCTCAGAAGTATACCCAAAGAAGGGAAGAGATATAGCGGTATTATCAATGGGGTTGTACTCAGCAATCGGACAAATAGTGCAAGCAGGTTAGTATGATAAAATTAAATAATGCGAGACTTTTATTAGAATTTACTATCTAAAAACTATAATAATCACTTTAATCCTTGGCATTTCAATAATTTACATTATTCACTAATTCCATCAATTTATTGAAATTATAATTCCAAATATTGATCCTAAAGCAGCGGCAGCAAATAACTATGGCAGTGAAATGGAAATAATCTTTCTTGTTTCAGAATACTAAATGTTACTAACATTTTAAAAGATTAATAATTACATAAACCTATGTATTTTACATAAAATGTAAATATTTGGAAAACAATAATTAAACAAGAATGAACAATTTGCCAACTACTTTATTTTATTTATGTTTGATTGGCTTATAGATTTGGTATATCTTAGTCCACTTCAACTATAGTTGCCTCCACAGAAATTGATGCATGGGACGAAGGCGCTTTTTGGCTCGGTATTGCCATATCTGAGTGGGAGGGGATGCTGAATGCTGACACTAATCGAGAGATTTTTATTCATCCTTCCAGGAATTTATTCTCAGTTGAATAAAGTGTTAATGATTAAGGAATAAAAGAACTTGTAATATCTTGAGAGAATTGTATAAAAGCCATTGGAACATATTTAGATTACTTATTAATGTTTTATTCACTCTTGTTTTATAACATAATCATCAAGGAAATCATGCAACAAATTTAATTAGCAAAATTTGTTTCAAACAGGTCTAGCAATGTGGATAATTCCACTTCAAGTTCCCAGTGAGATACCATTCAGATCTTGGCAGCTCTTCCAGATGGCGTGCTGTTTACCTGCCCTTATCAGTGGTATCGGCTGCCTCTTCTTTGTTGAATCGCCGAAATTCTTGGCTGACAAAGGAAATCACGAAGGCGCCCTCAAAGTATGCCAGACTATATATTCCATCAACACTGGTAAACTATCGACTACTTATCCGGTAAGAATTTTTAATCTAGTCACTCAGTATTGTTAATACCAGTTATAATGTTATCAGTTAGATGTAGGAGATTCATTCAAGAACTGATTGAAAGAGAACAAAAAATTTTATATAGAGAGTGATCAGTGATAAAAAGAGTGGTAGGCTCAGTGAAATGAATCAATAGAATGAGTGATCATAATCCTCTTCAACTGAGTGGTGAACTATGAAAATGAGTGTGCATGGTAAATTCCCCCATCCACCTATTAGCATACAATGGTAATAAATATAGATGTGCTAAAGTCAATGATTTCTTAGGAGCTGTCAGTAATAGCCATGATTGTTGGTTTAATGGAACCAAATGAAACGGATCTGTCATAAAATTACTCTGTTTACAACTGAATAGAACAATAAAAAGTAGCATTAAGGAGACTGTGATTCTTCTTTCCGTTTTTTCTGGGGATGCTAAAAAAAGAACGCCTTAACCCTCAGCAGGGAAGATCTAATATACATGAGTAACTGGGAACACCTGCCTCTCAGAATATTATTTTTAATCTCAGGTAATTATTATTTGAACCTTGTAATATATTTAAAATGTATCAGGGGAAAAAAAAAATAGATTTTAATACTATTAATATTAACTTAAAAAAATAATTATTTAAAATACTGTAATATTCAAAATATAAGTAAATATAAAAAATATTTCTTAAACAATAAAAATTACAACATACAGGTAACAAAAATAAAAGGAACCTCCAAAGACTAGATTATTTAGGCACAAAGATGCAAGACTTTCACAAAAATTACGGGAACATATAAAGTATAAGCGAAATTCAAAAAATCGGTACCCTTATCATTTTTATCCTGAAATACCTAAAAAAGCACTTCATTACCACTTTTTAGAATAAAACTGAATTAATCAGTTTAAGAAATGGATACAAACGACTGTTAGTGACAGTAAGAAGATGTGTGCAAGAAAAAATAACACTTATGATGAGGGTAGATATACTTGTTCCAAAGAATGTCCATTTGAAAGGCGAGTTCATTTCTAGAAAATGGTTCTTCCAAGCACCGCGTGACTCTTGAACTGCACAGAAAAACTGGGATTTAATAAACAACTGACACTCCATGAAATTTGGTGGGAAATAAAAAATGTCTGTCCTACAGGGGATAAAAGATAAACGAATCTGCCAGTGAGACGGGTACTATATGCTAAGGTTTAAGACGTTTGATCATAAAATGATAAATGATCCAAATGAGTCATCCAGAGAATTCAGATAGTTGTGCAATTTCAAGTAATTGGGCAAATACCCAAACAATTATAATTCAAGTAATAACATGCAGTATTCGAAATGGGTATGTAAAGTTACTGGGTTGCGTAATGAAAAAATTCCTAAAAAGTTAATCAGTTCTGAACCGACAGGCAAACGTCCGAGGAGTAGATGGGAGGATTTTGTTAGGTCTGATCAGGGTTCCTGAATGATCATTAGGAGGAGGTGAATTCAAAGGAGGCCACGAGCGTTGATGGTGTCAGCATTAAATCTTCAGATTCACTAAACATTATTTTTATTTATTATGACATAAATGGAAAAATCCAATAAAGAAGCCAAGAATCTCAAAATTAAAATAAATAAATAAAAGATCATCTGTCGATATTTCGCCAATTCAGGCATCAATCAGGACAGCAGGAGAGAAAGAAATAAAATATAAAGAAAAAAACCCACACCGGCAGCACCCCACACCAAGACACCCAAGCACATACTTAGGAAAAAGGGAGGTTACATGACAACAGCTGGGAATCTGGTTGATGACTTTTTTTGACTCTGGATGTGAGGTGTGCTGCATTTTGTTCTTTATTGTTTTGTTTTTTTCTTTATATTTTATTTCCTTCTCTGCTGCGGTCCTGATGATACCTAAATTGGCGAAATATCGACAGATGATTCTTTATTTATTTATTTTAATTTTGAAGCTCTTGTCTTCTTTATTGGATTTTTCCATTTATGCCATAACAATTATTTTTGTCCCATTTTGAGCTTCTGCTCTTGCATATTAATTATTTTTATTATTATTCATAGATCATCATTTCTTGAATATTGTTAACTAATTTATTTAATGGGTCATAATTAGATTTCATTCTAAATAAAGTGAAAGTTTAAAACTCAGGTGTTCAACGTTACTTTATAAAGCAGAACTTAAGGCATTAAGTACCTAGTAACTAACAATTATTGAAAGAATGATTCCACTTAATAGATTATTCTTGTTCCAGGTAAAGAGGCTGAAACATACAGGGAGGAAGATTGAAGAAAAATCTAATTTATCAAAATTCCTAGATGGAATGGACATCTTTAGACCTCCTTTTGTGCAGAAGGCAGCAATAATATTCCTGATCCATTTAGGAGCAGTTGGCTCGTAAGTAGAACCCATAAGAAATATCACAATAGTCATTTCCTATTTTAAAAAACAAATTATGCCTCATAAAATTAGGACATTTTGAGAAATTCAAGGAGAATAGAATGAACTTTTAAGAGAGAGATAGAAGTTGAATTAACTTGAACAAATGATTAATAAATAAGGAAGGAATAACAATTTTTTTTTTTATTTAAAAAAATATCCCATAAAATTCTAGTCGAACTCTACAGATAATTCCCAAAGAGGTCAGTGAACTCTAAATACTCCATATAATATGCAACACTTATATTTAAAATAACCAAGCACATAATATTGCTTTAACAAATACTTTGGTTGATTCCAGACATAATATTTTGCGTCTATGGCTACCAGAAATTTTCACACTCGTCGGTTCGTCAACGTTGGATCCAAAAGAAGGGCTCTGTCCTCTCCTCTATGAAGGTAACATGGGGAGAAGCAACTTAACAACAGTAAGCTTGAAGTTTTTAAAGATTATAACAGTTTTACTACAAGATTTATTAAAAAAATACTGTTCACTAAATTTGATTCTTCAGGCAGATTTGAAAAGTGAGCAAGTTTTTTCAAAAATGGTACTGGTGAATATTGGTTGTCTCATAGGGCAGATAATTTTCTTGTTCGTCGTCGGTTACGTTGGAAAGAAAATAATGCAATGTAAGAGACCCAAATTTTTTTATTATTTTTATAATGTAGAATTTTAAGACATAAGAATGTAATATTGATATATTAATGCCATAAAAAAGTTCTTATTTCATTTATTATTATTATATATATATATATATATATATATATATATATATATATATATATATATATATTTATTTTTTTTGCATTCATGCAGATCTTTCAGTCAGTTCCATCTCTGTCTATCTCAGGCAACGGCCTTCCAGTTTGCTGAATGTTGTTCTATGATCATTAAATTAATTCTGAAACACTACAGAAACCCATTCCTAACTCAGGGCATACTGAATCAGTCTACACTAGGTGGCTTCAATTTAACACAGTGACTTTCCACACATGGACTCCAAGTATCAAATGATATTCCTTTCGCAACATAATTGGGGATCTAATTTTACATGTGATATGATGGTTATTATTTCAAGAACTTTATTATAATAGCATTGTGTACCATTCTTACTGCATGCTCTTTCAATCTAAGTTGACCAAGACAAACAGGTTTTCGCTAAAATCTAAATAAATTTTTAATCTCTTGAAGGATGAACTGGTTTTGATGCATTTTACTTCCATGTACGAAGTAAAGGAAGTATTGTAATCACGAAAATTTTCATATTTCAACGGAAATATCCATTTTGACCATCCCTAAATTAGTTTTGACTAGTTTCGTCGTGACGTCTATGTGTATCTCGCATAACTCAAAAACGGTTAGCCCTAGAAAGTTGAAGTTTTGTATTTAGAATTTTTGTAAATTATAATTGTGAACCTCCCTTTTAGGTCACTGCATGATCACCAGAAGTAATACTTTACTTGAAGGTAAAGCATAAAAAATTATATTAAAATATAATGCAAAACTTCTCACATTTAGTATTTATAAGTTATATATTGATTTAAATAATTTACTATATTTTGGTCAAAAATGGGAAACCGGAAATGGTACTTGACTTAATGTCATAATAAACTTTCATCTAAAATTATATTAAAATATAACGTAAAACATCTCAAATTTGATAAACAAAATTTTTTTATCAATATAAATAATATAATAGATTTTGGTTAAAATTGGTGAGCAGAAAGGGGTACTTTACTTGAAGATCATAATAAACTTACATAAAAAATTATATTGAAATTAAATACAGAGATCATATGATTCAGTAAAAAAAGGTTACAAGCGTGATTTTTTTCCCATTCTGATTAAACATTTTTATTACTTGTTTAAGTGTTAAAATTGAGTGTAAAATATTTGTTTTTCTTCCCATTTGTAAGTTGAACAAGTCTGCAGCAGGAGAGTAAGATATAAGCTAAGTTGATTCTTCTGCTTAAAATGTCGGAACCGTTGATTTTCAATACTTTATCTAGTGACATTGACAGTTCTAATGTTGTCACGGAACAAGAAGAAATCTCTTGGGAACTTGTTACCTACTGAAAGAAAACGACATTTAATAACAGAATGAGACCTCCAGAAACAAGAGCTTCTGTGTGTCAATAGAGGGTTGTCGCTACACCGATTGTTGTTACTACTGCAATCTTCGGAAACTAGTAACCAAATTCAGGATCACTTTTTGAGCAACCGATTTATTTGGCTTACAAGGAAGTCATGTGTTGTCCAAATCAGAAATTTTTGTTTTGTAGAGTTTTGACCCCCCCGATATCTGTGTACCAAATCAAGCATTCTTTTCGCAAGAACTGAAAAACTTGTTTTCTCCAAAAAGTCTTCTCTGAAAAGCTTCTCAAGTTATCGTATAAAGTTTAACTCCCTGCCTAAAAAAACAGGAAAAATAGTTGTGACGAAATGAAAATTTTAATAACTCAAAAATATACGTTTTAAAGTAACTTTTATAATACTTGAAATTCTCTAAAAAAAAAAAATTCTTAATTGGACCAGCAAAGATATTGATACATTAATACACGATTGTTCAAAGTCCCTTTTGTTCAATTTTGATATAATTTTATTCCTTGTGAAGTTCTGCTTCTAATACATGATGTTCTAAGTCCATTAATAGCTAAAAAGCCAATAACATCTACACAAAAACTGTTAAGTGATATCGAAACATATATTTCAAACTTTGCTTTGGAGTTTCCCAAAATTTTGAAAAACAGACTTGGGACTATTGCGCATAAAGATATCGATATAGCATACTGAACTTTGTATTTTATAAAGTATCCTGTATATCTTTCTATGGAAACCGGTTCACCTTTGTTTAGTTTTTTTATAACTCAAAAAATATACATCTCCTGAAATATTCCAGCTGCTCATTTGAAAGATTATTTAATTATATTTAAAAATTTCAAGGCACCCTTGTGACTCACTTGGGCAACCACTGCCTTAGAAATATAATAATTGAGTAACAGGCATTACAAAAACAACTAAACAATATATGCTCATTATCATAATGACTTTCCAATTTTTTGAGGCTAGCCATAAGATTCACAATAATCTTGTTACTTAGAAAGACTGGCCAGTATTTCAAAACATAAATGGAAGAAATTTTAGATAGATGGGACATGATGATCAAAGTGAAGCTCATCATGACATCTTTGGGAATGCAATAGTAGTTAATACGAGACCGAAAGTGAATAATCAGAGCAAATAAACAAAAATAAAAACATACAGCAAATTTGAAAGCTATAGCCCAAGAAGTATGAGAGGAATATTAAGACATCCTAACATTAAATAGATTTGTAAGCGACAGAGGAAAAAAATAATTTTTTTCTGTTATATTAATTATCTACAGAAACTTAAGCTAGTTCAATTGCTTGTGTTTATCAACATAGCATTATTTTAATATAATAATGAATACAAAATTGATTTATGCTTTTAGTGAACTGTACCTTGGTGGCCGCAATCTGCTCGCTGATAATACCATTTATTAGTGCTGATCATGTCATCATCGTAGCCTCGATTTTTATTTCTCTGTTTAATATTGGAATATTTTGCAACATAAACATAGTGGTAGAAATATTTCCAACAAGAATCAGGTATTTATTTATTTTATTTTTTTATATATATATAAATGGGGTGGCTGACCTCTGACTTATAATCCAACACCTGTTCTGTCAATACAGAATGTAACTCTTTTAACAATCAGCCTGTTAATGTTTACTAATCTTTTTTTTCTCCTTGATAAATAAACTGGTGATACAATTATGTAGGATATATGTAGAATGTATTTGCAGTTTTCTCTTGAGTATAACATTTTAGATTTCACTTCAATTTATCCAAATAAAAATGAAATTACAGACATTATTTACATTGTGTTTAATAGAAAAAACAAGAGACCAACAGAAAAGTTCGAATCACCCATGATTTCAAATTAAAAACGTTCGAATTAGTCAAGTTAAATGCTACTTAGGGGAGCTCTTGTCACAGCAAAAAAAGAGCATCTACAAGAAATTAAGACAAGAGGTCGCTGCTGGTAACAGGTGTTATTGAGCTCTTCAAAAGCTGTTGACATACAGACCTACAGATGCCTGACCAACAGAGCTAAAATCATCTTATAAAATTAGAACGGCTGTTTCATATGGGTGTGAGACTTGGATACTTAACAGGGAGAAAAAGAATATTACAGATCCGGGAAAGACAAATACTCAGAATAATAAATGGACATGTCTGTGAGAATGGCAAATGGAGGATTAGAAAGAATGACAAGCATGAAGAAATGTTCCAGGAACCAGATCTGGTGTCATTCCAGTTGAGTTGACTGGGACATATGGAGCAGATGGCTGCAGATATAGGACACCCAAGAAACTTCGGCAAGGTAAGCCTGGACGAGTAAGAATAAGGAGGAGTCCATACTTTAGATGGAAAGATAGCATGATAGTATCAATAAGAGGAATGGGAGTCAGAGGATGTAGGAGGCAAGCCCAGGATGGAGAAGAGTTGAGCAGGATAGTGAAGGAGGTCCAGGCCCTTGTAGGGCTGTAAGACCAGGGAGTAAATAAGTAATATGAACAACTAGAATGCAAGCATACAATTTTGGCTGATGTATGACCATCTGCATTTCGTAAGTACAGTTTCGAAAGGATGATACACAACCTAGCTAAAAATAACAACTTGATGAAATGGAGTAGTTACTACATCATTTTTTTTAATGAAAGGCTCATTAACTTTGCTGATTGAACATTTTAGAGGATTATAGTTGGTATTCTAGAATTTTCGGCCTCCAAAGAAAGAAATAGAGGTAAATGAATGTAAAAATATCAATATATGTACCTACATCATCACTTATATGCAGTGATGAGTGAATATATGACAACTTTTAGAATACTCTCTTGTTGCATTCCGATTACATGTGCACACCATCTTCAACTTTCCTAAAACATTAAAATTTCAATTTATAATTAACTTTTTTTTCAACTCTCCAAATTAAGTTAATTATGATTAATTATTTACTTTAAGTTTAGACAGTACATGTAGACATGGCTGCCCAAGGAAATGCCGGGCCCTGACAGCTTTTAACTTGGGCCTACAAGTACAAATACTTTAGCCAAGTATTGACTTTGGTTATTTCAAGAATTTTAACTATTGATATTAATAACAAACTAATACTTTCAAAAATCAATAAAATAATGGCATTCTTAAAAAATTGTGATAGGCTCTCTCCCGGACATCCAGGTCCCGCTAAGAGACCCTCGAAAGTTGTCAGATATGAGCGGGCCTGAATGTAGAAGTTGGTAAAAATTAAAATTATATTAATTTAATTTGATGCATAAGGTTATTTTATTTGTTTTATTTTTTGTTTAGCAATTACTGGTTTCGATAAAATTAATACTCTAAAATTTTGCATTTATACTTACAAAATTTATCACTAACATAAATTTCTTTTCCAGGGCAACCAGTGTTAGTGTTTTAATGCTGATTGCGAGAATGGGTACATTGTCTTTGAACTTTCTAATGGCTAATATCATCTATACGTATTGCGAGTACTTATTTTATGGGCTGGCATTGTCTTCATTAGGTAGGTCTCGTAAAACAAAATATTATATATTATTTGTACAATTGGCACAACTTTAAAATCTGCGGAAATTTTTCACAGTTGCGTGTTGACACATTCTGGAAAAAAGTAGATGTCAAAAGCGACGTTGGTGATTTCCAATATCATTATGTAGTAATTTTGCAATGATTTTCATACTTAATTTTTTTTTTTAATTATAAAAACAAGGAATGATTTTAGAGGTTTTAAATATAGTCAGGAAAGGCAGTGGTGTATTAGGGAAACAGGAGATAAAGAAGGAAACTAAAATAGCATTATTAAAAACAGTACTCCTGTCTGTCTTTCTGTACAGTGCAGAGAATTGTACTGTCCTCGACAAGAGCAAGGTAACTGCCATAGGAATGAGGTACCTTAGAAAAGTCCTCGGTAAGACAAGAAGGGATTGCTGGAGAAGACTTATGATAGAATAAGAGAAGACGTAAGTGTAAGGCCAGTTAAACGAGTTGTAGAAGAGTGTCAACTGAAATCGTTTGGTCATGTGAACCATATGGGCGATTATCAAAAGATCAAATGATTTATGGAAGTGAGATGGTACATTGAAGCGCCCCAGGCTGATATACCATGACTATATAGAGAGAAAGAAACCCAATTAATGGGATCAGTGGGCTGGGACTGTTACTCGACGCTGATGGCACTAATGAGATAGTAAAAGAAGAAGAACCATTGATTTATTTACAATAAATTTACAAAAGCTTTAACAAAAATAATGATAAATTAAAACTATTTTATTATGGTAATCATTACGGAAATTATTTGATTGCTTAGGCATGTGCCGGTGAAACATCCTAACTGCAAAAAATTTAAAAATAAATCAAATAAAATTAAAAAAATAAAAAGCCTGTTTATAAAATAGCGTACAACTTTAAAATTGGTTCGCATTATCAGTGCCTACAGCCGAATTTATCCGAAGGTTACTGTACTAGCAATCTCTAGCGCCCTTTGCAGTGGTGTAGGCAGGGGGAGGGTTCAGGGGGTCAAGACTCCCTCTCCTCCTCCTGAATTTACAAAATACTGTTACTTATCCTGACAATTGTATGAACCTATTTGAATTTTATTTTATAATATAATATACCATAATATATTATTTAATAATATAATATATAGGCATAGAAAATATAACATAGAGAGAGGGCCCTCTTACATCCACGGTTGGGGTGGGTTTCTTTAAAGTAGATCCTTGGATGGACCCCTCTCCTCCTGAAACAAATCCTGGCTACGCTACTGGCCCTTTGTACTAACTAATTGCTTTGTATTCAATTGTAACATTCATATTCATAGCAATTATTACTGTTTTAATTAGATATTTAAAATTATTAGTGCTGTCAACTTCCGCTCACAACAATCACTAAAGAAATACATATGCCCCAACGGATCCTTTTCAGTTGATGTCAGGACCTTACCCGAAATTAAATTATTACTGCTTTAATTAGATCACAGCTCTCGACTTTCAATCGCTAAAGAGATATACAAACCCCTAAAAGATCCTTTTCAGTTGAGGTCGGGCCCTTACTGTAATTTAAATTATTACTGCTTTATGTATACTTCTCCAGACCAACAGAAGTCGACAGCACTAATAATTTTAAATAATATATAATTAAAGCAGTAATAATTTTAATTATTCCAACAACTGAAAAAAACAGTTGATTATCACAAATGGCACTGGTGCGACGATCTTCGGGTAGCTTCAGCAACAGACACTGATAATGCGATCCAATTGAAAAGTTGTACCAAAATGGCTAACTGCAGTAACAAACCCTAACTCCACTGATTTTACAATAAAATCTTCTAACTCTATTAAATTAGGTCCAACAGATATTTTTATTTAATTATTACCTGGAACCATTACGTATAAAATATAAAAATTTCTCTCTAGAAAGAAAAATATTTTACATTTAGGGTGACCATATAACTAGAACAGTTCTCAGAGGGAGACTAGTTATAAATATAATGAATTTAAGGTGATTCAATGGTAATTAAAAAAAATTTGTTTCAGTTATGGCAGCGCTAATTCTAGTGATACCACGAAAGCCGATAGAAGACAATGTTTCAAACCCTTCAAAGGGAAACTAATGATCAAGTGCATCCAAACATTTATAAGTGAAAACTTATTGTAAATAATAATTTTGAAAAAATTATAGTTTTTAGTTTTGAAAAAGTTTTAGTGATGTTTTCATCAACTTTCATTTTCAAAATTAATTATAACAATAGGAATTAAATAAAAAGAATCAGTCTTTAGAGCTCCATCTTATTAAATTGAGTTTAAAATGGTAAAAAGTCAAACATAATTTAAGAACAAAATCTCTGTAAAATGTGTAAATAAAGATATAAAGAAGTCTACAGCTTTAGTTCATAAAAGTGATATTCCAAAAAAAAAAAAAAAAAAACTTTTGTACTTAAATACTTATAGTTTTACAGTATTAATAAAAATCATTAATAATCATGCTGATTTTATTTCACCTCTTATCATATATATTAATTTATTAACTTATAAATGTTTATGTTTTGTGTTTTAAGAAGAAATTTGACAACACAATTTAAACAGAAAAGCATATGTAGGTAATAAAAATAAAGTTCTAACTAATTTTATTAATCCTATTTCTTTTATATAAATATTCTAAAAATCATGATAGATTTATTTAATTACCTGTTTGTCCTAATCTTTCCATATGCCATTTTTATATTCTTGAAATTATATTGACTAATCTTTATGCAGTCCTCTCCTGCACCTTTATTTAAACTTAAAGATGTTTCTTGAATAGAATGATCTAAAGAGATGCCTCATGAATATGACTGTTCCATTAATCATCTATAATTACACCCAGTCAATCCATAATTGATATCACACAAATCTCAAAATGTGTCTTTCACACACTGATTAAACACAAATATATTCAAGATATACAACACAAATGTGAGATTAAGACTTTTGTAATATATTTTCTACAAAATAAAACAACAATCCAGATATTCAAACTGCATCCCTGTATTTACTTACTCAAGATTTTATGAATACAGATAAATAATATAACAGAGAGTTGGATAAATCCCACAGTAACCCTTCGAGATACGGATACAACACATAAAAGTTTGTTAAAGCTATTCAATTAAAAATAAAAAAAAAATTCAACAATCCGAAATTTTGAAAAGCGCCAACAAACCTTCATCATTCAGGTAGATGACATTCGGAAATTTGTTCATTTACCGAGGACTGGTATACACTGGGACAATCTATGGTCAGAAATATGAGCTTTATTTTTGGGATTAAACAATAAAATACCATTTTTTCTTTTTTTCAAAATCTCACTATTCCGAGATTGCCGGCTTTAATTTATAATTGTTATGGTTTCTGTTTAAGGCGCAAACAACTTGTCGAGGTATTATAGATGTAGTCACCAATGTCGAGGTTTTGTTTGATAAAAGTCATCAAAAGACTTCCATTGTTTTTGCAATTTGTGGAGTAAAAACCTGAAAGTTAAATAATATACGCGTATCGGCGTAATTACCCTGCGAGGATTTGTATGATGCTTAGAATTTATTAAAAGTAAACTATGGCATGGAAGGGTTGCGAGTAGGGGGTTGGGACACCTTGAGCTAGAACCCTTATGAAAAATGAGATGGATCCCTATATGCGTATCCAAAATGGGATAAGAGTAGATAACGGATCGAGGCGAGGCAGATACAGACCGATGTGTCGAAGGGCCAACCAACAAACTATGCATTTTCAGTGGCTATGGATATTAGCCTTATAACATCGCAGAAAGGTAGGGACCACTAGCGGAGGGTGTTTGACTCAAGACTTTGTGAGAGGAAGAGGTACAGCCGAGGGGATTGTCCTCGAATCTGTTTGTAGGAAACTTTAGGATAAGAAAGGTGCTGAGGAGAAATGAGATACCATTTAAGGAATCTTAAAAAACATTTTTAAGGAACCATTTCTTTTGGAATAGTTCTTCTTATTGAACTAGTTCCAATGAACTATATAGTTCATTTATAATTTTAAGCTACCAATAACTGAATAACTTAATAATTTTAAGCTACCGATAAATTAAACTGATGAATAATTGGTGTTGTTTTGGTGCCTAGGATTTTAGAACTGACTTAACTGCGCTTAACATAAATTAATATACATAATTATGCGCTATATCTAACTTTTTTATGTGCATCCCCTTATCTATCAATGTATTTTTCTATTCAGTACATTCAAGCATGGGTGATTTAATCCTCTTTATTAACCATCTGACGTCCATAAGCCCAGAAAAATCCGCTGGAAGAAATAAGCATTGCTATTAACTATCGTGATCTCCAATGTTTCAACTGGAGTTGAGGCTTGTTAGTAAGCTCGCCATACAGGGTATATCGAAGTTGTCCTCGCGTGATATTTATGGTTAGGAAAGAGTTGTTATTAAGTTGATTATGGTGTTGTAGATTACTGTATTTGTGAAGTTGAATGGAAATAACATAAGTTCGACCCATTACGGATACTGCTATCGTAATTATATGAATGAAGCTGATCGAAAAGCCATGACTTCATTTGTTGCTGTTGTCGAAAAATGTCTGGGCAAACGCAAAGCTGAAAACCATCTTGAACTGGTAAAAAATATGCTAAACAGTTTCAGATCCCTTGGGCATGAGCATTAAGGTGCACTATTTACACAGCCAATCAGAAATTATCAAATCAAATCAATATAATCAAAGATCAAACAAAGAACGGCGGAGAGGGGACTAAAATACCGAGGCCCTATTTTATAATAAAGTACAAGTAGAAATCTTCGTATTAACAAGTTACAGATTACTTATCGTCATTAGATATTAATAATTTTATTAATTGTTTTTTTAATTTTCTGTTATTTAATATAACTATTTTAAATTTTATCATGCTTCAACATTTATAGTGTTAGTAATATGCGTAGTAAATCATAGGTCCAATTGTGCTGGTGCTTTTGTACTTTATTGTGAAAGAGGGCTCTGATGAACCAGGGAAGTGATAATAGCTAGATATTATTATAACCTCACAGCATAATACTATTATAACCTCCCTGCAGACAGAGGTAAAGCCTTGGCAGATCTCAAGTTGTAACAACCGCAGAGAATTAATCCTAACCCCGAAGAGAATTGGAAATTCGAGACTAAAGCTACCCATTCACTGTCCAACTTTATAGGACTACGTTGTAGGACTACAATCGCATTCATTCCTCCACTCTCGGCCCTACAAGGGATCCGATAAGCTATTCTAACCTGTACTCATCGCTTATCAATGTTTTAAAAAACAGGAAGATGTCGGCAATTTGTCTTGCTATGACGTAATTGGAAAAAAGGAAAAATAAAGTATGGACGAAAAAAATATATATTAACCGAATAAATTACTGTGATTTGAAAATATTATATGAAATAGATAGAAAGGATTATAAAAATTACTTAAGAATGGATAACAGAATCATCCCTCTAGTATAAGGATAAATGATAAAAAATGTACTTAAGGTTTATATATGGGTTATACGTTTTTATTTACAAGGCTTATACATTTTCATATTAATTTAATTCAATATAACTTAAATTAGTTATACTAGTTGAAAGATCGGATCAAATTAATGATTAAAAGCAGTCTTAAAATAACACAAGGCAAGATAAATTAGTGATGAACATTTAATTAACAAAAATAGGATCCAAAATTATTAGTTTAAAATTGTCATCGTTCAGGTTCAATTGCATTATTTATTTAATATTTTAATTCAGTCACAACAGTGACGTTATAATAAGGCATTTTGGACATGCGAACTTATTTTCATTAGTTTATTACGCTGCATGTTTGGGAAAGACGTGTAAAATCGTGTAATAAAAAAAAAACTGAAGATGAGTTTCAGACCAATTTTTTTTCTTATCGTTTCTAATTATTAGTTTGTAATTAGATAAAAATGATAAACGCATTTAGTAGTAGATACAAGAAATAAACAACCCGAACATTCTAACCATAAAGAAAAGAGTAAAAAAAACCTGGCAGTTGTTGACTAATAGAAAATAAATAGTGAAAACAATTAATAAAGTAATAATGACGTAGTAGTAAACAAGTGGAGTTTGTAGGACGATAACCAAACTCTTGATCCAACGCGGTGGGATGTTGGGAGGAGGGAATGCTTGTAGGACGACTGGAACCTACAAACATCCTACACGCTCAATATAGTCCTGTACCCCCATTCACAGTCAACGATAGTCCAATATCTAGTGTAGTCCTACAAAGTAGTCCTATATATAGGACGTGAATGGCTTAAGAAAGACGCATATGATGTCTCTTCTCAGCAGTCTCGATATTTACAAGCAGATCTAATGATAATTAGGGCAAACAATTGGTATTAGCATCCTTTTCATTAAAATATTTGTAACCTTTTTATTTATTTATTTTTATTCCTTTCTATATTCTATTCTATTCTATATTTTATATTATTTATTAGCTGTTTATTTTTTCATTAATCCTTAATTTTTGTTCACAATACTGATTGAGTTAATCTAATAAATATACCTGACATTGTTGACTACGGTGTTTTGTACCATACAATAAAACTAACAACCAACCACAAAAACAATTATTGAAAGAAATGGTATTTTTTTGTAATGGATATTGTAAACACGGATGAGAAGAACCTGATATTTAAAACAACCATTGACAGGATTCGTCAATATGAAGAAATACTCGATTTTCACTTTGACTGTTTTTTTAGAATCACCCCTATTGTCTTTTTATGCTAGATATTTAACTTATTATAATCAACTCTTTAATATTTAAAAATAAAAGTGGATATATAACTCTGCTTCCTGGGAAATATAGAAAATATCGACTTTAATGATTTAATTGGACTTAAAATGCTTATCCCGCCCTTTATGGTGCTGAAGAGCGGTAAAACCTTAAAAGCTTCGTTGATTTGTTACACAATCTGTTATAATTGTTTATAACTATCTTAAAATAGGCTTAGATTAGCAGGTAAATATAAAAAAACTATTGCAATATATATCTGCCTCTATTTCAGTTTTCTCTAAACAATATAGTTGACATTTTTTTATATTAATCTTACTTTAAAGTCTAGAGTTACACATCTGTAATATGCTTGTGCCCAGTTGCATTGTCATGATTTTCAGTCGTGATATTTTTGATGACCAGTTGCATTGATTATATTTGAAAGTTTGAGAAAGTTAGGTAATAAATATTTGTTGAGAAAAAGTGTAATTAAGGGTGGCTATTGAAATAGTCCTCTACACAAAGCATGTCTTGGCTTCATTCCTTCTAAGAATCTTGTTAAGGTACACTCTAATGCTACATAGCATAGGATAGATAGCACAAATATTACTGTCATTGAACTTGTCAAGATATAGAATACCCAGTGACTAAAATGGATAAAAAAGAAATTGATAATAATATTCTAATATAAAGTACTGTATAACCTCTTTATAAGTTTTGTCTTTACGTTTCATTCCAGAACCGGAGGCTTGACATTTGATTGAAAGAATTAGCTGGAGAAGATCTGGACCAAGAAATGTGCTGCTGCTCAAATTGGATTAGCAGGTAATAAAATCAGTCATTTTTTAAATTACAAAAACAGATGATTAGCTTAATTATAACTATATATATATATATATATATATATATATATATATATATATTGATGAATTATCGAAAATATTCTTTTCAATTTGTTTAGCATATCCCCTTCACTTAGTATTGTGAATCAGAAGTTTGTATCCTGTTCTTCTTCAGTGTGATCTTAAAATTATACATTTTCATTTTTTATTTTTTTTTATTTATGCTTACATTTTTATTATTATTTTCAAGAAAATTTAAGATATGGTTTACACATATTAGTTTTTGGTTTTTTCCATAATCATTTCATCTTTACTTTTTAAAATGATATTAAATAACAATAGTTCTAAGGAATTCTCAATCTGACTTTTACTTACCGAATGATTGTGTCTGTAATAAAGCCAATAGATATCTGTGTACTATATATCCATATTTTAACAGGAATTCTAAATTATGTTCATCAAATAAGTTATATAAAGCCTGTTTATGACTAGTCTTAACTAATGCTTGCCCAATATTTAGCTACATGTGCCAAACAAATTATAAAAAATTACTAATTTATCAAAATAAATGCCTAAGAATAACTAGGAATCATCCTTACTATATTAAAGTTAAAATTATGCATACGGAATTGGAAATATCATTCATTATAGAATATTTTACCCAACTATGGAAACAATTTTTTTTGAAATGTAAGTTTAACAAAAATCCACTTATAAAAAATATTGGGAACTACACAAAAAATAGTACAAAACGTTATGCACATAAAAGAACAAAACATTAATTATTTTCAGATAATGTTTTTTTTTTTGTTTTTAGAAATGAGAAAGTTTTTTATTTGAATTTTTGTTCTCATTTTTTATTAAGAACACTTATTTGTCATATGTGTAAAGTCGTGCATGTATGAGACTGACCTATTGTGGTACAACACAAAACTTATGTTCATCATAATGAAATTATTAAATAAATAAAAACTCCATTAAAAAAAAAAAATTCAAAATTAATTATCCTTAACAATAGTTTGGCAATTATAAGTTATGAGATTACTGGAGTTCCTGATGCTAGATTTTTAATTTCCTTTCGAAGCATTAAGATTGTCTTTCTTTCGTATTATCAGTATTAGCCGTGCAATGACTAAAATAAGCGTTATTAATCTATGTATGTTAAACAAGTGAAATGGGAAGAAGAAAAGTTCTAATTATGTAATTGCGAAATAAACTCTTCCATTATATCACAAATAATCCTTTGTTCGTTGCTCTCACATTACTCCAACAATATTTGGTTTCTTTCCCATTCTCAAGGTGATCTTCCACAATTATTATACAAAAATTCCATCATTAAAAATATTTACTTAACTAAATTGCATATAAATCACTACATAGAATATAAATCATACAATTAAAAGTATTAGAGTATGGCTACTACACCACTTTATTTTTATTATTTTAAATTGATTCGGCTGTAAAAGCCATCCTCAGCTACATTAATTTGGGGAGATTAAATGTGTTTCATTTAATGGATTTAAGTCTCAATAAATCCATTTTTATTTTTAAAATATAATTCATGTTTGTTTATTGAATTAAACAATTACAATATTTATCTACCTCTATTTGGATTTTCTTTTAAGAATATTAAGAATACAGTTGACATTTTTTTATATTAATGTTACTTTAAAATCTTGAGTTACCCATTTGTAGTATGCTTGTGTCCAGTTGCATTGTCATGATTTGCAGTCATGATATTTGTTATGATCAGTTGCATTGATTATATTTCAAAGTTTGAGGAAGTTGGATGATCAAAAGATATATTTGTTGAGGAAAAGTGTAATTAAGGATGATTGGGGAAATAGTCCTCTATGCAAGGTTTGTCTTGGCTTTATTCCTTCAAAGAATCTTAGAATCAAAGACAAATTTAAGATTTGGTTTACACGTATTAGTTTTTGTTGTTTCCATAATCATTTCTTTATCTTTACTTTTGAAAATGATATTAAATAACAATAGTTCTAAAGAATTCTCAAGCTTACTTTTACTTACCACACTGATTGTGTGTGTAATAAAGCCAACAGAGCTTTGTGTACTATATATTTATATTTTAACAGGAATTCTTAATTGCATAGATCATATAGGCTATTATTACATAAAGCATGTTTACGACCAATCTTAACTTGTTAATGTTAACAAGCTGTGATAAATCTTCATTATTAAAATAATTTTAATTGCAATTTTGTTTATTCTGTAGTATTCTGCATTCGAACCATTGTGAAGTTTATCCATAATATGCTTTTTCTTTGTAATTTTCACAATTTATTTTATAATTGAAATTCTTTAATTTTTCTTTAGGTATACTGTCCTTAGTTCTTGAGTGTATGTTATGTAATTTGCTAATAGGCTTTTTTCAAATTTTATTTTGTTTAAGCCATCATATTGTTTGAATGTCTTTTCAATTTTTCTTGTTGTCTTTATTGTAAGTTACTGAAAAATATTTCTTAGCACATAATTTATGGTTATTTTTACTATTTAGAGTATTTAATTTGGCTTTATCTATTATTTGCTATTTTACTAATTAACTATCATGGCACCAACAACTAAAACTGCCAGCATAATGACAATTTAAATTTGTAGTGTGTCTTATTATTGACAGTATTTTTATGTTTTTAGTCATATGCATTGCTTCCATTGTTCTTCTATTTTTATTTTTCTAATATTTTGAAATCAAAACTATGGTTATTTTCAATACTGTGTTGTGCTAATGCTATCACATTATTGTTCTTATTATTTTTACAATTAATTATGTATTTTTTAATTCTGGTTTGCAGTTTTTTTGATGTTTCACCTATATACATTAAGTTGCATTGATCGCAATCCAACCTATATACTACCCCTAGTCTGTCCATACCATTCATCTGTCTTTCATATTGCTTTATATTGTTATTAATAGATTTTTTTTAGTGAACTTAATTCTATGAAGGCTTTTATTGAATTGGGTAATTATTTCCTCATAATTACTATTATCTATTATCAGTTATAAATTAGTTAATTAAAATTGGTTTCTCACTTATTTCCTCTAATTTTTTTGTCATTGTATATATGATTTATATACTTAGATTTATAGACAAAACTTCCCCCATTGACAATCCGTGCAGAAATCTCATATGATTAAAAAAAAAAAATTTAGGAGATATAAATATACCATAAATATATACAGAATATATACAAAAATAGACAGTTTAGATGTGAAATCTTTATTTCAAACTATGGGACGATAATTGGGAATAAATTAAAAACCATACTAATATTAAGGATAAAAATTCATAATAATAAATACTGGTTTCCTATCTATTTTGGCTAATTTTTTTTTTTGTCATTAAATTATTCAGATACATCCCACTTAGATTTACAGATAGCAATCCCCTTATTGGCAGTCCGTGCAGTTGTTTGAAATATTCATTGTTATATTTGAAATAATTGTGTTTAAAACACAGATTTATGCCTGCAACAATTGTATTGTTATCCTTAATATTAGTATGGTTTTTCACTTATTTTCATCCAAAAGAGTTGTCTACAACTTTATGTCGGTATATTTGTAAATAAAGATTTCACATCTAAAGTGATTATTTTTGTATCCTTATTTGGTATATTTATATTTCCTATTTTTTTTTTTAAATCATGTGAGCTTTCTGCATAGACTGCCAATGTGGGAAGTGTCGTCTATAAGTCTAAGTGGGAAATAAATGAATAATTTAATGACAAAAAAATAGATAAGAAGCCAGTATTAATTAAGAAATATATAGATCGTCTATTACTGAAAACAGATACTAGTGATTATAAGGAAATAATTACCCAATTCAATAAACACGATCGTAGGATTAAGTTCACTATAAAAAAAACTGTTAATAACAAAATCAAATTTATGGATATGGTTATAATTTTGAAAATAATAAGATAACAACTAAATGGACGAAGAAGGAAATATCTCTTGGTTAATATTTTTTAGACGGTTGATGTGAGATGCTTTGTTTCTAGCATTTATGTGATTTATCTTTTTCTGTCCTGAATTGGCAAAACGTTGATTGGTTAGTTATTTGCTGTTATTTCAGAGGCTGATGGCTTTTCCAATTATATCATCAGTAATGTTTCTCTTTTTTTTTTCTTTCTTTTTTTTTTAGTTTTTGCTTTCATTAATTATTCCTTTCCCTTTCTGTAAATATATACCATTTTCGACACCCTTCATTGTTTGTGACAAACAATCACTACGACTAATTGGCCTTTGAATTGGCTAATTGAAAACCTGCTTATGTATTCACCTAACAACAAAATTAAAATCTTAAATTTGCTAGTTCACTTTCAAAATCTAAACAATTAAAACAAAAATAATTTTATTAATTACATAATAAAACTTATACATCAACAAGGTATAAAACTGTCAGTATTAAAATCTGTAGAAATCAATATTTTCTTTCAGTTTTCTTTGTCATGTCGGTTTGTATCTCTCCCAAGCTCCGACAAGCAGTTTCAGGTAAGAAATAATACATACACACTGTTCCCAAAAGAGATACCAATGCGAAAATCCAATAGTTTAGGTAAATTCCTGCAGTATCCTGAAAAAAAGTTTAATATTATAAGATATTTATTGATTTAAAAAAAATATAATAATGAAGGATTTGTTATAATTTCATTGTCATTATTATAAATATTAGATAGAATATTGGAAAGAATGAAAAAGAAAAAGCAAGGAACCAAAAAAGTGAAATTGTTAACTGGTCCCTAATAGACCTCAACGGAGGGGGGGGAGAGGGGAGCAAAAAACAATTACACGGTCTGTTTGTTGGCAACAAGGATTTTTTTCAAGACCTTCAAATACTTTATAAAAAACCGAGTTATTATAAAAATTAGTAAGTAAATGAAATAAAATAAACTGAGATCAACCTCCTTTTCTAAACTCACATCAAAACTGGTGATACAAAACTGAATGATTTCTAGAAAATTATTTTCTTTCAAACTTAAGAAATTTATAAAAATGGTATTAAAAACTTGCTAAATTGGTTTAATATATAGCATTTCCAAGTCAATTGTAACCTTTCCAAATCAATTGTAACCTTTCCAAATCAATCTTAACCTTTCCAAATCAATCGTAACCATTCCAAATCAATCGTAACCATTCCAAATCAATCGTAACCTTTCCAAATCAATCATCACCTTTTCCATTTTAATTGTAACTTCTTCCATTTCAATTGTAACCTTTTTTATATCAATTGTAACCCTTTCCAAATGGATTGTCACTTTTTCCAATTAGATTGTAACCTTTTCCATTTCAATTGCAACCCAACTGGATTTAATTCTATTTTATTATTGATAAATGATTATTTTAATTACAATACTGACTTTTGAAATAATGTTGGCATATTCTTCCAACATTTTTTTTCGATTATTAGATAATTAAGTGCTAATTTCGAATAGTTTAAATTTTTGAAAAAAAATTGTTTATTTATTTTTAAATATTTATTATTTTTTATGTATTTGGAGAGGGATGGGGATGGATTTAATCGATTTGGTGATCTTCATTAGGCTTACTACCGAAATTTTGTTCGGTCACGAACATTTTTACTTAATCATTAGCTTTTAAAATTCTTCAGCACAGACATCGTTTACTAGATTTTCAAGGACGCTATTTCCGAATTTACTTTCGGATTTTGGGCCGCGCATGCGAATTTCTATTTCCCTTTACTGTTAAAGTTTTCTATGATAAAGGGATCGTTTATTGAATTTTCAAGGGTTCTGATTCAATTTTTTTAATTGTATTTTTGATCGCGCAAGCACATCTTGCATTTTACTGAAGTTTTCTATAATGTAGGGATCGTTTATTTGGTTTCCGAGGGTTCTGATTCCATTTTTTAAATTAGATTTTCTACATCTCATGCACATTTCCCATATCCTTAACGGTTTAAGTTTTTTTGACATAGGACTGGTTTATTAGTTTTTCGAAGGTTTTTAACTCAAATGGAAACAACACAAACAAAAAAAAAACAACTAAATACAAATAACACTTTTCAAAGCAAATCGCACTTATTACACAAAAAAATTAACTTGTAACCTTAAAAGTTGAACATTAAATCACATGTGATATGTGTGTAGGTTATACAACCAATATATGTGTGAGTAACTTTCTGTAAATACCAAAAAATGGAATTAGAACCCCTGAATACCTAATAAAGGATCCCTTTATAATAGAAAACTTCAACAGCAACTGAAAATAGAAATACGCATGCGCGATTCAAAATTCTATTAAAGAAATCGAATCAGAAACCTTAAAATCCTAATAAAAAATCCCTAAATAATAGAAACTTTGACAATAACCGTAATGCAAGATGCGCATGCGTCATCATAAATCCTATTCTAAAAATGGAATCAGAACCCTCTAAAACCTAATAATGGATCCCTTTATAATAGAAAACTTCAACAGTGATGGAAAATAAAAATGCGCATGCACAATCGAAAATCCGATAGCAAATTCGGAAATAGGGCCCTTAAAAACCTAGTAAATGATGCCTAGACAGATGAATTTTGAAAACTAATAATTTAGTAGAAGTGCTCGTGGCCAAAAAATTGAGAAATTTTAGAAATGTCGTTTTTTATAAAGTATTTGAAGGTCTTGAAAAGAAACCGTGTTGCTAACAAGCAAGAATGGGTGAAAAAACAGCTATGAAAAGAGGTAATCGGTCGCTCATGTTAGTAGTTTCTGATTTGGAGGTTTTGTTTGGTCATTTAAAAAAAAATATTTAAAGCAATATTTATCTGAGTAAGAATAATTCAAATTTTTTAATATCAATTATCCTGAAACCGAATAACTTTTTTTGATTTATAAATTTACTAATAAGCTTATAAGTATATAATTATTTATAAGCTGTATACTGCGGTTTCACCCGCATTAAATTTATAATAAATTCAGAATTTATTATAGGATTTTCGTTCGCGCATGAGCATTTCGATTTACTCTTAATATTGCTTAATGCAACTATATCCCGTAATAAAATGCTAGAAAAAAAATTTCTAACCAAGATCTTATGACATATAAATTAATAATAATGAAACTTAATATAGAAAAATTCGGAAAAGTTAAAATAACTTAATACGCGAGCACGCAATCTTTTTTTTTTATTTTTTTATTATTTATTAATGAAATTTACAACTGTATTACATAATACAACAAGTAAATGTGAGGTTAGAGTACAAGACATGAGAATTACTTGTGAAGGAATCACCCATTGGTAGCACTTCAATGTCTATTTTAAGTTAGAAGGTCCCCATCTTCTTTTCAGACGCCTCAGAATATTATCAGGAATACATGGGGATGAAAGGCTACGAACAAGAGGATTGGTATGGGCAAGGAGTTTGGAATTAAAGGAGGTATATCTATTTCGGGCTAAATCTGCAACAAATGGGATATTGAGGTCTTTGTGTATAATTTTATTTGTGACAAAATAAGGAGAAGTCGCTAATAACAAATCTAAATGTTGATGTGACGTTAAATAAAGATCATATAAAAAAAAATAAGGAGCATTAAGGATTTTTCGAAGGATTTTGGATTGTAAGGATTGGATGCGGAAGGAATTTGATGGTTTAGTGGTGCCCCAAAGCTCTATCCCGTATGTCCAAATAGGCCTGATAATGGTGATGTAAATGAGCTTTTTGTAGAAAATCGGTAATTTGGATTGTTTGTCAAGTAAGTGTTGTAGCAGTCGAAATCTACGAGCAGTTTCTTGTCGTTTCAGTCTTGTGTGAGGGTTTCATGTAAGGCGTTTATCAAGATGGAGTCCTAGATAGCGGATCTGTTCGACAGGGATAAATGGTATATTATTAAAGGATACTGTAGGACAGGATGTAGTGGGTTTACGACATAGGGTAAAGGTGATTTGATTGGATTTGTTGGGATTTATTTTAATTCTCCAGTTTTTACACCATTCTTCAATGGCTGTGATGTGTGACTGTAGGGTTTGAGATGCGGCAAATGGGTCATTGGTCACAGATAACACACATGTGTCATCAGCGTACGTAGTGAGGATGGTGCTAGGATGGGTTGTGATATCAGCTGTATACACCGTGCAAAGGATGAGGCCAAGGATACTACCTTGAGGTACACCGGCGGACTGAGAGAATAGTGATGAGTAGGCAAGATTATGATTTACTTTGAAGGTTCTATCGGTGAGGTAGGAACGGATTAATAGGAAATATGTTGGGGGATGGAATTGACGGAGTTTGTAAAGCAGTCCCGGGTGCCGCCAGACTCGGTCAAAAGCTTGTTCTACATCAAGAAAGGCTCCCGTGCAGTACATTCCGCGCTCCAATGTGGAGGACATCACATCCACCACACGATGACACTGTTGAATAGTAGAATGGGATGTTCGAAATCCAAATTGATGGTCAGGAATCACTTGATTTAAATCTAGGATTGGGTACAGTCGTTTTAATATGAGTTTTTCTAGGATTTTGCCCATAGTGGGGAAGAGGGAAATAGGACGATAGGAGGATGGACATTCAGGTGGTTTTTTTGGTTTCGGTATCATTTTTATAATAGACAGTTTCCAAGGGTCAGGGAAATAGGTGGATCTGAGTGAAGCATTGTATATATAGGTTAGGAATAGGACAGCCTTTCGAAGGAGCTGTTTTAGGATATGTGGTGTGATGAGATCATTGCCAGGAGCTTTTTTGGAAGGTAATTTCTGAATGATGTTGATTATTTCGGAAGGATGGAAACACTTTAGGAGGAAGGGACATCTGAAGTGGAACAGTTAGTTCTGCTTCAACATGTTCAAGATGGGTTGGGTTAAGGATTTCAGGATGAGGATTAAAAGTTTTGAATAGGTGTTCACCGAATATTTGGGATTTTTCCTCATCTGATCTTGACCAGGTCTGAGATTCAGTGAGGAGCGGATGGTTAAAGGTTTTGAATTTTAGTAGCTTTGCTGTAGTTATCCATAATGATTTATCGTTAGTAGTTGGGCTCTCTGAAAAGTTCTGGAAATTTTGAATTTTCTGATTTCTATTTTTAATTTGTTGGTCAGTTTTGTCTGATGGGTATCTTGTTCTCTGCCACCTCGCTCTTGCTCGGCGCTTTTCAGTTAATAAAATGCGGAGATGATGTGGTAAATTGGTTTCTCGGGTATTCCTAATTTTGTGGCGTGTTGTGTTGTAGTAAATAGTGGTTCCTATTGCTCTTGTGAATTCCTCAATAGCGTAATCGATCTGTTGTTTAGTTTTTAACGGAATTTTTAAGTCTAGTTTGTTTTCTAGATAGTACCGAAAATTGTCCCAGTTTACGTGTCCTGTAATCAGTGAAGGAGGAGAGGGTTTAGGAACAGGGTTTGAATGCAAGAGAAGCAGAACCGGACTGTGATCTGAGGATAGGTCATCTATGGATTTTATTGTGGATTGGAAGGAGGGTATCTGGGATGTAACGAATATATCTAGGATATCAGAACGTTTTTTAAGGGATGTAGGCCAATAAGTAGGGTTCATGGGAGAGAGGATGGAATAACTATTGGAGGTCCTGATACAAGAAAGAATCCTGCCTCGAGTATTGGAAGTTCGACATCCCCAACGTTGGTCTTTGGCGTTGTAATCCCCTCCAGCAACGAAGCGCGGACCAAGGGATCGGAATAAGGCGTCAAGGTGGTTATAGGAAAGGGAATTACCAGGAGGATAGTATACAGCTGAGAATGTAATGCTCAATGGGTGGGAGGATAAGGTTATAGAAGTTGATTGAATGATGTCGGTTGGAGTGGAGGGAATTAGGGAGTGAGGTAGGGATTTGTGTATAAGGATGCAAGAGCCTGCGTGGGATGTGTTGTCTGGGTGATCTGATCTGTATGTAATGTAGTCACGTATCTAAAAAAAAGAACGTGTCGTGAAATGGGTTTCAGTAACTAGAGCAATGTCAATGAAATTTTCGTGGAGAAATATATCAAGTTCGTCTCTGTGATTCTGTAGGCCATTTGCATTCCACAAAAGGATAGTTAGGGTATTTTTGTTCATCGTGAGATATTGAGCGGGATTTCAGTTAGGACTCTGGTAAGTATTGTGATAAGAGGTCTTATTGTATCTTGAAGATCACGAAGGAATGATGAGTAGAACGCAGAGTCGTGAGGTGGAGGATTAATCTGCCTTGGTGGAGGTTGAACCCTCCTTTGGGATCGTTGTATGGGATCCACATTTAATTGAGCTTCTTGTGAAGGGCGACTGGGATAGATCAGGATGTTTGTGATGGTAGGGTGGTGGAATCTGTAGCGGTAACTTCACTCTTAGGGATGCGTTTTTTGATGAAATTTCATTTGTAGGTATTTTAGGCTGAGAATGTAAGGTCTGAGGTTGAGTATACGAGGTCTGTGGCTGAGAAAGGGAGGTCTGGGGTTGAGAGTGGGAGGTCTGGGGCTGAGGATGGGAGGTCGGAGGATAAGGATGAGAGGTCTGAGGTTGAGAATGAGAGGTCTGAGGCTGGGGTAGGGAGGAGGATTGAGGCGCCTGTGGACGAGGTAGATGTTTTGTTGTGACGTTAGAATATGTTCTTATCCCGCTCTTGGTACTCGTCGGTCTTCGCTCTTCATTGTTTACTGGAATTCCCAGGTTCACAGGATCATTCCTCGTTGAAAGGCCAGGCATTTGGTCTTCAAGAATTGCATTCCTTTGCAAATTTCTTGCAACAAGAATTTTTTGTCTTTGCATGTTTTTATAAACACTGCACCTTTGTAGTTTGCTGGGTGGCTTTCACCACATAGAGCACATTTTGCTGGGGTATCCCGAGGTTTCTGGCAAGTGTCAGAGGCATGAGAGCCTGCACATTTAACACACCTGGCCTGATGATGACAGTAGGATTTGGTATGACCTAAACTTTGGCATTTAGTACACTGAGCAATTTCTGCTCTCTGCCTCGGCTCTTCGAAACGTATACACGAGTATACTAGCCTATTAATTAGAAATATTTCAGTATTGTTTGGTCCTGGCTCAAGGTCGACAAAAAACAATGGGAGCGGATATCTTTCAGTAGGGTGGAACACGTTGGAGATGCTTCTCACATTGTGCCCTAACTCTTCTATATCCTTCTTTATAGCGGTAGTGGGGGTGGTGGTGTGAAGACCCCTCAAGACGACCAGACGACGAGATCAGGTAAACGACGTCTAGACCACTGAGCTACCAGAGATGTGATAACAGATTGTTCAAGGCGATGATAGCCAGAGACCAGTAGCGAGCAGGAATAGGCAGCTCTGCCACGTGTATCACTTCCGGTCTGCCAATGTTAACCAAAATTTATCATGTTATTTATATTAATATGTAAGTCTTATATACCTAATTTGAGAAGTTTTTCATTATATTTTTATATAATTTTGGATGAAAATCAATATACTTGAAGGTCAAGTAAGGTATTACTTCCGGTAATGATGTGACCAAAAAAAAAGCGTACGTACGTACAGACGTCATGACGAAACTAGTCAAAATGGATTCAGTGATGGTAAAAATGGATATTCCCGTTGAAATTTGAAAACTGAAAATTTTAGCGATTACAATACTTGCTTTACTTCGTACAAGGAAGTAAAAAGGGAGAAAGAAATATAAAATAAATTAAATTCTACAAGGACGGCGAGTTTGACAAACAAAGAACAATATCTCGTGGTTTGGTGTTCGAGTATAGATAGTAATATTGGTTGTGTTCTAGAGATGAGATGTCGAATGCAAAATATCGATATTGATATTGGTTAACAATATCGCTATCTTGATAATATCAGCATAAAAATATCGATATTTCAAAACATCTTTAATATTTAAAAAAAACTAAACGAATTGGAGGAAGATTAGGAGATAACATATTTCTTGGTATTTAAATCCTGCAGAGAATGAAGTTAATAAAAACAATATCTTAATTATGTTGTCACAGAAATATCGATATTTCAAAACATCGTTAATTCTTTTATCAAATTAAAAAAAGAAAAATAAACCCAAACGAATCGGAAGGAGTTTAAGAGATAACGTTATTATTTTTTAAATTCTGCTGTAAATGAACATATTAAAAATAATATAATGATATCGGCAGAGCAATATCGATATTATAACAATAATATCTTAATGATATCGGCAGAGAAATATCGATATTTCGATATATCGTCAATTTTTTTTATCAAATTAAAAAAAATAAACGAATCGGAAGGAGGATAGGGAATAATCTTTTTCTTAATATTTAAATTCTGGTGTAAATGAACTTAATTAATACAACATCTTAATGATATCGATAGTGAAATAACGACATTATAAAAAAAAAAAAGTATCTTAATTATATCGGCACACAAATATCGATATTATAAAAACAATATCTTAATTATATTGTCCTAGAAATACCGATATTATAAAACCAATTTCTTTATTATTTCAGCACAGAAATATCGATATTATAAAAACAATATCTTAATGATACCGGCCGAGAAATATTGATATTATAAAAATCGTATCTTAATTTTCTCGTTCCAGAAATATCAGTACAGAAATATCTATATTATAAAAACAATATCGGCAACTAAAGATATTGATATGTGTGTGCCCTTTTAAAAGATCCCTTAAAAGATTAAAAAAATGAAGACCCGAAATTTCGATATATCGAACTACCATTTCGATATATTTAAAAACCATCGATACGACATATATCGATAATTTTTTTTCTCGATATTCACATCCCTATCTTTTGAGTTAAGAAATTGAGATTTTATTTACATTAAGATGTGTGTGGATAGAAAAATAGAATAGTTGTGTCAAAATTCGCAGCAGGTAAGTGAAAAGTTCAAATCCAAAAATTTAGGGAAAATTACAATGTTTTAAAATAAAGTTGGGAAAATTAAAGTATTTAATATAGTTAGAAAAATTAAAATATCTAATATAGTTGGAAAAATTAAAATATTTTTTATATCCATAAGCCCCCTTTATAAAAAGACCCAACATATCGAAATATCGAAATTTCTTTCGATATGCTGAACTACTATTTCGATATATGAAAAAAAAAATATAGAAACGATATATTTTTTCGATATTCACATACTTACGTAGTTCTGTTTTCTCCAGGTACTCACAGATTATTGAAACTGTTCAAGGGCTCTGACTTTCCCGCTTCTCATCAATATTCCATGTATTTAAATTAATAATATGCATCTCTATTATCGATTATAATAAAAAACACCAAGAAGCCACTTGCTGTCGTAAGGTACAAAAGTCATTCTGTATAAATTATTGATTAGGCCTGTACTGATGGCGACCAGTATAGGTTGCGGCACTGTGCAGAGTTGTACCATATGTTCCGGGAATCAGCACTTCCTCCCGCGATTCCTAATAGGCTTTCTGGACCTAATAGCTTCAACGGGTATGAACTCAGGGATTGTTGAAAACCGTGGCTTTTCGTAGCGGGACCCTCCCCACCTCCCCAATCTAGCAAGCTTACCTAAATAACTTTCTGATCTATTTTATTATACGGGAAGAAGGAGTCGACTATTAAAATAGACAATTTCGGCGATTATTCTGATATCCGCTATTCTAATATATTCGCTAACATAGTCCGTTCCGATTTAATAAGAAGACAGGATCTAGCCAAGCCTTTAAAAACCGACTATTTTTGTTATAAGGACCTCTCGAAGGACCTCTATCCTCGTTAAAAAAATCTGGTGCGGTGCGCGCATCACACAACATTCCCTTACCGCCCTATAATAATTATCTTTTTAATATAATTCTAAAGGGTTCACATAAACAATACTTGAAATAAACTCAGCAGCATTCAATTCTTCTCCCACTTAAGTGCAATAAAATAGTATTGAAAACAATTTTAGTACAACAATTCTGTACACTATCTATATATTTTAACTTTGTCAACTTGCAAATATATTTTAAAAGTTGCTGGTTAAGTTTCTATGGAAACATTTTCTCTCCATTAAATAATGTGAAAGTAGAAATTATTAAGTTAATTTCCGTTTTTGTATTCTTAAATTACTTTATTACAGAGCGTATTGTTTACAACAGATTGGCGGATTGGTGGGAGGAGGTTCGGTGGCATCTATCTCCTTTCGGATGCGCTCGGTTATCCATCTATTTTATGCTCCTCATAAAATACACCGTATCGTTGCTAATACTTCTCCCATTTTGATGATTCTTTTATTTTTTTTTAGATGATTTAATTACCTTTTATAAAAGTCTATACATGGTTTACCATAAATTGCACGCTCTTGAAGTTATGCGTAAATATTCTTTTCATCAAAACTCTTTTCCCTGCAATTCCTCGGTGATTTACTTCATAAATGAAAAGTTAAAGACCTTTATGGAGAATAATTTAGGAAAGTTTCATCAAAATCGTTAGAGCCGTTTTCGAGAAAATTGTAAAAAAGTGTAATATCCATAATATAATAGGTATTTCCGGTTAGTCCGATGGGCTGTATCTTTGCTAATACTGGTCCGATTTTGATGATTCTTTTATTGTTTTTTAGATAGTTTAATTATCTTTCATACAAGTGCATACATGATTTACCATAAATTGCACGCTTTTGAAGTTATGCGTAAATAAAATATTCTTTTCATCATAACTTTTTTCCCTGCAATTCCTCTATGATTTACTACATAAATGAAAAGTTAAAGGTCTTTATGAAGAATAATTTAGGAAAGTTTAATCAAAATCGTTAGAGCCGTTTTCGAGAAAATTGTAAAAATGTGTAAAATCGATTATATAAAGTGGCACTTCCGGTTAGTCGATTTTGACGAAAATGTTGCTGTAACATCACATGCATGTGCTAACCTTAAATATGTAATTTCAGTGTCGTATAGCTTTCCGTTTTTGAGCTAGACTGATCACATACACACAGACACACAGACCATTTTTCGAGACTTGGTCATTTGGACTCAGGGGACCTTAAAACGTGTATTTCCGTTGAAAACTCGAATTCGAAAATTTTCACGATCGCAATACTTCCCCTTGCTATATACTTCGTATATAGGTAAGGGAAAGTAATAGTATTATTTGTAGAGCGTTACAATATATGTATACATTTTACCCTCCTCACGACATTCCTAATAGGCTTTCTGGGCCTAATAGCTTCAACGGGTATGAACTGTTAAAAAATTGCTTTTCGTAGCGGGACCCTACCTCCCTCCCTAATCTAGTAAGCTTACCTAAATAATTTTAATGTTACCAGAATGGATGGTGACTCACCAAATAAGAAAATACTATTGGGGGTATGTGGGCAGAAAGAGAATGCCACGATTGAGATCGGCTGACGAGGTGGAAGCCGATGCCCAGAAACTTGTGGACTCAAGAGCTTGGCAGACCCTTGCGCAAGAAAGAGAGGAATGGAGGCAAAATGTTGATGCGGCGAAGATCCGTACCGGGTTGTAGTGCCTCTGATGATGATGATAATCGATTAAATTAATGCTATTTAATAATTACTTTTGATCAAAATATATTCTCTATTCTTATCCAGCATTCTCAGTACATAGCAAAATAAACCTTAAATTTTATACCCACCTTTGCTACTAGTTTCTTTTCGTACAGTATCTTGGATGGATCTCAGCTCCTCTTCTACTTCAGCGTCTCCTCTGAGCCACGAAAGAGCCTTTCTAGCCTTTTCGTTTTGCCCTTTCATTACGAGGTAGTACGGGGATTCCGGCATGCAGGTGAATGAAATCGTGAAAATTAAAGGTATTGCAGTGCTGGCCAAAGCATAGGTTTTGTAGCTGACGTAAGGGCCCACGCTGTAGGAGAAGAGACATCCCACATAGAACATGGTCGTCGCAATGCACGAATTGAATCCACGAATCTTAGGATCCGACACTTCAGCAATATAGATAGGGGTACAAGTGTATGTGATCCCATTGCAGATTCCATGAATTTGTCTTAGGACGAATAAGACAGTTAGTGAACGAGTGTATGCCTGCAGTAGGTATGCCGCTCCACAAAGAGGACCACAGATCAATATAGTATACTTTCGGCCAACTCTAGAACACAAAACAATTATTATAAAAAGTAATTTATTAGGCAGTGAAAAACCTAAATAAAATATTTAGTTTAAAAACCCTTCGCTAGGTCCTTATAACAAAAAATAGTCAGTTTTAACATTGATACAGACTTCGATGGATCCTGCCTTGTTATTAAATCGAAACGGACTATATATATATATATATATATATATATATATATATATATATATATATATATATATATATATATATATATATATATATATGGAGTAGAGGGACATTACAATAAACGCTAAAATAGGATATTTAATAAATCGAATGCTTCTTCCCGTATAAGAAAATAGATCAGAAAATTATTTAGTTAAAGAACGATTAGTCAACCTGGGGTGCCCGGAACAACTACATTCGGTCATCCAATCTTTTCTAAGTGTTCGCTATTTGGCAGTGAATAATATGATATTTACAACAATCTGTCCATGTCTAATTTTATACGAATAAGTAGGCTGAAATGGTATGGTCATGTGAACCGAACGACTTCACTCAGGCAGGTGAAGAAGGTATACAAAGGAAAGATCTTCGCCACTAGAGCAAAGAGCCAACCAAGAGCGCGATGGAAGGAGAAGGTGGAAGAGGAAATGCGACAGGCGAGCATCCGTTTGGTGGAGGACAGACCCGTGTGGCAGATGTTCAAGCAGGCCAAGGACCGCCAGGAGAAGATGTTGTAGTCGGATATCTTTGAAACCCAAAGGAAAATGAAGACTTTTTTACTCTGTACATTAATGTACTTTTTGTATGTTTGCATGCACAGATGCGAGGAACTTTCTGTATTTTGATATGCACAGATGAATGGGACGGAATGTGCAAGGGGCCGTAATGTGTATTGGAAGGCACCCGACTATTACACCGAGGTTCAATATTTATAGGGGTCAACTTCACTAACAACCCACAAATGCGCTGAAGTAGATATGCAAGTACATTCCGTTCCTCAGGACGAATAGAGTTTTAAGACAAAAGTTATTTCCGTAATCGGGATTTTTATATCAAGTATTGCCGATTAATAAATTATTTTTATCACCATACTCCTTCGACAGGAGATGATATTTAACTTTGCTAACATTCTCAAATTCCTTTTTTTGAAAAAACAATAACTTTCATTGCACCTGAACACTGTTATTCAACGATAATAGATCAGAAAACAGTACCCCCTAATCAAGCTCTGAAGGCAAACCCCTTAATGGGTTGTAAACCCATGTTTTTTTAAAATTTCTCTATTCAGTTTTATTCAGTACGCTAAAATAAATGAACCTAAATTTATACGTTAAGGAATGAAAGTCGTTCTACTTTGAATTGAGCAAAATAAACATTTATTGCTTATATAAAGATCATACTTATCGCATATTATACCGGCTGGTATGACGCTTGAAAAACTGGCTATCTCAAAGGAAGCCACCAACCACGAACTCTGAGTGGTTGTCATCGGGATAGGTGACTTGTCGGAAATAAGGATCAGCATCAGAGGCGCAAACCATACAAATGCAGATCCTATTATTCCGAAACTTAGCGAACCTATATAAAACAGAAGAAGTCTGTTATTAGTAACATGTTTAACAATATAATATTCAAGTTAAAAACAATTTAAATAATTATTATTATATCCTAAAAGAGTGGATGTAAGGTATGAGTTGAATCAGTGACATAGAGGATTAAATATAACCAAATATAAATAATAATACAAGGATGGTCCGTTAAGTTTCCATATAAATTTTTGAATCATAATTTTTACTTATAATACTTTCCTTTACATTATATATATATATATATATATATATATACATATATATATATATATATATATATATATATATATATATATATATATATATATATATATACAAGTACAAGTGTTAATATGAAAAATATCTGATGCGTCACTTTCCTTTGTTGCCAATTCCCATAAAAAAAATGGTTTCCTGTATCTTTACTAATAATCTTCCGATTTTGATGGGTTTTTTTTTTGTATTTCAGATAATTTAATTGCCTTTCAAATGACCATTAAATGTATATTAAAGGATAATTTGTCATAATATGCATAAGTATTAGGAGCCTAAACTTAAAAAAACTACAGAATCGGTCTATCGATTCACGAGATAATTGAATATGTATATATATATATATATATATATATATATATATATATATATATATATATATATATATATATATATATATATATATATATATGCGTACAAGAAAGTAAAAATAGTCTGGCTTAACTAAATTCATCGTAAGGGGCTTTCGTGCGGATCAATAGCGAAAAGTTTTATTTGATTTTTTTAAAATCACAATTTATTTGGGAATGTTTTTCTCAGATTCCTGCTGGACCCCTGATATCCCACTTACAGGAAAACTTTTGCTTTTATTTATATGTTATTTATATCTGCTTTAAGGGGAGAATTCCGAAAAATTTAATGCATATAAACCTTCCGGAAGAAATTCTCTGAATGATAGTGAAAACCGCGTCAAAATCGATCGATTAATTTTCGAGTTTTGCTAGCACAAAAATGCTCAGGCTGAATTTTTATATATATTGATACAATTTTACTAGTTTCGTTTTTTTTTAATAGCGTTTGCCGCGTATACCCTTGTGCTTTAAAAAAAAAAAAAACGAATTTTGAATTGTGTATGCCGCGTAGACCTGGCGGTAGGTCTACATATATATATATATATATATATATATATATATATATATATATATGTATATTGATTGTATAGGTATATGTATATATAGGGCATAGGAGTGATGACCCTACCCCGTGCACCTAAAATTGAGAATCGCGGTGTGGTCTCCTATGTATGAACACCACATCACGCGGCAAGGATCTCCTCGGTCTACAGTGCCAACAGAAAAAAAAATATGTACGTGAAAATTTTCCAATTCGAGTTTTCAACGGAAATAAACATTTTAAGGTCCCCTGAGTCCAAATAACCAAGTCTCGCAAAATGGTCCGCGTATATGTAAAATGCCTAGCTCAAGAACGAAAAGTTGTACGATACTGAAAGTACCTATTAAGGTAGGTTATTCTTGAGATGCTATAGCAACTTTTTCGTCATAATCGACTAACCGAAAGTGCCACTTTATATCACCGATTTTACACTTTTTTACAATTTTCTCGTAAACGGCTCTAACGATTTTGATGAAACTTGCCTAATGTCTTCTCCTTAAAGGCCTTAAACTTTTCATTTATTTAGTACATCACCGAGAAAATGCAGGGGAAAAAGTTATAGCCAAAAGATAATGTTATTTGCGCATAACTCAAAAAGTATGTAGATTATGGTAAATTTTATCATATGAAAGGCAATTAAATTCTCTAAAAAACAAAAAAAGGAATCATCGAAATCGGGCCAGTATTAGTAAAGATACTGCATATACAAGAGCATATTTAGGACGAGCACGTCCAAAAGGAGACGGACCGCACCTCCTGTCACTAAGACGCAAACCTTTTGTCAACAATAAGCTATGTAATAATGTAATGCAAGAATACAAAAGCAGATATTAACTTAATAATTTCTGCTTTCATATTAGGTAATGGAAACAAAATGGAACTTCCATGGAAACTTTTAAAATATATTTTCAGTTTAACTTACCTAAAATGTATAATGTACAGGATTGCCGTACTAAAATCGTTTAAACCACTATTTTATTGTACTTTTGTGGGAGAAGACGTGAAGAAGTGAATGCTCCTGAGTTTATTTCAAGTACTGTTTATGTGAATTCTTTAAAATTATGTTTACAATTTTAATATATATTATATTATATATATTATTATATTATATTATTCGGCAGTCGGCTGTTGCCAATCGGAAACTCTGTGGGTACTTAGTTTTTGTATAACAGGGATGGCCAAAAGTAACGGAAGGAGGTACCGTTCTGTTAGCGTATTTATTCCTAATATGGTACTTTGCATGAAGTCATTATAGGATAGTGGAAGCATGTTCCTTTCATCAAACATTTCTAAATACTCTTAAACTGTAAAAGTATTAATAATATTCATTAAAAACATAAATGGGACCATTTTGGTGATTCAAACATTTATTGAAATATAAAATTAATTTGCCTAAAAATTATAACGGTCGCAAAATTCAAGTTTAGTTGGAAAATTTCTGTCAAGAAATAAAATTTACGTCAAGACCATCTTATCCCTGGCGAAGATGTAAGTAATATTATAGTTATATTGGTACTTATGAAAAATATAGTTTCATTAATTAACAGTTTTATTAAAAATGTAAACTATGCATTTGATTTTTCTTATTTGCCAAATGATTTCTATACGTTGCCTCGTATTCATAGCTCTAAGCATGTATTACATTACTGTACTGATACATGCTGCATAAAATACACCTTTTTATGATATTAGAAAGCCCTAAGTGCACTAACTCAGTCTCCACTGGCTTTTATACCAGTGACGCGACTGGGAGAGAAGTATTATGTTGGTACTCCTTGGTAGTAAACCTTGGTGAGTAACAACATGTATTTTATTTATTGTCTTAATTAAATTCATAATTGTTTTATGATACTAATTTATATTACATTTAATTTAAGGTGTATAATAATACCGATCTGTATTTTGAATTTTTGTGGGTTTTTAGAACTGAAAATGAAAATAAAAAAAATAAAAAATAATAAAAATAAAATAATAACGTAGTTCTATTTTCAATGAATTAACTTATTACATTAATTTATTGCTCAATTCAAATCATTTTGTGCTGCTATTGTTTCTGCTTCCCAACTTTTTTTATTGAGATGCAGTGGAATAAATAAATAATTATTATGCTTTGCAATGATTAATACCGTCCTTGGGACTGTCAATCCCACTCGTGTTAGTCCGAAAGCAGAAAAACGTGATTAATTTTATAGCTATCTTCAGCTTCAGTCCTTCATAAACCGCTTAAGCAGTGAGAGGAAGAAGTCTATAGAGCCCCCTCCAGATTTGTCTGTCTTCCACTAGTTGCCTTCTTTTATTCCATTGAAGTCCTCTTTTCTGGAAGTCTTTATCTACTTCATCTTCACATTTAGTTCTAGGTTTTCCTTTTCCTCGCTTTCCCTCTACTTCGACTCGGTAGGCTTCGCTAGTAATTGTGCTCGCTTACATTCCTAGAAGGTGTCCAAGCAATCTCAAAAGGTGCGCTAACTTTCCAGCCTACCGCCAGGTCTACGCGGCATATACAATTCAAAATTCGTTTTTTTTTTAATTCTCGAGAATGACTTTTTATTACACTATATATAACTTATATAATTTAAAATTTAAAGCACAAGGGTATGTGCAGCAAACTCTATTCAAAAGTAGCGTTTTTGAACATTTGCAATAATTTTTCACAAAATAAAACTTGTAAAATTTAATCAATATATATATAAAAATTCAGCCTGAGTTTGTGCTAACAGAACTCGAAAATTAATCGATCGATTTTCACTATCATTCAGAGAATTCCTTCCGGAAGGTTTAAATGGATTGAATTTTTCGAAATTCTCCCATTAAAGCAGATATAAATAACATATAAATAAAAGCAAAAGTTTTCCAGGAAGTGGGATATCAGGGGCCCAGTAGGGGTCTGAGAAAAACATTCCCAAGTAAACTGTGATTTAAAAAAAATCAAATAAAACTTTTCGCTATTGATCTGCCCGAAAGCTCCTTACGATGAATTTAGGCAAGCCAGACTAATTTTACTTTTTCAGATTTCAACGGAAATATCCATTTGACCATCCCTGAATCACAATTATTTCATTGATTACTTCATTTAATCACAAGCAATTACTGTAAAATCTAGTTGTGAACCTCTCTTTTTGGTCACTGCATGATTACCGGAAGTGTCTTTACATTTTTTTTAAACTTTACTTGAATGTCATTAATGATTTTCATAAAAAAATATATTAAAATATAACGTAAATCATCTCAAATTTGGCAAATTAGACTTTTATATCAATATAAATAATATAATAGATTTTGGTTGAAATTGAAGAGCCGAAAGGGATACTTTATTTGAAGGTCAAAATAAACTTACATCAAAAGGTGTATTGATTGGTGTATTATGGTAATACAGAAATCGGCGATAAAGGTTATAAACGCGATTTTTTTCCACTATAATTAAACAAATTTATTACTTGTTTTAAGTGTTAAAATTGAGTGTAAAATAATTTTTTCTCTCCCCATTTGTGAGCTGAAAAAGTCTGCAGAAGGAGAATAAGATAGAAGTCAAGCGGGTTTTTCGGCTTAAAATCCAGAATCGACTATGAAATTATAAGAAAAAAAAATAAGCCAATTGGTAGATAAAAAGATAAGAAACGAAAAAAAAAGAAGCCAACTGGTAGATAAAAAGAAAAGAAGCCAACTGGTAGATAAAAAGATAAGAAAAGTAAAAAAGAAGCCAACTGGTAGATAAAAAGATAAGAAAAGTAAAAAAGAAGCCAACTGGTAGATAAAAGATAAGAAAAGAAAAAAAAGAAGCCAACTAGTAGATAAAAAGATAAGAAAAAAAAGCCAACTGGCAGATAAAAAGAAAACAAGCCAACTGGTAGATAAAAAGATAAGAAACGAAAAAAAGAAGCCAACTGGTAGATAAAAAGATAAGAAAAGTAAAAAAGAAGCCAACTGGTAGATAAAAGATAAGAAAAGAAAAAAAAGAAGCCAACTAGTAGATAAAAAGATAAGAAAAAAAAGCCAACTGGCAGATAAAAAGAAAAGAAGCCAACTGGTAGCTAAAAAAGATAAGAAACGAAAAAAAGAAGCCAACTGGTAGATAAAAAGATAAGAAAAGAAAAAAAAGAAGCCACCTAGTAGATAAAAAGATAAGAAAAAAAGCCAACTGGCAGATAAAAAGGAAAGATAAAGAAAGAAGCCAACTGGTAGATAAAAAGATAAGAAAAGAAAAAAAAAGAAGCCAACTGGTAGATAAAAAAATAAGAAAAAAAAAGCCAACTGGTAGATAAAAAGATAAGAAAAGAAAAAAAAAAGTAGCCAACTGGTAGATAAAAAGATAAGAAAAAGAAAGAAGCCAACTGGTAGATAAAAAGATAAGAAAAGTAAAAGAGAAGCCAACTGGTAGATAAAAAGATAAGAAAAGAAAAAAAAAGAAGCCAATTGGTAGATAAAAAGAAAAGACAAAAAAGCCAACTGGAAGATAAAAAGAAAAGAAGCCAACTGGTTGATAAAAAGAAAAAATAAGAAGCCAGCTGGTAGATAAAAAGATAAGAAAAGAAAAAAAATAAACCAACTGGTAGATAAAAAGAAAAGACAAAAAAAGCCAACTGGCAGATAAAAAGAAAAAAAAAAGAAGCCAGCTCGTAGATAAACACCGAAAGTCACAACTTAATCAACATGTTGTAACTAATATTTTTGCAACTGGTTATACTTCACCTTAGCGAACTCTCGTGGCTGATTTCTGTTCAGGCTTCATGCTCCGTAAAGGACAGCTCCTACCTGTTGAGGGTTTGGATTTAACGAGACAATTACGCACTTACTCCGAAAACGTAATTATACCGCGTTGCAATATATATTGCCTTTATTCCAAAAGCTGGATTAAAATCTACATATCTGATATTTTTCTCGTATTTATAAGATCCAGAATCGACTCTTAAATCATGCTCCGAAAAACTACTATTGCCCGTAAAAAAACTTCCAAAAACATTCGTTCCCCCCTCCCCCATATATAACAGTATTTATTGCCTTTATTTCAAAAACTGTTGCCATGTGTAATCGGTTTTAAAGGCGTTATACTCAATTATTCGCTTGTGTGTAGCGCATTTAAAAATATGCAATAACATATATATCCGTTCACGAACTATATGATATAATTAGTATTTTTTTTTGTTATATATAATGGAGAATAAAATATTGGCTTACAAGAAATGGAAGCGAGGACTTGTCTCACAACACCGGACGGTATTTTCAAAGACATCTCTGATTCAACTAAAGAAATATTAGGTAGTAGCTATTCCCATAGGAATTAATTATTCATGCATGCTATTTAAAAATAATTTTAATAATAAGTTATGGAATTAATTATAAATATTTAAATAACATATATATTTTTGAAAAATTGCCTGATTGCTAAAAGAACCTTTAATTGAACCTTGTGTGATAATTGCATTATATGCCTTGGGGATGGGTGCTGTCTCTGGTTAGCGTCTTTTGGATCGTGGATGTGAGATGTGTTGCATTTTGTTCTTTTTATATGTTTTTTTTGCTTTGTTTTTCCCCCTCCTTTGTCCTGATGCCTGAATTGGCAAAATTTCGACAGATTAGTTGTTTTCCGTTATTTTTTGTCTCAAGGCTTCATGTTTGGATTTCACAATTTATATCCTAACAAATATTTTGAGTTTTTTGCTCTTCTATATTAATTAAATAATTATATTAAAAATATTTTAATTGTTTTATTTTACTAACTAACAAACTTAATTCAACTACTCATTTTATTAGTTTCTGTTAAGTTATATTTACTTTTCGTAGATTGCTAGCAATTTTGTCTTCAATTTAGCTTAGTTTAAGGTTCTTATGGACACTTAACTGCTTTGGTCTTTAGTGTACTTCATTATTTGTTTTTAATCTTCCTCTTTTGGTGTTATATTGTATTTTGTTGAAAATATTATTTTTTTTTTTAGAAATTCAATTCTTTTTCCTGTATTTGTGATGCTATCGCCTAACATAATTTGGAGATTTCTTTCTATACCTAGATTTTGAAAGTATATCATGTAGTCTAACTGTCAGTCTTTTGAAATGTGACTGATGGTCAGATGAAAATTGCGCATTTCACAGATCTGACGTATGTCTTTTGTAATAAGGAATCCGTGCGTAAGTCGCGTGTGGCCAATTCTCAGTCTAGTGATGGCAACATCTCTGCTGCTCTTGTGGTTTGAACTTTTCCATTTTTTTATTTCTTTTTTTATAGAGAGAGAAATGATTTATTAAAAATCAGTGCTGCCCAATTACATTGGGTTGCTATAATACACAGCATACTAATCAATCCATAGTGGATAAAATATTTATATATACACAATTTTACATTTATTTCTTTTTTTTTCCTTTTTTTTCTTTCCATACATATACATATTTCATAGACTTTTCGTCTGTATTCGATTACACACCATTTTCTTTTTCTTTTTCTATCCCTTTGCTATGTTTTATCTAACTTGAGTTGAGCTTGATTACTATTTAGCTCTAATACATTAGTCTATATATATAGGGATGCCATTGGGCAATCATTGAAGATGATTATCCCAAAATTAAGTAAGCTTATGAATACTTTTGAATTTCTTACCTTGTCCTCTAAATTGGATACCTTTCCAAAGGCCTGGTTTGTGGTTACCATTATTTAATAATTAACCAAGATAATGTTCCTACTTTTAAGTTTATTACTAATGTTAATCAACGTTACTGCTATCTTAATGAAATATATTCAAATTAAATATGGGCATGGTTACTAAAGAACTACCTCCTTGCTAACACTTATCTTTATTCTTCAAAATTAAAATAACAAACTATTACAATAAAAAGTTAACCATGGAATGATTCAGCCTAGACTTAGACATTAATTGTTTTAACATAAATCTCTTATCTGTACTAGTTGTTGTTGATGGTTCCTCAGCATCTCTCCCTCGGGTTCCCCTGCATCTCTTCAGTCATGGAGCCAGAGCGCATTTCTCATCTTCAGAGTCTCAGTCTTGCATCAGCCCCTCTCAGTCTAGAGGTCTTCACTCAGCCTCGATCACTTTCTAAGTCTCTCTTTTTCACCTCTTTGCTTCTTTCCCCCTTTCTCTCTTATTTTGCCTAAGAGGGGGTCGAAAACTATGTTCATTGGCCGACTAGTTTTATAGAGGGAGGAAATTCTGGGATTTCATCGGATGGCTCCACCCCTTGTCCTGACAGCCGGTATCTGCGAACCATTATCCAACTGGCATAATTTAATCATACCTTTTCCACCTTTTTCTCGAGGCCAGCCAAGCCTAAGGGGACCAGTTCTTAAAATTGATTAGATGTTCCAGCTTTTGGCATTGTTACAGTGTTAACTTCTCAGTAGGGTTTTTAAATTAACTTATCCCTTATCACTTATGTGGTGACATCTGTCATCGCCTGTCAGTTACCCTTCTCTACCTGCTCGTCCCTCGTTTCTTTTGTTCGCACCTGGTCTCTTTAAATTCTATAACGATAATATTTAACAATATCAATACATATTACCTTATTTATTTTCATCCATCCAACTACCTTCTCACCTCTCCATAATTCTCCCTTCCAGTTAACAATCAACCCCCTCTTAATCCAGTATATAAACTCTAGACAATTTGAAAATTTATGAAACTAATCAACCATCAATGTCCGAACGCACACATATATAGATCAACACTACAGGAAAATAAATAAATAAATTTATTTTGTCCCTCGGTGGTTTCCCAAAGCTGGACCCAGGTCATCTTGGCTTGGTGCTTGAGATATTTGCGTATATCTCTGATGAAGTATGGACGTTGCTTACTTCCAATGACGATAATGCTGCTTCTTTGGCTGCTTGGTCGGCCACTTCACTCCCTTTGATTCCAATGTTTAACGATAACCAAACAAGAACTATGTTTTGTTTAGGTTTGTTATCACTGTTGAACAAGCTTGGTCTATCTTTATTACAACGTTGTTTGAGTATATGTTGTTGAATGCCATCATTGCAGATAGAGAGTCCGTACGTATAACGAAGTTTTCTTCATTACGCTGCATAATGTAGTGAAGTGCTGTTCTAATAGCGCAGCATTCTGCGGTAAAGTTGCTGGTTGTATGTGGTAGCTTTTATTTAATTGTATTGGAGTCGATAACAATGGAACACCAACATTAAAATTTGATCGGAGCCATCAAATTACTTCGTACTAGGAAGTAAATATGAACATTTTATTACGTGTTCGAAGTATAAATAGCATTGTAATCGCGAAAATTTTCGGTTTTCAGATTTCAACGGAAATATTTATTTTGATCATACCTGAATCCATTTTGACTAGTTTCGTCGAGACGTCTGTTCGTTAGTTCATATCTCGCATGACTCAAAAACGGTTAGCCATAGAAAGTTGAAATTTTGTGTTTAGGATTATAACAAAATCTAGTTGTGAATCTCCCTTTTTGGTCACTACATGATTACCAGAAGTGTTACTTTACTTGAAGGTCATTATTGATTTTCATCAAAAATTATATTAAAATATAACGCAAAACTTCTGACATTTAGTATTTATAACTTATATATTGAATTAAATAACATACTAGATTTTGGTCTGAATTGGGAAACCGGAAGCAGTACTTTACTTGAAGGTCATAATAAACTTTCATAAAAAATATATTAAAATATAATGAAAAACATCTCAAATTTGATCAATAAGACTTTTATATCAACATAAATAATATACTAGCATTTGATTAAAATTGGTGAGCCGAAAGGGGTATTCTACTTGAAGGTTAAAATGAACACATCAAAAATTATATTAAAATTAAATACAGAGATGATATGATACGGTAATAAAGGTTACAAACGCGATTTTTTTCACACTCTAATTAAACATTTTTATTACTTTTTTTAATTATTAAAATTGAGTGTAAAATACTTGTTTTCCTCCCCATTTGTGAGATTAACCAAGTCTGCAGCAGGAGAATAAGATATTAGTTAAGTGAGTTCTTCTGCTTAAAATGTCGTAACCGTCGATTTCCAATAATTTATCTAGTGATATTGACAGTTCTAATGTTATCACGGAACACGAAGAAATCTCTTGGGAACTTGTTACCTACTGAAAGAAAACGACATTTAATAACGAAATGAGACCTCCAGAAATAAGAGCTTTTGTGTTTGTGTGTGTATCAATAGATGGATGTAGCGACGCAGTTACGTTTTTACTGCAATCTTCGGAGACTAGTAACCAAATTCGGGTTATTATTATTCCACATTCCATTTTAAATCATCTGGCCACTTTATACATAGATTATTTACTTACTTTATACATTGGTGTGTAATTTTTCCGAAAACTATACTTGTAGATAAATATAAAACATGAAATTTATACAGCTTTATAACGCAAAATAGAGGGTTTATCTGTAAAATCAGATTTTTAAAGTTTGTCCCAGCAAAGGTACAATGGGTCAAAATTTGAATTTTTTTTTTCAATACTAAATTTTTGAAAAATCGTTACTTGAAAAGGAAGCCAATCTAAGAGTTGACTTTATTAAAAATACAATATGTATAATTAGTTAGACATTCTCAAAATATTAATTCTGAGATTATATTCCTTCTAAGGCTGTGGCCAAATTGGAGAGCGGGCAGCGTCTATAAGAGGATTAACTGCACGCTCTCCACCCTGGCAGGTATTGATCCAAATGCACCTTAATATAATATTCACAAATAAATATATGTTTATGATATTATAATATTTATAATATAATAACAATTATATTATAATTAATATTAAATTATAATAAATTAAATTAAATTATGTAAACATGATTTATATTAATTTATTGAACTCAAAAAAGGTTTTTGAGAGTTTTTCTTGGAAATGGTTGAATATGATTTGGTAATGCTTTTAATTATTTAATAAATATAATTATTAAATTATTCATGTAATGAATAGCAATTCAGATTTGCTCTGTATTTCGATAATAATCTCTTGAGATGCACGCTGCTCGCCACACCAGACAGTAAACAGCACGCTCCCCGCCTATCTGACCCAGGACAGGTATTATCAATTTAAGTTATCAATTTTATAATTAAAAACGCTGCACGCCTGTTCTCGCTGCCGCTCTCCTCTCAGGCCACAGTCTTAGAAGGTGCTATGCCTTCAAAAATTGAAAATTTGTCAATTTAGGTGTCACATTTAGTGATGGATTTTGACTATTTAGATCAAAATTTCATTAAACATGTATGTACAAAAACATGTAAAATGACATTGTTTCATCAGCCTAGGTTACAATATTTCTAAGACATAGACATTAACGTAAACCCCTACAAACTTAAGAAACTTCATGCCTTCTAAATAAAAATGGCTGTCAATGAAGCTACGAAAAAGACAATAAGATAAAATAATGAAATCTATTATTTTTGGGCTCTGCAATAATGTAGGAATCCACAAACAAAAAAATCATTTAATTATAAAATAGTCAAGAAATTTTTTTTTTCTGGATTACTTGAAATAGAGGACCTCATATTTGAACAGTTTTTTATTTTATATTTTTGGACATGCAGAGAATTAACTGAAAAAACTAACTTTTTAATTGAACAATCTATAGTTGACCGTAGAACTTTATGAAGAAATAAGATGGCCCGAGAGGCGGTCAGCAAAATGGATCACGAATAGTTAACACTACATATTAGGAATCGACGTTTCGATCCACTTTGCAGGTCTTCTTCATGGCTAAATAAACAAGATACAAAAATAAAAATAAAACAGTGATATATACAGTGAATGAATTAAAATTAATAATTAAAATGACTTAGTGAAAAAAAAATGAAAACAGTGATGAATTTGTAAAATGAAACTGATAGAGTAAAACAACAAATAAAAATAAATTAGTGAATATTAATATATTAAGCTGATTATTAATAAAACTGGCTATATAATAATAACAGATAAACTAAAAGAGAAATAACAATAACTAAAAAATTAATAACTGTTAAATAAGTAAAAAAGGGGAATACAAATAAATAAACAGAGTTTATTTAGAGAGAGCCTGTTTATTTATTTTTAATTTCCTTTTTTTCTTATTTAACAGAGTTATTATTTTTTTAGTTATTGTTATTTTTCTTTTAGTTTATCTATTATTATTGTTATATGGTCAGCTTTATTAATAATCAGCTTAATATATTAATATTCACTAATTTATTTTTAGTTGTTTTTATTACTCTATAAGTTTCATATTATATTTTTTTTCAAATTCATCACTGTTTTCATTTTTTTCACTATGTCTTTTTAATTATTAATTTTAATTAATTTACTGTATACACCATTATTTTATTTTTATTTTTGTATCTTGTTTATTCAGCCCTGAAGAAGTCCTGCAAAGTGGTTCCTAATAAATAGTTTTTACTATTTATGATCCATTTTTTGACCGCCTCCCGGACCATCTCATTCCTTCAAAAACTTTTTTAATTTAAAATAAGTTCGAAAATGAGTAGCTTAATTTTTCTAAAGATCGAAACTGTTTTTTTTTTTCTCAAATGAAATTTTAACCCTTTGAAAAGATTCGTGCTAAGAGAAATAAAGACTGTCATTGTCTCTCTATGTAGGTTATAAAAAAGATCTATTTTAAAAATGAAATTATCTAATAGCTCTAGAGGATATTAAGATTTAAATTTAATTATAAGTCCAACTTTTGTTTTTAAGTGGGATTTTAAGTTGAAGGGGTGGGTTTGACTCGAGGAGTCTGGCAACACTGGGAGCTTCAGTCTTCGCTGAGCCCTACACTCGAAAGGTTGTGGACTTCGGCATGAACCCTTAGTACGTAATATGTACGCATTTCACTTTGCATACAAGGTAAATTTTATATTGTGTTTTCATTTAATAAGATGAAGAATATATTATATATATTAAATATATTATATATATTAAATATATATATATATATATATATATATATATATATATATATATATATATATATATATTGAAACATTGAAACAGATCTATTTTAAGTGAAATTAATGTTGGTTTAATCACAGGATAAGATTAAAATTTTAAACAAAGACAACAGATAATTCTAGAGCTATATAAACTAAAAAACTTATTATATTTCACGAAATTAATCAGTATAGATTAAGAGATGATAGTAATCCCGTTTTTACTTCCTTGTACGAAGTAAAGGAAGTATTGTTTTTTATTTATAAAAACTTTTTACATACCCATTATTTTATTTTGTGTAACGTTTCGTCTCTTCTTTTAAACAAAGTTATTGGCCATTGTTAAACTCTATAGTTTAACTCTATTTTATACCATCTACGTCAAAATATAAAATATTATAAAATAAAATACTTAAGGCAGTGTACTTGTTATAAGATTTTTTGGCAGATTCATAGTCCAGGGGAAATGTTCATGGAAAAGGGTTTTACCTTAGAAAAGATCTGGGAAAAAGATTTTTTTTTCTGATTTGTATATATTGAATGGAAGACCGGATTCTCTAACAAAATTTCCCTCGACATTTTCCAACTTTTTTTGATACATTAAACAACCGTTCACTTCAAGTCCATTTCATTTTTAAATTAAAGAAAATTCTTCATTACTTTCATCTGCATAACGTTTTATACATGCAATACCAAGTGCGGTATCGAATTTCCAAAATAAGGTACTTACTGAACTGTGGGGCCATAAAGGGGCCAGAATTTTGTTACCTCGAATTTTTCCCGAAAATAAAAAAAATAAAAAATTTTTTGACTATAATTTGAAAAATATGTTTTATTCTAATAAATTCTGATATTCATGATATAATAAATTAAAGATAAGTAAATTATTTACAGTTTATTGCTAATGATTTTTTCTTCGTTTTTAATTGAGCACGAGTTGAAATAATGTGACGGATAATTTTAAGTCGAAATTAATTTTTTGAGCTTTTTACATATATTAAAAAAAAATCTGTGAAAAATCTGAAGTAACAAAGTTGGCATTCCCAATCAGCACCACAAAAGACATAAATAAGTAAATTTTCATAACTTCTCAAAAACTTTCCACCGAACCCCTTACTCAAAAAATTAAAAGGCTTAAAAACGGAGTGGCCAAACAGAAAAAAATCGTAAGGATTAAAATTGTAGGTAATTTACTCATCTTTAATTAAGTATAAAATGAATTTCAGAGTTTATATAATACATGATTTTCAAGTTATTGGCAAAAAAAAAATTTTTTAATTTTTATTAACACAAAAAAAAATCGAGGTAAAAAAATCTGGTGCAGTGCGCGCATCACACAACTTTCTCTTACCGTCCTATAATAATTATCTTTTTTAAAGATAATTTCTTTTTTAACAGTTTTTTAAACAATTTCAATAGGTACAACAATTCTGCCTACATATTTTAAGTTTGTTAAGTTGAAAATATATTTTAAAAGTTTCGGTTTAGTTTCCATGGAAACATTTTCTTTCCATTAAATAATATAAAAGTAGAAATTATTAAGTTAATTTTTGTTTTTTTATTCTTCAATTACATTATTACAGACTGTATTGTTGACAACAGATTGGCGAATTGGTAAGAGGAGGTTCGATAACATCCATCTCCTTTCGGATGCGCTCGGTGATCCGTCTACGGTCTTGTACTCCTCATAAAATATGCTGTATCTTTGTTAATACTGGTCCGATGTTGATGATTCTTTTATTGTTTTTTAGATAATTTAATTACCTTTCATATAATTCTCCACATAATTAACCATAAAATACATACTTTTTAAGCTATGCGCAAATAAAATATTATTTTCATCATAACTTTTTTCCCTTCAATTCCTCGGTGATTTACTACCTAAATGAAAACTTAAAGGCCTTAATGAAGAATAATTTAGGCGAGTTTCATCAAAATCGTTTGAGCCGTTTTCGAGAAAATTGTAAAAAAGTGTAAAATCGATTATATAAAGTGGCTCTTCTGGTTAGTCGATTTTGACGAAAAAGTTGCTGTTACATCACAGCCATATACCTACCTTAAATGCGTAATTTGAGTATCGTACGACTTTTTGTTTTTGAGCTAGGCTTTTCACATACACACACACAGACACACAGACCATTTTCGAGACTTAGTCATTTGGAGTCACTGGACCTTAAAACGTGTATTTCCGTTGAAAACTCGAATTCGAAAATGTTCACGATCGCAATACTTCCCCTTTCTATATACTTCGTATATAGTTAAGGGAAAGTAAAAATTAGGAAGTTAGGAACCCAAAAAATATAACTGACCAAATTTTCTGAACTTTCCGCCGAAACTCCTTTCTGGTCCTCTGTTAATTAATTAACTTATTTCAGGAATTCGGTCCCGCGCTTAATGTATAATAATAATGTATAAAAAAGTTATGCAGATGAAAGTTGTAAAGAATTTTCTCCCCTTTAACAATGAAACTAACAAGCATTGACCTTGGAAGAACGTTGCCGAGATATTTTGAATATTTCGAAAAAAGTCGAAAAATTTCGAGGATTTTAGGCCACAGAAAGTTCTCCCGAATGAAATTTTGTTGGAAAACTCTGATGTGCACGAGTATAATAATCAGAAAAAAATAAAATAAAAATCTTTTATCCTACCTTATGCAAGGTAAAATGTACATTTCTCCTCAACTATCAGTTTAGTTCTTTCCTTTTTGGTGTCATGGTATTTCTAAAAAACACAATTTAAATAATCATTTATCAACACGTAGTTAACGAATTTAATAATTTAAAAACAATAAATTAAATTTAAAATTAATACTTGGGCAAAATTTATTTTATTGACATTAATTAAATTTAGTAAAACTATTTTTATTTTATCTTGTTCTCAATTTCTTAGTAAATTATCTAAAACAAACACTATTACTTCCCGAGTGGCATCCATAACTATCACTATATTAATTTCACTGAACACGGGATTAAGATTGTTATAGCGCACTCATTTAATAAAATTATTGATCAAAAATATTATATTATTTTATAATTTATTTAAATCTAAAGTAATAATAAAATCTTAATTTTATATAAACATTTATGTTTTGATAATATTTATATTTTTAATATTGAAACAATCTTCCTTTGGGCGTGTGAAATTACTACGTTGCATAAAAAAACTAGTCCAAAAAAAAAAAAAAAAAAAAAAAAAATATATATATATATATATATATATATATATATATATATATATATATATATATAGGGAGCGGAATAGCTCAGTGGTAAGGTACTAAGTTACCATGCTCCCGATCCCGGGTTCGAAACCGGCTGTGGCAGATAATTATTTATTCTGTTATCAGCCTTGAATCGACCCTGTGGGATCGGGAGACCTTCCTGGGGACCACTCTATAAAATGGGTACCCTTAATTGGGGGAAAAACCTGGCGGTTGAGCGTGATCTTGGCCAAATCACCTCCTTGCTCAACCGTTAGCCTAAAAACAGTGCGGTCCTTAACCAGTACTGAACCCAAGACCATTCATGGGTTGTAGTAGGTACAGGTTATATATATATATATATATATATATATATATATATATATATATATATATATATATATACACATACGTGCATGTTTGGAACTTCTTGCTTTGGTTCCATGCCTATGTAATTCTTCACTGTGAGCGTTTGTTTTTCGTTTGTAATCTACTTCTTGGGCATCTCTCATTCCAGCAATAGTCTGCAAGCATAGACGAGGTACACTTGCCCTGAACCTTCTTTCCATTGCTGAAATGTCTTGATGGAAGCGTTCCCTATACTCGTCACTCACATCTTGGAAGGAAGTCGCGGTATGAGTCCAAAAAGTGTATTTTGAGTGACATATTATAACCTAGCTCTTGCTATGTCCTCAGAAGTTCATTAACAGCTAATTTGTAATTTACAGTTCTTCGATTTCCCTAGAAATTATGAACAACATTTTTTAAGGCTTCTCGCGCTGCTTTCTCTTTCCCTCCAATGGACCTATAAAATGTTCCATCCTTCAACAGCTCTCGAATTTGTGGTCCAATGAAGATTCCCTCTTTCATCTTTCCTGAGATGTGGGAATTTCGTCTTTAAATACTTGAAAGCTTCTCTTTCTCGATTCATTTATTTTACAAAATTCTTGATAAGTCCGAGCTTTATGTGTAAAGGTAACAACATTAATGAAGAATTCATTAATGTTCTTTATATATATATATATATATATATATATATATATATATATATATATATATATATATATATACATAATTTCTGCTGGGAAAAGCCAATAAAAGAGCTGTACCCGTTGAAACTAGTTGGACCCGAAAGCCTATTAGGAATCGCAGAAGGAACGGTGGAGAGGGGAGGGGGTATGAAGGGAGTAGGAGGAGAAAATTTATACATATATTGTAACGTTATAAAAATAATACTAGCTTTGATGAGGATTGAGGCCCTTTAAAGGTCCTTATTTAAAGAATAGTCGGTTACAAGGCTTCGATAGATCCTGGTTAGTTTAGTTATTAAATTGGAACGATTAAATTATTACGATTAAGACTATATTTGCGAGTCCTTGAAAAAAATTCGATATATAGAAAAACTGTATATCACCATTTTCAGGCTAAAAACAATTACATTTATTCTTTAGGGTTAAAGAAGCACCAAAGACAATTTTTGTTAATGTTCTAGGGTTAAAGAAAAACAAAACTGAAGTGTTCACATTCGCATGATGGTTTAGAAGGATCAATCTAATTAGCGATTGATAAATTATTTGCCACTTCTATAATTTTTTTTTTATTGAAAACTATTTCCGAATGTTATACATTCATCTTCAGTTCTGAAAACACACAAAAATTCAAAAATAAGCAATTCAAAATAGTTTGTTATTATTATTCATATTAAATTAAATGTAAAAAATAACAGGTACAATAAAATCACTATCAATCACATTTTAAAAAAACAAATACAAAAAAAAGACAATTAATGATATTTATTCAACAACCCCCGAAGAAAGGCCCATTCCGAAACATTATGTCTTGATTCCATATTACGGCCCTATATCCACCAAAGTCGGAAATGAATTGAAAAAACTAGGATTAAACCCTGCTTTTAAAATAGAAAAAACCCTATCTTCATACTTCTCTTCTCCTAAAGACGAAATAGATCCTTTCCAAAATAGCGGAGTATACGAACTAAATTGTGATGATTGTGCAGCCAAATACACGCGAAAAAATGGAAGATCACTAAATTAGAGATTAGAGGAACATATACGTGCATATAATAATAAGACAGAGAATTCCAACTTTGCAATTCATTTAAATGAAAAAAAATCCATAAATTCATCGAAGACTCAGGAGTTAAATTAATACATCACGTTGAAAACAGTCTGGAATTATATATATATGGAGCACTCGAAATAATAAAGTCCTTCAAATCCAATCCAGATTTTTGCTTAAATGGCGAAATAAATATCTCCAATAGTCAAATTTTAAATTTATTCCCATCTATAACAGAAAAAAACTATTACTCACAGGAATTACAGAAAAAAACCCGACCCTCAAACCGTTAACCTATAAACATCCCATCTTTCTTTCATTGTTAGTTCAGTGTGAGAACAAACCAGTACAAACTATTCTGTTCGATATAATCTATTTAAATCTTGGTGAGTACCAACATGTATTTGATTTCTTGCCTCAATTAAATCCATAATTCATAAATGCTTTATAATACTGATTTATATTACATCTAATTTAATATGTCTAATAATACCAAACTGTAGTTTGAATTGCTTATTTTTGAATTTTTGTGTGTTTTTAGAACTGAAGATGAATGCATAACATTCGAAACTATTTTTCAATAAAAACAAATTATAGAAGTGGTAAATAATTTATAAATTTCCAACAAAACTGAACGATCAGTAACATCATTTTACGATAGTACGAATTTACATCTGTGATTGCAATTTTTTTACGAATGCACATTTATAATTCAATAAGGGCATGTATTAAAAATATGCAAACAATTATGAATGAAAAATATTTATCGGAAAATCGTTTTATTTAATTTTTTTACAAAAAAAGTTATAAGGAGTCCTTCGAAAGATCCTTATTTCAAAGATAGTCGGTTTTAACGTTGATCGCTACGAAAAGCCACTGTTTTTAACATTCTCCAAGTTCATACCCGTTAAAACTAGTTGGCCCCGAAAGCCTATTAGGTATCGCGTCAGGAAGGGTGTATTGGGATAAAGAGGGGAGGAGGAGGATATAATTTATATATATATTGGCCCCGATACCTTCGGGTAATGTAAGGACTTGAGAATTGACATTGCATATATATTGTCCATTTATACATGTAAAAGAGATTCTTTAATTAAACGGTGGATAAGAAAAAAAACAACGTTATATTTTAAGTATTTTCGGCTTTTTGCCAAAGTTTCTTATTATATCATTTGTAAGTTCATGATGATATGGCAATTTTTTCGACAGATCCTGGCTAGTTATTAAATCGAAACGAACTATATATTAGCGAGTACAGACGCATTAGAATAAACGCTGAAATAGGATATTTTAATAGTCGACTACAAGTGTGCTTAGATTAGGAAGGGAGTAAGTTTCCAATAACTGATTTTCTATGATTTTTTACTTCATGTACGAAGTAAAGGAAGTATTGTAGTCGCGAAAATTTTCGGTTTTCAGATTTCAACGGAAATATCCATTTTGGCCATCCCTGAATCCATTTTGACTAGTTTCGCCGTGGCGTCTGTACGTACGTTCGTATCTCGCATAACTCAAAAACGGTTAGCTGTAGAAAGTTGAAATTTTGTATTTAGGATTGTTGTAAAATCTAGTTGTGAACCTCCCTTTTTGGTCACTGCTTGATTACCGGAAGTGGTACTTTACTTGAAGGTCATAATTGATTTCCATCAAAAATTATATTAAAATATTATACAAAACTTCTCAAATTTAGTATTTATAATTTATATATTGATTTAAATAACATAATAGATTTTGGTCTACATTGGAAAACCGGAAGTGGTACTTTACTTGAAGGTCATATTAGACTTTCATCAAAAATTATATTAAAATATAATGTAAAACATCTCAAATTTGATAAATAGGACTTTTATATCAATATAAATAATATAATAGATTTTGGTTAAAATTCGTGAACCGAAAAGGGTACTTTACTTGAAGGTCCATAATAAGCTTACATCAAAAATTTTATTAAAATTAATCACAGATATCATATGTTTCGGTAATAAAGGTTACAAACGCAATTTGGTTTCCAATCCAATTAAACATTTTTATTACGTGGTTTAAGTGTTAAATTTGAGTGTAAAATACTGGTTTTCCTCTTCCTTTGTGAGATGAACAAGTCTGCAGCAGAAAAATAAGATATAAGTTGAGTGGGTTTTTCCGCTTAAAATGTCGAAACTTTCGATTTCCAATGCTTTATCTAGTGATATTGACTGTTCTAATGTTGTCACGGAACATGGAGAAATCTCTGGGAAACTAGTTGCCTACTGAAAGAAAAGGACTTATAATAGCGGAATGAGACCTCCAGAAATAAGAGTATTTCTGTATGTGTGTGTCGATGGATGTCGCGACGCCGAGTGTCATTTTTGAGATTCTGCTATCTTCGGAAACTGGTAAACAAATTCAGTATCATGTTTTGAGCCACCGATTTATAGTTTAATTGGCGTACAAGGATGTCATGTGTTGTCCACATCAGATATTTTTTTAACATGATAATTTTCTTTTCAGTTAAATTTATTGCCAACATGATTCTCAAAATAGCAATAATAAAAAGGAAAAAATATTATGAACTGTTCATTCGTAAAGTCTTATTGCTTTTCATTTTTCCAGTACTCATTTACTTTTGTTACTGATTTAGTTTTTCTGTGATTTTTATATATTTTTATTTCTTCTTTACCGTGAATATATTTGTTCAAGGTATTTTCAAATTGTACATTTATATTAGGTAATATTTGGTTGCATTATAATTTAATTTCAAGAGACGGCATTCGCTATTGAATTTAATTCTCAATCAAGTGACATAAAACTTTTTTTCTTTTTCTAATCAATTCAGTAAGTAGCAAAAGTAAGATCAAGTTTTAGAAGATATGAATAGTCGTGAATATGATTAGGTTTTTCCAATTTAAAATATTACATTATTATTTCATAATCATTATTATTACACAATTTAATTGTTTGTTTTTTAATTAATGTAAATGTAATCATATTACTGTGCACTCTGCCATTTCATCCTGTTTTATTTTCTTGATTAGAGATTAATATAGATAGGTGCTTTCAGTAATCTCGATCTTGTTGGGCCCTGGGCGATACGATATTGCTCAGTCTCTCCTTGGTTAGGGCGGCGGGCTTTCCTCTAGATAGATCATAGTTCCCCCACTCTCCCCTACCGTATTTTTTTTAGTCCTTATGACGCCTAAGTGTTAATAATTAAATTAAATTGTTCGGTTAGATATTATTTGCAAATTTAGATACTTCTTTTTTTCAAGAAAGAAAATTTTTAAATTACTTTTTCTGCTTTGGAGGACCATAACACTTTCCGACCGTTTACTTTTTTTTCTCTACTTTAGATAGTTGAGAAAGTTATAAAGTTGTTCATTTACAATAAAAGTACAGTAAAAATACAAGGATTTGACAATAATTTAAATAACACAAGCCGAAAATATTTTAATACTATTAATTACAGTAGATATTGACTTATAGATTTCTTTACCTGCTTTCACTATCCCCTACTGTAGTGGTTCGGCCGCATCTTTACTTTTTCTGAGATTTGAGTATTAGTTGGAAAGTTTTAACAGGTATATATACTTTTAAGCATCCTTATCCCCAAGTCATGTATTCAAAACCGAAGGCAGGCCTAGTGAAATGATTCCTAACCACTACCCTACTGGTTAGTAGTCATTTTGATTCTTGATCCACACCAATAATCCAATAATAATTAATGATTGAATACGCTAGTAAATGTTACAAATTAGCCTTAGTATTAAAATTTTAACGGAAGCAATGATTAATTCAGATGCGTCTTTAATACGTACTTTGAAAACTCCCCTACTATCTTATAAAAGAAAGGGAGTTTATAAATTAATCTTCTAATTAATTCTTTTTTTTCTTTTCTTTCTTTTAATAGAATGCTTAATTAATTAAGCAGGAACAAGTTTTATTCGTCATTGTTACCGACATGTAGATGAAGAAAACCATTTCGGAAATTCAATGTATGTGGTTTTAGATTCAGGATGCGGTTGAACTCAAACGTTTGGCATCGGTTGGCCAATATGTACATATATGGTTGGCATTGGCTTTGATGAAGTTTCGTATCCCGTCAAATTGCTATTAATATTTTCGAGATTGGATCATAATTTATCATTTTGTCGATGATTTTCGTTATAATAATTGTTTTTGAACCATTCATAAAAACTTTTTCATGAGAGTCATTAATTAGTGTTGTGCAAGCAATAAATAAAGAAATATTTTATTTTGTTAAAATATGTTGCCAGAAACACAACACTTTGCCTCCACTTACTGGATCTTTGTTCTATTTTATCGACTTTATTTCTTTTTTAATGTTTATGTTTATTGCTACTAATTTTGAACGTTGAATTAGTTTTCGAATTTTTTTTTTTTTGCATGCGTAAAAAAAAAAAAAAATAGAAAGCGTTATTTTAAGTTATGAAATGGTTGACTGGAAAAGAGAAATAAGGGATGGATTAGAGAGTTATAGAAGGTCTGACAAAGGGAAAAGAAAAAGAAAAAAAGGAATAAATATAATATGGGTAATACAGTGATAATTATATGCTTAGAACCAGAATGAAAGAAAAAATCTAGTGCGGTGCGCGTATATAATATATATAATTTTAAAGAGTTCACATAAACACTGCTTGAAATAAACTCAGCAGCATTCACTTCTTTACATCTTCTCCCACTTAAATACAATAAAACAGTTTTCTAAAGAATTTTAGTGCGAGGATTCTGTACACTACCTACATAATTTAACTTTGTCAAGTTGCAAATATATTTTAAAAGTTTCTGTTTAGTTTCCATGGAAACATTTTGATTCCATTAAATAATTTGAAAGTAGAGATTATTAAGTTAATTTCCGCTTTTGTATTCTTAAATTACTTTATTACAGAGCTTATTGTTTACAACAGATTGGCGGATTGGTGTGAGGAAGTTCGGTATTATCCGTCTCCTTTCGGATGCGTTCGGTTATCCGTCTAGGGTCTTATACTTTTCATAAAATACGCTGTATCGTTGCAATGCTGGTCCGATTTTGATATTTTTTTTAGATAATTTAATAACTTTTCATCAAATTCTATACATAATTTACCATAAAATGCATGATTTTTAAGTTATGCGCAAATAAACTATTCTTTTCATCATAACTTTTTTCCCTCCATTTTCTCGTTGATATACTATATACATGAAAAGTTAAAGGGCTTTAAGGAGAAGACATTAGGCAAGTTTCATCAAAATCGTTAAAGCCATTTACGAGAAAATTGTAAAAAATTGTAATATCCATGATATAATTACCATTTCCTGTTAGTCCGATGCGCTGCATATTTGATAATACTGGTCCGATTTTGTTGATTCATTTATTGTTTTTTAGATAATTTAATTACCTTTCATACAGTTCTATACATAATTTATCATAAAATGCATAATTTTTAAGTTATGCGCAAATAAAATATTCTTTTCATCATAACTTTTTTCCTTGCATTTCCCCGGTGATGTGCCAAATAAATGAAAAGTTAAAGGCTTTCGTGAAGAATAATTTTACCAATTTTCATCAAAATCATTAGAGCCGTTTACGAGAAAATTGTAAAAAAGTGTAAAATCGATTACATAAAGTGGCACTTCCGGTAAGTCGATTTTGACGAAAAAGTTGCTGTAACATCACAGCCATATACTTACCTTAAATACGTAATTTCAGTATCGTACAATTTTTCGTTTTTGAGCTAGACTGTTCACATAGACACAGGCACACAGACCATTTTGCGAGACTTGGTTAATTGGACTCAGGGTATCTTAACAAACGTGTATTTCTGTTGAAAACTGGAATTCGAAAATTTTCACGATCGCAATACTTCCCCTTACTATATAGTTCGTATATAGGAAAGGGAAATTAAAAAATATTATCAATATTATGTATAATATTATTGTATGGCTAGCCATAGATGGATCAGTTTGCCGTGTATTTAGCAACACAATGCATTTGGGTAACATTGCTGTAAATAAAGCATCTCTCTCTAAAAACATCTGTATACAATATTTCATATCTGTACGTCTGAAGGCGACCATTGACGATCAATCCAAATGGAACATTGAATTGGAACAGCTGGAGTGCTTGGAATTAGGACAATTTCAAGGGCCTGTCCAATCCATTCTTCCATTTTTTACCGACAGGTAGTGATTTATACTCACTTAAATATGCATTTATAAGACTATAAATAGTGGCTTTACTTTGGCAAAAACATTAAATAATTTAATCTTGACTCCCTCCCTCTCCAAAAAAATATAAAAAATCTTGGACATTTTATGCATATTAGAAATTATAAATTCACTAAAAATGTTATATTACTTATAATTAACATTTATAATTATTTTCTAACATAATTATTAATTAAAAAATAGACAAAATTATAAGTTATACGTGTCAATATTTAAAAAAAAAATATTTTTTATACAATCGATTATTTAAAGTTTAGCAATACTGTATTTACCGACAAACAATTTTTATTATTATTATTATAGCTCAACCTAAAAATTGTGCAGTTCATTGTTCCACTCCATCCGTTTTCCACATTTGGATTGGATTTTGTTATAACGCGATGGATTTAAAGCCGATGGAATTACAGCTGATTTCCTCTATTCAAACCACTGCACATAGGATTTCACACTCATGATTGTTCCATGCTCCATCTAGTGTGGAGTGATTGGATCGGAGTGATTGTCAGTGACCCCCTTAAGGCAAACTACCGTTAATCCAATTTTGCTGAATTTGATTTTACCGTCGTATTCCCATTATTCTGGCCATATTTTTCGAGTATAAATATCGTAATTAAACTTTTTAAAAATATACCTTATAGTAGAATATGCGGTTTTCAAAAACTTAAAATGTTAATTATGACAGTTTACATCTGAGGTACAGATTTATGGTCGGTAAAAATGGTTCGGTTTAGAGGTATTTTATTTTTGCATACATTTTATGCCCAACAATTAATTTTTCCCGTATATACTCATATTGAAAATTTTATTTTTTATACTATGTTGTCTCTATTTGAAAAGCTGGGATTTGATAGTTACGTTGTTTCACAACTTTGCATAAGATATATATTTTAATCACATGTAAACAATTATTAATCAATATTTTATCTACATCATTATTGTTTGTTTAGTTTTCCATTCTTCCCAGGACTTTTTATAAATTCGCCTACCCGAACAATGGTCAATTAAGTATACAATATTTATTTATTGAAATTTACAGCTGTATTAGCTAAAAACTACAAAAACAAATGTGAATGAACTATGGCATAATGACATGACACAGATATGTAGAGAAACTACCTATTGGTAGCACTCCAAAAACTATTCAAAACCAGAAGATCCCGAGGCCATCTTTTTTTCAGTACCACTATTAAAGAATTTTCTATACTAGCGGTTCCCAATAATATATTTTTTTTTGTTTGTTTTTTGAGTTATTTGGGTTTCCTTGTTAAGTTCTAGAACCTTCAATGAGTTAAAAATTTCCTCAGTTATTAGGCCATTTGGAAACTAATACCGATAAGGCCTTTATTTCCAAGCGGTATTAATGTCTTAATCTCTCACACAAATCTTGGTATTCCCTAATATTTAAGCTGACTTACTGTTTTCTGCAAGTTATCATCGGTAGGGCCGGATTTAGAGTTTGAACGTTCATAGACCCAAGAGTTATTGTCGCCCTCTTATAATACCAGCGGAGGTAATTTTCTTCAAGAAAATAATCTTTATGATGCCAATTTTAAGTTACCGCATAATAATATCACTTATGAAAATGAAGACTTTTTTTAACACATCATAATTACTTTTTTTGGTTTATTATTTGGAATAATATCAAAATTATTTAAACCCCCTCAAAATTTGAGGTTTTACATTTCAACATACGTAGAATCCAAATCGAATAAAAAAAAATCCGTCCGTCCGCCGTCCGCGGCTTTTCTCCGAGATTACTGATCCGATTTTCTTGAGATTCGGCAACAGAGTCATACCTCACTCCAGAATGATCCTCGGAACTCGACATTACCATCCTTCTGTCGGTTTCAAAATGGCGGCCGATTTTATAAGCTAGAGGGGAAATTTAAGGTGTTTTGGAGTAAGCTTATCAAGGCATAAAAAAAAAAAAACTATATAAATGCTTTTGGTTTATTATTTTCAATAATAGACCTTTGTAATCGACCTGGAAAAAATAATTTTTAATCACCCTCAAAATTTCAGGTTGGTTTTTGTCATCGTTTATAGAAAGGTGATAAAATACCGCGCAAAAAAAACTCATTTAAATCGGACCATTATTAGCTGAGATACAGTGTAATTAACTTTGCAGATTAATTGTCTGGCGCTACAGCTCAGCGTGGCCATAGGCCTCCTGACTTATCAATTGCGGGTTCCTGACTTCCCCGCATCTCTCTACTTCATCCTTCCTTGGATTATTTCTGCACTTTCTTTAGCTTCTTGGTCTTTCCTTTTATCTTTTCCCACTGAAGTACACATCCAATATTTTCCTCTGTACCATTTTAATCTCTGATTACATGTCCTAACCATCTTAGCCTACTTGCATTCAGACAACTTCTGCTTAAAACTCTCAGGACGATCATCTTGGATCAAGCTTCAAATTTCTGAACCTCTACTGCCTACTGCTTTATTTCTTAGCTGAACTTGGTAGATATCTTTTATAAAGTATTCTACACATGTTTCTTTTCCGAATTTGAAAGATAATCTAATTATCTAATTACCTGTGAATAGACAGACCAGATATTTTTGAAATATTACTATTTGGAAATAATAAACCATTGTGTGATAATTTGCAGCGTTTTTTTTTTTTATGTAAATAAATATATTTTTTAGCGTGTTTTTTTTTTTTATGGAGCGTAGGGACTGCAACGCACAACACGGCTGAAGGGGGGGCGCCGTAATTTTGTGTTTGTTTAAAACGTTTTTCGATTTAACGATCACTAGAAGTATCGATGTATCGTGGGCGTAATGACCGATTAATTGATCGCCCATAAAAACAGTAATCTTCCTATATCGATGTATCGTTTATGCCATACATTTTCTACTTTTCTTATTATTAATATAAACTTGATAATTATTTATTTAATTGTTTGTTGATGTGAATGGGTCTCTGAAATTTGTTTGTTTATTATTGTAGCTGAGAAATAAGACTTTTTTTTTAGGTTTAAGATAATAGACAGACATCCGAAGGACTTCTTAGTTTTCTAGAATGATTACCAATAAATCTAGAATAACTACTAACTAATAAAAATAAAATAATAATAACTACTAGCATACCAATAAACAAATTCATATCATTGCCAATCAGTGTCACAGATAAAATGGCCGTCATGAACATTACAAGCATTACCGGTTGTGGCAGTCACATCACCCTAACCTGACCTACTTGTCAGCTACATATCTTCATTATTTCTGAACTTGAAATTTATTGCATCCAACGTTTTCGACGTTATTCAATTCTCGGAGGAGGAATTAAAACTATATAATTTAGTTTCTATGGCGACTTACAGGTTACTGATGTTCTATCAGCTGTTCTTCATCCGCCATTTTACAACTGTCATAAGTTTTACTGTAAACTTCTAGAGACTGCCATATTATCTCACTGCCGGGACAGTACTACTGCGACAGAAGCTTAAGTTGCCTTTAACACTTTTCTGTTTGTTTTTAGTTGTATTTTCCCCGACAAAAATAGACAATTGCAGTGGGTCGAAGGTCGGCGGTGAGCGGCGGGACTGCGTTTTCTATCCGTTTCATAACCCCTAGAGCACGATTATGGAAGTTTTGGAGATGTCTGATATATATATATATATATATATATATATATATATATATATATATATATATATATATATATATATATATATATATATATATATATATTATTTTTTTTCCCTCCCCCGCTTCATTTGAGCACCTCCTGCGACCGGCCCCCTTTGGGTGAAATTCGGTATGTAGGACTTTCTTCCAGGCAGAACGACACCGATAAAGAATAGGTAAATGCCAGTCAAAATTTCGGTATGCTTACCTGAAATTTCGGCGTTTTTAAAGTTTTGCGCATCTCTACAGCTTCACCATTTTAGTTTATAGAGCTGAAAATTTGTATGTGAATTGAATTGGTGTTAGGTAGTATCTTTTGGTGATCTCAACTTGGTTTCCCCTCCCCCCGGATTTTTCGATTTTTTTAAATATTTGCGCACCTTTAAAACCCCTCAAAATTGAGTTAGGGGGCTCAAAACGTTTTCTATCCGATTTATAAAGGATAAAACCGCTAAAGCACGATTAAGTTTTGAGTTGTCTGATATATGTTTATATTTCCCCTCCCCTCCCCCCTCCCGATACATTTGAGCACCTCTAGCGGCCCTCTTTGCTTCAAATAAGCTGAACTTCGGTATGTAGGCTCGAAGGCTACCAGCTCAAAACCTGTTGCATTTGAAAGGAAATCAAATTACCTATAAAAAAAAGAAGTTCCATTGAAATCGGACCAGTATTAGCAAAGATATGGATGGCTATTTCAACTGTTTCAATAATAACTGAACTACAACGGCTCCTGTTGGGTTATATGACCTGAAATTCGGTATGGAGGGTTTTCTATATCGAAGGTTAGCGGAGCGGGAGAGCAATATAATAAAAGTATGGGTAAATTTGGGTCTCAACTTTTTTCTCACTTCCCCGTTTTTTTAAAATTTACTTCCTTGTAAGAAACAAAGGAAGTATTGTAATCGCGAAAAGTTTTGATTTTCAGATTTCAACGGAAATATCCATTTTGGCCATCCCCATCCATTTTGACTAGTTTCGTCGTGGCGTCTGTACGTACGTATCCCGCATAACTCAAAAACAGTTAGCCATAGAAAGTTGAAATTTTGTATTTAGGATTGTCGTAAAATCTAGTTGTGAACCTCCCTTTTTGGGCACTGCTTGATAACCGGAAGTGGTACTTTACTTGAAGGTCGTAATTGATTTACATCAAAAATTATTTTAAAATGCTATGTAAAACTTCTCAAATTTAGTATTTATGATTTATATATTGATTTAAATAATATAATTAATTTTGGTTAACATTGGCAGACCGGAAGTGGTACTTTACTTGAAGGTCATATAAGGCTTTCATCAAAAATGGTATTAAAATATAATGTAAAACATCTCAAATTTGGCAAATAAGATTTTTATAGCAATATAAATAATATAATAGATTATGGTTGAAATTAGTGAGCCAAAAAAGGGTACTTTACTTGAAGATCATAATAAACTTAGATCAAAAGTTATATTGACGTTTAATACAGAGATCATATAGTTCGGTGATGAAGGTTACAAACGCGATTTTTCCCCCACTCTAATTAAACAATTTTATTATTTAACGTAAAACGTATCAAATTTGGTAAATAGGACTTTTATATCGATATGAATGTATTCACTAGATTTTTTTTTTTAAATTGGTGAGCCAAAAAGGGTACTTTACTTGAAGGCCATAATAAACTCACATCAAATATTATATTAAAATTAAATTGAGAAATCATATGTTCCGGTAATAAAGGTTACAAACGCAATTTGGTTTCCAATCCAATTAAACATTTTTTTTACTTAGTTTAAGTGTTAAATTTGAGTGTAAAATACTGGGTTTCCTCCCCATTTTTGAGATGAACAAGTCTGCAGCAGGAGAATAAGATATAAGTTGAGTGGATTTTTTCGCTTAAAATGTCGAAACTGTCGATTTCCAATGCTTTATATAGTGACATAGACAGTTCTAATGTTGTCAAGGAACACGAAGAAATCTCTTAGGAACTTGTTACCTACTGAAAGAAAACGACGTATAATAACGGAATGAGCTCTCCAGAAACAAGAGCATGTCTCTTTGTGTGTTTGTGTGTGTCAATAGATGGATGTCGCGACGCCGAGTGTCGTTTTTGAGATACTGCAATCTTCGGAAACTAGTAACCAAATGGAGGATCAATTTTTGAGTCACTGATTTATAGTTTAATAGGCGTACAAGGAAGTCATGTGTTGTCCACATCCGATATTTTTATTTTAGTGAAAATACGACTTTGGTGACGGAGTTCTGCTGCTCACGGATTTTTTTTTTTTGGTCTTAATATTGTAAAATTGAATTTGAATATTTTTTTGTCGATTATTTTTGTAAATATAAAATGGTTGATTATAATAGACCTGTGGTGGTTAAAGTTTATTAAGGACTAAAGTCTATCCTCCACAGGCATTCTTCAATATATTCATCGAGCAAGGACCAAAGTATGTGATGAAAATAGCAAGGCCACGCCCTATCTAACCTCAAAGGGCAAATGTTTGGATTTGAGCCTTTGTGTGCCGACTACTAACACACGTGGCTAATAACCCTTCTGATGAGCCCATGGGCGTTTTAATCACGTGGTCAGTAGAGGCTATTCAGCACACACATATATATATATATTTCACAGGCCTTTGATATCTATTACATCTATTTAGTATTCAGTATTACTAACATGTCTTAAGCAAATATAATGATCTGTTCAGGCAGAATTATATTCAAATTGAATTGAAAATTATTTCCACACCATTTCTGTCTTTATGAATTTAAAGAAAACGAGAAAATATATCGTTTTCTTTTTTGGACGTATATTTCTTAGATTTTTTTGTTTCTGTATTTACAGCAATCAATTTTTTTTTACTAGCCTAGTTATTAAAAGTTCACTAGTCAAACCTATTGGCTTCCTTTAAACTGTGTCTAGAAAGTAATTTGATAAAGATAATAAATTATTTTTAATGTGTTAATAATATCATTCTAATACTAGGTGACCAATAGGTTTCAATTTAGCTTCTGTATGAATAAGTAATTGAAAACATCATTATTCTAAACTCCGACGAGTTTAATAGAGTTTTCAATGTTTTTTATGAAAACTACCTTCAATTTGTATGGTTGATCAGGGAGAATGTACGTAGGAGAATCTTGGTTGGGGGTGCGGTCAATAAATAAACATAAATAAGAAAAAAACTCATAATGTGTGGCTACGTTTCGGCCTAAGCTTTAGGCCATCATCAGGGCTAAGAAAAAAACAAGATAACAATATATGTGGTAAATAAAAATAGTGGCAATACCAGTAATAATAAGAAAGTTAACAAACAATAAGATAAAAAATATAAAGTATAACTAAAAATATGCTGAATAACATACATATATTTATTTATATTTTATTAACACATTCTCCTTATTTTTCACATTAATATTAACATATTATGATCAACATATTTTTCTTTACACTTACTGTTTTTTATCTTACTATTTGTTAACTTTCTTATTATTACTGGTGATGGCCTAAAACTTAGGGCGACACGTCGGTACACATTATAATAAGTTTTTTCTTATTTGTGTGTTTATTTATTGACCGCATCCCAACCAAGATTCTCCTACGCACCTTCATTTTGATTCATTAAGATGGCTTCTACAAACAAGAACAATTCCTTGGGGTAAATCAATCTTCTTGTTCAACTTGAAATTAAATTTCTTGTAAACCGCTTTTTTGTTCCAGACTGTGTAGTTTACTATGTAGTTTTTTATTCTACTAAAACTATTTAAAGATAGAAAAATATTTTTTACTGCCTTAAATTAACGTTTTTCTCCGTTATTAATCCTATAGTCCGTAATTTTTCTTAATCCGTCATGCCTCAAGTTCTGAACTAGAGGAATTTAACTGTGTTAATTCCATCCTTACATATGTGACTAAGTATGGACTATCCTAATGCTCTGGTTCAATCAAATCCCTACCCACTCATCCATACAATCCTCGGCGAAGATTAAAAAGAAAGTGGCCCAGAGATCTGTAAAGTATCGTATTTGAAGGCAATACCAAACTTTTCCAATCATGAGCTTTGCGTTTACGGCTTACGCACTCGTATTCAGCCTCCACTGGCTTTCAATACTAGTAATGCACTTGGGGTGGGGAACCGGGATTACTAAGTCCTGCTTTGCCATCATTCTTGGCAATTAAATGATTTAGATTTTTTTTTGTTATTTGTTTATTCAGCCATACTTTATTTTAATGTTGTATTAATTGTAACTGATTTGAGTGTAAATAAGTATAGATATAATTTTAGTGTTTATGATTATTAATTGATTATTATATTTTCTTTTTTATGTATAGACATATCTTTATTCCTTCTTATTACTTCCTTGTACGCAGTAAAGGAAGTATTGTAATCACGAAAATTTTCAGTTTTCAGATTTCAACTGAAATATCCATTTAGACCATCCCTGAATCCATTTTGATTCATTTTGTTTCGTCGTGACGTCTGTATGTTCGTTCATCCGTTTGTTCGTACGTGCGTATCTCGCATCAAAAACAGTTAGCCTTAGAAAGTTAAAATTTTGTATTTAGGAATATTTTAAAAACTAGTTTTGAACCTCCCTTTTTGATCACTAAAGGATTACCGGAAATGGTACTTTACTTGAAGGTCATATTAGACTTTCATCAAAAATTATATTAAAATATAATGTTAAACATCTCAAATTTGGCAAATTAGACTTTTATATAAATATAAATAATATAATATATTATGGTTGAAATTAGTGAGCCGAATAGGGGTACTATACTTGAAGGTCATAATAAACTTACATCAAAAGTTATATTGACGTTTAATATAGAGATCATATGGTTCGGTGATAAAGGTTACAAACGCGATTTTTCCCCGAATCTAATTAAACAATTTTATTATTTAAAATTCTTGTGTAAAATACTTGTTTCCCCTCCCCCCATTTGTGAGCTGAACAAGTCTGCAGCAGGAGAATAAGATATAAGTTAAGCGTATTCTTTCCCTTTTACACAGGCAAATGTAAAATATTTATTTGTCAATAATATAAATACTGTTGTTTTTTTTTCTTTCACTTCTATTTGTATTTATTTTACGCGTTTGAAATTAATGTGAAAGAATCGATACCACTGTCTATTGAGGCCTCTATGGCTGTTCAACACCTTAGCATTCGCGAGTCAGAAGCAGTGTCGATTTGAATCCCGGAGTTTTCTGGTGCTTTACAGCGGTTTCACGTAATGAATCTTCAGGCTTTTAAATTGTTTATTCTAAATTTTTTTATTTAAAAAAAAATGTTTTATTTCTCTTTCTGGGATGAAAAAGTTATTTATACAAAAGAGGAAAACATATTTTATAAATCAGGCGCCTACACTATATATAAAAATAATTATTCAGATGGCAGGGTATAAAGGAATAGCAGTGTTGGGTACAGTTGTGACACTCCACAATATGAGATACAGTCGAACCTCTATATTTCGAAGATGAAGGTTCCTTAAAAAAAAAATCGATATATGGAAATTTCGATATATAGAAAGATTGCAATTTTTCACCCTTTTCAGGCTAAAAACAATTACAGCTATTAGGGTTAAAGAAATACCAAAGGCAATTTTGGGGGTTAGTGGTGTATCAAAGGCATTTTTTTAGGGTTTAAGAAAAACAAAACTGAAAGATAAAGAACATTTATTTGAAAAATTGTACAAATTACATTTGTGATTGCAGATTTTTTCCAAATGTATATTTATAATTTAATAAGGGCATGCATTAAAAATATGCAAACATACATAAAAATTAATTAATTTTTGTTTTCGCCCAAGATAGCTTCTAATATCTATTTGTGTATAATTCATTACCGAAGGAGCATTGTTCACAACAAGAAAGGCAAAGTTAAACTCAATTTAAAATGAAAATTTCATTCCATGTTATGAAAGAGATTCAGAGAATTTAGGTACTCCTGTGCTTCTTCTGAAACAAAATCTTTCCTGAATTTCCATTACTTTGCAAACCAGTGGAACACTTTTTTTTTTTCTTATTTAATTATTGCCCATTCTTATGTATGTAAACTTAGGATTCTTTTGATGACAATCACATTTTATATTTTTTTAAATTGGTATTTTTATTTCGATATGTAGAGATTTTTGATATACAGAAGTTCGATTTGTACATTTGGTTTTGGCACGCGTTATAAAAAGGTTGGGCACCTCTGGTTTATCTGAATGAATGAAGGAGTCTTTTCACTGAATGAACCTTCACACTGTTTTTTAGAATAGGTTGGATGACCTGTCCTTACCGTGGTTGGGGTTTATGTCTGTTATTCCAATAAATAAACAACTTTTATATATTATTCATAAATGGCAGAATATATATATATATATATATATATATATATATATATATATATATATATATATATATATATATATATATATATATATATATCATTTTTGAATAAAAAGTTTATTGAAAATATAAAGCTGAACAGTCGTAAAGTTCTGCACTATAAATGAATAGGGATTTATTCATGCCTTAGAATATAAAATAAGGGCGAGATGTAGAAAATAATAATAAAAAAGTTTCTTATTTTTAAACTATTTTTATAGTTGTTATTAAATTTACCTTATTTAAAAATATCAAAGTTTTATTATAGCTCATAAAATGTACTAGAAAAATAATGCCTTACTATCTCAGGCGACTTACCTCCTTAAATCAATGTAATTTTGTCTGTTATGGCCTATTAGGTTCCTGCCAGAGTCGTATGGGGTATTCTAATTAGTCCCAGAGACATATTACCTACAGCTTCAAACAATATTTCACCCACCTTGTTATTCGGTTCATCAAAGATTAATCTTGGTTATACCTCCAAAGTCTCCAATGAGTTTTAATTAATTAATTGCCCAAACATTGGCTCATGATGCCTTAATTAAACTATTAATTATTTAAATATATAGTTGTGAGAATTGCTGATAATTGTGAATAGAAAAACGTTTACTAGATTTAGGCGAAACAGAACTAATCTGCATTTCAGTGGACCCTCGCTATAACGCGGGTCAAGGAGAAATGAAACTACCCGCGTAATAGAGGGGTTTGAAAAATATAAATCATTGGATCAACTATCCACAAGTCTGTTATTATTAATCTTTGCATTATTAAAAAAAAATTAAATCAATAATAATAATTTATAGAAATCCTAATGAAAAAAAATTTGTGAATCGATGATGCCATGTTAATTAGTGTTATTATTTTTCCAAAATATCAGTTATTTTAAGTTTAAGCACTTTGGTTCGCCTTCATAATTGTTGGTTTCCTGCAAGGTTGTGGTTTACTAAGAGATGAGCAAGAGAAGAAACTGATTTTAAGAACCTTGAAGTTTCATTGAAAAAAAGCTTTGTTTATATCGAATAAAATTTCAAGATATCAAACAAAAAATATTTGTTTTAAACAGAAAAAAATACTTGTGGATTAAAAGTGTCCGTTGATTATGCTCATAATAATAGATATAAATTAAATAAGAGCAGAAGTGATATTTTAACTTTAAATTAGGGATGTCAAAAACCGGTCGATTATAATCGATAACCGGTTTTTCGGTATCGAATAATTTATTTTTATCAGGATTTTTTTTTATAATATCGGTTATAATTGGGTTTTTTCTTTTAACTCCAAAAATAAGGGAAGGAGAGGGAAACGGGGAAAGAAACCGATTGAAAATAAATTTCGTAAAAAACAAAACAAAAATTACTTTGAACTGCAAAAAAAAAATTGAATTATAGCTCTATAGCCTAAGAAAAAATAAATAGGCGCAAAATTCATCCTTAAAAATAAAATGATACTTTACAATGAAGTCGCCTTATCAGTAGTGCTCGCCACTCTAGCGCTCCCTAACGCCATTTGTCCTAACTAACTTCTTTATATTTAATTCATATTCATTGGAATTATTAAAATTAATACTACTTTAAATAATATGTAATTAAAGCACTAATAATTTTAATAATTCCAATTTCTACGAATTAGGCTCAGATCAGTATAATTCAGTATAATTTTTTAATACCACATCGCAAATAGTAGAAAATAAAACCATCCAAAATTCAGAAAATCACGTAATAGTATCTTCCATATACGATAGTAAATTTTAATCTCTAACATACATTAATAAAATAGCTTGCAATATTATAGATATTAAAAAAAAAATAGATATTAATGAAATCAAATTTGCATTAAAACCTAAACACCCGATAAGAATTATACTAACTAAAACTAAAGATCCAATTCCCATTGAAAATCAGAGAAATTTGATGTACAATACCACGTAAAAACTGTGAAAAATCATACATAGGTGTTACTTCTACCGATATCGCACTAAAACATAAAACAAAAACTAGTACGGCTCTGTCAAATCATGCCAAGAATCTTAGACATGAAATAGATTTTGATGAATATTAAAATATTACACAGATCCAGTTCATGTGCCAAACGTGAAATTTTGGAATCAATATACATCGCCTTAAATCAAGACGAAGCCCTTAATTCAAAACACGAAGCAGCCCATATACCTAGGACATTATTCACACATAATAAAAAAAACGCTGCAGGATTATTACACAATGGTTTATTATTTACACTTAGTAATATTTCAAAAATATCCATTCTGTCCAAGTAAAAAAAAAATGAAGCAGTTGGCACCAAAAGAAAAGAAATTTGAAGCTTGTCACAAGATGATCGCCGTGAGAGTGCCGAACTGGGAGTGTTAATTTAAAAAACTGTGTCAATGCAAGTAGGCTGTGATGTAAAATGATACAGAGGAAATATTTGATGTGCACTTCAGTAGGAATAAAAAAGGGATAGACTAAAAAAGCTAAAGGAACTGCAGAAATAATCCAAGGAACGATACAGCAGAGAGATACGAGAAAGTCAGAAGCTGAAGGCTTACGACCACTATGACTAGCCATCCGAAGAATCAGTATACGAAGTTCATTACGCTATATCTCAGCTAATAATGGTCCGATTTAAATGATTTTTAGTTCGATTTGTAGGAAATTTCATTAGCTTTCGTAACACCAACCAAATCCTCTCTATCTTTATAAATGGCCGAGTTATGAGCTTATGAGGTCTCTAATCGGCCGCCATTTTTCAACAAACAGACGGATGGTAATGTCGAGTTCCGAGGATCATTCCGGAATGACCTGTAACATTAGTGCAGAATCTCAAGAAAATCGGTCCAGTAGTCTCGGAGAAGAGCCGCGGACGGCGGATGGACGGATTTTTTTTTTTTATTCGATATTTCGATTCTACGTATCTTGAAAGGTAAAACCTCAAATTTTGAGGGGAGGGGGGTTACAAAAAATTTTCCTTGGTCGATTCCAAAGGTCTATCATTGAAAATAATAAACCTATAGTAAAATTCGTAATAACCGATAAAATTAAATTTAAAATAGTTTTTTAGCATATGTGTCAATTAAGAAATTACCGAAATTAGCATCTGCAACATAGAAATCGAGTAGGCAAAGGGTCCGGTATGTTCTCGTTCCCATGCAGGTATGTAACACAAATAAAATCAGATTAAAACTATAGCAATATCATAAATGGTCTGTTGAAGTTTTTTATTTTGAGTGTTGTACTTATAATTTTTATTCATATATTTTAGACGATGGACGAATGTTCAAAATAACAATCCCCCTCCCCTTCCCTTTATGACGGAGCAATGATTCGACCTTTCGAATAATTCTACCTTTAGAGTAATAGTCATTGTTTTCACGATAATAAATTAAGATTAGAATTACTATGGTATAATATGATGATAGGTATAATGAATAATTGGCTTGTTTTAATCTTGATGTTGCTTTTACTTCCTTGTACGCAGCAAAGGGAGTATTTTAATCGCGAAAATTTTCGATTTTCAGATTTCAACGGAAATATCCATTTTGATAAGTTTCGTCGTGACGTCTGTACATACGTTCGTCTGTACGTTAGCTCGTTCGTAGGTATCTGGCATAACTCAATGATGGCTTGCCGTTAAAAAGTTAAAATTTTGTTTCTAGGATTATTGTATAATCTAATCATGAATTTATCTTTTTGGTCACTGCATGATTATCGGAAGTGGTACTTTACTAGAAGGTCATTACTGATTTTCATCAAAAATTTTATTAAAATATAATGAAAAACTTCTCAGATTTGGTATTTGAGACTTACATACAAGTATAAACAACATAAAAACTTTTGGTTCAAATTGTCAAACCGGAAGTGGTAGTTTACTTGAAGCTCATATGAGACTTTCATCAAAAATTATATTAAAATATAATGTGAAACATCTTAAATTTAGTAAATTAGACTTTTATGTAAATATAAGTAATATAATAGATTTTAGTTGAAATTGAAGATCCGAAAGGGGTACATTACTTGTAGGTTATAATCAAAAAAGGTACATCAAAAGGTATATCGACATTTATTATAGAGATATGGTTCGATGATAAAATAAAATAATGGCTATTTTTTCCACTCCAATTAAACATTTTTATTACTTATTTTAAGTGTTAAAATTGAGTGCAAAATACTGGTTTTTCTTACCATTTGTGAGATGAACAAGTCTGCAGCAGGAGAATAAGACTTAAGTTCTTCCGCTTGTGTCAAAATCGTCGATTTCCAATACTTTATTTAGTGATATTGACAGTTCTAATATCGTCAAGAAATCTCTTGTAAACTAGTTACCTCCTGAAAGAAAAAGACATATAATAACGTAATGAGACCTCCCGAAACAGGATTATGTGTGTTTGTCAATAGATGGATATCGGGACGCCGAGTGTCTTTTTTACGATACTGCAATCTTCGGAAACTAGTAACCAAATTTAGGATCGCTTTTTGAGCCACCGATTTAATAGGCGTACAAGGAAGTCATGTGCTGTCCAGATCAGATATTTTTATGCTTATTTCTCGATCAATATACAATTTACTTGAATTAAAGATCTTGTAAATGACCAATTATTTGTAACGATTCCAGTAGCTGTTATTTGTGACGTCATTAAAAAAAAGTGTTCTGATGGGAAGTTATTTTATTTAAAAATAACCATCCCGTCCCCCAATTTAAAAAAAAAAACTGTTAAAACCGATCGGTTATAATTTAAAGTAAAATAACTGGAATAGCTAATAACAATTTTTTTTTTTCCATAAAAACCGACGCCCCTACATTAAATTCAATTTAATATATATCTTCTTGCTGTGAAATGTCCCTAAAGAAGAATTATCAAATATAAAGTGGGAGTTGAACCTGAATAAAAACAGAGAAGCTAAAGAGAACGCGATCACGAATGAAAGTAGCACGAAAGAAAAAAAAAAAAGAGTACACAATTCGAATTTAAGTAGTATTTAAACTACGTCGCCAATGTGCTTAATTCCTTCAATTATTTTTTGTAGTACATAGTGGGTTAACAAATAAAATTATAACATCATCTTATTTTAAGGCTGATCAGAGATTGGGACCTGGGCTAGACCCACATTATATCTGAACCTACGGTATATCGATCCGTGTTATAATGAGGCTTCTCTACATTTTCCTCATGTAAATAATTGGTTGCATGAATTACTCATTATTAATAATGAATGTATTAAATTCATATACGCTCGTTATTACTTCCTTGTACGAAGTAAAGGAAGTATTGTAATCAGATTTCAACGGAAATATCCATTTTGACCATCCCTGAATCCATTTTGACTAGTTTCGTCGTGGCGTCTGTACGTACGTACGTTCGTATCTCGCATAATTCAAAAACGGTTAGCTGTAGAAAGTTGTAATTTTGTATTTAGGATTGTTGTCAAATCTAGTTATGAACCTCCCTTTTTGGTCACTGCTTGATCACCGGAAGTGGTACTTTACTTGAAGGTCATAATTGATTTTCACCAAAAATTGTATTAAAATACTATGCAAAACTTCTCAAATTTAGTATTTATGACTTATACATTGATTTAAATAATATAATAAATTTTGGTTAACTTTGCAGACCGGAAGTGGTACTCAAAAATTATATTAAAATATAATGTGAAACATCTCAAATTTGGTAAATATGACTTTTATATCATTATGAATGTATTTAATAGATTTTGGTTAAAATTGGTGATCCGAAAAGGGTACTTTACTTGAAGGTCATAATAAGCTTACATCAAAAATTATATTTAAATTAAATACAAAATCATATGTTTCGGTATTAAAGGTTATAATCGCAATTTGGTTTCTAATCCAATTAAACATTTTTATTACTTGTTTTAGGTGTTAAAATTGAGTGTAAAATAGTGGTTTTCTTCCCCGTTTGTGTGTATCAATAGATGGATGTCGGGACGCCGAGTGTCGTTTTTGAGATACTGCAATCTTTGGAAACTTTTTGAGCCACCGATTTATAGTTTAATATGCGTACAAGGAAGTCACGTGTTGTCCACAACAGATATTTATTAATGAGCATATTTCATTCTAATGCACTAATTATTAAATTAGTTACGCAATTTCTAATTTTCAGTTTCGAGATTAGCCATGCAAAACCTTCAAGGTTTAAAAACTGAAGTTCTGGAGTAACCAGAAAAAGTTAGTTAGAACATTTACTACTATGGTAGAAGTTGTTTAGCCATTTGAAAGAACAAATTAAATAAAACTTAGATAACCAAAATGGATGTTTTCTAAAAGTATGGTCGTGCTATTTAAATTCGTTTCTGAACCGCTTTCGCTTTAGACAATTGAAATAAAATGGAAAGGTACTATACTAAAGCATTCTGGGGAAATTATTCGAAACAACACTCCCAATTATCTCCATCTAAAAATTTTTAAAATCATCCGGGCTATTAAGTTCTGTCGGCCACAGATATCTGGAGCATCTCTTTAAGAGAGTTGTTCATTGTTTTCCTATCTCTAAAATACTGGAACATTCAAAATTTTCCTTTAAGTAAAGTTTCCAGATGTCTTCCTTCGGATTGTCTTAAAAATTCTCAATTCTAAGATAAAATCCCAATTTTATTCGAAAACTTATATTTTTATGATTAAATTCTTAAAAATTATTTCTAATGTTTGATAATTTTGATACCATTGTAAGATTAAAAATATCTGATGTGGACAATACATGACTTCCTTGTACGGCTATTAAACTATAAATCTGTGGTTAAAAAAGTGAACCTGAATTTGATTACTAGTTACCACTAGACACTCGGCGTCCCGACATCCATCTAATGACACAAACACAAATAGGGAGGAAAACCAGTATTTTACACTCAATATTAACACGTAAAACAAGTAGCAAAAATGTTTAATTGGATTGGAAACCAAATTGCGTAACCTTTATTACCGAAACATATGATTTATGTATTTAATTTAAATATAATTTTTGATGTAAGCTTATTATGACCTTTAAGTAAAGTACCCTTTTCGGCTCACCAATTTTAACCAAAATATATTAAATACGTTCATATCGATATAAAAGTTCTATTTACCAAATTTGAGATGTTTTAGATTATATTTTAATATAATTTTTGATGAAAGTCTAATATGACCTTCAAGTAAAGTACCGCTTCCAGGTTTTCCAATTTAAACCAAAATCTAGTATGTTATTTAAACCAATATATAAGTTATAAATACTAAATTTGAGAAGTTTTGCATAGTATATTAATATAACTTTTGATGGAAATCAATTATGATCTTCAAGTAAAGTACCACTTCCGGTGATCAAGCAGTGACCAAAAAGTGACCAACTAGATTTTACAACAATTCTAAATACAAACTTTCAACTTTCTACCGCTAATCGTTTTTGAGGTATGCGAGATACGAACGTACGTACGTACAGACGACACGACGAAACTAGTCAAAATGGATTCAGGGATGGTCAAAATGGATATTTCCGTTGAAATCTGAAAACCGAAAATTTTCGCGATTACAATACTTCCTTTACTTCGTCTTCGTACAAGGAAGTAAAAACAATATCTTAAATATCAGTAAATATTGGATTGTTCGGAAATTAATGCGGGTTTATGGTTTTAAAATAAAATAAATATACGAAACTATTTTTATTAATCGAAATATGCTTCGTTACCCTTCATGCATTTCTGCCGACGTGTTGGTAACATTTCAGTTCACTCTAACTAAAATGTTTAATCGTTATTAGTAACACATTCTGAAAATGTATTTTCTAAGGAATTTCGATCAATTAAATGTTTACCTTTATTAAAAAATCGGTCCAGATGTTTAAAAAAATGGTAGTCCATAGGTCTAGAGAGTAGGTCTGGAGAGTAGGACAAACTAAGGCAGTGTCTTGTTTCGGCAAACAAGTGGAGCGCAAAATTCAAAACAAAGATTTTTTGGACGGACGTTAAATGCACGACGAACCCAAGTTTCAAGCCTTTTTACCTTTCCAATTGCGTTGAGGTGGTCAGCGATGGTCGATTTGCTAACTGAAAGTTTCTCTGCAGTTCTCGAACAGTTATTTTGGAGTTTTCTTCGACCAAAGATCACAGAACATCGTCATAAAGGAAAGAAATCCTTCCTGGACCATCTTTGTATTTAAGGCTGAAGTCTCCCTCTCGAAATTAAAACATCGTTGAAAGGTGCACTAATTCACACTGCCATCGCCCCTGACTTCATTAGTGTTTCTGGCCGTTTAAACCGCGCTCCGATCGAATTTAAACTCGTAAAACGGAATTTTTCGAAAATCACGCTTTGACAGTAAAGAATGAATTTTTACTAGTGAAATGCTACAGAAGATAAAAAAACATTTTTGTTTGGTAGAGGATTAATAAGTGTAGACACCCATATAAAAGAATAATCCCTCAAACGTATACAGTTTGTCATATACAGTTTACTTACAAACAACCTATCAATACTTCACAAATAAACATAATTGACAAAAAAGATACAGTATAGGTGTTTGTTGATGTTGTTATTATGTTTGTGTTATGTTGTTGTTATTGTTTTTGATTATAATTATTTTTTAGAGACACTATAATTGGACTTGGTCCAGATTGGACTTAATTATGGCATTATATAAATTTCAAAACTTTTTGAAGTATGCATATGGTTATATATTAGGAATTTCTTAAAAATATATTTTACAATTTGCTATGTTGTAAATTAAACTAGATAAGGGCCTTTTTGCCTTCGGATGGCTTAAAGGCCTAAAATTTCCATCTAAATAAATGAATATGGTGAAATAGTACCAGCCTGCATTTATTTTTACAGTATAGGTTATAATGGAAACCAAGAGACCTCGTGGTCGACCGTATAAAAGTAAGTTCCGACTAAAATATCGATTAATGAATAATTCAAAAAATTAATTATTAACTTGCTTCTTCTGAAAATCATTCAGGACTAATAAGTCATTGAAAAAGTTATTCAATTAAAAATTTAATTCAATAATGCCCTACACTGTCGAGGAATAATAGTAAAATAATTTCATATAACATAATAATAACACCTATTTTATAAATTCGAGTAACATGAATCTTTTCTTGCATATTTCAAAAAGTCATTGAAAGGATAATTTGATTGTCTATCTTAAACCGAGGCTCACCGTCAGAGAGGGGAAAGGGAGTGCAAAATTCCCGGGGCCAGGACTTCTGGGGACTCGATAAGAGTTTAATACAGAAAAAATGTTTTTTGAACAAATATATGCAAATAATAAAATCATTTCAAACGATAATAAATAATATCACGCACTTTTATCGTAAAGTACCTATAGCCTAATTTATATAAATGCATGTTGTTTATAGCTTAAAAGGAAATGAAAGTGTTTTCTATTGAGCCTAGGGTAGCAAAAGCATTAAATTTTTACTCAATTTTTCAAACTTTCGCAGAAAAAAAAAAACTAGAATAGTGTTGTATATAAAAAATAGTCTAGGCTTGGCAAAAGAGTAAAGGCATCTTTTGAGCTACAATCGCAAAATCGAAAAAAAAAATGGAGGTACACTGTTTTTCTCTTGTACTCTTAAATTATTATTTAATTATACTATCATTACTAAGTAGTTTTGTAAAACTAATTGTATTTTATGCTCAACAATAAGCTCTTGTACTTATGATGTAGTAGTTAGTTTCCTTTTCAGGGCACCGCGACGTCCTTTGTCGTTGGAAATAAAATTGAAATAAATTTTCCCTAATTAAGATTGAAAAGAGGCTTGTCTCGATTATTCTGGAACATTATTGTATTATTCTAATTTTTTTCCCTCTTTGTAGTAATTAAATTTTCTTATAATCAGCTACCATTCATGTCAGAGGCAGTGAAAATTACTCTGTTATTTTATTAGAATCCTTTATAAGATATTTAAGCGTCTTAAGTAGAACTATTTAGGTTTCTATTAATTAAGTGCGTTTGGTAAACGAAAGAGCTTCTGTTGGCATTATTATTAATATAAATTTGAAACAAATCTTAATATTGAGTTTAAGGGAAAGTGTAACTTTTCTTAATGGCTCCAATGTTATCTGAGAACTCTATTGAAATTTAATTTAATAAAGTTTTAATTAAAAGAAAATAAAGCCTCCAACTTTTGGTAAGAAGAGTTACAGTTAGTTAAAAATTAATTGATACTTAGTATTAAGAAATCAGTTAAAAGTCATAATTATTTGAATTTTAGTAATTAATTTTCGGTCTAATGTTCAAGTTACAGTTAGCTAATGTTACAGTTAGCCTCTATACTGTAGGACAGTCGCTATAAACTATAAAAAAAATGGGTATTGTGTCATGATAGAGAGTATATTCAGCGGCACCTCTTCCTGTTTTGATTTTACAGTTTACAGTTAGGCATCCAAGATCCCTAATAGCCTTCTACGGGTATAATCGAGCATTGGGATTGTTGCTATACCTTGAATCATTGAATTAAGATGTCTGTGTAAGTTATCGTGAAATAGTTTGTAGTGGGTCCGTTTTTGTTCGTTAACAGTCGGCGTATGAAGATCTGTATGAAAAGTAATATTGCTAACGTCATGGAGCTTTGGCTACAGCCCTAAAAGTTTATGCCTGGAAAATTTGAAATTTACGTATGCGGGTCTTTTTGGCTGTACCATAAGTTATCAGACGACTATTATATTTAATAATTTTATAACGATAATTTTAACATTAGTTTTAACATCAGTAAACTGCCTTTCTCCGGGCTCTCCAATGCCTTAGACAATAATATGGTACATCTGGGAGTCCCACCATGTGGCAACACCTTGTCAATGTCAGGTCGGCTGACCATTGCCCAGAGATCTGTTGTCTTTCTACCGGAAACTCTGTCAAGCTCTCTCTTATATTTAACAGTTTATTACTACCATATTCTTGGTCAAATGTCAATTGTATACTTTATAACTAAACCCTCAGGACAGCCCTCACAAGAAGTTCCCATGAGCTTCCAAGAATTGTTTCTGCATAGACCACCCATAGCTAAGATATTGTAACATAGTTTGTAAGAAGTATTCTAAAAGTTATTTTAACATTTCCTTCGATAATAAAACTATATCTTAAAGTCTTCACTGTTGTGTGTTCGTTAATTCGTACAATTAGTACAACCGTACAATTCCTGTCTCAATTTGAAGTTTCAATTTTGAATGTCTTAAAAGAAGTGAGTATGATAGTCTTTTTCTTTGTTTTACTTCCTGTAAAAGTGAGTTTAAATAAGTATAGATATAATTTTAGTGTTTATGATTATTAATTGATTGTTATATTTTCTTTTTTATGCATTGAAATATCTTTATTCTTTCTTATTACTTCCTTGTACGCAGTATATGAAGTTTTGGAATCGCGAAAATTTTCGGTTTTGAGATTTCAAAGGAAATATCATTTTTGACCATCTCTCAATCCATTTTAACTAATTTCGTTGTGACGTTTGTGCGAACTTTCGTTATTATCTCGCATAGCTCAAAAATGGTTAGCGTAGAAAATAAAAATTTTGTATTCTGGATTTTTATAACTTCTAGTTGTGAACCACCCTTTTTGGTCAGTACATGATCAACGGAAGCGGTATTTTACTTCAAGGTCATAATTGATTTTCATAAAAAATTATAATAATATATGATGCAAAACTTCTGAAATTTGGTATATAATACTTAAATATTAATTTAAAGAACTAGATTTTGGTTAAATTTTGCAAACTAAAAGTGGTACTTTACTTGAAGGTCTTATTAGAAGACTTTCATCAAAAATTATATTAAAATACAATGTAAAACATCTCAAATTTGGTAAATAGGTCTTTTATATCGATATGAATGTATTTACTAGATTTTGGTTAAAAATAGTGAGCCGAAAAGGGTACTTTACTTGAAGGTCATAATAAACTTACATACAAAATTATATTAAAATTAAATACAGAAATCATATGGTTCGGTAATAAAGGTTACAAATGAGTTTTTTAGTCCACTCCGATTAAACATTTTTATTATTTGTTTTAAGAGTAAAAATTGAGTGTAAATAATTGTTTTCCTCTCCATTTGTGAGATAAACAAGTCTGCTGCAGTAGAATAAGATATAAGTTAAGTGGGTTCTTCCGCTTAAAATTTCGATTTCAGTAACATTGATAGTTCTAATGTTGTCACGGAACACGAAGAAATCTCTTTGAAACTAGTTAACTACTGAAAGAAACGATATATAATACGGAATGAGACCTCCAGAAACAAAAATATGTGTGTCAATAGAGGGGTAGCGCGACGCCGACTGTCGTTTTTGAGATACCTCAATCTTTGGAAACTAATAACCAAATTCAGGATCAATTTTTAAGCCACCAATTTATAGTATAATAGGCGTATAAGAAAGTCATGTGTTGCCCACATCAGATATTTATCTTATTTCATACTTGTTGATATTTTGTTTTGCTTAGGCCTGAAGAAGGCCTGTAATTCAGACCGAAACGTCAGCACATTAAAATAACCTTATGTATTTATATAAATTTGTTGGAGAAAAAACCTGGTAGAGCGTGTCACCTTCTTGCACAGCCGTTGGCTTAGAAACAATACGGTCCTTACTAATTACTTACCCCAGACCCTTAAGGGGTTGTAGTGGTACAGGTTTTTTATATATATATATATATATATATATATATATATATATACATAATTTGCGTATTTTTCTTTTCGGCTCCAGACTATGATCTCCGTATTTAATAGGTATTTATTTAATTAGATTCTATTCTGAAATAGTTACATACGATCTAAAATTTAAAGAAATCTGACGAATTGATGGAATAGAAAATTGTTCCGAACAATTTACTGACTCCATCGGAGTGGATTCGGCTACAGTTTTGATAAGGGTAAGACCCGAAGCGATTTATTAAAAGTTATATAACTTGAAGATTGTTATCAGGAGGCGGGTAGCGGTAAGTGGATAAATCTGTTATTGAAGATAAGGATTGATGAGACGCAGACGTCCTTGACATTTACTGTCAAAATTGAAAAAGTTTAGCGTCGCTTTGGCCAACTCAGTTCTAACTTTAAGTAAGTTTCCTTCTCTATACTTTCCTTTATAATTTGGCCAATATCTGACCTTTTCTACTTTTTTTTTTCAAACATAGTTATTCTCAGTATCATGATTTTAATTTTGAAGTTTTAAAATCTCATTAATTTTATTTTTTTAAATTATACCCGTTACCATTGTAATCCGTAATTTATCAGTTTCAATATTTTGAAGAGGCAATGTAAAGGGTTTTCAATATCTCTGTTGGATAGTAATCTTGTCGGAATATTTATTTTATTTGTATCTTATTTTTTTAAATACTGTTGTGTTAATTATTTTCACAAATTAAAAACTATAATATTCGTCCTGCGTTGGTGGGATCACCCCAAGGCTCAATACTTGCTCCTTTACTATACATTGTATATGTCGGCTATTGTAGTATAATCATCACAGAATTAACAAAGTCGATGAATGCAAGTCTTAAAAATAACTTTATTACAAAGAGTTACATGATATAAATAATGAGCTACTGAGTGCTAACTATAGATAGACTCTACTAAAGATATTACTACTAGACTTCAAACTATACTTAAAGCTAACATTATTATCTTACATTCTAATACTGATTCTTATTCTAGTCCTACATTCTAAATACTTATTTTAATACTGGTTGATCTGTCCCTTTCAGATAGGCTTTTATAAATACAATAGGAGAAGGGATGATTAAGGAAATAAAACTTGTTTTAATGCTGATAATCAGGAAGCATAACAATAACTTTCTGGGTTATAAACCCTATTTAATAACAAATATTTCCTGGGTCAATGCCATGTGTTAACTACAGAATCTGGCAAATGCTATTAATATTTTGTCTGATTGAACCTGTAGAATACCGCGCAGTTTTTTTGAGTATTTACCAGTCAGAAAGACAATATTTCATTATATAAAATTAAAAATTCAAGCAATATTCATTTTGAGTTACATAGATGAAGCCTGAAAATCATTTGAATGAGGGAATGGCATATCTTGTCGAATGAAAGACGAGAGAGATATTTGAAGAAATGTTTAGGTTTTGTATTACCTGCTGTCTAGATCCGATAAACAAAATTTTCGGGAATCTAATGTGTATGTAGTATACATGTGTACGTGGAAGAAAATCATCTTCGAAAAGTGCATTGTTGGACGAAAAAAACGAGAATTTAGTCTGCTGGTGCGACGTCCCTTCCTAATTTCGGCGGACAAAGTTTTTTTAGCATCTAGAACCGTGTGTAGTTTAATTGGTGTTTGAAACAATTCATCTTCAAGTAGTAAACTGTTGGAAGGAAGGGATAAAAATGTGAATTTTAATTCAATAAATGTTTATTTTAAGTCACTTATATGAAGCCTGAAAATAATTTGAATAAAGGACTGATATATTTTGTCAAGTGGAAGAAGAGAGAGAGAGAGATATTTAACGAAAGGTTTTCAGTTTTGTATTACCTATTTTGGGTCTTTTCCGTTTCAAGTACTGCAGTTACTAACCGGTGATTTATGTGATCACTAGTTTAACATATGTTGCTAAATTTTAGGGTATTAATAATTTATGCAATGACTAACAAAAATAAACATTGTTAAACCATAAAATACATACGCAATATAAAAAGCTTTGGAATGTATACAAAACATGTAACGAGGTTAGTTGATAATAACAACAGATATTTAAAATTAATTATACAAAATAATAGACATTATCACAGAAATCACCGGTTAATAACAGACTCTCTATCTCTTTGATCCGATAATGGTTTTTAAGGGCATGCACCAGGTCATCCTATAAGTAATGTCGGTTTTTAAAAATCTTTCTGTTTATGTTAATATTACTAATCCCTCCTTTACAATTGAATTGTGTTTACATATTTTGTTTATTATAGCATTATATACTTTTCTATTTATCATGTTTTTGTTGGAGAAAGTTAGTTAGTCTGTGCTGAAATTTCAATTAAAATGGATCTCCCCAAAAACCACTTACGCCATGTTATGCTTGGGGAATTCGATAAAGGAGAAAATTCTGCTTTAACTTATCGGAAACTTGCAGAAATATATGGAAAAAAAACATGATAGTATCATGTGTACATGGAAAAAATTTTTCGAAAAGTACATTGTTGGACGAAAAAGACGAGAATTTAGCATTAACCAGTGCTTGAAACAATTCATCATTAAGAAGTACACTGTTGGAAGGAAGGGCCCCCTCCTAATTTTGGCAAAGTTTTTTGCCATCTAGCGAATAGTGGAGTTCCTTATGTGCTTGAAATAATCATCTTCAAGTAAAAAATATTAAATTTTTGCGTATTTTTTACCCTTTTTCGATGGGCGCCTTTTTGATATCCTCTGCTTCGAGTTGTCAGGCAAAGCCCCAATTAAATGCTGAAGATGGAGATTATATTAATGTACGATGCATCAGCTCTTGGAGTATCAGACTGTCTCAATAGCTCCATAATATTGCATTTTCATCGAGTTTATGTATTTGTACCAAATTTTAGCTTTATCGGATGATCAGAAGTGTGCTACAATTCGATTATAAGATTTGATTGACAGCATTAAATGGAAATAAAAGCACTTGATAAAACATAACGAGGACCCGAGTTTATAAATCAAAATTTTATCCTCTTCAGTATATTTCTAGCGAAGTGGCTTTTGCACTGTTTGCAATTTCGATCAAAGAGGTTATAAAAAAAAATTATGCTTTATGACAAAGTGATTGGCATTAACTAGGTGCTGATGGAGCAAATATTTATTCTTTTATGGCAGGAGAGAGAAGGAAAAAAAAAGTTGAAAGGTTCGATAATATCAGGGCTTAAAAACGAAGTTGAGGGCGCGGGGTTACGGGGCGGGGATGGAAGCCCACTCATGCATAATCTTCGTTGCGGCGATAAGACTGGCAGCTTGTTATAATATATTTCATCACTTTCCTCACAAAAGCTGACTCCTTATCGCTTCACGAAATATCGAATTATATGTCTTTTATCAATCTGAAAATAGTGCGCTAGATATCCTTAATATGATTCGATTTTATAGCATGGAGATTTAAGAACTGGCACTTTCGAGTATTAAATACACAAGTCTGCAAAATTTGGGTTGTGACACGTTTTTTAACTTTTGATAAATGATTTATTTGTATTTTTTAACACTGAATACGAAAATGACCTTCATTTTTCCCATCGCATCAGGATTTTATCGCGATCTGTAAATAAATATATTGCAAATAAGGAAGAAAATCCCTTTCTCTGTACCTAAGGAGTTTAAGGTGTAAGCAGTCCCAAATGCCCATATGCCCTAGTCCCCATATGCCCAATAACCCCAGTCTCCCCTACTTGCTTTAATATCACTATCCTGCGATGGTTGTGTTTTTAGTTTTTGATTAATGATTCTTATATATTTTTCAGCGCTAAATCCGAAAATGACGTTCATTTTCTTTTATTCATTTATTCTTTTAGATGAAAAATGTTTACCTTTTGGTTACCTAACAAGCCTAAGAATAAAATTATTACAACATTAAAAATAATTTATTATAATCTTCATCAAGCTAAGACTGTCTTTATAAAGTTATTCTCTCATCAGAGTTTTATATAATTCATTATGTGTGACTAGCAAACGTATAATAGCTAAACATACAATGCTTTTGGTTTATTATTTTCAAAAAATAGACCTTTGTAATGGACAAAAGAAAATTTTTTTAACCCCTCCTCAAAACTTTACGTTTCAAGATACGTAGAATCCAAATAGCGAATAAAAAAAAATGCGTCCGTCCGCCGTCAGCGGCTTTTCTACGAGACTACTGGACCGATTTTCTTGAGATTCGGCATCAATGTCACACATCACCCCAGAATGATCCTTTTTTTGATTATTCATTTTCTTCCATCACGTCAGGATTTTTCGGAAACGCAAATTTCAAAATTTGTAAAAAGTAAAAAAAAATGTGAAAACATGAATCTTCAAAAGAGACTCGAAACGTTTTTCTCTTATAATTTATTCATTTTTGTAGCTCATTCTATGCAGTTTTATAGTTGTTTTGTTCTTCACATTTTGAGCTAAACGATTTGGTTTGAGAGTTATAGACCAAACAAAATTCGGAATTGCTTGGTTCGAGGCATACGGGGAAGTACCTGCTAGCAGCTGGCACCTCATAAACCTGGTTTATGTACAGAGAAAATTATTTTCCTCCATATTTGCGATATATTTATTTCCAGCTTGCGATAAAATCCTGACGTGATGGGAAAAATGAAGGTCATTTGCTTCATGAACTTTTTACGCAAATGTTGCGAAAATACAACGTTTGCGAAAAATCCTGACGTGATGGAAGAAAACGAAGGTCATTTTCGGATTTAGCACTAAAAAAAAACATAAGAATCAGTTATCAAAAACCAAAAAAACAAAACCATCTCAGGCTAGTGATGTTAAAGTAACTAGGGAAGACTGGGATTATTTGGTATAAGGGGCTAATTGGCAAACACTTTTATTTCCGTACACCCTGGGGCTAGATTGTTGCCATCCGACTAATGGGGAGTGTGTGTAACTTCAGTAATCCACTGTAAATTCAGTCTGCTCAGAAAAATCATGAAGGAATCGCTGTTTTATCGCTTTTGGTACGGATGAGTAAATTTTTTCGTCCTAAAGTTTTTTGTTCTGGTCAACCTGTTGATCGAATTGAGTCTCTGCTGATGGTGGTTTTCGCAAGAGTGGTTAATTGTGGTTGTATGCGTGTATAATTATCTTTTGTTTTTCTTGTTTGGAATTGTAGGGTATTCATCTTGTTTTGGAAATCCTATTATTTAATACTATTATTTCCTAATCATAGTCATTATTCCTAATCATAGTCATTATTCCTAATCATACTATTATTTCCTAATTTTTCATCTGCATAAATGTATGTGTATATATATATATATATATATATATATATATATATATATATATATATATATATACACACACATATACATATACTACATTGAAGAAGAGTGCCACAATACGAAAAAGTGGAATTTCGCAGAAGAATCGTTTGAAATTTGAATACTTAAATTTATCACTGTCCCCCAACTCACTGGATAAAGAAGCTATACGGACTTTTTGGTCAATACTACTTACCTTTTTTGTTTAAAATTTTTTTTTCATTTTTTGATCAATTTTTAATTTTTAATTTTTAATTAGAAATCAAATCGTGGCAGGTTTTCATAAAAAACAAAAGAAAAAACAGTGATCCGTTAGATGGATCATAAAGACACATTTTCGACCAAAAAAATTATTTTTATCAAACAATAATTTGAATTTGTAAATAAAAATCAACCCAAAATATTTTATTGAGTGTATAAAAGTTCAAAATAATATTTTTAGCATAAATAATGATGTTTTTAATTATTTATTCATTCACAAGAAACATTTTGGTACCTTTCGGTCACCTAACTAGCATATGAATAAAATTATTACAACATTAAAAATAATTTATTATTATTTTCATCAAGCTAACACTGTCTTTATAAAGTTATTTTCTTATCAGAGTTTTATATAATTCATTATGTTTGACTAGCAAACGTATAATAGCTAAACAAACAATGCTTTTGGTTTATTATTTTCAAAAAATAAACCTTTGTAATGGACTAAAGAAATTTTTGTTAACACCTCCTCAAAACTTGAGGTTTTACGTTTCAAGATACGTAGAATCCAAATATCGAATAAAGAAATGCGTCCGTCCGCTATAAAAGGAAAAAAAAATCATTTAAATCGGACCATTATTAGCTGAGATATAGCGTAATGAACTTCGTAGACTAATTCTCCGTCGCTACAGGTCAACGTTGATCTAGGCCTCCTGACTTTCTCGCATCTCTCTACTTCATCCTTCCTTGGATTATTTCTATACTTCCTTTAGTTTCTTGATCTTTCCTTTTTCTTTTCCCAGTGGAGTGCAAATCCAATACTACATGTCCTAATCATCTCAGCCTACTTGCATTGACTCAGTTTCTCCTTAACACTCCCAGTTCGGCACTTTCACGGATATCATCTTGGGACAAGCTTCAAATTTCTGCTCCTTTGGTGCCTACTGCTTTATTTCTTTGCTCAACTTGGTAGATATCTTTGCATGGTATTTATCTTATGGTATTGGGCACATGTTCTTTTCCACACATGCTCATTTGAAAGATAATTTAAACTGTAAACCAAAGTAATACGGAAAATCCTGTGAATAGACAGCCCAGATATTTTTGAATTTTTTGAAAATAATAAATTTGATTATAGAATATTATTATAAAAATTTGAAAATAATAAATCATTGTGTAATAATTTGAATATTGAAACTAAAAATCGAACATTTTTCTCAATGAAATTTATATCAGTGGAACCATTCCAAACAATGAAAAAACAACAAAAAAAAAACAAAGGGGGAAAACCAAAATTTGCGAATTGTAATACTTTTCAGTATTTTTTTTTTTTTTCCAAAAGGCCAAATTGTTTTAAATAGTAGACATATTAAACTTTCATTTGAGACCTGAAATATATTTTTTGGATGAGTTCAGATTTTATATTTATGTTTTCTTAACAAAAAAAAAATTGATATGTACTCAACTTTTAACCTTATTGCTCGAAATTGTTCTCAAATTTGTCTATAGCACTGTGTTCCTTTAGCGCTCAATCCATGATAAATGAACAACATTGTTTTTCGTTTATAAAATACTTTTACCAAATAAGGTACATTTTAGTACTAAAGTTTATATATTGATAATAGGTGAAGTGAATAATACTGAGCACGTAATACTATACCTCAAAAAACTGAGCAGGTACTTTGGTTCGATGTGAATAAACTGAAGTTGTACAATGAAATACTTAAATACTCTATATATTTATTATTTTATCAATTTTCGTTATTTACTTATTTTTTTATTATTTAACTAATTTTCTTATTTTACAATTCTTTTAATTATTATTCTACTAAGTGCAGGGTGGGCGTGCTTCACAAATATGGACTGATTACACAGGCCAACGATGAAAAAACTTTTGTACTGAAAATACCTTATTCCTATAGTTTTTAGGGTACTGAATATGAATATGATATTAAAAAAGCTGTATCACCCACAATTTTAACTATTAAAGCTGTTCAATTCTTTAAAAATTGCTTAATTTAATAAATTTAACTATAAAATGTGAAGAAATTGTTAGTGAGACAGCTTTTTTAATATCATATTTGGATTTAGAACCCTAAAAACTAAGGAATAAGGTATTTTCAGTACAAAAGTTTTTTTATCGTTGGCCTGTAAAGCTGTTCAATTCTTTAAAAATTGCTTAATTTAATAAATTTAACTATAAAATGTGAAGAAATTGTTGGTGATACAGCTTTTTTAATATCATATTTGGATTCAGCACCCTAAAAACTATAGGAATAAGGTATTTTCAGTATAAAAGTTTTTTTATCGTTGGCCTGTAAAGCTGTTCAATTCTTTAAAAATTGCTTAATTTAATAAATTTAACTATAAAATGTGAAGAAATTGTTGGTGAGACAGCTTTTTTAATATCATATTTGGATTTAGAACCCTAAAAACTAAGGAATAAGGTATTTTCAGTACAAAAGTTTTTTTATCGTTGGCCTGTAAAGCTGTTCAATTCTTTAAAAATTGCTTAATTTAATAAATTTAACTATAAAATGTGAAGAAATTGTTGGTGATACAGCTTTTTTAATATCATATTTGGATTCAGCACCCTAAAAACTATAGGAATAAGGTATTTTCAGTATAAAAGTTTTTTTATCGTTGGCCTGTAAAGCTGTTCAATTCTTTAAAAATTGCTTAATTTAATAAATTTAACTATAAAATGTGAAGAAATTGTTGGTGAGACAGCTTTTTTAATATCATATTTGGATTCAGCACCCTAAAAACTATAGGAATAAGGTATTTTCAGTACAAAAGTTTTTTCATCGTTGGCCTTTGAAGCTGTTCAATTCTTTAAAAATTGCTTAATTTAATAAATTTAACTATAAAATGTGAAGAAATTGTTGGTGATACAGCTTTTTTAATATCATATTTGGATTCAGCACCCTAAAAACTATAGGAATAAGGTATTTTCAGTATAAAAGTTTTTTTATCGTTGGCCTGTAAAGCTGTTCAATTCTTTAAAAATTGCTTAATTTAATAAATTTAACTATAAAATGTGAAGAAATTGTTGGTGATACAGCTTTTTTAATATCATATTTGGATTCAGCACCCTAAAAACTATAGGAATAAGGTATTTTCAGTATAAAAGTTTTTTTATCGGCCTTGGATTGCAATCGGAGTTAGATGAATAAGATGATGAAGAATTCCAATGTTTTACAGAAAATGTAGAGCCTAAACTGTTTACTTAAATCGAGCTTAACGACTTGGATAGGGACTATAACCATGCTTATGATGTAACCTAGTGTTTCATGATTTCCTCCGTATACCGTATCATTGGCCTGTAAAGCTGTTCAATTCTTTAAAAATTGCTTAATTTAATAAATTTAACTATAAAATGTGAAGAAATTGTTGGTGATACAGCTTTTTTAATATCATATTTGGATTCAGCACCCTAAAAACTATAGGAATAAGGTATTTTCAGTATAAAAGTTTTTTTATCGTTGGCCTGTAAAGCTGTTCAATTCTTTAAAAATTGCTTAATTTAATAAATTTAACTATAAAATGTGAAGAAATTGTTGGTGAGACAGCTTTTTTAATATCATATTTGGATTCAGCACCCTAAAAACTATAGGAATAAGGTATTTTCAGATAAATGTTTTTTCATCGTTGGCCTGTGAAGCTGTTCAATTCTTTAAAAATCGCTTAATTTAAAAAATTTAACTATAAAATGTGAAGAAATTGTGGGTGATACAGCTTTTTTAATATCATATTTGGATTCAGCACCCTAAAAACTATAGGAATAAGGTATTTTCAGTATAAAAGTTTTTTTATCATTGGCCTGTAAAGCTGTTCAATTCTTTAAAAATTGCTTAATTTAATAAATTTAACTATAAAATGTGAAGAAATTGTTGGTGATACAGCTTTTTTAATATCATATTTGGATTCAGCACCCTAAAAACTATAGGAATAAGGTATTTTCAGTATAAAAGTTTTTTTATCATTGGCCTGTAAAGCTGTTCAATTCTTTAAAAATTGCTTAATTTAATAAATTTAACTATAAAATGTGAAGAAATTGTTGGTGATACAGCTTTTTTAATATCATATTTGGATTCAGCACCCTAAAAACTATAGGAATAAGGTATTTTCAGTATAAAAGTTTTTTTATCAGCCTTGGATTGCAATCGGAGTTAGATGAATAAGATGATGAAGAATTCCAATGTTTTACAGAAAATGTAGAGCCTAAACTGTTTACTTAAATCGAGCTTAACGACTTGGATACGGACTATAACCATGCTTATGATGTAACCTAGTGTTTCATGATTTCCTCCGTATACCGTATAGGAGTTTAGACAGGAACTATATAATACAAAGCATATTGTTGGAAAACTATGGGTGATACAAAAAAAACTAAGGCCAGATTTAGATTCAGCACATAAAAATCTATAAACATCAACTATTAAAGTTAAAAAATTAAAAAAAAAAATTGTTATTGATTCTGAGTACCTGCTCACCTTTCTAATTGAATAATACGTGAGAATTCATGCGAATTGAGCAGATACTCAGTAAAATTTAGTCTACGAAAGAGTAGATCGGCATTTTACTGAATACCTGCTCACATACCGTACATTCTCACGTGCTCGTGCTCCATAAATTAATAAAATAATAATTAAAAGAATTGTAAAATAAGAAAATCAGTTTTGAACGAAAATCGGTTTAAATAAATAATAATAAAGTATCTAAGTGTAACTTCTGTTTATTCACACCGAACCTGAGCACCTGCTCAATTTTTTGAAGAATGAGTGCTGGAATAAGTGAGTCAATTTTATTCACTTCAACTAATATGTTTTAATTTAATTATATATAATTTTACTTTGTTAATTTTTTTATTAATAAGTGTGTTTTCTTTTTAGATATGCGGCGATAAAAGACGATGCTATTGCTAGTGAGTTGCCTTGTAGCGCTGTGGTCTGCCGCAGCAGAGCAATGTGGTGGGGTACTCACAGATCAAACTGGTGTTATTCAAACTCCAAGTTTCCCTGAAGCTTTCCCGGTACCTATCAGGTGAGTTTTATGTGTGTTAGAATAGAAGAATAGAATGATGTTTTATTTAAAATATTTACATCATCATATTATGAAAACACTATTAGGGCTTGGTCTTTTAGATCCTTAGCCGGTGTTGGTTGCCTGATTTAATTTACACACAATTAAAAGAATCAAAATTAAACATAAAATTGCGCAGCAAATAGCTGCTCCTTATCTTCAAAATTAAAATTTACGATTATTTCTACGTTTATAAAATACTAGAAAACAATTGAAAGATTCCAAAACGCAAAGCTCCAATAGAGATTGATAAATTATTTGGCACTTCTATAATTTTGTTTTTATTGAAAACGAGTTCCGAATGTTATGCATTCACCTTCAGTTCTAAAAACGCCCAAAAATTCAAAAATACGCAATTCAAACTACAGTTTGGTATTATTATACATATTAAATTAAATGTAATATAAATTAGTATTATAAAACATTTATGAATTATGAATTAATTAAGACAAGAAATCAAATAAATGTTGGACCTCACCAAGATGTTGATTTACTGAATCAAACAGAAAAGTTTGTATTGGTTTGTTCTCGCATTGAACTAGTAATGGAAATTACTGTAATGGAAGAAAGGTGAGGTGTTTGTAGGTAAATGTTACAGTTTAGAGGGAAGGATCAGGATTTTCTCAGTAATTCCGGTGAGTATTTGGTTTTTCTGTTATGGATGGGAATAAATTTAATGGACTATTGCAGATATTTATTTGGTCATTTGAGCAAAAATCTGGATTGGATTTGAAGGATTTTATTATTTCAAGTGCTTCATATATATTTAATTTGAGGCTGTTTTCAACGTGATGTATTAATTTAACTCCCGAGTCTTTGATGAATTTATGATTTTTTTCATTTAAATAAATTGCAAAGTTGGAATTGTCTGTCTTATTATTATATGCACGTATATGTTCCTTTAATCTCTGATTTAGCGATTTTCCAGTTTTTCTCGTATATTTGGCTGCACAATCATTACAATTTAGTTCGTATACTCTGCTTTTTTGGAAAGGGAGGGTCTATTTTGTCTTTAGGAGAAGGGAAATATGAGGATAGGGTTTTTTCTATTTTAAATGCAGGGTTTAATCCTAGTTTTTTCAATCCATTTCCGACTTTGGTGGATATAGGACCGTAATATGGAATCAAAACATAATGTTTCGGGATGGGCCTATCTTCGGTGGTTGAATAGATATCATTAATTGTCTTTTTTATATTTTTTTTTTTTTTTTAAATGTGATTGATAGTGGTTTTATTGTACCCGTTATTTTTTGCTATGGAATATATTATTTCAATTTTTTTATTATAATTCTTTTCATTTAATAGTATGTTCAAAAGACGGTAAATTATGCTATTAAAGACTCGCAGCCTCATAATTCATAAATGTTTTATAATACTAATTTATATTACATTTATTTAATATGCATTATAATTCCAAACTGTATTTTGAATTGGTTATTTTTGAATTTTTGCATGTTTTTAGAATTGAAGATGAATGTATAACATTCGAAACTAGTTTTCAATAAAATAAATTTATAGAAGTGGCAAATAATTTATCAATCCCTAATCAGATTGATCCTTCTATACCATCATGCGGACGTCAACTGATTGAGACTTTGTGTTTTGAAATCTTCAGATTGCTTTCTAGCAATTAATTTATGCCTCTTTTTGAGTTTTTATAAAATACATTATATCATAAAAAAAAAATTATGATCGTTATTTCCTACACACTAAAAATCAAAATAAAACATATATAATATTTAATACCTAATTTACAATACAAATAAAAGCCGAGGATTATAAGAAATTTCGCGTTCTTGATTACATTTTGTTTTTATTAATATCTTTAAAGTACTGTATATAATTAAATATTCTAAATTCTAATTGATGTTTAGCTAACTCTTCTGATTGTAGAGATTTTACTAACAAATATGAAAATCACTACTTTTCAGAAGTGCAAATAAAATCTTGTATCTTTCTCTTTATTATTGGTGCCTTTGATGATTAAATTTTTTTCTGTTGGTAAATCGAACTAACAGAAAAAATTAAACATATCGAAGGTGGTCTATATTCACAGAAAATACAACGTTTTTTTCCTATCTTGAAAAGTAGTGAATTTTATAATCTTTATTTTATCACGGTTTAGGGATCAGTGAAATATAAAAAAAAAAAACGGTTGTAAAAAAATAAAAAAAAGTTGTAGTTTTTATTATTTAATTTTTTACCACCGTTTCGGCCACACCTTTACATAAACAATGCCACATAGGTTTAAGTGTAGCAAAATAATCAACTACGAATTGAACATTAGAATTAAAGATCTTCATCTAGTTTGGTGTAAAGATAACCAGCACGGTTCGAATCTTGATATTAAAAATATTTTTTTGATCTACAGAAGATTCAGAAAGATCAATAACAATATAAGGGGTTTAGATAAATAACAGTATATGGCAAAGGAGCTGAAATACGATGTCCCAGCAAGTATTTATTCAACCTGAGGAAGGTTTGCGGAAGGAGACCAAAGAATGATTATACCTTTGAGGCTGCCTGAGATCTGATGTATGGCCCGGGAAAGTGAAGTTAGGAATAGATTCTTAAGAGGAAGGGATGAAGGGTTTCAGTCAAGTTCCAGGCAAAGCTATTTTATGACAAAAATTATCCAGGAAATATTGCTGGAATTCATCATACAGTATAAGAGACCGCGTGTTGGCATGACAGAAAATTAAGGTATAACTCATGGGTTAGAAAGCTAAATAAAAAAAAAAACACAGAAGAGAAAATTGCACTCGGAGATGGTATGTGACATTTCATTTATAATATAAAATCATTTTAAGATAGCGAAAAAATATATATATACTTAGACCACTCGGTGTTTATAAAGTCTTGTAAAAATAAAAAATCCGTGAGCAGCAGAACTCCGTCACTAAACTCGTATTTTCACTATATAATAATATATATATAATATAATAAAAACAGGGGAGTGAGAAGAAAGTTGAGACACATAAAATACAGTTCCCTAACATACCGAAATTTACCAATACCTTTATCATATTGTTCTGCCTCTCCGCTGACCTTTGATACAGAAAACCCTTCATACCGAATTTCAGATCATTTGACACAACGGGAGTCGCTGGAGTTGAAATAGCCCTTTACTGGTCCGCTCAAATATAGCGGAATATATATATATATATATATATATATATATATATATATATATATATATATATATCAGACATCTCCAAAAAAATAAGACTAAAAAGGCATTAAAACAGTTGAAATAGTCATATCTTTGCCAATACTGGTCCGATTTCGGTGAAATTTCTTTTGTTTTATAGGTAATTTAATTTCCTTTTAAACGTAATAGGTGCAACAGGAGCCCCAGTTTGAATGAGTTTTAAAGGTGCACAAGTATTTTTAAAAATCGTAAAATCCGAGAGGGTGGGGAACCAAATTTAGATCCCCAAAAGATACTTCTCTAACACCTACTCAATTCACATACAAATTTTTCTATACTATAAACTAATATTGTGGAGCTGTTGAAATGCGTAAATCATTAAAAACGCCGAAATTTCAGGTAAACATACTGAAATTTTGACTGAAAATAATTCATTCTTCAATCGTACGTTCTGCCTGGAAGAAAGCTCTACATACCGAATTTCAGCTCATTTGACCCAAAGAGGGCCGCTGGAGGTACTCAAATGTAGCGAGGGAGGTTCCATAATCATGCTCTATGGGTTATGAAACGGATAGAAAACGCAGTCCCGCCGCTCACCGACGACCGACCACTTCAGTAGTCTATTTTTTTTTATTAAAATATTAAGATTACATTTAGTATACTATGTATATCATCCCAAGCAAGGCTGGGTTTTTAGCATATCATAATTTAAAACATTATTTGTGATCAAGAAATGGTAAATATTACACTTTTACACCACTGATATAACTATTATTGTAATCAAAATGTATATATTTACTTAAGTTTAACTTTTAAATGACAGCAAAATCTTAGTTTTTGAAGCTAAATTTTTCTTCCTTTTTTTTTTTTTTAATAAATATTCCTGAGATGATTATGTTTTGAATATTACATTCAAATCCACATTTCAATCACGTCCATTTTTATGGTATTGGGAGAAATAGGGCTCTGGAAGATTCATTATTCATGCAGTAACGGATGTGGGGCACGTACAAAATAGTTCCTTTCCAGAAGATTAATTTACTGATTTAAAGTAAGAACTTGTCTGAGATTCACATTTTACAATCTTCATAAAACTAGGATTTGGAAAATTATAGTAATTATAGAAAATAAATTTATTGGCAGATCGTTACACTTTATCTTGACAAACTCCCCCGGCTGATTTGTGAAACATCATCGGGTAACATGATTTAGAATGCATGTTCCCAAAAGGGGCTATTTATCTATCTTATTTATTTATCTATTTAGCTATTTATCTAGCTAGTAACTATTTAGCTTCTTTTACTCACTTACTGTTATGATTGAAGTTTTCTTTGGTACAAGACTGTAGAGCCAAAATGGCTATAACGATTTTGATGAAATATTCCTAAAATCATTCCCTTAGAACCATTTTGATTTTCTCATTGGACATCCCCGAAAAAATTGTTATGAAGAAAATAAAACTTCATTCGCGCATAACTCAAAAAGTATAAATTTTTTTATGACTACAATTTATTTTTATAATTCATTAATTCTAGATGTCACTGGCTCATCGATTCCTCCGGACTGCCTGAAGACGAAGTACAAATCGTGGTCTACCTGACTCAGCTCTTCGTCACCACCGGCCTGACGTTCACGGAGTACGCCTTCTACGACCCGGAAGATACCAGCCTCCAGAGGAACCCTTCGCTATTGCTATCCGTCACGGAACAGAACTACATCACGACGCGATGGCTCTTCACCAACTCCAGGTTCCTCGTAATCGAGCTGGAACTGGAACGGCTAGAAGGGAACCATCTCCGAGTGTTGGACCACCTCCTCGATGTCTTCGGCTTTAATATCACCTACGAGATGGTCACCGGACCGCTGAGGAACGAGAGTTGTTCGGTCATCGACTGTTCTTTCGCGGGGAACTGCTACATCAACTCTGATTACACGTGAGTATAAATATTTTTAATTTAAATAATATTTACTTCAGAATTTGTTTTATTTATTGTATATTTTCACCATGATGACATCCGTATTTCTGATATTACGTAAGTTACATTAATAAAAAGCAATATATATATATATATATATATATATATATATATATATATATATATATATATATATTTATATATATATATATATATATCACAATGGAAATAAATAGGTAGACAATTAAATAATAGCAGAATTGCAACCAAGATAAGAAATTATGTGGAGTAAAAATAAAATAGATCATCATTTACACATTCATACAATATTTTAAATCTGCCCAGGGAACTCCGAACTAAGCTTTGCCCCCACATGTGGATGGCAAAGCAGGGCTCCAGGAGATCCCAGTGGTATTGAAAGCCAGTGGAGACTGAGTGAGGGCATATAGCCACGGACGCTCTTGACATGTGTGGAGAATCTGCCATTGTCAGAACTGTAAGGATCAAATTAGGGATGTCAGAAAAATTTCGATATATATTTTTAAATAAAAAAGATTTTTTGTCCCATAGTTTTTATCCGATTTATCGTAATATCTATATTCAAATTTGAATATCGAAAACCAAAATTTTTTTCCATAAAAAAGTAAATAAACAAATATAAAATTAACAAAGAACTGCGTTAGACAAATAAAGAACCAAAATAAATTGTGGTGTGGTGAGTTCGTATTACAATCTGTAGTGGCTGTGTTCAAGTTAGCCATCTTAACTATTTCTTGTTATGAATGTAAATACCGAACAAAAATATCGATATAGAGAGTTTTCAAATATATCGAAATGGTTGTTAGATATATCAATGAAAAATATCGATATTTCGAGCCTCGATGTTTTCAATCTTTAAAAACAGAAGAAAAAGAGGGTTTTTACATTGAATTGTAGGATAGATTAATATAAATGAGCAAGTCGTAGATTTGTAATATCTTTAATGTAGCTTATCAATAGTTAATTAATATCTTATCAAAAATGAAATGTATCAATTTATTAACATTTGCCAATAATTCTAGGTACTAGAAAATTGTTTAAAAAACCTGTACCACTACAACCCATGAAGGGTCTTGGGTTCAGTACTTGTTAAGGACCGTACTGTCTCTAGGCCAATGGTTGTGCAAGGAGATGAATTGGCCGAGACCACGCTCGACCGCCAGGTTTTTCCTCCAATTAAGGGTACCCATTTTATAGAGGCTGGGTGGTCGTCCCCAGGAGGGTCTCCCGATCCCACAGGGTCGATCCACGGCTGATAACAGAATAAATAATTATCTGCCACAGCCGGTCTCGAACCCGGAACCGGGAGCATTGTAACTTAGTGCCTTACCACTGAGTTACTCCGCTCCCAGAAAATTGCTTGAATATATAAAATAAAAAAAAATGAAAAAGGACCAAGAAAATTAATATTGAACGAATTACTATAAACCTATGAAGTATATATTGACATTTACTATTAAAAAGACTCATTACTAAGAACTAAATAAAAACAAATTAAGTTGCTCAAATAAAAAAAATTAAAAAAGATGTAATAAAATCACAAATTAATAATGACTCTAACCTATCAAACTTAAAGATCTTGTAGATTTTTTTTAATTTTATATAGTTCTTTTTTTGGAAAAATATCGATTTTCGATTCTCCAATTTTGATATCGCTATTACTTACTATATTAGTATTTAACATCGATATATCCAATCAAAACGCAGATAAAAATATCGATTTATTTATTTGAAAATATCGATATTTCAATATTTTTCCAACATCCTTAAACCTTTAAAAGGAGGGGATTTAATAACTTTAAAATATCGAAATATCGCAATTTTTTTTATATATAGAACTACTATTTAGATGTATTCAAAAACTATCAATTTTTTTTCTTGATATTTACATCCCTTGATCAAATCCAAAACCCTACACATTCTATGCTTTTTAATTCGCATAATTATTTTCTTTGTGGTGATGGCTTTCTAAAAGAGCTTCATCTCGTAATCTCGATTTAAAGCAGCAACTTTCGGGCTATAGCCATGGAGATGGGAGATTAGGCATGGACTCTCTCTCGCTCTTACCTTTAACCCCCCACGACTCTCCCCTAATGTTATCCATAACTTCCTCCTGTTCCTCCAGTGATAGCCATTCGAATTCTTGATACTCTCTTCTTTCTGTTATTATTATCATCCTCTGAATCACTTAAGAGCGAGTGTGCCGACAACGCGATCTACGCAATGCTTTAATAACTTCGTGGAAACACATTCGATTAAGGCATTGATGTAATTAATTGGTGTCCTCAGAGGAAAAACTTGTTATGTGACATTTTAGTAAAAATAGGGATTTTTTGATTGGAAGAATATTTTAAATAATCTTCTAAATTGTACCTATTTAATTTTTTATAAAGTTGAAAATTGAGTAATCCAGTCTAAAATAGGATTAAAATATCTGATGTAGACACCGCATGACTTCCTTGTACGTCTATTAAACTATAAATTGATGGCTCAAAAAGTGACCTGAATTTGGTTACTAGTTTTCGAAGATTGCAGTATCTCAAAAACGACACTCGGCGACGCGACGTCCATTTATTGACACACATACCCAAGCTCTTGTTTCTGAGAGTCATTCCATTATTATATGTCGTTATGTTTCAGTAGGTAACAAGTTCCTAAAAGATTTCTTCGTGTTCCGTGACAACATTAGAACTGCCTGTGTCACTGGATAAAGCATTGGAAATCGACGGTTTCGACATTTTATGCGGAGGAACCCATATAACTTATACCTTATTCTCCTGCTGCAGACTTGTTCAGCTCACAAATAGGGAGGAAACAAATTATTTCGCACTCAATTTTAACACTTAAAACAAGTAATAACATTTTTTAATTAGAGTGGAAAAAAAACGCGTTTGTAGCCTTTATCACCGAACCATATGATCTCTGTATTAAGTGTTAATATAACTTTTGTTGTAAGTTTATTATGACCTTCGAGTAAAGTACCCCTTTCGGCTCACCAATTTCAATCAAAATTTATTATATTATTTTTATTTATATTAAAGTCTTCTTTACCAAACGATTTTTTACTCTATATTTTATATAAAAATCTAATATGACCTTCAAGTAAAGTATCACGTCCGGTTTGCCATTTTTAACCAATATTTATTATGTTATTTATATAAATATGTAAGTCTTGTATGCCAAAGTTTTGCATTACATTTTAATATTTATGTATTAAAATCAATTATATATTTAAAATCAATAATGACCTTCAAGTAAAGTACTACTTCCAGTAATCATGCAGCGACTAAAAATGTAGGTTTACAAGTTAAATACAAAATTTTAACTTTGCTACAGACGTCACGACGAAACTGGATATTTCCGTTGAAATCTGAAAACCGAAAATTTTCGCAAAAAATTTTTTTAATTACATATAACTTGAATATTGATACTTATATAAATGTTTTCATCGCATTTTTTTATATTGATTATATTAATATTATTATTATTGCCTTTCATGGCTTATAGAGAGTTTATAATGTTCTTATCTGGGACTAGGTGTGAGTAAACTATGGTTGGTCAGATTTTGCTGATTTGATTTTATTATCGTATTGAATTATCTTGGAAATATCTTCCGAGGGGTAAAGTATCGTAAATAAGCTAAAAGAGTAATAAAATATGCAGCACCTCAAATAAAGATTTACCTTTATCCACAAGAAGCAATAAAGTGCGATCTCAAACTTCTTTTTGCCCTGCTGTAAAACTTTGAAAATGTTACTTATGATGTTTATCCATGGCCTGGATGGAAATATATATTTTTTCCTTAAGTTACCTTCTTACAATAACCCTGCGAAAGGATCGTATATTTCTGTGTATGTGCATGAGTCATGTATGAAGTAAATATTATATAATAATACAGAAGAAATATTATAATAATACATTTATTATAATATTTTAAAAAGTTTCTACAACAGTAGGGAATTAATAGCTTGAACTGAAACAATTAGAGAAATGAAAAAAATAGAATTAAATAAACAGAATGTATAAAACAAGCAATAATCAAACTACTAGGAAACGGAGTTTGCTTAATTTAACACTTTTAAAAACGCTGTAGATGATTACACAATGCAATTAGGAATTGATAAATGAACCAAAAATCACAACTATGAATATCAAATACAGCACATCTCACATCAACCGTCCAGAAAGACGCATCACTCCGAGACATTCAATCACATACTAAAAGCAAAGGGAGGTAACATAACAACAGCTGAGAAGGTTATCAAATATAGATAACATGTGATTGGATTTCGTTGACTGATTAGTTGTTTGACGGTATTTTAGAGACTTAGATTTTGTAATTAGGGATTGATAAATTATTTGCTACTTCTATAATTTTGTTTTTATTGAAAACTAGTTTGAAACTTTATACATTCATCTTCAGTTCTAAAAACACACCAAAATTCAAAAGTAAGCAATTCAAAATACAGTTTGGTACATAATACATATACAAGATACATATTAAAGGTATTATAATACATATTAAATTAAATGTAATATAAATTAGTATTATAAAACATTTATGAATTATGAATTTAATTATGACAAAAAATCAAATGCATGTTGGAACTCATCAAGGTTTAATTAGATTATATCAAACAGAAAAGGTTGTATGCAGTCATTTTCGTTACTAGTTCAGTGCGAGAACAAACCAATGCAAACTTTTCTAATTGATATAATCTACGTAAACCTTGGTGAGTACCAACATGTATTTGATTTATTGTCTTAATTAAATTCATAATTCATAAATGTTTTATAATACTAATTTATATTAAATTTAATTTAATATGTTTAATAATACCAAACTGTATTTTGAATTGCTTATTTTTGAATTTTTGTGTGTTTTTAGAACTGAAGATGAATGTATAACATTCGAAACTAGTTTTCAATAAAAACAAAATTATAGAAGTGGCAAATAATTAATCAATCCCTAATTGGATTGGTCCTTTTATACCATCATGCGGATGTCAACTGATTACACAATAGTTTATTATTTCCAAATAGTTACATTTCAAAAATATCTGGCGTGTCCATTCACACGATTTTCCTTATAGCTAGTAGGCTTAGATGTTCAGGATATGTGGCCAGAATAAAAGGTGAAAGGGTAAAGAGGAAAATGTTGGAGGCGCACTTCAGTGGGAAAAGGAAAAAGGGAAGACTAAAAAGATGGTGGATGGTGGGGATGGATCAAAGGAAAAATGAACTGGAGAGCGATGCGAGGAAGCTGGGGGTAGGCGATTGGAAGTGGACAGGAAGAAATGGAAAAGGATAACTCAGCAGGCCAAGGGTCACGAGAGCTGGGGAATTAGTATAAAAAGTTCAATATGCTATATCTCTGCTAATACTGTTCCGATTGCGATGATTTTGTTATTTCGTATAGAATTTTCTAACGTGCCGATTAATCATTTCAAGAGCCACAGAAAAACAAAAAACGAAGTGGTTGTGCTTAGTAATAATGTTTAATTTTGAAAATACAAATTTATTCATTCAAAAAATAAGGATTCCATCAGAATCAATTATTTATATAAAAATCTGATACAGTGCGCGCGCATCACACTTTCTCTTACCGTTCTATAATAATTATCTTTTTAATATAATTTTAAAGAGTTCACATAAACAATATCTGAAATAAACCCGGCAGCATTCACTTCTTCGCACCTTGTATCTCATAAGTAAAATAAAACAGTTTTTAAACAATTTTAGTACGACAATTCTGTACACCACCTCTATAATTTAAGTTTGTCAAGTTGAAAATTTGAGGTTTCGGTTTAGTTTATATGGAAACATTTTGTTTCCATTAAATAATAAAAAAGTAGAAATTATTAAGTTAATTTCTGCTTTTGTATTCTTACATTACATTATTACAGAACGTATTGTTGACAACAGATTGGCGGATTGGTGGGAGGAGGTTCGGTCGCCTCTTTTCGGATGCCCTCGGTTATACATCTAGGGTCTTGTAGTCCTCCAATAACATCGAGCAATAAAAAACAAAAAAAATATATACATATAAAACTATGCACAGTATCTTGTACAATAAACTCACCTGGAACATACATATAAAATTAATAATATGTCCTAGAACTGACGAACCTACACTGTCAACCTTCTGGGCTTAAGATCTTCACTGAGTAAACGAAACAAGCGATTATCTACACTGAAACCACTACAAGATACTCTGTATTTTTCTGCTAATTGTGGTCCGATTTCGATCATTCCATTTTGTATTTTAGAGAGTTTTATCATCTTTGATATGATTTCATACACAATTTACCATAAAATACTTTTTGAATTATGCGCAAATAAAATTTTCTTTTCGCTATAACTTTCCCCCCTTCATTTTCTCGCTATATGAAAAGCCGCTATGTACTATATACATCAAAAGGTAATGGGATTTAAGGAGAAGACATTAGGCAAGTTTTATCAAAATCGTTAAAGCCGCTTACCAGAAAATTGTTAAAAATTGTAAAGCCCATGATATAATTGCCATTTCCGGTTAGTCCGATGCGCTGTATCATTGCTAATACTGGTCCGATTTTAATGATTCTTTTTTTGTTTTTCAGATAATTTAATTACCGTTCACACCATTCTATACATAATTTACCATAAAATGCATACTTTTTAAGTTATGCACAAATAAAATATTCTTTTCATCATAATTTTTTTTCTGCATTTCCTCGGTGATGTACTATATATATGAAAAGTTAGAGAGCTTTATGAAGAATAATTTAGGCAACTTTCATCAAAATCGTTAGAGCTAAGTGGCACTTGCTTTTAGTCGATTTTGACGAAAAACTAGTAACATCACATGCACGTGCCTACCTTAAATACATTATTTCAGTATCGTAAAACTTTTAGTTTTTGAGCTAGGCTGTTCACATACATACTGACTCACAGACAAACAGATCATTTTTCGAGACTTAGTTATTTGGACTCAGGTGAACTTAAAATGTTTATTTCCGTTGAAAACTCGAATTCGAAAATTTTCACGATCGCAATACTTCCCCTATATAGGTAAGGGAAAGTAAAAAATCAAAGATGCGTCCGACCGTTTCCATAGTATAGACACGCTAAACTCTCACAACGGTTCATCTTGGGAGTACTGTGTAATATATCCTATGTCTATTTCTTAGTTATAGCAATAGAAAATTTGCAAAAATCTGATTGTGATTATGTAAATAACACATGTAAACAACTTTCCTTACGGAGGTAGGAGGGGAGCATAAATAAATAATTAATAAGGTCTTAATTAATTAAGGTTTTATTTTTTATTTTTTCCAGATTGTTTTTTTTTTAAGGATGAGATCCTCTTTAGTATATAGTGAATGTATATATATATATATATATATATATATATATATATATATATATATATATATATAGATATATATATATATTTATATATCTTTCGTTTTGATATTTATTTTAAATTTATATACTCTGATAAATAAATATATGCAAATTAATAAAAAACATTATCATTCATCTTACGGTCTTCAAAAGTCAAATTCATGAATAAAATAGAACTACGTTAAAATAATATTTCTCAAATGTATGCTCTCTGTAGAAACATCACGTGGAGGGAGAGAAAGATACCTTCGGGAGGTCGGCCAGGATGTTATACAATTTTAAATTCAACCGGGTTTCCTTGACGGCTGTGTTATAAATTTAAAATGAGAAAGAATCCCAAAATGTTAAAATTTAACCCTCCGTGGTTTTAGCTCTAATCCGGAATTCGCAATGTTATTCTGTTTGTTTAATTTTCTTCTCCGGTTGAAGTTTTATATTTACTTTATTTCTATAACGGTCGTCAATTGAACTCCAATTATAGAAAATCAAATAATAATTACAAAAAATAAGTAAAAAAAAAAAAGAAGAGAAACTAAGGCAAGTTTCAATTTTTAAGGAAATATCAATATCAAGCTATTGATTTTTAGCTCAAGATTTATAGCCATTTGCTGTTAAGCTATCCATAAAAAACATATTGAATTCTTTCCTTCTATTTGGTCTTCCCATCTATCTTATGAGTCCCTCCTATTTTTTATTTCCTTTTTTTATTTGTTGCAGATATTTCTGGTGCTCTTGCTTCCCAGGTTTTTCGGGTCCTTATTGCAACTTCGGTCCGATGTGTAAAACTGACAGCAACCCGTGCCTGAACGGAGGAGTCTGCAGGTAAGTCCAGTCACCATAATAAATATATGTAGTTATTTAAATATGTTTATATATATATATATATATATATATATATATATATATATATATATATATATATATATATATGTATATTTGTGTGTGTGTATATATGTGGGTCCGGGAGGCCGTGCGGGTTAACGCGCTTGCAAAAGTGGACCTACTCACAAACCCAAAGGTTGTGAGTTCGAATCCTTGTACCGGCATCAATTTAAGTAATGATTCAAGCAATTTATCGCCCCCCCTATTCGGGTATGTGAGGCCCGCCAGCTTACTGGAGGCTGGGCCTAGGAGTGATGGTCCTATCCTGTGTACCTAAATTGCGAATCACCGTTGTGTTTTTCCTGGACGTAAAATAGCCGCGCGGAGGTTTGGTCCATGGACGGTCTGTTTCGGGGAAAGAAATATAAGGTGCGCCTGCTGACTCCAAACAGCCATAATCCGTGGATCTTGACCGGTTTGTAACTGTCCTTGAACCCGAGTTAGTCGGTGGGAAGGACACTGCCGAATTGGTTCCAAAGGAACCTGTTATGGAGCTATGGATAGCCTTGCCTTCCGCGGCACCATGGAAACCATGATTCGTAGCAACATGAGGTTGGGTGACCCCCTCCAGGCTGTCTGTGCTCCCGCAAGTAATAAAGGTCTGTAAGAATACCACATCTCGCGGCCAAAGATCATCTGTCTCTAGTGCCAACAGAAAAAAAAAAAAAAAAAAAAATATATATATATATATATATATATATATATATATATATATATATATATATATGTGTGTGTATGTGTGTATATTTTTTTTTATATTTAGATCAACAGCAACATTACCTAATTACAAAATTATTTTACATATAATGCATTATATCATTTATTATTAACTTTTATGATTATAACTAGAAACCGGATTTCCATGTTATTGTATATTTTATTCTCTTGTAAATATTAAAATATGCTCTTTTGGTGCTAAAATGTACGATTTTTTTTTTTATTGCATACAATTGTATTTTTTGCAGTTTTTGGACTGAATTAGATAATTTAGATTTTAATAGAATAAAATTTGACTTTTTGAATATAATTTCCCATATCGTAAATTTAAGTATGTTTGCAAATATTTATTGTTTTTAATATAATTCTATTATTTTTTTTTTTAAATCTATAGGTTAAGTTTCTCTATCATCTAGATTTAGGTTAATCGTAATTTATTATTGTTTTAAAATTCGTTTTTTCTCACGTTACTACACATTATACGTAATTTTATTTTAGAGGCTGTAACTTTAACTTGAAAATGGCCACAGAACCCAAAACGTTGATGTGTGTAGGTGTTTAAATATATGGTATTTAAAAGGTTTATTAATTGAGATTTCCTGAAATGTATTTATATAACTATAAATCAATACTTCGTTTTCATGTTATCTTTGCTGTGAATGGTGTTTATCTTTTTTCTATAATCAAAATTGATCTGATTAAAAATAAATGCACGATAAATAAGATATGCATTATCATTATATTGTACCACTTATAGTGCGTTTAGAGTTCTTTTATTATTCTTAATTATTGTTATTATTTTACTATTACTTATCAACCTGATTTTTTTTTTTCTACATGCTCAATAATATCTTGGGGTTTCGTGTGCATAAAATCTGGAAAAAAACGTTAGTATCACTTTTCTTTTTTTAAACTAGTTCGGAATAATATCTAAACGTGGTGTGTTCCAGAACTATGGCATAGACTTATAAATTTCTTTTGATTTATTACTTTGTCTTTTTTTTTTTTATTTGAATGTTCAAACATGGTCAAATGTCATGTTCTGCAAAATTTAAACCTGAATATCTCAAGAAGGTCTGAGTGCTAATGTAGAGTACTATCGTATCATAATTTTAGTTTTTGGCTTGTTTTGATATCTGCAATAGATTAGCAAAATTAGAAACATTTTTCCAAAACTTGTTTTCAGCTGCGAAGATAATGTAAAATGGGTGCAAAAGTAAAATTATGAGCCTGAAAAATGTGTTACCCATTTGTTGATTTCACAGATTTCAAAAGGACTGGCCCATAATAAAAATTCCAGATAGTCTTAAACTTTTGACCAACAGTTGAGAAACTAATATAAGAAAAATAAATAAGTAATTTTATTGCAGTAATATATATATATATATATATATATATATATATATATATATATATATATATATATATATATATATATATATATATTCCTTGAAGGCAATAAAGAGAGATAGTTACTAATGGTGGATATATATTAACAAAGGTGCAAGAGACTTATGGTCCTGACAGACTAATTTATTATGATCTGTTTTCTCCTGACAGCCACCTGGGGATTATGCTTTGCCATCTCATTAACCTTTAATTAAAAGATTTATTTCTTCAGCCTGCTATCATGTAATAGCGGGATGATCTATTGTTATTTTTTAACGACAGGGATGCTGCTGATAGATCATTTTTTTTTTAACGCAGATCAACTTTCACTTTTTGTATTAAATTGTCAGGGTAAAAATCGCAAAAAAAAATTAAATAAGATCATTATTAAAAAAAAAAACTTTTTACAGAAAAAAAAACGACTTAAACCTGCATATAAGAATCACTAGAGAGATAGAAATAATTTTTCTTAGAAAGTAAACTATTAATATTTTTGAAATCGGTGCCAAGTTTCCAAGAGTGGAGAACAACTCGTTTGTTTCAATTATTAAGTTGTTTTAAGTTCTTCTCTTCGAAATTCTCATGTTGTGGAGCGACCTGGCGAGCACCGACATCAAAAAATATTAACTTATTGTACTGATTGATTTAGAATAGTTACTAATGTTATTTAATTATTTAATTTTCATTTATTTATTTTTAGTGGTTCTTGTCTACCGTTTTTATCTATTTTTTTTATTTTTTTTCATTTCACATTCTTCAGTGGGTAAACTTAAATTTGAAAGGCTTGGGTAAGGCCTAAGTGATTAGCAGTTGCTCATTGAGAAGTCCGTCTCTCTATTTCCAGAAATAGAGAAGTAGAGCGTCGATTATCCGAACTAATGTTGTCAGTGGTGGTTCGGATAATCAAAAGTTCGGATAATCGAAATTCACGTACTCACATATACAGTATACAATTCTAGGTATATAAAAACTATTTAACGAAGCAGTTTCTGAGAAATAATTAAGGATGGCTTCGTTTTTAGACGTTCTGGGAAAAATAATTTTATTTTTCGTTTAATTTTATTCAAAATAACAATAATTTTAACAATACCAATAAGTAATTTACATGATCAAATTAATTAAAATTACACACTAAAAAAAAAAAAAGACGTTCCGATAATCGAACGTTCGGATAACTGACGTTCGGATAATCGACGCTCCACTGTATTGAAAAAATATTTTATAATGACACAAATAAGTATGATTTATTTATTTTGTGCCAACGTTTCGGCCTAACTTTTAGGCCATCATCAGGGCTAAAAAGAAGAAGAATAACAACATGAAAACGACAGAGGCAGTACCAGTAATAGTAAAGGAGACAGATTTAGAAAAACTACTTTTCGCCATGACCGAACATTTGAAAATCCTGACTACTAGGCACATAGGTTCAACAGTTCGACAGCTGCAAAACGTCTTTGAGGATGTAACAGAGGTCCGAATTTCACCTCGTACTGCTAGAAATCGCCTTCATGAAGTCGGTTTTAGGGAAAGAAGACTAGAGGGGAGGGTTTTTTTCCAGCAAGGTAACAGAAAGTTCCGCGTCTCCTATTGGTTCGTGAACTTTTTGATTGGACTGATGATGACTGGGATAGTTGTTTATTTACTGACGAATAAAAATTTGTTCTTCATCACCACGATTTAGAGAATGCAGACAGAGAAACCAGCGATTTAATGCAGATATGAATGAATAATTATTTTATTTTTTTGGGGGGTATACCCCACACAAACAGAATTGACTATAATAACAATAATTTTGGAACAAATAATTAAGTGCTAATGCAATCACTAGGTTGCTATGTCAACATCATCTACAAATTCTTGTAGGAATGAGTATATAGAAATTATACAATATAGTATAATATTGCATATAAAATTTTTTTTATTTTTAAATTCATACCTGTCTATGAGACAACCAGTGAATGTGCTGGCTAGGAACATGTTAACGTGGCATGAAAGGCATGAGAAATAGTAGTACCCAGCGGCACCTCTTCCTGTCATGATAATCGGATATAGTTAGGCTAGGAGATCCCTCATCCAGCGCCTCTTCAGCCTTCTGGGAGTGTTGTCAGGCATGTTGGTTGTCGCCATATCTTGTCTGAGTGTGTTAGGATGTCCGTGTAAGTTATCGTGAAATCGTTTGTAGTGGGTCCGTATGTGTTTGTTAACTGTAGGCATATTGATGTCTGTACGTAACGTAAAGTTGCTGATGTACCAAGGAGCTTTGGTGATAGTCCTAAAAGCTTTTGACTGAAAAATTTGGAGTTTTTGTATGTGTGTTTTTTAGGCTGTCCCGTATATCTGTGAAGCGTAGGTCCAGATGGGCTTGAGTAAGTAAGTGTAAGTGTTCAATTTATGTCTAAATTTCAATTTTGAACGGCTTGAAAGAAGTGAATATAACAGTTTGAATCTTTGGTTTAGCGTTTTTTGTTTATTCTTGATGAGTGGGCCCCATGTCATTCTTCTGTCAAATGTCAGGCCAAGGTATCGAATTTTGTCTGTTTGCGGAATTAATACATTGTCGAGGTATATTGGAGGGCAGGTTTCTTGTTGGAGAGTAAAAGTGATATGCTGAGATTTGTCTTGATTAAGTCGAATTTTCCAAAGTTTGCACCAATCCTGAAGTTTTGTTAGGTGATGTTGTAAAGTCTGTGAGGCGTTTGCTGGATTTTGATGTTTTGTTAGAATTGTTCTATCATCGGCATACGTCGTTATCAGAGTTTCGGTGCTGTTTGGAATATCATGTGTATATATGAAATAGAGCAGCGGAGTTAGTACAGATCACTGAGGTACTCCTGCTAAGTCCGGTCGAATGGCAGATAGTTCTGAGCCTTGGCAGACAGAGAAAAATCTTTCAGAAAGAAAGGATTGAAGAATAAGATAATAGGTAGGAGGAAGTATCGTCTTAAGTTTGAAGAGAAACCCCTGATGCCAGACTCTATCGAACGCCTGAGCAACGTCCAGAAATACTCCTGTTGCATATAATTTTTGCTCTAGTGCCGTCGCAATGTAGTCCGTCACCCTGTGTAATTGTTGAATGGTTGAGTGTTGGGATCGGAATCCAAATTGCTGGTCAGGTATTATGTTATTGTTCGTCAGTATGTCAAGAAGTCTTTTGTAGAGTAGTTTCTCAAAAATTTTTGAACAAATCGGGAGCAGGCTGATAGGTCTGTATGATGATGGAGTAGCTGTATCTTTGTTTGGTTTATGAATCATGGTAATATGTGAGTATTTTCATTATAGAGGGAATTTAGTCGTTCTGAGTATTGCATTGTAAATAGAGGTTAGATATACTAGAGCCTTCCTGGACATTTTCTGGAGCACTTGAGCAGTTATCAGATCATGGCCAGGGGCTTTCTTCTTAGGTAACTGTCTAATTTTCTCCGCAACTTGTGTCGGGGTGAAGCAAGGAGGAGGTGATGCTAGTTATAATGGAATGTCTAAAGTTTTGTGTACAAGTCTTTCGTGTTCACTATTAGTGAAGTCAGTATGTGGTGTAACAGATGAAAGATGATTCGCAAATAACTCAGATTTTTCAATGTCTGACACGGCCCAGGAACCATCCTCATTACGGAGAGGTGACTGACACAATACGATGTTTAACAATTTTTTTGATGTGCCTCGATAAGCTCCCATCGTCAGTCGCAAGATTGAGATTACGTGAAGACGTAATTGTCGTAAATTGTGATTTTGAAACTTCAGATTTGTCGTTTGAGTTCATTGTTAAGTCTATTAAAAGTCCGTTTGTCAGATGGAAGTCGGTCAGTCTGCCATACTTTACGAGCTCTTCTCTTAGCTCTGATAAAATCTCTGATGTACTGGAGATAGTTTGGAAGTTGCCCAATTTTTTTGGATCTGGACACAGAAGAAGACCTTACAGCCTGCTGTATACAGCTGGTAAACTTTTCAACGGCTTCCTCGAGCTCGTCCTCAGTTTTTAGAGACATTGGGATAGAGAGCGTTGAGTTTAAACAGTTGCTGTAAGCATCCTAATCAATAATCCCTTCTACAAGAGATGGTTTTTTTTATGGCTGTACAAGGCTTATCCAATAGTACTAAATTGAGAAGAGAATGATCAGAGCAAAGATCGGAACTCGTATTTACTGTATAGGGTACGGTCCTAAGTACTTTAGTAATGAAAAAATCAATAACTCTGGTCTTTTCTGTCTTGAGGTTGGCCAATAAGTAGGTGTTCCAGGTGAGATAGTGTCTAATGAGAGCTCATGGATAGCAGACCTCAGGTTTCTTCCTCTTAAAGTACATAGTCGTGATCCCCAGGACTGATTTTTGGCATTGTAATCACTTCCTGCAACAAAACATCTTCCAAGGCGTCGGAAGAAATTGCAAAACATAGCGGATGTCAGAACGTACCTCGGAGGGCAGTAGGCTGCAGCGAAGGTAATATTGTGATGGGTGTACATTGTGATGGCTGTGGATTGTATAGGCTTTTCACGAATCTAAAAAGAGCAAAACAAACTTCAATTTTCAGTTTCAGTTCCAGAATTTTGTAGAAAACTGAATTATATTTAATGTGTTGCAAACAGTAACGTATTACTTCCTGAATCTGTCATATGTAATTTTTGTTCTATGTTTATATTTTCAAGCAATTTACAATTTTTATTTTTTAATTACGGCTAAATGTGCAATTGCACGAGAATCCGAGCTCTAGTTATGATAAACAAATCAACAAAATTATGAACGATTACAGTCTACAACATTGCCTAATGTAGTAAAACGGGTTCTTAAGAAGATCGCTATTTTCAATTCTGAGTAATTCTACAAAATTTTATCTTTTCGTATTTACTGAATGAGGCAGGTAGTTCCGGAAAGCTGTTTAGATCCGGCACTGGACGAAAATTGGAAAAGATCCTCAAGTTGATGTAAATTACAAATAGTGCAGTTTTATTGCGGCTTGGAATAGTAATAAATATTATTAAATGTTAATTCTATGATAATAATAATAAATTCTTTATTTATTCTGGGACATGTCGCTTTAGAATGACATTACAGGCAATATTGTTGATCTTTAGAGCCTTACAGTAAAATAAAAAAGAACAAGAGAATCAACTAATGATAAAACGAGAAATATATAAATAAATGTATAAAGGAAAAAAAAAACTTTGATGAAATCATATAAAAACGTAATGATGTAACTTTTAAGTCTTTAGGCAAAAATAAATTGAAAATAAATATCGTTAAGAGAGAATGAAGTTCAAATAATTAAAAAGTACAAATGCTTTGGAGATCTGTTTATACATAATTAGTTACAAAGTTTAATTGATAATAAGGAATACCTATTTATAATTATTTTGGAACTGAATGGATAGGAAGTGACTGATAAGACGGGATTTGAAGGAGGGAAGAGTATTGGAGCGACGGATGGAAGGAGGAATGGAATTTCATAAAGATGAACATCGGTTGCGGATCGGTGGGCCGTTGCGTATTAATATGTCAGGAGTGGTCAGAAGACTTGAATTGAAGGATGTCGAAGACGGATGGCGGGATTGGATGACTTGGCATAGGAAGGATGCTGATATTGTTAAGAAATGAGCACGTGACCTCACAAACATACTCGGATGATTTGATAAGGTCTATTATTTTCCCTTTATCACGAGAAATCATGAAAAACTTCATTCTTGTTGATGATTATTGTTGATCGGCTTCTTAGAACAGGATTGGTTGAACGTTATTTCGAGGAACATTAAATCACGCGTGTGAACATGATATTGACGTCGTTTTTTGAAAAAGGCGTAAGCACCAAATATTCGAAATTTAGGTTTCAATTGATTTTGGGACGTAAACACTACCTCTATCGATTCCCGCTCACGATATATCGAAAAATAAATTGGAAATGTTCTAAAAATCGAATATTGATGACGTAAGTACCAAATACTAACGACTCTCAGTCGTCACTCTGGCCTTAACCAATGCTAGAATCCTTTTAATTGTAATTATAAAGGTTTTGCCAGGTTAATAAACTCCTACTCTCTTTAAAATATAAATATTTTATAAAAATATAAATTGTTAATTGGGGAAAAATCATTTCATATATTTCCAGTAAAGTTTGCTAAAGGGCGCTTATGCCTTTTTCAAAAAACGACGTCGATATGAATCCACTTTAGCATATTTAGAATTAACCCCAACTCAAGAAACATATGCTTTCGTCTTGTTGAGGTAACTTGGATCTCTGTAAGACATCTGTAAGCTTTGAAGAAAGGACATTTTTGCCCCAGCATTACATTTTGAGCCTGACAGAGCGTATGAAGCAACGATGGGTATCTTTAATTGGAAGCAGAGGATGTTCAATCCCCTAAAGACGATTTTTTTTTTTTTTTTGAAAATGTAAATTTTATTTTTTGTTAATTATAAATTAATTATTTTTTCTGTGAACGCAGGTTCAGTTATTTTTTTTAATTTATTAACATAAAAAAAAAATTATAAGTGGTCTATTTCAATTTGTGGGTCATTTCTTTTCTTCTGTAGTATCATTTGAACCTCATCAAAGGTCTTACCTTTAGTCTCTGGGATATATAAAAATGCATATATGACACCCCCTAAGGTACATACTGCGAAAGCTGTGTAGTCAACGTAGTACCCCAAACTGTCTCCTATCACTTGGTAAAGTTTCAACGCTACGCAGTTAAGAACTGTCACCCAGAGCGTGTAAATACCAGCAGCGAATCCACGCGTGCTGTTCGAAAACAACTCTCCCTGCAGAGCTTGGATGACGCCAACTGCAATCGGCGCGGTCATCATGAGGCAGATTATGCTGACGTAGGGAACCCAGACGTAGCTCCTCAGATCCGTATCAGTCTTCTCATTGAGGTAGTAGAAGATCCCCGTGACTACGAGACACAGCACTGACAATCCTCCGAAGTATATTATTATGGGGCGCCGTCCTAATCTGTCCGACAAGAAGCCGGAGACTACAGTGGCCAAGAGTACAGCGGATCCGCTCAGTATAGATAATAAGTTCGCCGCGCCTTCGTTGCCGGATAGCGTTCCGAAAATCTCTGAGACATACGACAACAACGAACTCAACCCGCACATGGTATAGACTACGGCCATCACAAGAATGATTCCGAGAGCCTTCCTCCCAGAAGGAGTTGCTGTCACATCCTTCCAACTCCCTTTGCTTTTCATTTCCTCCTGGATTGACTGTTCTATAGCCAACAGATCTGGTTCTATTTCTTCCAAAGACTTGTTTTCAAGCCAAGCGAGAGTCTTGGTGGCTTCAATTCGGCGGTTCTTCATCATTAAGAAGTACGGGGATTCCGGGCAAAAATAAAATCCTACCATAAAGATCTGGAATCATAAATATAAATTAGTAAAATATAATAAATAAACAATAAAACTTAAAAGATGCAATTTACTAAGCAAAATTAGTCCAGGAGAGATTTGTCCGTTGCAGAGGGATAACTGATGAGAAGGAATATATATAATTGCTTATTAAAAAATGAATACGTAAATGCATGTATCAAAACAAGTTTATTAATGCAATATTGAATGTTTGCAATTTTATATGCATGTATAAGATGCTTAAATAAAAGAGAAAATAGCCTTCGTGAACAAAATGTGCAAACAACGTAGATATTTACATAACTAATTTTAAAAACTGATAAATTAGGTTTAAAAAAAAAAAGACCACAAACGTTTTATTAATTAAAAATGATAACTTCAAGCTTATATGCATATATTTACATCAAATCATAAAACCATTAAATAACGTTTTATCTCTCCTTGACGAAAATTTAGCTGTCCGCATCCGTTTGAGAGGTGTCCGTTGCAAAGGTTAGACCCCTTAATTTGCAACTATTTTCAACGTGATTTATTAATTTACTTAAATCTTGATGAGTACCAACATGTATTTGATCTCTTGTCTTAATTAAATTCATAATTTATAAATGTTTTATAAAATTAATTTATATTACATTTAATTTAATATATATAATAATACCAAACTATATTTTGAATTGCTTATTTTTGGATTTTTGTGTTTTAGAACTGAAGATGAACGTATAACATTTGAAACTATTTTTCAATAAAAATAAATTATAGAAGTGGCAAATAATTTATCAATCCCTGAACATAAAATCTTACTGTATGGTACAATTATATTTTTTCTATCAATCTGATCTTCAATCCTTAGTGTTTCAGAATATATTGAAAAAAATGTTTACTTCTATTTATACAAATGATACGAACCCATTCAATTGATGAGAAATGTTTTTGCACCTGATTATGTGACTATATTTTAAGACACGCAAATGTTATTTTTTTTTTTCCACTTCCAGTTAGGGTAAATTCACATGCTGCACTGATATAATGAAGATAATATGGAGAAAAAACGTGATATTGAAGAGAGCATTTCATTGTAAGACTGATCAAAGTAAGATATAATTAAATACTTGTGTGAATAGAAGTACATAACTTGTTTGAAAATATTTTGAGACAATAATAAAAAAAAACTAGACAGAAATAAAATAAAAACATCAAATAGACAGAAAAAATATAACGGTTTAATTTATGCTTTATATTTGGTTTTTTGGTAGTTCACTTTTCAGCATATCTTATTAGTAAAAATATGATTAAATGACCGATGATCTTTTGATAGTTTTTTCACGCTGAATAAAATGGAACCATTCTTAATTCGCTTGCTCTAATTTTAAGTAAGTTAATGCGTTTTGAGTTTTATTTCGAACAGATAAAATAACGATAAAAAATAAGAGTTATTTCTATAATAAAAAACATTTTTATAATATTGGTTTCGACGTTTCGAAGTACTGCTTCGTCATCAGGATTTTTGTTTTCTACAGTACAACGTCAAACTGTAAATTACATAATTCTCGATCCTTGCTCGTTTCATTAAAAAAATGATCATTTCTTTTACATCCTTGTTATACACACTGTACTATCATAAAGTTAAAGATCAATGGGAAGGTGTCCTTCTCAAATTAATTTAGCATAATATATTAACTTCCCTAGCAATTAGAAATTATTTAATATTAAATCATTTCTACTTTAAATTTTTTTACTCAACAATAATTATTAAGAGGTGATTTTGAATAAGTTTATCTAGGTTTAATATGATAAATAGGTTTTATCATACAAACTCGAATTGTATCATATATAACATAAAACTATAAAATTTACAATGTTGTATTATGAATAATGTTCAGATTACAAAGAAAACAGAAGGCCTTTTCTAACTTAGGAGGTTACATCAAATTTGGTCTCCAGAACCTATCCCTTCGGTTATCCACTATACTTAACAATTGTCAAATAAATCAGTTATTTCTTAACGAAAATCATTCAATGATTTTCTATTTCCAAAAATATAAATCTAGTCATGATTTAATTTTAATCTAAAAAAAAAATTAAATTTAAATTTAAATTCCCGTTTATATGTGAAAGAGAATACACAAAATGGGAAAACAATCACATTGCTATGGGTCGCTTCACAGGTAGGCATAAGTGTCAGTCGAGCCGATGAAGGTGCAAAAAGCTGTGATATCATCTTTTTAAGATCGATATTTTTGTATAATTGGATAAAGGTGACTGACATTAAGGTAAAAAAAAATTGGGATGAAGAGTGGGAAAAACTTTCTCAAAATTACCTACGTCATATTAAAGAGAAAAATAAGGCTGCCTTCAAAATCTAAGCTTGCATAATTAGTAGGTTAAGAATTGGGCGCACCAAGTTGACCCACTTCACCTGGTTTTTGGGCTACACCCACCGACTTGCTAAATCTGTGATAACGCTACTTTAAACGTCGAACATTTATTTGAATGTAAAAAATATCGTAGGGAAAGCAAGTAATTAAAATTGACAGTCCATAAAGAAAACAAAGGAATTGAAAAAAATATAAAATATCTAAAATCTGTAAACTTTATCGGAGCAATTTAAGAATAGCCGTCGCTAAGCGACGTTAAATAAATGCAAAAAAAAAAATCATTATTGAATGTATTAATTATAATATTAATAAACACGATCTACAATTAATAAAAATAATTTAGGATGGTAACCGTAGTGGAGGCGAAAGTTCTCTGTTGACATTTTAATGATCTGATTAAAAATGAACAACAGCATGTTTCCGACTGAAATACAATCGTACATGTATATATATATATATATATATATATATATATATATATATCGAACATGAAGGTTCCTTGAAAAAATTTCGATTTATAGAAAGATTGCAATTTTTCACCCTTTTCAGGGTGAAAACAATTACAGCTATTCTTTAGGATAAAATGAGTATCAAAGGCAATTTTTTAGGGTTAAAGAAAAACAAAATTGAACGATCAATAGCGCTTATTTGAAAAATTGTACAAATTACATCTGTGATTGCAGATTTTTTTTTTACAATTTTGAAGATAGCTATTAAAAATATGCAAATATACATAAAAATGTATTTTTTTTCTTTTCGTGCAAAATGGCTTCTAACGTCATCGCCGAAGTCATGTTTAGGAGAAATGTTCACAACAAGAAAGACATAGTTAAACTGAATTTAAAATGAAAATTTCATTCTATTTTAGGAAAGATATTCAGGAAATTTAGGAACTTTTTGGTTTCTTCTGAAACAAGAACTTCCCTGAATTTCTATTTCTTTACAAACCAGTGGAGCATTTTTTTTCTTATTTAATAATTACGCATTCTTATGTACGTAAACTAAGGGCGTTTTTTGATGACTATCACATTTCATATTTTTTTTTTTGTTGGATATATAGAATTTTTTTTCGATATACAGGATATTTTTTTCTAATAAAAATTCAAGGTTCCTAAAAAAAAAATCGATTTATAGAGATTTTCGAGTGTATATAAATGCTTTCTTCACAATGTCCGAATTTCTTATTATTGATGGAAACACTTTTGTTTGAATTTTCGGTGCTATGTGAATCTTACTGTTGCTGTTATGTGAATCTTACTGTTGCTGTTATGTGAATCTTACTGTTGCTGTTATGTGAATCTTACTGTTGCTGCTATGTGAATCTTACTGTTGCTGTTATGTTAAATCGATAAACTTTTGATTTTTTACTTTATTTTCAATTTAATATTATTTTAAGCATATTTACTTTAATATAAAATAACATTGTTTTTTTTTTTTTTGTTTTTTTTTTTACGTAAACGTTTGTAAATCAGTTTGTATATTTTTACGTATATGAATCTTTAATACTAATATTAATATTATTCTAGGGGATTCACTGCTCATGCTGTGCGGGTTGCGTCGGTCAGATTGAAGGCGTTCCGTTTTTGTTGATTTACTCAATCTCAAATAAATATTTTCTGTTTATTTTTACTACTACAAAGTCATTTTACTTCAATTTTAAAAACGCTGCAAATTATTACACAATGGTTTATTATTTCCACATATTTATTCCACTTGTTTATTATTCCACAAAAATATCTATTCTGTCAAAGTAAAAAATATGAAGCAGTAGGTACCAAAGGAAAAGAAATTTGAAGCTTGTCACAAGATGTCCGCCATGAGAGTGCCGAACTGTGTTAATTAAAAAAACTGCGTCAATGCAAGTAGGCTGTGATGTAAAATGATACAGAGGAAATATTTGATGTGCACTTCACTAGGAAAAAATAAAAACGAAGTTCATTAAGCTATGTTTCAGCTAATAATGGTCCGATTTAGGTGATTTCTAGTTCGTATTGTAGGGATTTTCGTTAGCTTTCGTTTAAATACAATAAAAGCACCAAACAAATTTTTGCTGACGGATTTTTTTTTATTCGATATTTGGATTCTACGTATCTTGAAACGTAAAACCTCAAATTTTGAGGGGGGGTTACAAAAAAATTTTCTTTGGTCGATTCCAAAGGTCTATTATTGAAAATAATAAACCAAAAGCATTTACAGATAGAGATTTATTTATTTTTCGTTTTTTTTCTTTTTTGTTATTTTAATGCCTTGTTATGCTGATTCCAAAACACCTTACATTTCTCCTCTATGTTTATAAATGCCCAAGTTATGGGTATATAAGATCTTTAATCGGCAATTATTATAGATTTTTTGTTTTTCAATTTCTTTTTTTTTTTTTTTTTTTTTTTTTGGTTTCTCGTTATGCTGATTCCAAAACACCTTACATTTTCTCTCT